>OU898282.1:64443278-65163278 GCA_918026665.1 Diabrotica balteata
ATTTAATATTATTCAGTATTAACATCTCATATTCAAAGTTATGATTTTAAATGAATTTCATTATTTACTGAAAGTCGAGTAACACTGTTTTGTGATTTTATATTTCAAATTATTATATAATTTCAAAAATATAAATATTACAACCTTATAGTTTCACGCAGTTTTATTTTGCATGCGTTAGTAGTGAGTAATTGTTAGTTTACAGGCAGACACATTAACGGTTAGTTGTCTCTTTAGATATCGATACCTTTTTGCCATAACATCGTAAGTCTCGTTTAGTAAATTTTACAGTACGGCAGTTTTTTCAATAAACGTGTT
Source organism: Diabrotica balteata (assembly GCA_918026665.1). NCBI lineage: Eukaryota > Metazoa > Arthropoda > Insecta > Coleoptera > Chrysomelidae > Diabrotica > Diabrotica balteata. Next base: position 64,443,597 of record OU898282.1, read on the forward strand.
TAGAAATGTCCAATTGAAGTGAAAATTGGCATCCGGACGTATTATGATGAGTGTTTGAAGTAAAGTAATGATTTTTCTTCAAAATAGTTTCAGTTTTTTTGTAGTTGGACTTACGTTACTTTGGAAGCATCAAAAATAATTTTGCTACTGTAGTTTTATACAAGTCCAACACTTACGATAATTTTGGTAAATTCAGAAATAATTTCACATTGTGATTGTTATCGTAAGCTCAGCACTTACGATAAAAAGTATGTTTAGACACAGCCCCTTAAAGTAACATAAATAATACATAAAAAAATACCAAAAATCGTTTATTTAAGGTAATTTATTTGTGAAAAGTAAAAAGTACAATAGGCATTTAACTGAACAACAAATCGCTTTAGTCATAAACTTACAAAAATAGTCATAATATCTAATGTTATTGCATGTGGTATAATAAATGTGAATCATAGCTAGTCAGCAAAAGTCTAATCTTGGGGCCCTTCATCGCTTTCGTCTTCCTCATCGGATTCTGCTAGCTTATCTGGCATAGCTGACGTTTTCATTAGCCTATATTCATTTTGAAACCTGAGAGGAATTATATTGTTGTCGCAGAGATCAATTAAGTCTTTTTTCTTTGCAACGGAAATAGACAATTTTTGAGAATAAAGCCGTTTTGGTTTTTTTCCTTTTAATTCCATCGTGAAATTGATGCAGTTCTGGCCATTATTTAAATAGTCAACCTCTATAATAATATCTGCGTTACCTTTCTCAAATTTTACATTTTTAATTTCACTGATTTTTATAGGTTTTCCGTTCTTACATTTGAATTTACTCGGTTTTAGTACATCATCAGATATTTTTTTCCATTCTAAGAAGTCGCTGAAATCCATTTTTATTGTTTCAAATGGTTTAGGTTTGGTACGAGAGTTGGATATCAATGTACACCATTCTGATGGAGCCCATACTACGCGTTTTTTGATAAACCGCTCAATTGTTGCATGAACTGAGTCGACAGGCATATAAGTATGGCCTGGTAGTAAGTATCGCACACTGATTGATGTTATATTAACAGAATCCTTAAGAAAACTCAAGATCATTACAAACATTGCCTTGTTTTTGTTCTGTCCATAACAACTATCACAATTTAGTGATATATGTTTTACGGTTTGTCTTCTATCAACTTCTTGCAAATATTTGTAGATTATGGTAGATATTTCGTTACTGCCACGTCCTCCGTCACATTCTCCCCACAAATAACAAAACCCATTTTGGGTTCCACTTTCGTAAACCGTAAGATTGTAATAAGCATACTTTCTGGTGTAGTACAAGAGCAAATTGTCTCCATGTGGTGTGTTTAACACCTTCTGCAGGTCGAAACTAGCACATAAAAATTTTGAATCTAAGATAGTTTTCTTTTGATCAGCTAGAAATGAATCTTTGCATTTTTCTTTGTTTTCCAAATGTTTTTCATACAATTGCTTTGTTTCTTCTGTTTCCTCAAAATCTTTGTCTTTTCTCACTTCACAGACTTTGCACTTATCTTTTTTCGGCAAGTGAAATCCGATATTAAATTCTGCCTTAAAAATCTTTCGGAACACTTGCAGGGAAACGATATCGTTCTTAGTTATGCCATTTTCTATCTGTTTCTTCTTAAAAAGTTCGTATAAGAATGATACATTACGAAATTCAGTGGGTAAGTATCTTCTCGATGTTTTATTTCTGCAATAATGAGATGGGACAGCGGGTAGCAACGTGATAAAATCTAAAACATTCTGCTTCTGCTCTTTCCCAGTTTTGTTATGGGGAACATGCTTACCTCTCTGATCTATTTTGGAAAATGAGGCTGACGTAGAGTTTTCTTTCGTATATCTCAAAGTCATTTGTGAAATATCCAAGGTTTTCAATAAAAATTGTTGGCACACCTCGTGTTCCACATCATTCCACCTAATGATATACTTGTACGAACATTGTCTTCTGCTTCTTGCAGCCTCTTGTTTTCGACGTTTTATTTCAACATCTTTTATGCATGAAAGCAGCCAGTCTCGTTGCCTGTGTAGGCTTCCCAAGCCCCAATAAAATTCGAAAACATGTTCTCTCACTATCTCTGGAAATTTTGAAATACACTGGTTTGGGCAATTAATACTGCAAGGATTCTCTCTAACAGACTTTTTGGCACCGAACTTGTGATTACTTTTCCTTATTGTCTTTTTGCACGGTTTTTTCTGTTTCCTAAAACAAGTTTTTCCCATTGCATCTTCTTTATTGTCAGGCGAGTTGCTGTCACCATTGCTAATATTTTCTTCAAAGGAATATTCTGAAGAGTGGCGACGAAAACGTTTAGCTGTATTACAGGTACGACTATTTTGATCATTTTCGCTACTGGAAGAGTCATAGTCAACGAGTTTCACAGAGGGTCGTGTTGAAACTACTGGCTGGTTCTGGTGAAGGTCATCATCAACTGAAGAACTTGGCACATTACATTTGGATTTTATTTCTGTTCCGTCGGCAGTGATATGGTAAATTATAGGTTCGTCTAAACTAATTACGACCACGTCTGAAGATTGTAAATCTTTCAAGTTCGAGATTTGACCAACTTGTGAAGCAACACTGGTGCTAGAGCATGTGGTTGAGTCTATAATGGTGTCTAAGGACTTCTGTGATACCAGTGGAATCTCTTCGAATTCGCTTGATTCATACAAAGATGCTGAGTCTTTTACATCATACGAAACTGAAGATAATTCGCTGTCAAAGTTAGAGTCTCCCACATATAGTGAGAGTGACTCCAACTCATGTGAAGACTCAGACCGAGTGGTTACCAAAGACGGTATGGCATTTGATTCTTCTGTTCCTTGAGAACTAAGAGCTAATCTTACTAGATGTCTTGATCTACTACTCATGGCGATAATCTGAAATAAAAGAATATTTTATCTTATTTGTCGACTTTAAAATATTACTTATAAAAGTTATATTATTTTGAATTATAAGTGCGCCATATGTGGCCTCCATTCTTCTTGTCTTTTATTTTATTTTCGCCAGGTGTTATTAACGTTGTGGCCGTCCGATAGCTCGATCGGTACGGGATTTATCTTGTAGTATTCAATCTTACTCAATGTTGCGTAATATTACGCAACATTGCATCATGTACGATCAGTACGGAGTAAATCTTGTATTATTCAACCTTACGCAATATTACGCGTGAGATGAAACATCCTATATTGACCAAAAATGTGTCAACCCAGGTAAGACACCTTGTACATAAAATATGGAACTTGTAGTACCTTATAATACTCACTACAAAATAATACAAAAAGATAGGATTATGATTCTCTTGAGACGAAATAAATCTAGAACAACCATTACCTATCACACCAATACAATTATTACTAAGAAATCTCTATAATTTGAAAAAACTACGTATGTTAAGGAAATTTTGATTTTAAACTACATTTTTTACAATGTTTCCTACAAATCTCAACGAAAGCAAAAGTAAAAACCATAAATAATTACCAAAAAAATTATTTTGTGGTACTTACGTTCCGACTCTGCGGCTACACACAGTTCACTAATAGATCGTAATGAACTTCGCTGCATCGTAAGTAGCAAATTTTGTACCACGTGACTTGCACCTTACGATGTTTTGGTGACCATGCGATGTTTTCACAACTACAAAATAAATTTTTTCACATTTTTATGTGACTTACGTTACAGCAAATTCGGTTTTTTCTCCAAGACTATGCTATTATACCTTACAATAATTTTGCTGGGAGGTGCCTGGCGGCTTGATAGATACGATGCTTCAATAAAACTGTTTTCCCTAAATTTGTCACTTACGATGTTATGGCAAAAAGGTATCGATATGTGGAGAGATTTATGCATGTTTAACACAATTGTTTTTATACACAATGCATCAAACTTCCATATCATTTCTGCAATTTTGTTGAGACCAAACATGAATTAATTGTTACTATTTTTTAGGCTGCACACAAAGCTGTAAATAATCCAAAAAAAAATTTTAAATTTTCTGGAAATACCGGGGATACCGTTACGGATTTCATGATATTAACTTAACTCTGTTAAATAAATTAAACATAATATTTTTCGTATAATAACCAAGCCAAAACAAAGAGTTATCAGCTAGTATATATAATGTAATTAAATTTATTTGAACCTGCAAATATTTTAGTTATTCTTTAGCACCTAGACTACGAATGTTAGTAAGAGTTACTATTTTTTAGGAGTCAACTAGCCTTCGAATCAAGTATTTCGTGAAATATAGTGCTCGTGCTGTTCCAGGTAACACCTCTTCACGTCTAATTATATGTTGGTACCGCGATCATAGATAATACACATAGAGTTCGGTTCATATTAGTGTGTTCATCAAGTTTTTATCTATTAACATCTTGACAACCGCATTCTTGTTATCTCAATAACTATTTATTGACAAAAATAACGGAATTTCATGATCAATAAGAGAGCGCGTCACGCAGATGTCTGAGAAAATCATAAATTATTGTATTAGAATTTTAATGTAGGATATTTTGAAAATTAGATAACAGGCAGATACAAAAATAATTCTAAAGCTTGACTCAGATTTAAGTACTTAATACTTTTTTTAAAAGATAGTCAAGTAGTACACTTTGGACAGGGAAGAAAAATTAAGTATTAAATATTTGACGAAATTTTGTAAAAATATTACATATTTTATAAAAATAAAGGTATCTTTGGGGTGATCCAGGTGGTCTAGATATCTCACAATTTAACCGTTTTCTAATATTCCTGATACCGTTCGAGAGACCATCAGCGAACATAGTTTTAAAGTTTTTAAAAACTCTGACGAAAGAAGTGACTCTATTATATGAACGAGCTATGATTCGAAATATTTTTGAAAATAAGAATTTAATTTCGGATAAACTGTCCTCGATGTATTTTTAGGGAGGAAAGTGTTTCTTGTTTTTTTACTTTTTTTTAGGGTTTTCCTTTTCTTTATGTTGTTGGCAATATAGCTCCATTGCACGTATTGATTTGTCCTGGTTAATCCTTTGTATGGGTATTATTTGTTGCTCATCAACGATAATGGATACTTGTGAGCATCTTGAGGAGTTGGAAAGGTTGTAGTCGCTTATTTCAAGAGGATTTGTTTAGGATGGCGATGGGTTGTATTTTACGGTATTTGGTACGTGGGATCGTTTTGTGTTTTCGTGTGTTTTGTGTGTGTATGTGTGTGTTTTGTGTTATATTTCACCTGTTTTGTGTACACTTGGCGCGATTGTTGAGATCGGGGGTCTCCCAGTTCAGCATCAATGTTGATAGACTCGTTTCATAATAAAACAAATAGTGCAGAGGATATGACAAAGATAAATTGGCAAATGAGTTAAGGAGTCAAAGAAAAAGTATTTATTTATCGTATGGCAATTACAACACATTTAGAACAAAATTACAAACACTAGTAATATAGGTATATGAAAAACTTTAAATAGTTACAAACATCAAGTGTATTAATGTAATCAATTGATTCTGAAGTTGCAAACAGGAACTCTTCAGGGCTACCATTGCAGGATCTTAAGGGACATTCTTCAATAGTGTGGTCGATGGTTTGGTTCTCGTCACAGTCACATTAATAAAACGGATTCTTTCTCCATTTATGTAGCATGTATGCCCATCTGCCATGTCTGGTTTGGATCTTATTTAGAATAGACCATGTTTTGCGTGGAAAATAAGCCTGGTGACTTATTGGTAATGCAGGGCATGTTATTTGCCATGCGTTCCATTGTTGGGACCATGCATTCGTGATGTTGAACTCCTCATGTATTATTCTTGTCGTTTTCATTGGTAGTTTTCTAGAACGTAGACGGGTATTTCGTGCATCCTCGGTATCTTGGTAGATCGGCAGGTTTATATTGTTCATGATCTCTTTGTATTCACGTGTATGTTCGTCAACTTGTCGTAAATGTGGAGGTGGGATGTGGAAGCCATTGGGTGGGAGTTGATCTAATTGTAATAGCTATCATCCTCATAGTGCTGTGAGGTTGAGTGTCGACCTTTTTTACGTGTAGACTGTGTAGCCAAACTAGAGCACAATATTTAGCGGTCGAGAAAACAGGGGCTAAGGCTAAGGCAGTAGTGTTAATGTTATTTCTTGTACTTAACTTTTAGGTAGTCTTTGTTAAATTCTCTTTAAATGATAGCCTTCTGTCTAGTGTTACGCCCAGGTACTTCGGTGTTTTGTTGTAGATAAGTGTGGTATTTTCAAACCGTATGTTAAGTTCCTTTCCAGCAAGTTTATTGTTATGGTGAAAGCAACTAACTTATGTTTTGGATGCCTTTAGTTCAAGTCGTCACTTGCGAAAAAAATATTTGCCCAATATAAATAAGTCTGCCGTCAGAACTTCTTAAGACGTTTCTAGTGTTCTGCATCGTGTAGTGAGAGCCCAGTCATCGGCGTACTCGAACTTCCTTGATTGTGTTTCCGGATTATCTGCTAAGTATAAGCTAAATAGTAATGGAGAGAGCACTGACACCTTTGGTTGGCCAATCTTAAGTTTCTTTGGTGGGCTGATATCTGTGCCCATCACTACTTGAAACATTCGATCGTCGAGCATGCTATATAATAGACGTCCTATTGGTTTACAGGGGCATTCACAAATAATTTTGTATATAAGTTCCTCTCTCCATACTGTATCGTAAGCTGCCGAGAGATCAATAAAAGCCGCTGAAGTTTTAAGTCTTCTTTGGAAACCAGCTTCGATGTAGGTGGTGAGTGATATTACCTGGTCCGCGCAGCATCGTTCTGGTCTAAAACCCGCTTGTTTGACTGGGATCATCTGGAAAAATTCTGTACTTATTCTATTATATATAAGCCCCTCTAATAGTTTGTAGATGGCAGAACAAAGCGTAATTGGTCTGTAGTTTTTTCAGGTTGTCAGTGAATTTGCCTGGCTTTAGTATGGCTATTATCTTAGAGCGCTTTAGTTATTGTGGAATATTTCCAGTTTCCATAATGTCTGTGAAAAATTAGGACAGCCAAACTTTTGTATACTTGCCACAATTTATTAGGAAATTAGAGTAAATATTATTAAATTCTGTTGCTTTTGCTGGCTTAACGTCTTTAAGAGCCTCTGACATGTAATCGCTGGTGAAGGGGAAAAATGCTTCGTTTCTGTGGCTACATGTTTTAAAGTTTTAAGTTTTCTCTTTACGTAGATGGTATGTGCTTTATCCTTTGTTGCCCTGGATGTTTTTACTATATGTGATGCTACGGCATCTGGCTTTACGTCTGCCTCTCGGCATTTTGTACGGATACCACTCCCTAATTTTCTTAGTAATGACCACGTCTGTCTACTTGATTTCTGGAAGTTTAGACTTTCTACTGTTTCGGTCCACTTTTGGCTTCTAAAAGCGTCTAGGCTGTATAGTAGTTCATCCACTATTTCTTAGTCGCCAGTTTCAAGAAAGTTCTGATAAATTACTAGCTATTTTCCGACCAGCCAGATATATTATATTCTTTACAAAAGCATTTAATCACAGCACAAATTTTAGGGTATCCACTGCCATAATGAAAGTTTATCTTAGATACAGATGCAAGTAATGTGGGAATTGGAGGAGTGCTATCTCAGATTCAAGGAGGACAGGAACAAGTCCTTGGGTAAAGTTCTTTAAAAACCTGAGCGGAATTATTGCGTCACAAGAAGAGAACTTCTAGCAGTAGTGAAATCGGTAGAGCACTTCTATCAATACCTCTACGAAAGGAAGTTTTTAATCCAAACCGACCATGCCGCCCTTAAGTGGTTGATGTAGTTTAAGAATCCAGAGGGTCAAATAGCCAGATGTATCGAACGACTCCAAGAATACGCTTTCAAGATTGAGTACCGGGCCGAAGTTAGCCAAAGAAACGCTGATTACCTTTCGAAAAGGTCATGCCCACCATAGTGTTCCCACTGCAACAAAACGGAATCCAAGAAAGTAGCAGTGCTAAGAACAACAATGGTCAACGCGACTGGACGTCTACTAAGATAAGGAAGAACAAGAGAGAGATCCAGTTGTAAAGAAAATTCGAAAATGGAAAGAGGAAAATCGTCGACTACCTTAGCAAGAAATATCAAACCTATGCTTAGTAGTTAAGACGTATTGGGCCCAGTGGGACTTATTTATCATGGAAAATAGCTTGCTGAAACTGTTCCTGAAAAATGATGACGGTTTAGACAAGAGAAGACAGTTGGTGATCTCAAAGAGCAGAATAGCCGAAGTATTTCGTCAGTTCCACGACAGTTCATCAGAATAGCATTTTGTTGTAAAGAAAACCCTTCAGCGAATTCGGAGACGGTTTTATTGGATGAACAGTTCCGACGGCGTAAAAGACTGGTGTAAGAAATGCACCATTTGTGCTACGAGTAACAGGCCTTACTGAAAAATGAGATCTCCTATGACACAAAATATTTTTGGAAGCCCGTTTGAAAGAATAGCTTTGGAGATTGCTGAGCCATTTCTAGAAAGTGACAATGAAGGCAAGTACATTTGGTAGTAACAAATTACTTTACTTAGTGGGTCGAGATTTACGCACTTCTAGACCAGAGGGCCGCCACCATTGCAGATAAGTTGATCCAACAATATATCAGCCGATTTGGAGTGCATTTGGATATCCATAGTGATCAAGTAAGGAACTTCGAAAGCGATCTATTCCAAAAAATATGTGATAGACTAGGCATGAAGGAAACAAGAACTACAGCATATCATCCGCAATAGGATGGTATGGTAGAACTGATGAATAGCAGTTGGCAAGTATTTGACAAAGATGGTATCCAATTGTTAGCGAGACTGGGAACAATATCTTCCGTTCTTTACAATGGCCTACAGATCTGCTGTTAATGAATCAACAGAAAGTCATCCGCCCAAGGACGATGGACGATGTATACGAGTTAGTCCATTCCCACCTTCAGATCGCTAAAGACCAAATGAAGATAAGGTAGGATACGCAAGCCGAAAAGAGGTACTTTGAAAAGAACGATAAAGTCTGACTCTATAATCCCAAGAAGCGAAAAGGTCGTTCTCCCAAAATGCAGCGTATTTGGCAAGGTTCATACCTCCTTATGTAGAAAATCAACGATGTCATCTACCGAATAAGCAAGATTCCGAGGGAAAAGCCAATAATAGTTTGAAGAGTTCATGAGTGCCTAGGGAGGTATCGGTAAGCAAGACATGGTGTTATCACTGAAGATAGGCAAGATCTACTCGCGCTTCCCGATGACTATTCACTGGCCCTTCCCATCCCGGCCAGTATCGAAGACGCACCAGGGTTGGCATTCGTCTTTCGAAGGAAGTTCGGTCGAGTTGCAGAACTTCAATGCCAAGTGTCAGCTCCCGGAAAAGCCTTGAAACTTCAAGATGCATCACGTTACCTTTTCTACCTGTAACAAAAGCCCTACCTGCCCGTGATCAACCTACCTACCAAGATGTACAGGAAGCCTTACTTCAATTGAGAGAGCACGTACTAGAGTCCGACGTGCAAAAGTTAGCCATGACAAAGTTGGAGTGCCACCAATTAGATTGGATTGTTATCCGAAGTATGGTGAAGGACATCTTTAAAGACAACAAAGTCCAGGTGTTAGTCTGTTGCAATCCGCATAGTTACTGGTGCGGTCGTGTGGACATAAAGAAAACCGTTTCTTGTCATTTTTATACAACGGTAAGTTGTAAAAGAGGGTTCAGTTGCCGATACCAGCATACCGTTCCACTTACAGTCCCGACAAGGTTCCAGAGAAACCTTCTTTTAAGAGGGGAGCAATGTTACAATAAATAATGACTAATAAAACTGTAAACATATTATTACTAATTCTATTCCATTCAAGTATTTTCCAGATCATGCACCTGCGTTCCGATCGGGACCGGCAGAAATTCTAGACAAACAGGTCTCCCTCAGCTGAAAATCTGTCGAGCTGACGAGAACTGGTCTTTTCGAAAGAGGTCGCCGAAATTCTGGAATAGCGGTTGTTTGGTATAATATGGGACATTTTATTGAAAAGCAAAAAATATAAGGGTATCGAATTATTGTAACGCGGAAATGTAGTAGAATCGATAAATAGTTTAAAATAAATTGGTGTTAAACTGTATATAATAGTGGAAATTGTAAGCTTATAATAAATTAATAAAGACTAATAAACTTGTAATTATTGTAAAAGTGTAGAACCTTTTATAATAAATAAATAAACCCAGACAATAAATTAAATTAATAAAAATAGTTCACTATTATAAAAGTTATTCCTGTGAACACATCTGTTATTATAATTTTATACAAATCGATTATTTTTAAGGATATTTATAGCCCGTTTTAGGTAAAACTAATCAAAATACTATTTTTACTACCAAAGTAAGGCTTTACTCGCATTTTCTACTGCATTGACATTTATGATCTTGAGAGTATAGGAAGATGTTCAACAGTGAAAAACTTTTTTTTGAAAGCTCATAAAATAGGTAAAATTTAAATTTAAAATATATTTTTTGCATTTAAACTACAGAATAGAGTTTCTAAATTATTGTTATAAAGTGTATTTTTAATTTTAACAATTAAGGCAATAAATATTAGTCTTTGTTTTTAAAATGTCATTTGATTAACTGTGGACCAGGGGTGGTCCACAATGAACCATGAACAATTTTACAGTGAACCATTTAATTGATCAGTGAACCAACAATGCAATAATCAAAAACAAGTGAGAAAAAGTATATGATTTTTATTTAGTTAATTATATTTAGTTCGGCTAATAGATTAAGTCCACAGTCAAAAGAAACCAACAGCACACACATACACACACACACACACACACACAAACAAACACACACACACACACACACAAACACACACACACACACACACAAACACACACACACACACACACACACACACACACACACACACACACACACACACACACACACACACACACACACACACACACACACACACACACCACACACACACACACACACACACACACACACACACACACACACACACACACACACACACACACACACACACACACACACACACCACACACACACACACACACACACACACACACACACACACACACACACACACACACACACACACACACACACACACACACACACACACACACACACACACACACACACACACACACACAACACACACACACACACACACACACACACACACACACACACACACACACACACACACACACACACACACACACACACACACACACACACACACACACACACACACACACACACACACACACACACACACACACACACACACACACACACACACACACACACACACACACACACACACACACACACACACACACACACACACACACACACACACACACACACACACACACACACACACACACACACACACACACACACACACACACACACACACACACACACACACACACACACACACACACACACACACACACACACACACACACACACACACACACACACACACACACACACACACACACACACACACACACACACACACACACACACACACACACTGTTTTATTACAAAAATTGTGCTTATTAAACAAACAAACGTAGTTCTGCTAAGATAATCTAAAATAATAGACGCATTAAAAAAATAAAAAGATCGAACATAAAAATTTAAAAAACTTAGTACATTATATTAAACTTAAAGCATAGACAGTTAAAAAATTAAAGAATGTTCAACAAGGACAAATCATCCTTGAAGAAAAACGTTTCTTGTCTACTTTTAGATCCAAGCACTTTTAGATGTTTAAAAATATAGCCATTATCTGAAATTTTTACATTTGCTAGATCGGGTTCTGCTGTATGGAGTAGAAGCGTGGACCCTATGCTTAAACGCTTGACAGCCTTTGAGATGTGGGTATACAGACGACTACTGAAAATAAGCTGGGTCGATAGAGTTAGAAATGAGGAGGTCCTTAGACGGCTGAACCAAACAACACAATTGGTCAATATAATAAAGAAACGCAAGCTGGAATACTTCGGTCATATTATGAGACACCCTTAAAATATGATCTTTTACATCTGATTATTCAGGGAAAGATCCAAGGTAATCGTGGTCCTGGTAGAAGAAGAATATCATGGCTGAAAAATCTAAGGCAATGGTATGGAAAATCAACTACATCGTTATTTAGAGCTGCTGTCAATAAAGTCACGATAGCGAATATGGTAGCCAACATGATATCCAACAATCGATAACGGTCATGGAACTAGAAGAAGAAGAAGAAGATCGGGTTCAGTGAGAAATGTAAACTTTTGTTTTTCTCTTTCTTTTAATCTTAAAAATGATACGAAGCAGTTATCATTCTCATTAATATCTTGTAAAATTTTTAATACGTAATTAACAGACAGTTTATTTGTAGTAAAGGGTACCAAGACAAAACCATCTTTATGATTTCGTGAAAGAGGAGCAAAATTTTCATCCAAAATTTCTATGTCATCATCATCACTTGGTTTTTCATACCAGTCATCGTCAGAAGAGCTATCAGAAATAAATTCTTCAGATTCGTTTGTGTCCTAATCAGATTTTATTTTATGCTTATTTGGTTTTGTCAATGCAGCTTTGATTTTTGTAACAATAAAACACTGAAAACTATGTTTTCAAAACTTGCACAAACTTAATTTTATACTCTTATCACTACAACTGTTTCGGCTACAAACTGATCTATTTTTGGCATGCGTTTACATATGATAGTCTTTAATGAAATAGGTTAAGGAGGGGAGAACTAGTTTTCTCAAGTTGGTCATTCAGAATTATACCTGTGTTTTTTAATTTGTTGATTTCCATAAATTCTAACAAAGATAGCTTACGGGCTTTATTTTGAATGTAATGAATTCAAAATTCGTCATGAAAAGAATGATTATAATCTAAAAGGCAAAGTGCGTATGTAGAATCTATTTTTCTATTATTGAAAGCCCTTTTATGTTCTGCTATTCGTGTATTAGGAATTTCTACCAGTTTGACCGATGTAAGTTTTTGGGCAGTCGCCACATTTAAGTTTGTATATACTACTGTGTAATTGTTTTTTATTTTGGCTCTTGTTTTTTTTAATATATTTGCCTAAGTAGTTGTTATTTGTTCTGACAGCTGGTGTTATTCCATTCTTTTTTTTTCTAATTCCTTCCTAATTTACACCAGTATGTAGATAACTACATAATCAACGTTCTATCGTTTTAAGTTAATCATTATGCGTTTACAACGAAGTGTTTTGTTTCTGATTAAGTGTATGTATAAAGTAGAATTTTTATAGTATGACTAGATTTTCTGTGATGATTTTACAATATAATTTTAAATTATTGTCCCTAAAATATTTTTAAAAATACGTTTTGTGTAAAAACGTTTTTTTAGAACAAAAAATGTTTTTGATATATTTCGCGTTTACTTGTAGGAGCTAGATGGTTGTTTATTCCATTTTTTTAACACCTTGACTTACATCAATTAGAGTAGAATTAGTAGAATTTAAAATTATTTTTTATTCTAAAATTTGTATATATGTATATATACAATATATATATATATTTAATATGTATATATATATATATATATATATATATATATATATATATATATATATATATATATATATATACATATTAAATAACATTAAAGATTAAAAACTAAACGAGAGAAACGAAACAAAAAAAAAATACACGAAAAATAGTAAGAATACTATTGTTCATTTAATTTTAACCGATGGCTTCATTTGAATGCTGGTTTAAGCTCTTTCGAGGATCAAACCACACTAATCTTTTCATTTGTTTTGTATCGGCTCTAGCACAGAATACACCACCAACCAGAAGCGACAGCATTGTCTATTCCTTTGTTGTTAGCTTGTACTTAATTTTAGTGTGGATCTGACATTTATACATGTTAGTACACTGAGAAAAGTCACACACATTTCTGGCGTACATCACCAAAATTGTAGTTGCACTGAGAAAAAGGTTGCATGCAGGGTCGGCTTTTGTTGACATTCTTAATAATGCTGGAATTATTTTTTTTATGTGTTTGCAAAAGGTTGCAAATATATCGCTCAACGCAAAGTAATGGTGAAAATCATATTCATTGGAACCATAGATGAAAATACTTTTTTGTTTATCCTGATTTTAGCATTAAAAGACCAATAATAAAATATATAGTAAAACGTAAAAAATATCGGGGTAAACAAATAAAAAATCAAGAAATATTGTAGGAGTATATTTCTATAAATATAAAGATGTAATAACCTAAAAAATAATCAAAAAAGTGTTACGAATCATTAGAATTATACATATCTCTATCCCTATGTTTGTGAATATCTTGAAAAAAAACACCAATTAATAGGCATAGTAACTGTAACAATTGTGAAAATTATCGGACACAGTGTTAATCTTTAGATGTGAATTCTTTATTAACATATTATGAAGCATACAACCCTACAAAAATGATCCATGGAGCATTGCAGCATCCTCCTGATTTTTTTATTAAATATATCTATAACTTAGAACACATTTTTAAAACTAAGTTTGTAGAGATTTGTATACAACAGGGAGTCTCACATAAACTTTTTAATATAATGAAAAAAAGTAGAATTTACCCATCCATGCCCTGATTTTACTAAAACATATGTTGTAAAATTACTTATTTGGCTTAAAATATTTTGTAGCATGAAATATACTAATCGAGATCTTCGAAGTACAATTCAAAAGACAAAATGTAGAGAAAATTGAATATTTTGTGCTAACAATTATAAATGTGTTAGAATGCTCAATTTTCTATTTCCCTTCTTAACATTCTTCTTCCAATTCTTACTTTTTAGATCCCTATTAAAATATTTTAGAGAATAATAAAGCCTTAATCTAATAAATAACTTTACAAGATAGGTTATCGGAAATAATTTACAAGGATGAATAAAAGTTACGTCTTTCATGACATTAAAATACGAATATGACACTTGTTTTTCGGTCAAAATAGTTTCGTATGATGTGGAAAATATTTGTTCTAATTTATATATATACTGAACAAAATTTTCACTTGGTGTACTTAATCCTCCATATACATATTGATCAGTGTTGAATGCTTTAAAATGAGTGAGTAGGTGAGTAAGATCTAATTCCACCACTTTTCTACAGTATTCTATACAAACTTCACAATTATGTACATTGATACATTTTTTAAGTAAATATCCACAGACATACTGGAAAGCATTTTGGTTAGTAATATTTTGATATTTATAATCTGAGTCAGGAAGTGCAATAGCCCTTACTGGATTATTTTCTTCCTGTTGACCTGTACAAATGATGTTACTGGGTTTTAAGTCCATCAATTGTTTGTCCAAATCATCTTTGCAATTCATGGCATTGGAATGTAAAAAATTTTGACAGAACAATTTTTTAAATGCTCTTTGGAACTGGATAGGAGTAGGATTAATTGAATTGCCCCCTTGTTGCCTAATGCTACCAAAGTAATTTTCTAAGCAATCTTGGTTTAGCCTCCTAGTTTTTAAATATTTGAAGTCAAAATGAAGTAGCCTGTCCCACAACTTTTTGACCCCATCTATGGTAATAACCCAACATTTCAATGACCTCGATCTAGAAGTAACATTTTTCCCACTCTTGTCAAATATTTTCAATTCTTGAATGAACTTCGACATTGAATTTAAATAATTTAATTGAATTGCTGAACCTTCATAACAATTTTTATATTTATTGGAATTACCAGTGTCGAATGAGTTTAATATATCAAAAAGAATGTCAAATTTTTGAATGAATTCTATTGTTCCAAGAGCATCTGCAGGTAAATGTCCTAGTGCCATAAATGTGCTCATAGAACTCGCAACTGTGTGGCTTAAAACTTGAGTTGCAAGTTTTACTCGCATCTTCTCAAAATTTGTGGGGTATATGTGTGAGCTGGTAAGCTTTGGGGCACACCTATACTGATTTCCCTTATCCTCCCGATAGAATGCTTCCACATATGTCCAGGATGTTTTCTTATAACCATCAAAACACAAAATGTTATTTATTAAACTGTTCCTGGTAGCCTTAATTAAATGACATGGGTCATAAATATAAAATAATAATTTATCATCTACAGTAAATTCAGCATTACCAGGTCTGACCCCCAATAATTTACCCAGTTTCATAAAATTTGATCCCATATCTGTGACTAGACAATCAACATACAAACCACATTTAAATAATTTTAAGATGCATTTCTTGATAACAGGACACAACTTTTCTGCCTCAAAGCTAGTATTAACAAAGAAATAGGCTAATGGTTGTTTCCAATTGGAATACAAGCCTCGAGCCATAATAACCAGAACATTTTCTGCAACAAGACCACTCTTCTTTTCACTGCCAATATCACACAATCCAACAATTTCGTCCCGTCCTAAATCAAAATATAAATTACTTTTTAGTGACATTTCGTCAATACATATAGTACAATGTTTATCCTGTTCAATCATAGTTGAAACTTTGATTTTTAATGCATCAAAAATTTGTTCGTTATTTAAACCTGGTTTGCATGCTAAATTCTCTGTCATTCTTTGTAAACTTCTTTTTGATGGTAAATATAAAAGTTTACCCATAAATGAATATGCCCTAGGACCTAAAAAGTATAAAGTTAAAGCAAATTGCTTATATTCCTTGGAATACCGTCGTGTTTTCGGTGTTTTACTTCCTAATATTACTTGGGCCTTCAGTACCTGGGATAAGGGCTTATTTAAAAATTTATCGCACATTTTATTAAATTCGCTAACTGAATATTTTTCTTTTCGTGATTGTGTTGTAGTGCCCTTATTTAGCTTTAAACGTAAAGACCTGATCTTCTTATAAAGCTTTATTTTTCTTGGAGTATGAGAACTCAATATACTGGATGTCTGTGTTGATGCCGAGGATGGTAACAGGACACAAGGTTGTTGAATGTACGTTGTAGAAATATCATTTGGGAGTGGCTTATCTCCTAAAAAAAAATATATTGAAGTATTTTCAAAGTTGCAAAGTCATATGTCTGTCTTCATATCAAATGTAAAATTTTTGACAATTTTTTTTCTTTCTACCAATTTGGACAAAGCATTTGTTTAATCATTTATGCCAATGATTAACTTAGATGTGTAGTACAACAACAATCTTAGTCGATGTTTTAATTTACTATGGCTGTTGTTGCCAGTTATGTGACAGCCTGTGATTGTTTCAGTAGAACAATCCAATCTATTAAAAGGTGTAATATTGTTCTAAGACTTTATTTGAACAAATGATATTTCACAAAATAACAAGTAACCCTTCTAACCTTTAAGTCATAATGGCAAAATTTTAAATTTCAGATAACGGTTTTTATAGAGAGTTACATCTGACTAGAAAATAAATTTAATTATATATTTACAATGTTTAAATTTTTTACCCGATATGCTTTGTAGCTGTATTTGAACATGTTGGCTTGAACTTTCCATCTCATGTTCAACATTCATTGCTGGCTCAGCATCTTTTATTCCAAACTTTTCTATAACTTCTGAAGATGCAGCTAAAATTTAGAAATTTGTTATAGTGCAATCAATATTTCAATAGAAATAAAGTTTCTCAGTAAACTGTTAAATAAAAAAGTGAATCATATTAAAGCTAGGCACTAGAAAATATGTCTAGGATGACAACCAACTAATTTTTTGTCTCATTTAAATATACTTATTTTTCATTGGTTTGCATATTGCTATATATTGTGTTTAAATGTTTAATACTTACATTCATCAATTAACCCTTGGTGAGAATGTTCATCTGATGAAATGTGGCCATCTAGACGTCTCTTTAGATGATGAAATATGGTAGGAACAGCATTTAAAAATAATGACTTTCTGTCCATACCATATGATATACATTTTTTTTCAAAATGCAACTCACACAACTTAAAATGTTTGTGCAAGGTTGCAAAACCCTTTTCAAATAAGTCTATCCTATTGGCAGCTCTTAACCAGTGCTCAGCCCTGAAATAGAAATATAAGGTAATAAATTATGGATACAGTAAGATCAAATTTGGAGTTTAAAATGCTGAACATTTACAACTTAGTTGGTAGTATATAGAGATTAGAGTTGGTAGTATATAGAGGTAGTAGTATAGAGACATGCATTTTGGTCCAAACTATAAGACAGTGATTAAAGGAAACTAATCAATGCAGTAAAGTAGTGAATGCAGAGAGTGTTTGGTAGTTGAAATATTTAAAATAAATTAGAAATATGAATATTGATGTAAAATACCCAGATATTAATATTTTTTTATTAAATATACCAACATTTATTTTTATATGAAACTTGAAAGTATTTTTGTTTATTGATTAAATTATTTTTATAACTTTCTTGATTTCTGAACTTATACCGATTCCACTTTCTGCATTCAATAGTGCTGCTAGATTATCAGCTTGACTATTTGTCACTATATGTAGGACTACCATTATGTATACAAAACAAACTTTTCTATCGACAAAAAATGTATAAATTTGCTACATACCTTTCCTCATTTTTTGGGATTGAAAATAGGCTTAAACCACCTCCGCTTTTTGTGCGACAGCCGCGATAAATGCACGAATAGCCTCCTTTGCCCGTAGCCATTTGATTGAACAGTCAATTAACACTTAACCTGACTTAACACAAATAAAACCGAAAAATTTTATAAAATAACCAAGTTCAAAGGTAATAAAAACACTAACGCCGATTCTGCACAAATGCAAGCGTCACCAAAGCTTCTTGACATTAAAACATATTATAAAATGGCCGACCTCACGCATGCGCATAAAAATTTGGTTCATGAAAATCGTCCTTTTGTCGCTTCTTGTTGGTGGTGTATTCTGTGGCTCTAGGATGTCATAATTTTCACATGTGGCTTGTTGTCGTATACATGCGTTTCTTTGGAATGCAGGGAGGACTTACGATTATTAAGGGCATTAGCGAGTGGAACGGGGACAGACCTTTTTTAAAAAAGGATTTATTTTTTCTTTTTCTTTAAAAAACAAACAAAAAAATATATGGAAAGAGAAATGGGAATGGGAATGGGAATGATGTCTTGTAAGGTTTCTTTTTTTTTTAATTACCTAGTATTTGAAATCGTAGGCTTCCACGGCCAGAGTCAGAATTATAGTTTATTCGTCTTCCGGGTTTGGACCGTGTCATTTGTGAGTGACCCAAAAGTGGGTTCATCTCGACGTTTCGCTACAATTGTATGTAGCTTCTTCGGGAGAACAAAGAAAGAAAAAGAAAACAGAAGACAGGAAGATGGGTAGTTAGCAACGGTAACTCAGTTACTCAACGCAACCAGAGGCGAATACTAACTACCAAGATGGGCATTTGGTCACAGTAACTCAACTACTCAACGCAGCCAGAGGTGAAAACCAAATGCCAGGACAGGGATTCACTTCCAACAGCTCAGAACACTAACGCGTCGAGAGGCGGGGAGTGAATCCGACGATTACTCCGCTACCGCTATATTTATAGTCGCGGTGACCTATCGTGTCGGGACGTATCGGCACACTTCGTGGCGCGAACGTCAAGAAGCGCGCGCTGGCCAATCATGTGGCTGCATCGTGGTAGCCGGACCGGACGGCGGCTCTAGACTGAGATTCCAGATGGGAGACAAGTAGTATCCTTCCTCTTGATTGATATTAAGGGGATTTTTTCGGATCTTCAGAGATTCGCGGATTTTCCTGGAATAAAAGAAGGGGCTGTTAGAAATAATATGGGTTTTTTCGAACAATATGGAATGACCGGTTTCTTGGCAGTGTTCTGCAACTGCAGAATGGGAGAAAAGACCTGATCGAATGCATCTTTGATGCTCTTGAATCCGAGTTTTGACGGAACGACCAGTTTCGCCAATGTACACATGTCCACACGAACAAGGAATAGAATAGACACCACAGGAAGATAGGGGCGGTAATGGGTCCTTAGGAGAGGGTAGATATTGTGAGATTTTCTTGGGTGGTCGAAAAGTAGTCGTGATGCCTTCTTTGCGAAGAATTTTGCCAATCCTATCAGTGACATTTCGAATATACGGAAGAAAAGCCACAGGAGTATTACCCGAAGATTCTGAATTTGTCGTCCTAGGGTGTAAAGGGGGATGTAGATGTCGGTGTGTAATATTTTGAATTGTGGACTTGGAGTAACCGTTGGCGACAAGGGTTTTTTGCAGATGGCCAAGTTCTTCTCTAAGGTTGTCGGGTTCAGAAATCGAAATGGCCCGATGGATGAGAGAGTTGATCACAGAATTCTTTTGGGCAGGATGGTGGTGTGATGAAGCATGTAGGTAACGATTCGTGTGAGTCTTTTTTCTATAAACAGAGTGACCCAATCGGCCATTGGGCTTGGAGGTGACTAACACATCGAGAAAGGGAAGGGACCGATTATTTTCTACTTCCATTGTGAATTTTATACTCGGATGTTGTGAGTTAAGATAATCTAGGAAGGGAGCAAGGGTATGTTGACCATGGGGCCAGATGATAAATGTATCATCAACGTAGCGGAACCAGACTTTTGGTTTTAAGGGGTAAGATTCTAGGGCTAAAGACTCAAAGGTTTTCATGAAAATGTCAGCAATGACAGGGGAAAGGGGAGAACCCATTGGTGTTCCAGATATTTGTTTGTAGAAATTGCCTCTAAAAGAAAAATATGTTGAAAGGAGGCATTTTTCCGCAAGATCTGCCAAAACCAAAGACTTGTTATCATTGGTCAAGTGATCTCGCAGAACAACTAGAGAGTCATGTATGGGGATATTGGTAAATAGGGATGATACATCGAAACTGACGAGAATGTCTTGGGGATCGACCGTGAGGGAGGAGATTAAGGTGATGAAATGTGTAGAATTTCGGACATAAGAAGAGGTACGACCAGTATAGGTCTTAAACTGATTCGACAAGTACTTTGCGAGTTTGTAGGTAGGAGAGTTAATCGTAGTCACAATGAGACGAAGAGGTACGTTATCTTTATGGATTTTGGGAAAGACCGTAAATTCTGGGGCAGATGGAGTTTTTCGGAACTATGGACTTCTTAACATCATCGGAAAGATCAGATTGTTTGATGGCATGGGAAATTTCGCGTTCGACTCTAGGAGTGGGGTGTCGAGAAATTGTATTATAACAGGATGTATCCCTAAGTAACTCGTTTACTTTCTCTATGTTGAAGGAGTATCCAGGATGACTGTGGCATTACCTTTGTCTGCAGGAAGGATTATTATCTCAAAAAGAGAACGGAGATTTTTGAGAGCTATGAATTCCTCACGAGATATATTGGAAGTAGGGATTTTGGCTGTGTCAAGACATTTAGCGATGTCAAAGCGGATACGGTCGGCTGGAATTTTGGGAATTGTGCGGAGTGCCGCTTTCACATTTGAAACTATTTCTTGGTAGGAATTCTGGAAGGAGTGATAGCAAAATTAAGACCTTTAGATAGAAGACTGCTTTCTGCACTTGTTAATGGTGAGAAGAAAGATTAACGACGGTGTTAGTAAGAGGTGAATGAGAAGTAGAAGTGGTGGAATGTGATTTTTTCTTAGATACAAGGGATTGGAATTTTTTTTTGTGAGTTTCGTTGCTTAAAAGAAGGATTTTATCGGCTTGATGATAGGAACTGCGGTCTAAAAGTGACCAATCATCGACACTAAGAATACTGGAGAGTTCAAGATGCAGCTTAAAAAGTTTTTGGGATTTTAAAATTAAGGGTTTTTCGAATATGTTGAATCCGTTCACAAAGTAGAGATAGGCTGGCTCGATGTAAAATTCGGGAAGAAGATAAATCCTACACCCTTAATATTTATCCCTCCTAGTCCTCAACCCTGGTGAAGGGCAGCAGCGATCACCAGCACCAACGCAAGGCGGAAAAGAAATTATCTTGGACCGGCTTGTTATTGGAATTCCACAGGCATGACTAGGACAGTTTGAATGGCTGTGGTACTGCGGTGTTGAAAGTAACGGGATACTACAACACTACCTTTTCCCAGGATAACTCATCTCATTATGGCAGAACAAAACAAAACTCAGATGGCCCTCAGTCCCGGGCAGACCTTAGATGGTCAGAGGGTGCGAAGAATCTCCCGGTGCCAAATAGATGATATCCAACGAATTTCAACATGGAATGTTAATAGTCTTTACGAACCAGGAAAACTACACAACCTTATAAAGGAAATGAATCGGCTGAAAATAAATATAATGGGAGTCAGTGAAGTCCGATGGTCTGGATCTGGACAGTTTACGAAAGATAATATTACTATGTATTACTCGTGTAGTGACCCAACAGATAGACATCACGACATGGAGTGGCTATTGCTCTTGACAGGAAGACCAGTAAATCGGTGACAGATTTTGTTCCAGTTTCCGAACGAGTCATGTTGATCAAAATGACAGGCAAACCAGTAAACATAAATGTGACACAAGCATATGCACCAACAGCAGATAAGTCACAAGAAAAAATAACTAAGTTCTATAAAGATCTGGAAAAAGCAATAAGACTAACAAAGAAAGAGGACATAAACATAATAATGGGCGACTTTAACGCCAAGGTGGATAAAGGAAGATATGAAGACATAATTGGAGAGTACGGCCTTGGAGTTAGAAATGAAAGAGGCGACCTGCTGTGTGAATTCTGCCAGGAGAACGGTTTTGTCGTCATGAACACATGGTTTCAGCTCCCACCTCGTAAGTTATAATCTTGGAGATCACCAGGAGACCGTCCAAATCGAATAATTAGAAACCAAATTGACTACGTTTTAATAAACAGAAGATTTCGTAACGCTATCAAAAGAATCGCAGCATATCCAGGTGCTGATATTGCATCCGATCATAATCCGATAATAGCAGATGTGAGGTTAAAACTAGCAAAAATTAAGAGAACAAATACAAATACCAGCACACCTATAAATACAAGAGAACTGATGAGAGACGAAAATCTGAAGAAGAGTTATGCGAATCAAATTAATGAAAGAATGCGAGTAATAGAACAAAATGATGATATCGAAGAGATGGTCAATGATATTAAAGAAACGATTCTGGCAGTAAACAGGGAAGTTAAAACACAGATCAGAAAGAGAAAGCATAAAGAATGGATGACGGACGAAATTATGGATCTAATGGAAAAGCGAAGGCAACATAAACAACAACGTAATCAAGACAAATACAAACAGATACCCAAAGAAATCCGTCAGAAAATTAAGAAAGCAAAAGAACGTTGGATGGTGGAAAGGTGCAACGAAATAGAATAATTGCAGGAAAAAGGAGATAGTTTTGGACTACATAAGAAGATCAAAGATATATCGAATATACACAAAAGCCACCACAGAACAAGAATACGCAACGACAGAAACGAATACATAGAGTCAGAAGAGGAGATAGCAATGGCGTGGAAAGAATACGCAGAAAGCCTTTTTAATGACGAAAGACCAACACAACCAACGCGCAAACTTCCTTCCGAAAACTTATCAGGGCCATCAATAATGCGAAGTGAAATAGAATATGCAGTTAGAACCACAAAGATGCATAAAGCAACAGGTCCAGATGAAATTAATATAGAAGCAATAAAACTACTAGACGAGGAGAATATCGAAATCTTGGTAAGGCTGTTCAATAGAATTTATGATACTGGTTACATTCCGCGAGAATGGCTGCAGTCATCCTTTGTGATGATCCCAAAAACAGCTAATGCCACAAAATGCAATGAACACCGCTTAATCAGTTTAATGAGTCACTTGTTGAAACTCTTCCTTAGGATATTACACTCAAGAATGTACAAGATACTGGAAGAACTTAGCGGGTCAACACAATTCGGTTTTAGGGGAGGACTAGGAACAAGAGAAGCAATTTTATGTTTGAACACCTTAATACAAAACTGCTTAGATCAACGAAAAGATGTCTACCTCACCTTCATCGACTACGAGAAGGCATTTGACAATGTTAAACATGATATTATGATGAAACTACTACATAGGGCCAACATTGACCAGAAGGAGATCAGAATTATTCAGAATCTATACTGGAACCAAATGGCAAAGGTGAAGATTGATCGAGACCAATATACGGATGAATTTGAAATCCGGAAAGGTGTCCGTCAAGGCTGGATACTCTCTCC
Organism: Diabrotica balteata; assembly: GCA_918026665.1. Lineage (NCBI taxonomy): Eukaryota > Metazoa > Arthropoda > Insecta > Coleoptera > Chrysomelidae > Diabrotica > Diabrotica balteata. The sequence continues at coordinate 64,467,690 of OU898282.1, forward strand.
GATGCTTTTTAATTTATATGTTGAAAATATATTTGCGGAAGCATTAGAAGATACGGAATTAGGCATTAAGGTGAACGGCATACCAATTAGCAACCTACGCTATGCGGACGACACAGTGATTATAACTGATAATTTGGAAGATCAGCAGTTATTACTTGATAGGGTGAATAGCATAGGTAAAAAATATGGCCTCAAAATCAACATTTTGAAAACGAAATATATGGTCATTAGCAGAAACCCTCCAGAAACCCGATAATATGCATAGGTGACAATCGTATAAATCGCGTGAAAACTTTTAAATACCTTGGCACCACAATCAATGACCAATCGGATTCACAACACGAGATAAAACCCGAATACAAATGGCAAGACAAGCTTTTGTGAAATTCAGACCGCTCCTATGTAATCAACACCTAAACTTCGAAATACGCTACAGAATGGTCAAGTGCTACATATGGTCCATCTTGCTTTACGGTATGGAAACGTGGACTTTGAAAAAAACATCTATCAACAAACTTGAAGCATTTGAAATGTGGTCATTGAGAAAAATAATGCGCATACCTTGGGTGGATAGAGTTCGAAACGATGACGTCCTTAATAGAGCCGGCGTGGAAAGAGAACTCTTTGAATTAATTAAAAAACGCAAGATTGGTTACCTTGGGCACATATTGAGAGGAGCAAAATATGAAATACCACAGTTAATCCTACAAGGGAAGATCGAAGGTAGGAGAGGAGCCGGCCGCAAACAATTATCCTGGTTAAGGGATATTAAAGAATGGACAGGAATACACAATACAGGTGAGCTGTGTCACGCCGCCAAGAACAGAATTCTAGTAATGAGATAGTCGCCTACGCACTTTGGTGTATGGCATGTTAAGAAGAAGAAGAAGAATTCTTCTTTGGTTTTAAATTGTAAAAACTCCTGACAAAGTTTTCGTTACTTGAATATGACTCGTAGGATGAAGCTAATCCATTGGCTATTCCAGATCTAGATGTATGAATTTTGTTATTATATTCTAAAAATCTTATTGATGAATTTGTGTGGCGTTCCGAAATTTTGTTAATTTGTTTCCACACTATTGCTGCTGGGGTAACACTGTTTATTTTTTTATAAAAAAATTTTCCACGATTCCTTTTTTGCTTTTTTACCACTTTTCTACTAATAGCCCTTAACCTCTTATATTCTAGAAGATTTTCTTGTGTTTTTTGTTTTTTGTATTTAATGAATGTTCTGTTAGTCTTCTTTACAGCTTCCTGACTGATTGTTCCACCATGGTACTCAAATATGATTTCTTACTATTTTCTTTTTTCCATTGATATGATCTGCTGCGAAAAGTATGACGGAGGAAAATTAATTTACTAAGTCGTTTATATTTTTATGTATGGATTGATCTGAAAAAGAATTCAATTAATTCTCCTCAAATTGGGTGAACGATGACCAATCCTCTATTTCTGTATTCCATCTAGTATATGGTTGAATTTTTTGTTTGTTTTCGAAATATATCACTATGGGAATATAATCGCTTCTATACAATTGTGTACTAGCTTCCCAAGTTATGTTTTGTACTAAAGACGGGTCTACAAGAGATAAGTCAATACAACTATTGTTTCCAGTAAAAGAATTAAATCTTGTTGGAGATCCACCGTTAAGTAGGGTAATATTGGTGTTATTCATGACCGTTTCTTTTATATGTCCTATTTTGTTATATCTATTAGATCCCCAAAGTGGATTGTGTCCATTTAGATCCCCTACTATAATCTAAGACAATGGAATTTGTTCTATGAGTTATCTCTTCTATACTTAGATCTGTATTCGGTTTTAAATAAATGTTACAGATGTTAATAATTTTTGGAGTTTTTATGGTTACTGCTACTGCTTCAAGGTTGGTCTTTAAAGGTATTTGTCTAGATTCCAATGAGTTATTAACATAAATAGAAACCCCTCCACTGGTTTTTTTAAAATCACGACTGTTTTTAGTAATTAATAATTTAAATATTTCTAGTTGTGTTTATTAACCGTTTATGTTCCACTGAAGAATCGACATTTTTGTTCTATATGTTAATTTTTATTCTTGTACTTGATCGCTCTCTAATTCAGAGGAGGAAATTGTATCCTGTTTTTTATGCTAACCAGTCGTTAGCTATACGAGAATAGAACAATATATCTTTTGAAGAAATAACTAATCCTAGTGATACAAGGTAATCTTCTAATTTTACATTTTCTAATGAACTAAATACAATATCTTGCTTTCTGGATGGAAAATTAAGAGTACTGGTTACTGATGAATACGATTTTTTAAGTGTTGGTGGTGAAATACAGCTCATTTCCTGAGCTAATTTAAAATTAATATCATCCATTTAAATAAACTTTGAAACTAGTCATTAGATCTTAATGCGGTCCTGTATTCAAACTATACCAAGACAATTAAGCAGGTGCAAAAACAAAAAACGACAAGAAATTCTTGTTTGTATTTGAAATATTCGATGGTTCTTCTTATGTTGTCAAATATATATTTTTGTTTATTACTTATAATTGATGTAATATAAGCTGACTTACAGAGTCTCTAATGTTACTCCTACTCACGAACTTCACCAACTTACTCTTGTAATTTTTCAACGGGTATATTTAACTTCAAATTTACTTAACTTAAGAGCCGATATTTTTCTATTATAATGGTTAACTTCCAGGTCAGTCATTCATTTTAGAAACTGTTTGCTTAATTTGTAAACATCTACATATTTTTCCAGCAAGACCTAATATTGACTACTTACTTCACCACAAATTCAACCTTTGATGGATGTTTTATATAAAGAAGGAAAACCACGAAAACTATGGAATGACAACAACTTAGACAGAGACAGAATCTACATAAAAAGAAGAGTCACGTCTACGTAAGAAGCAAACGATGATTTCTAATGACAATTTAGACTTTGTATATTTTTAAGTACGTAGCTCTAAAATGACATTAGTGAGTTATAATTTTTCAAGTGCGTTCCTGGGACGACTTTACTGGAGGACGACTCGAGGAATAAAATTAATTTTAACTTATAAGCAAACCAGTAAAAACAATTATAGCGTGTGCTTTGTGTCTAAAAGGACAACTATATTCAATCATGAGAGAAAATTCTCTCGTTGGTAATCCCACTGTAAATCATGGTGACAAACCAGGAAAAACTTGTTATCCTGGTATGGTATTTGGTCTTATATTAAGTTTATTTTAAATAATAACATAAAAGTCTAATTATTAATGTGTATTATGACTTTAAGACCTAAATCATAGTAAGTAGAACGTATTATCGATATATTATTGACTTAATAATGTGGCCACGTTCTCTTCAGTGAATTCGTTTTTTAGTATCAGTAATCAATTTTTTTAAGGAGTACCCAGGAATTTGCGACACAGTTGGTTTTATTTAGCAAAATAAGAGAATCTTCTTTAATTTTTCTCTTTTTACCATCTGTGTCCTTCATCACTATTGATAAGTTGTCTATATAATTTCTAGTCTTTTATCATAAGTGTTTACACATCTGAGATCTTTCAATTTCTCTATTTTTGTAAATTTCTTCTAATTGTAAGTTTTTTTTTAATTTACAATAATATTATAAAACGGTTCACATGCTTAATACAATCGTTTGTTCTTTCCTGTTCGATGTTTGATTCGGCTATAGTAGTAAGTATTTAGCAGTAGAAAATCCCAGTTTATTGGCTCTTTTTAATTTTGTTAAAATATTGATTTGATTTCTCATCCTTTTCAGATTTTCTGATTATTCAGAACGATGTTATTATATAATTTTGTGTTATTTGGTAATTTTCTAAAAGTTTGAACGTATTAAGCAATAATTTTCTTAAGAAAATGTATGGTATATATACTTTAAAGATTTCCAATACATGTTACGGATACCTGTACCTAAATCAAATTTTTACCATGGATTTCAATTTTCAATCGTTGTCTGAGAGAAGCGTTACTTTCTAGATATTAAACCGTTTCAAAATTACTTTTCTAAATCCGTCGAAAGGACTAAAAGTGCCGTTTCATCTCAACATCATAACCTCACCGTTCGAAACAAAGCATTAGCTACACATCACTAAAAACAACTGTGAAATAGTGGTTTGTGTTGAAGAACACCCATGCTACCAGTATCCTAGCCAGTAGCAGCGTCAGGAAATCTTGTGAACAGACCGGCATGACTTGTAGAAAATAATTTGATTGATAAAACTTTATTACTGTCCTTTTTGTTAACTTGTTCCACTTAATTTTAATCTTTTATTGAAATGGAAAGGGGTTTGTTTTTCTCAAGGTTTTTGTTTTCTACGGTTCTAGTTTTAATCCGCTATCGGTTTCATTTAAAAGACAGTTGGGTATCATGTTAAGATGAAACTTAAATCGTGCAATTGTATACGAATGCAAAGAATAATTGTATTTTAGCAAAAAGCAGAACGATTAGATTTCACCTTATCAAGGATTTTATTTTGCAACAATAATAATTAATAATGACAACAATCACCCAATTTCATTCAGGTAAATAAAGTATCTTGTGAATGTATTGTTTTATTCAATACATTCATACGTATATATAGATAATGCATTCCTTAATAAAACAATACTAACAAAAGAAGAGTAATATTTCTATTTGATTAGATTAGTCTAATTAAAGGCTTAATTTATGTTTACCATCTATATGTTAAATTCATAGGATCTAATAACATATTTCTAAGATATTTTTTTATATGTAAATAAATCACAATTGATGGTTATAAAAATTAAACGTTTGCTTTAAAGTTTAGATTATCAGTGTGAAAATCGTTTTCAAAAAATGCTAAGTAAAATTATGGATGATGTTGGTTGATTGAAGATAATTCATAATTTTTATTTAAAATATTTTTGAAAACGATTTCCGCGTAAGAAATTAAATATCGAAACAAATATAAAATGTAAGTTTCATTATTATTGATTATGGTAATCCAAATATATAATATTATCTCACCTAAACATGCCACTAAAAAATAATTTCAGAACATCTTCTTAAAAGACGAACTTAACATTATATTAAGGATATAACTAACAAACTTGCTTACGATTACCCTTATTTGATGGATGAATACTAATTTGAATCTATGGTCAACAAATATACCAGAATACAGGGAATTCTAAATGTTGCCTTAATCACATTTTTTTAAATCAGAGAATTATTCTCTAATCATAAAGCTACTCTTATTTGTTTAACACTTAACTTAAAACCCGTTATACAAAACTAAGCAGAGAGCAACACATAATCAATTACAAAGAACTAAAAAAAGACTTAAAAAGTTATTACTGGTGTGAATGCAATGCCTCTAAAAATATTAATGTCAAATGCAATTTATTATATAAAATTCTTAACAAACTTACAGTAAACACAGTTAATAACAATAACAAATAAAAAACACAAAAAACATGAGAAGAAGCGCCAGAGTTGGATAACTGCAGGACTGGTTAAATTCATAAACACAAAAAATCTCTTGTATCGTAAACAAGTCAAAGATACTGACAATGTTAATAAAAACAATTTAATATTTCAATTGTAGAAAACACCTAAATTTATTAATATAAAATGCTAAGAACTATTACTTTACAAATGAAAAGTGAGAAAATCAAGAATGTTTCCAAAAACCTGTAAAATATTGTATTTTTTTTTATTTAGCTTTACGTGTCTCGACAGCGTAGGTCACTGACACAGGTACAATTTTATTACAATACATTACAAGAATATACAGTAAAATTACAATCAATAAAGAAATACAATAAATACATTAAATATTGGTACAATTATTAGAATTATCAAATTCTAAACTACGTTTGTTCTTCTAAATTTCCTGGAAAACCTTGGTTTCATAGAGAAAGTTAGTAAGGTTTTGGAATTGATCTAATGAACTGAGAATATTTTGTAGGTTTCGACTCAACAGATTATTTTTTTCTTTCGTTATTAAAGCTGGGACAGTCTATGAGAATATGTTTAACAGATATAATATTACCGCAGTGTGTACGTGTAGGTGGATCTTGGGATGTCATTAAATGTTTATGAGTTAGTCTTGTATGCCCGATTCTAAGTAGGCGGATTAAGATTTTGTTTTTTCGTGTCATGGAAGGAAACTCAAGCTTTTTAACGCCAGGATGGATGTCACGAAGCTTGGAAGGGATTTTATTCCAGTGATCTTGCCAATACATTTGGATGATATTTTTAAAATACAACTGTAAATCTGTATATAGTTATGTTTTCAGTCTCTATATTAGAAGACGAGGCTTGTTTTGCAAAGAGGTCGGCTAGTTCGTTACCAGCGATTTCTACATAAAACGGAATCCAGGTCATGGTTATGGATACCCCGTTGAGATTAAACTATCGAAAGAGTTTTGAATAGCGTGAACCAAAGAATGTACCGTTTACATACTTTTGAGAGAATAGTTAGACGCTAAAGAGTCTGTACATATTGCTACTTTTTTATATTCTGGAGATAGTAAGTTTGTAGCTTAAAGAATAGAGAATAATTCAGCAGTATATATACAGCAGAAGAGCAGGAGATTGCAAGATATGATTAAAGCTGTGTTTAAAGTTACATGTCCACATGTCCAGCCCATCTAAGCCTACCTATTTTTATGAAGGATATTACATCTCTACCATTTACTATTTTTTTATACTTACTTTTACTATACAATTCGAAATTATATCGCCTTCTCCAAATACCATTCTCACAGAATGCGCCCATTATTCTTCTTAGTATCTTCCTTTTGAAGACGAGCAGAAGATTTGCGTCTGTTTTGGAGATGGTCCATGTTTCTGACCCATATGTCAGCACTGGTAGGATGAGTGTTCGATATATTATTAGTTTGGTTTTCTGGCTTAAATTTCTGTTTTTTTAGCTGCTTGCTTAGTCCAAAATAACATTTGTTTGCTAGCAGTACCCTCCGTTTAACTTCTTCAGATGTGTCATTATCGTTTGTTATGAGAGAACCCAAATATGTAAACCTATTTACTACCTCAAAATTATATTGGTCTATACTGAAGTTTTGTTTGGCGTTTCTAGCTCTATCTCTGTTATTTGGAATAGATGCTAACATTTTCGTTTTTTCCTCGTTTATTTTAAGGCCCATATTTTGTGCGGCTGTCAAGAAGGTGGAAGTCATCTCTTTAAGTCCTCGTGTAGTACGTGCGATCAAATCCAGATCGTCAGCGTAAACCATAATCTGCGTTGATTTATTAAAGATTGTTCCCCTATTGTGTAACTCGGCATCTCTTATAGTCTTTTCTAACGCTATACAGGGTGGTGAATCGGCAAACGGGCCAGAGGAAACTCAATGGTAAATTCTAAATTGTTGAATTCCTGCTTCCCTAATTATTTTACACCAAAAGTCATGGGAAACTATTTGTAGAGGACTCAAATATGTATCGAAAACAACTGTTAAAATTATTCTACGACTTAAAGGTATTCCAAAATTTTGCTAAAATATAATACATTTTTCTTTGAAAAAATGTGTATTACGTGTTGCGTTTTTTCATATTATTGTTTCTGATATTTAATAATATTTAAATCAATTATATTATATTTATCTATGATTTAAATGACCAAAATTTTGTGATTTATTGTTTAAAAAAAATTAAGTTGATTAAAAAATGTAGGTACTCAGTTGAGGAGAAAAAAGCAATAATAAAAATGTTTTATTCATGTTTTATTATTTGTTATAGTTTTATGTTTAGAAATAATCATATATTATTATTAGGAATAAAGATCACAGTAATAGTATATTGGAATTCATTGAATTGTTGTATAACTTAACTTAACATGGAATTAAATTTTAGTGAATTAGAATATCTTACGGTAGTGGCAGGAAAAGGTTCGCGCTGTTGCCTGAGTACAACATTATGCGATTTTTCGTCAACTGAGTACATTTCATTATATTGATCGATTTGTAAAAATATAATTTATTTTTCACAAAGTAATAATGTTCAGTAGTAGTAGTATTTAGTAAAATTCATTGTTTATAATTTAATCATAAAATAAAAAAATTGACAATTCAAATTGTCAAACATCTGACATTGATATGATAAAACACACGTCCTAATATATATTCTTGCATTACGTGTGGCCTAACTTTTAGGGGTGGTCTGAAAAATGTATCACATTTTTTCAAAATTTTGAAGTACATTTGATTCGTAGAACGGTTTTAACATTTGTTTTTAATTCAGATTTTAGTCCTCTACAAATAGTTTTTTATGACTTTTGATCTAAAATAATTAGGGAAGCAGCAATTCAACAATTTAAAATTTCTCATTGAGTTTCCTATGGCCCGTTTGACGATTCACCACCCGGTATTAAAGAGAAGGCACGCCAGCGCGTCTCCCTGCCGTTTCCCTTCATATGTTTCAAACGCTTGTGACATATCGCCTTGTATTTGCACTCTGCAGATCACTTTACTCATAGTTGTTTTTACGAGCCTTATTAATTTATGGGGAATGTTAAGTTCATTCATGGCTTCGTATAATTTACCTCTTAGGACGCTATCATACGCTGACTTAAAGTCCACAAAGAGATGGAACGTGTCAATATTAAATTCATTGGTTTTTTTTTTAGATTTGACGTAGCATAAAAATCTGGTCAATTGTTGACCTACCTGGCCTAAAACCGCTTTGATACTCACCAAGGATTTCTTCCACGTACGTACTTAAACAGCTGTACAGGGTGTTGGAGAATATTTTGTACATTGTATTCAGAAGAGTTATACCCCTATAATTTTTACATTCCAACAAATCTCCCTTTTTGTGCAGTGGACATATGATTCCAGTGCACCATTCCTCTGGCATTTGTTCTTCTTCCCAAACTTTGACTATTATGTTGTGAATTTGGTGCATAATGCTGTTACTTCCATGTTTGATGAGCTCTGCGGGGATACAATCCACTCCTGGGGACTTGCTATTTTTGAGTCGTGTGATTGCGTCTTTCACTTCAAATATTGAAGGAGGTTCTACGTGAGTGTTATTTCTTGGTCTTTGGGGTGACGCATCATTTTCCACTTTAGTACCAAGTAGTTCTTTAAAGTGCTTAACCCATCTGCTTTGTACTGCGTCAGCGGTACTGACTATATGTCCATTTTTGTCTATACACATCTATACGTCTATACACATCGTCAGCCGTGGTTTAAATTTTTTTCTTGTTTCTAGTTTCATTTTGCCCCTTTAATGATTGAAGCTCTTGCATAATCTAGTTTTCGAAGGTCTGCTTTTTCCTTCCATGTATGCGTTTTTCCTCCTTCCTAAGATCTTTGTACATTTGCTCCTTATCCCGTGTTCTTCTTTGTTGCATAAATTTATATGCATAATTTTTTCTTTTAGTGATATCTTCACATTCATCGTCGAACCAACTGTTGCGTGAAGTGGATTCTTCTGGTCCTAGGACGTTGTTTGCCGCTTCCTTAATTGTTCTTCTACATATATCCCATTGCTCGCTAGCTGTTAAATTCTCATCTGTGCTTTCATGTTCAAGGTAATTTTGATACCTTTCTAGTGCACGGGGCTCTTTCAAGAGTTTTAAATTGTAGCGAGTACTTTTCTTACCCTTTTATTTTTTTGCATTTGAGATTCTTGCTCTTATTTTTGCGCCTACTAAGAAGTGGTCTGAATCTATATTAGCTCCACGATAAGTACGTACATCCATTAGATTAGAGAAGTGCCTGGTTTCTATTAGGATGTGATCTATTTGATTTTTGGTTGTACCATCAGGCGACGTCCATATTACTTTATAGATATTCTTATGGGGGAAGTAGGTACTTCCAACGACCATGCCCTTGGATGCTGCAAATCCTATTATTCTATTTCCATTGTCGTTGATGACGTCATGAGCGCTGCATTTTCCGATGTATGGACTATATATATTTTCTTTCCCTATTTTTGCATTAAGATCTCCAATTATGATCTTGATGTCGTTTCTAGGACATCTATCGTAGATGGTCTCTACTTCCTCATAGAATTGATCTTTGACATCCTCTTCTTTGTCTTCGGTTGGGGCATGTACAAAACCAGGAAGGTTTTGGTGATATTAATATTGGAGTTGTGGCTGAAAGATCGATAAAATTCAGGTGTGGTTAGAGATACTGTGGCATAGATTGAAGTTTAATAGGAGAAGTAGAGTTCATTACTTAATAATTTATAAGCTGGGTTTCCGGTATAAGCTGAGATTCGAGAAGAATATTTTAAAAGGAGTTTGCGGCGACGTAGCCATAGAGGAAGTTCATTAGCTTGTATGTATTGTTCTCGGACGCGACTAGTTCACGTTCGAGACGCATCGCCCCGCCCCTTATTTTTCCCGTTGGCCCCTCCCTGACCTGGAAATCCCTAATCGCTACTTCGAAAAGTATAAAAATAGGCGATTTTCAGGTCAATCAAGTCAGTCCTTCACGGGCTCTCCGAGAGCTTAGTGCTCTCGGGGCTCTGCTTCCTTTTTAGCTTTCTATACTCTGTGGCTGAGTAATTATTCTACTACAATTTGGTGTTTTATTTCAACTTAATATTGTTCATGTAAGAAATAACTTGCCTTTTTCAAGGCAAGTCACCAAAGAAGACTGCATCCTGATGTTTATTTCGACTTATAAGTCATGTAAGAAATAGCTCGTCTTTTTCAAGACGAGCTCATCAGAAGAACCTTTTACGAATCCATACCCCGCAAATGGATTCAAGTGGAGGGGCTTTCGTCGACGTTTCCGAAGCCCTCTAGAGAGCACACGGTGGTACGGAAGGTGCTTACCATTCCATTTACCCCGAAGTGACAGTATAAACTCTCTGCGGGGCTCGACATGAAGACTCCAAGGCATATTCGGAGTGCAGTGTTGTATACAGAATTTAGAAGTTTTAAATATGATGGGCTAGCTGACATATAAATGAAACTGCAGCAGTCTATTTTAGAACGAATAAGACATCTATAAATATGAAGAAAAGAGTCTTCGTCTGCACCCCAATGATGATTAGACAGAGTTTTTAAGTTAACATTTGTCATGTACTTAGTTTTGAGATCTTATAAATGACATTTCCAAATAAGCTTTCTGTCGAATGTAAGTCCTAAAGTCCGCATACTCTTGTAGGTAAACAAGTACCATTTATGGTAATTTTAGGATCTATAATACTGGCTGTCCTGCGAAAAAACTTAATGATTTTTTCTTCTTAACAGAAAAGTTAAATCCATTTACCAAAGTCCATTTAAGCAATTGGTCAGTAGCATTCTGGAGTAGTTTGCAGGTTTTCAAAAAATTGCAAAAAATTATTAAATCATCTTCGTGGAGTGCAAACTTAACTGGAAGCTCAATTTTTTACATATATCGTTTAAAACAAAAATAAAGAGTTTAGGACTTAATACCGACCCTTGGGGAACGCCATCAGTTTGTTTGAAAGTCCTAGAGATTTTGCCATTTTCTCTTACGGTAAAAATTTGTTAGAAACTGATTAATAAATGACGACATATTTCCAGATGTACTGTACTCCTCGAGTTTAGCTATAATAAGAAACCTATACAGAGTATCAAATGCTTTTTTGATATCAAATGAAACAGCTTTTAGGTCTTGTTTGCACTGAAAGGCGTTAATGATTGATGTTTGAAGGATTGCTAGATTGTCTATTGTACTTAGATTTGATCTAAAACCTGATTGTGCCAAATTTATTATTTTATATTTTTCTAGGAACCACAGGAATCTCTTATTGATCATTTTCTTTATAAGTTTGCACATTGTACATGTAAGAGAAATTAATATGTACAAATTTGGATCAGTTAAAGGTTTTCTTTGATTTTTAACAGGAATTATTATCGATTGTTGCCACAAAGTTGGAAATAATTTTATGGTCCATATTAAATTGTAAATTTCCAGCAGTTTAGCTATATTAGGCCTTAAAAGATTTTTAATAAAGATATAGGGAATGTTATCTAGACCTGCAGCTGAATTTTTGCAACAGTACAATGTGTCTGATAATTCTTGTAATGTAAACGGCATATTTAGAGAAATTTGATCGGATTTTCTGCAATCAGATAAACTGGAGTTTAGATTAGTAGATATGGGAAGCTGCCAATTTGAAGTAAGTCTATTTGTTGCTTTCTCATGAAAAGTTTTACTCAAGATGTTAACAATTTGTTGACTACAAGTTACTGTGCTGTTTTGAGTAAGTGTAACAGAAGTTTTTTTTTCCTGTCATGTGTTTAATTTTTTTCCAAATTTTGCTAGAAGTAGTGTCAGTATTTATGGATGGGACGTGTTGTTTATAGAAGTCTTTTTTGCTCTGTTTAATTACTACTTAGATTTGGCTCTCAGTTTTTTTAAGGTAATTAAATTTGCTTTACTACTGTCTCTGCGGTATTTGTTTAATGCTGCCTTACTTTGTTGGATAGCCAGAGAGCATCTTTCATTTCATCAAGGGGTTGTTTTACTAGACGAACAAATTGCTATTTGTCCAATATTTGCTTCAGCAGCAGATATTATACAGTTATTGAAGGCGCCAATATTTTTATTTGCATCTTCGATAACTGCAGCTGATTTAGTTTGCTTTCAGTATATAATCGAAAGCCATCCCAGTTGGCATTAGAAATGTTCCATTTTCGAAATGTTTTGCAGATTTTTCAGATATTAAAATAGGAAAATGATTACTGTCATAAAGATAGTCAACTGGTTTCCATGTGAGGTTAGGATATATTCATAAAAGGCATAAGCTTAAGTCTATTGAGGAGAATGTACCAGTAGCAATATTAAAATTAGTTTTGAAATGGTTATTCATCATGCAAGTCTCGGCAATATTCATTACATTTTCGACAGTTTTTCCTCGGCTGAAGGTTTTTTCAGAACACCACAATGTATTGTGGGCATTGAAATTTTCAACAAGAATTAAAGGAGAAGCAAGTTGGTATATGAGGTCCACTAAATCGGCTTTAGATAAACTATAATTTGGAGGAATGTAAATACTACAAACTGAAATTTTATTTAGACACCAAATATTATCGATAGCTTCTAGGTTTGTGCAAATGAGAAGATGTGAGGAGTAGAGATTATTGGATACGAATATGAATATTCCACCGCTAGCTCTAAGATAGTCAGTTTTTAGGAAATTATTTCATACAAAACCATTTAGAAGTCGTGTGTGGTCAGATTTGAAATTCGTTTCTTGTAAACATACTATATCTGCAGTAGTATCAAGGATTAACTTTTAAAGGTGTTCAAGTCTAGGTTAAAACCCATCACAATTCCAATAAATTAGATTGAAGTTTAAAAATCAGGATTTTTGGGAATGTTAGGAGGTATCTGAGAGACATTCCTCATCTGAAGGTTCCAGTGATGACAGGGAATTTATGCTTACTGTGTCTGCTGTGTCAGACTGAAAATCTTGTTTCTTTGATATTCTTGTAAATCTGTTACAGATTTACAAGAATATCAAAGAAACAAGATTTTCAGTCTGACACAGCAGACACAGTAAGCATAAATTCCCTGTCATCACTGGAACCTTCAGATGAGGAATGTCTCTCAGATACCTCCTAACATTCCCAAAAATCCTGATTTTTAAACTTCAATCTAATTTATTGGAATTGTGATGGGTTTTAACCTAGACTTGAACACCTTTAAAAGTTAATCCTTGATACTACTGCAGATATAGTATGTTTACAAGAAACGAATTTCAAATCTGACCACACACGACTTCTAAATGGTTTTGTATGAAATAATTTCCTAAAAACTGACTATCTTAGAGCTAGCGGTGGAATATTCATATTCGTATCCAATAATCTCTACTCCTCACATCTTCTCATTTGCACAAACCTAGAAGCTATCGATAATATTTGGTGTCTAAATAAAATTTCAGTTTGTAGTATTTACATTCCTCCAAATTATAGTTTATCTAAAGCCGATTTAGTGGACCTCATATACCAACTTGCTTCTCCTTTAATTCTTGTTGAAAATTTCAATGCCCACAATACATTGTGGTGTTCTGAAAAAACCTTCAGCCGAGGAAAAACTGTCGAAAATGTAATGAATATTGCCGAGACTTGCATGATGAATAACCATTTCAAAACTAATTTTAATATTGCTACTGGTACATTCTCCTCAATAGACTTAAGCTTATGCCTTTTATGAATATATCCTAACCTCACATGGAAACCAGTTGACTATCTTTATGACAGTAATCATTTTCCTATTTTAATATCTGAAAAATCTGCAAAACATTTCGAAAATGGAACATTTCTAATGCCAACTGGGATGGCTTTCGATTATATACTGAAAGCAAACTAAATCAGCTGCAGTTATCGAAGATGCAAATGATGAAAATATTGGCGCTTTCAATAACTGTATAATATCTGCTGCTGAAGCAAATATTGGACAAATAGCAATTTGTTCGTCTAGTAAAACAACCCCTTGATGAAATGAAAGATGCTCTCTGGCTATCCAACAAAGTAAGGCAGCATTAAACAAATACCGCAGAGACAGTAGTAAAGCAAATTTAATTACCTTAAAAAAACTGAGAGCCAAATCTAAGTAGTAATTAAACAGAGCAAAAAAGACTTCTATAAACAACACGTCCCATCCATAAATACTGACACTACTTCTAGCAAAATTTGGAAAAAAATTAAACACATGACAGGAAAAAAAAACTTCTGTTACACTTACTCAAAACAGCACAGTAACTTGTAGTCAACAAATTGTTAACATCTTGAGTAAAACTTTTCATGAGAAAGCAACAAATAGACTTACTTCAAATTGGCAGCTTCCCATATCTACTAATCTAAACTCCAGTTTATCTGATAGCAGAAAATCCGATCAAATTTCTCTAAATATGCCGTTTACATTACAAGAATTATCAGACACATTGTACTGTTGCAAAAATTCAGCTGCAGGTCCAGATAACATTCCCTTTATCTTTATTAAAAATCTTTTAAGGCCTAATATAGCTAAACTGCTGGAAATTTACAATTTAATATGGACCATAAAATTATTTCCAACTTTGTGGCAACAATCGATAATAATTCCTGTTAAAAATCAAAGAAAACCTTTAACTGATCCAAATTTGTACATATTAATTTCTCTTACATGTACAATGTGCAAACTTATAAAGAAAATGATCAATAAGAGATTCCTGTGGTTCCTAGAAAAATATAAAATAATAAATTTGGCACAATCAGGTTTTAGATCAAATCTAAGTACAATAGACAATCTAGCAATCCTTCAAACATCAATCATTAACGCCTTTCAGTGCAAACAAGACCTAAAAGCTGTTTCATTTGATATCAAAAAAGCATTTGATACTCTGTATAGGTTTCTTATTATAGCTAAACTCGAGGAGTACAGTACATCTGGAAATATGTCGTCATTTATTAATCAGTTTCTAACAAATTTTTACCGTAAGAGAAAATGGCAAAATCTCTAGGACTTTCAAACAAACTGATGGCGTTCCCCAAGGGTCGGTATTAAGTCCTAAACTCTTTATTTTTGTTTTAAACGATATATGTAAAAAATTGAGCTTCCAGTTAAGTTTGCACTCCACGAAGATGATTTAATAATTTTTTGCAATTTTTTGAAAACCTGCAAACTACTCCAGAATGCTACTGACCAATTGCTTAAATGGACTTTGGTAAATGGATTTAACTTTTCTGTTAAGAAGAAAAAATCATTAAGTTTTTTCGCAGGACAGCCAGTATTATAGATCCTAAAATTACCATAAATGGTACTTGTTTACCTACAAGAGTATGCGGACTTTAGGACTTACATTCGACAGAAAGCTTATTTGGAAATGTCATTTATAAGATCTCAAAACTAAGTACATGACAAATGTTAACTTAAAAACTCTGTCTAATCATCATTGGGGTGCAGACGAAGACTCTTTTCTTCATATTTATAGATGTCTTATTCGTTCTAAAATAGACTGCTGCAGTTTCATTTATATGTCAGCTAGCCCATCATATTTAAAACTTCTAAATTCTGTATACAACACTGCACTCCGAATATGCCTTGGAGTCTTCATGTCGAGCCCCGCAGAGAGTTTATACTGTCACTTCGGGGTAAATGGCAAGGTAAGCACCTTCCGTACCACCGTGTGCTCTGTAGAGGGCTTCGGAAACGTCGACGAAAGCCCCTCCACTTGAATCCATTTGCGGGGTATGGATTCGTAAAAGGTTCTTCTGATGAGCTCGTCTTGAAAAAGACGAGCTATTTCTTACATGACTTATAAGTCGAAATAAACATCAGGATGCAGTCTTCTTTGGTGACTTGCCTTGAAAAAGGCAAGTTATTTCTTACATGAACAATATTAAGTTGAAATAAAACACCAAATTGTAGTAGAATAATTACTCAGCCACAGAGTATAGAAAGCTAAAAAGGAAGCAGAGCCCCGAGAGCACTAAGCTCTCGGAGAGCCCGTGAAGGACTGACTTGATTGACCTGAAAATCGCCTATTTTTATACTTTTCGAAGTAGCGATTAGGGATTTCCAGGTCAGGGAGGGGCCAACGGGAAAAATAAGGGGCGGGGCGATGCGTCTCGAACGTGAACTAGTCGCGTCCGAGAACAATACATACAAGCTAATGAACTTCCTCTATGGCTACGTCGCCGCAAACTCCTTTTAAAATATTCTTCTCGAATCTCAGCTTATACCGGAAACCCAGCTTATAAATTATTAAGTAATGAACTCTACTTCTCCTATTAAACTTCAATCTATGCCACAGTATCTCTAACCACACCTGAATTTTATCGATCTTTCAGCCACAACTCCAATATTAATATCACCAAAACCTTCCTGGTTTTGTACATGCCCCAACCGAAGACAAAGAAGAGGATGTCAAAGATCAATTCTATGAGGAAGTAGAGACCATCTACGATAGATGTCCTAGAAACGACATCAAGATCATAATTGGAGATCTTAATGCAAAAATAGGGAAAGAAAATATATATAGTCCATACATCGGAAAATGCAGCGCTCATGACGTCATCAACGACAATGGAAATAGAATAATAGGATTTGCAGCATCCAAGGGCATGGTCGTTGGAAGTACCTACTTCCCCCATAAGAATATCTATAAAGTAATATGGACGTCGCCTGATGGTACAACCAAAAATCAAATAGATCACATCCTAATAGAAACCAGGCACTTCTCTAATCTAATGGATGTACGTACTTATCGTGGAGCTAATATAGATTCAGACCACTTCTTAGTAGGCGCAAAAATAAGAGCAAGAATCTCAAATGCAAAAAAATAAAAGGGTAAGAAAAGTACTCGCTACAATTTAAAACTCTTGAAAGAGCCCCGTGCACTAGAAAGGTATCAAAATTACCTTGAACATGAAAGCACAGATGAGAATTTAACAGCTAGCGAGCAATGGGATATATGTAGAAGAACAATTAAGGAAGCGGCAAACAACGTCCTAGGACCAGAAGAATCCACTTCACGCAACAGTTGGTTCGACGATGAATGTGAAGATATCACTAAAAGAAAAAATTATGCATATAAATTTATGCAACAAAGAAGAACACGGGATAAGGAGCAAATGTACAAAGATCTTAGGAAGGAGGAAAAACGCATACATGGAAGGAAAAAGCAGACCTTCGAAAACTAGATTATGCAAGAGCTTCAATCATTAAAGGGGCAAAATGAAACTAGAAACAAGAAAAAAATTTAAACCACGGCTGACGATGTGTATAGACGTATAGATGTGTATAGACAAAAATGGACATATAGTCAGTACCGCTGACGCAGTACAAAGCAGATGGGTTAAGCACTTTAAAGAACTACTTGGTACTAAAGTGGAAAATGATGCGTCACCCCAAAGACCAAGAAATAACACTCACGTAGAACCTCCTTCAATATTTGAAGTGAAAGACGCAATCACACGACTCAAAAATAGCAAGTCCCCAGGAGTGGATTGTATCCCCGCAGAGCTCATCAAACATGGAAGTAACAGCATTATGCACCAAATTCACAACATAATAGTCAAAGTTTGGGAAGAAGAACAAATGCCAGAGGAATGGTGCACTGGAATCATATGTCCACTGCACAAAAAGGGAGATTTGTTGGAATGTAAAAATTATAGGGGTATAACTCTTCTGAATACAATGTACAAAATATTCTCCAACACCCTGTACAGCTGTTTAAGTACGTACGTGGAAGAAATCCTTGGTGAGTATCAAAGCGGTTTTAGGCCAGGTAGGTCAACAATTGACCAGATTTTTATGCTACGTCAAATCTAAAAAAAAAACCAATGAATTTAATATTGACACGTTCCATCTCTTTGTGGACTTTAAGTCAGCGTATGATAGCGTCCTAAGAGGTAAATTATACGAAGCCATGAATGAACTTAACATTCCCCATAAATTAATAAGGCTCGTAAAAACAACTATGAGTAAAGTGATCTGCAGAGTGCAAATACAAGGCGATATGTCACAAGCGTTTGAAACATATGAAGGGAAACGGCAGGGAGACGCGCTGGCGTGCCTTCTCTTTAATACCGGGTGGTGAATCGTCAAACGGGCCATAGGAAACTCAATGAGAAATTTTAAATTGTTGAATTGCTGCTTCCCTAATTATTTTAGATCAAAAGTCATAAAAAACTATTTGTAGAGGACTAAAATCTGAATTAAAAACAAATGTTAAAACCGTTCTACGAATCAAATGTACTTCAAAATTTTGAAAAAATGTGATACATTTTTCAGACCACCCCTAAAAGTTAGGCCACACGTAATGCAAGAATATATATTAGGACGTGTGTTTTATCATATCAATGTCAGATGTTTGACAATTTGAATTGTCAATTTTTTTATTTTATGATTAAATTATAAACAATGAATTTTACTAAATACTACTACTACTGAACATTATTACTTTGTGAAAAATAAATTATATTTTTACAAATCGATCAATATAATGAAATGTACTCAGTTGACGAAAAATCGCATAATGTTGTACTCAGGCAACAGCGCGAACCTTTTCCTGCCACTACCGTAAGATATTCTAATTCACTAAAATTTAATTCCATGTTAAGTTAAGTTATACAACAATTCAATGAATTCCAATATACTATTACTGTGATCTTTATTCCTAATAATAATATATGATTATTTCTAAACATAAAACTATAACAAATAATAAAACATGAATAAAACATTTTTATTATTGCTTTTTTCTCCTCAACTGAGTACCTACATTTTTTAATCAACTTAATTTTTTTTAAACAATAAATCACAAAATTTTGGTCATTTAAATCATAGATAAATATAATATAATTGATTTAAATATTATTAAATATCAGAAACAATAATATGAAAAAACGCAACACGTAATACACATTTTTTCAAAGAAAAATGTATTATATTTTAGCAAAATTTTGGAATACCTTTAAGTCGTAGAATAATTTTAACAGTTGTTTTCGATACATATTTGAGTCCTCTACAAATAGTTTCCCATGACTTTTGGTGTAAAATAATTAGGGAAGCAGGAATTCAACAATTTAGAATTTACCATTGAGTTTCCTCTGGCCCGTTTGCCGATTCACCACCCTGTATAGCGTTAGAAAAGACTATAAGAGATGCCGAGTTACACAATAGGGGAACAATCTTTAATAAATCAACGCAGATTATGGTTTACGCTGACGATCTGGATTTGATCGCACGTACTACACGAGGACTTAAAGAGATGACTTCCACCTTCTTGACAGCCGCACAAAATATGGGCCTTAAAATAAACGAGGAAAAAACGAAAATGTTAGCATCTATTCCAAATAACAGAGATAGAGCTAGAAACGCCAAACAAAACTTCAGTATAGACCAATATAATTTTGAGGTAGTAAATAGGTTTACATATTTGGGTTCTCTCATAACAAACGATAATGACACATCTGAAGAAGTTAAACGGAGGGTACTGCTAGCAAACAAATGTTATTTTGGACTAAGCAAGCAGCTAAAAAAACAGAAATTTAAGCCAGAAAACCAAACTAATAATATATCGAACACTCATCCTACCAGTGCTGACATATGGGTCAGAAACATGGACCATCTCCAAAACAGACGCAAATCTTCTGCTCGTCTTCAAAAGGAAGATACTAAGAAGAATAATGGGCGCATTCTGTGAGAATGGTATTTGGAGAAGGCGATATAATTTCGAATTGTATAGTAAAAGTAAGTATAAAAAAATAGTAAATGGTAGAGATGTAATATCCTTCATAAAAATAGGTAGGCTTAGATGGGCTGGACATGTGGACATGTAACTTTAAACACAGCTTTAATCATATCTTGCAATCTCCTGCTCTTCTGCTGTATATATACTGCTGAATTATTCTCTATTCTTTAAGCTACAAACTTACTATCTCCAGAATATAAAAAAGTAGCAATATGTACAGACTCTTTAGCGTCTAACTATTCTCTCAAAAGTATGTAAACGGTACATTCTTTGGTTCACGCTATTCAAAACTCTTTCGATAGTTTAATCTCAACGGGGGTATCCATAACCATGACCTGGATTCCGTTTTATGTAGAAATCGCTGGTAACGAACTAGCCGACCTCTTTGCAAAACAAGCCTCGTCTTCTAATATAGAGACTGAAAACATAACTATATACAGATTTACAGTTGTATTTTAAAAATATCATCCAAATGTATTGGCAAGATCACTGGAATAAAATCCCTTCCAAGCTTCGTGACATCCATCCTGGCGTTAAAAAGCTTGAGTTTCCTTCCATGACACGAAAAAACAAAATCTTAATCCGCCTACTTAGAATCGGGCATACAAGACTAACTCATAAACATTTAATGACATCCCAAGATCCACCTACACGTACACACTGCGGTAATATTATATCTGTTAAACATATTCTCATAGACTGTCCCAGCTTTAATAACGAAAGAAAAAAATAATCTGTTGAGTCGAAACCTACAAAATATTCTCAGTTCATTAGATCAATTCCAAAACCTTACTAACTTTCTCTATGAAACCAAGGTTTTCCAGGAAATTTAGAAGAACAAACGTAGTTTAGAATTTGATAATTCTAATAATTGTACCAATATTTAATGTATTTATTGTATTTCTTTATTGATTGTAATTTTACTGTATATTCTTGTAATGTATTGTAATAAAATTGTACCTGTGTCAGTGACCTACGCTGTCGAGACACGTAAAGCTAAATAAAAAAAAATACAATATTTTACAGGTTTTTGGAAACATTCTTGATTTTCTCACTTTTCATTTGTAAAGTAATAGTTCTTAGCATTTTATATTAATAAATTTAGGTGTTTTCTACAATTGAAATATTAAATTGTTTTTATTAACATTGTCAGTATCTTTGACTTGTTTACGATACAAGAGATTTTTTGTGTTTATGAATTTAACCAGTCCTGCAGTTATCCAACTCTGGCGCTTCTTCTCATGTTTTTTGTGTTTTTTATTTGTTATTGTTATTAACTGTGTTTACTGTAAGTTTGTTAAGAATTTTATATAATAAATTGCATTTGACATTAATATTTTTAGAGGCATTGCATTCACACCAGTAATAACTTTTTAAGTCTTTTTTTAGTTCTTTGTAATTGATTATGTGTTGCTCTCTGCTTAGTTTTGTATAACGGGTTTTAAGTTAAGTGTTAAACAAATAAGAGTAGCTTTATGATTAGAGAATAATTCTCTGATTTAAAAAAATGTGATTAAGGCAACATTTAGAATTCCCTGTATTCTGGTATATTTGTTGACCATAGATTCAAATTAGTATTCATCCATCAAATAAGGGTAATCGTAAGCAAGTTTGTTAGTTATATCCTTAATATAATGTTAAGTTCGTCTTTTAAGAAGATGTTCTGAAATTATTTTTTAGTGGCATGTTTAGGTGAGATAATATTATATATTTGGATTACCATAATCAATAATAATGAAACTTACATTTTATATTTGTTTCGATATTTAATTTCTTACGCGGAAATCGTTTTCAAAAATATTTTAAATAAAAATTATGAATTATCTTCAATCAACCAACATCATCCATAATTTTACTTAGCATTTTTTGAAAACGATTTTCACACTGATAATCTAAACTTTAAAGCAAACGTTTAATTTTTATAACCATCAATTGTGATTTATTTACATATAAAAAAATATCTTAGAAATATGTTATTAGATCCTATGAATTTAACATATAGATGGTAAACATAAATTAAGCCTTTAATTAGACTAATCTAATCAAATAGAAATATTACTCTTCTTTTGTTAGTATTGTTTTATTAAGGAATGCATTATCTATATATACGTATGAATGTATTGAATAAAACAATACATTCACAAGATACTTTATTTACCTGAATGAAATTGGGTGATTGTTGTCATTATTAATTATTATTGTTGCAAAATAAAATCCTTGATAAGGTGAAATCTAATCGTTCTGCTTTTTGCTAAAATACAATTATTCTTTGCATTCGTATACAATTGCACGATTTAAGTTTCATCTTAACATGATACCCAACTGTCTTTTAAATGAAACCGATAGCGGATTAAAACTAGAACCGTAGAAAACAAAAACCTTGAGAAAAACAAACCCCTTTCCATTTCAATAAAAGATTAAAATTAAGTGGAACAAGTTAACAAAAAGGACAGTAATAAAGTTTTA
This sequence comes from Diabrotica balteata, assembly GCA_918026665.1. Classification (NCBI taxonomy): domain Eukaryota; kingdom Metazoa; phylum Arthropoda; class Insecta; order Coleoptera; family Chrysomelidae; genus Diabrotica; species Diabrotica balteata. Next base: position 64,490,308 of record OU898282.1, read on the forward strand.
TCAATCAAATTATTTTCTACAAGTCATGCCGGTCTGTTCACAAGATTTCCTGACGCTGCTACTGGCTAGGATACTGGTAGCATGGGTGTTCTTCAACACAAACCACTATTTCACAGTTGTTTTTAGTGATGTGTAGCTAATGCTTTGTTTCGAACGGTGAGGTTATGATGTTGAGATGAAACGGCACTTTTAGTCCTTTCGACGGATTTAGAAAAGTAATTTTGAAACGGTTTAATATCTAGAAAGTAACGCTTCTCTCAGACAACGATTGAAAATTGAAATCCATGGTAAAAATTTGATTTAGGTACAGGTATCCGTAACATGTATTGGAAATCTTTAAAGTATATATACCATACATTTTCTTAAGAAAATTATTGCTTAATACGTTCAAACTTTTAGAAAATTACCAAATAACACAAAATTATATAATAACATCGTTCTGAATAATCAGAAAATCTGAAAAGGATGAGAAATCAAATCAATATTTTAACAAAATTAAAAAGAGCCAATAAACTGGGATTTTCTACTGCTAAATACTTACTACTATAGCCGAATCAAACATCGAACAGGAAAGAACAAACGATTGTATTAAGCATGTGAACCGTTTTATAATATTATTGTAAATTAAAAAAAAACTTACAATTAGAAGAAATTTACAAAAATAGAGAAATTGAAAGATCTCAGATGTGTAAACACTTATGATAAAAGACTAGAAATTATATAGACAACTTATCAATAGTGATGAAGGACACAGATGGTAAAAAGAGAAAAATTAAAGAAGATTCTCTTATTTTGCTAAATAAAACCAACTGTGTCGCAAATTCCTGGGTACTCCTTAAAAAAATTGATTACTGATACTAAAAAACGAATTCACTGAAGAGAACGTGGCCACATTATTAAGTCAATAATATATCGATAATACGTTCTACTTACTATGATTTAGGTCTTAAAGTCATAATACACATTAATAATTAGACTTTTATGTTATTATTTAAAATAAACTTAATATAAGACCAAATACCATACCAGGATAACAAGTTTTTCCTGGTTTGTCACCATGATTTACAGTGGGATTACCAACGAGAGAATTTTCTCTCATGATTGAATATAGTTGTCCTTTTAGACACAAAGCACACGCTATAATTGTTTTTACTGGTTTGCTTATAAGTTAAAATTAATTTTATTCCTCGAGTCGTCCTCCAGTAAAGTCGTCCCAGGAACGCACTTGAAAAATTATAACTCACTAATGTCATTTTAGAGCTACGTACTTAAAAATATACAAAGTCTAAATTGTCATTAGAAATCATCGTTTGCTTCTTACGTAGACGTGACTCTTCTTTTTATGTAGATTCTGTCTCTGTCTAAGTTGTTGTCATTCCATAGTTTTCGTGGTTTTCCTTCTTTATATAAAACATCCATCAAAGGTTGAATTTGTGGTGAAGTAAGTAGTCAATATTAGGTCTTGCTGGAAAAATATGTAGATGTTTACAAATTAAGCAAACAGTTTCTAAAATGAATGACTGACCTGGAAGTTAACCATTATAATAGAAAAATATCGGCTCTTAAGTTAAGTAAATTTGAAGTTAAATATACCCGTTGAAAAATTACAAGAGTAAGTTGGTGAAGTTCGTGAGTAGGAGTAACATTAGAGACTCTGTAAGTCAGCTTATATTACATCAATTATAAGTAATAAACAAAAATATATATTTGACAACATAAGAAGAACCATCGAATATTTCAAATACAAACAAGAATTTCTTGTCGTTTTTTGTTTTTGCACCTGCTTAATTGTCTTGGTATAGTTTGAATACAGGACCGCATTAAGATCTAATGACTAGTTTCAAAGTTTATTTAAATGGATGATATTAATTTTAAATTAGCTCAGGAAATGAGCTGTATTTCACCACCAACACTTAAAAAATCGTATTCATCAGTAACCAGTACTCTTAATTTTCCATCCAGAAAGCAAGATATTGTATTTAGTTCATTAGAAAATGTAAAATTAGAAGATTACCTTGTATCACTAGGATTAGTTATTTCTTCAAAAGATATATTGTTCTATTCTCGTATAGCTAACGACTGGTTAGCATAAAAAACAGGATACAATTTCCTCCTCTGAATTAGAGAGCGATCAAGTACAAGAATAAAAATTAACATATAGAACAAAAATGTCGATTCTTCAGTGGAACATAAACGGTTAATAAACACAACTAGAAATATTTAAATTATTAATTACTAAAAACAGTCGTGATTTTAAAAAAACCAGTGGAGGGGTTTCTATTTATGTTAATAACTCATTGGAATCTAGACAAATACCTTTAAAGACCAACCTTGAAGCAGTAGCAGTAACCATAAAAACTCCAAAAATTATTAACATCTGTAACATTTATTTAAAACCGAATACAGATCTAAGTATAGAAGAGATAACTCATAGAACAAATTCCATTGTCTTAGATTATAGTAGGGGATCTAAATGGACACAATCCACTTTGGGGATCTAATAGATATAACAAAATAGGACATATAAAAGAAACGGTCATGAATAACACCAATATTACCCTACTTAACGGTGGATCTCCAACAAGATTTAATTCTTTTACTGGAAACAATAGTTGTATTGACTTATCTCTTGTAGACCCGTCTTTAGTACAAAACATAACTTGGGAAGCTAGTACACAATTGTATAGAAGCGATTATATTCCCATAGTGATATATTTCGAAAACAAACAAAAAATTCAACCATATACTAGATGGAATACAGAAATAGAGGATTGGTCATCGTTCACCCAATTTGAGGAGAATTAATTGAATTCTTTTTCAGATCAATCCATACATAAAAATATAAACGACTTAGTAAATTAATTTTCCTCCGTCATACTTTTCGCAGCAGATCATATCAATGGAAAAAAGAAAATAGTAAGAAATCATATTTGAGTACCATGGTGGAACAATCAGTCAGGAAGCTGTAAAGAAGACTAACAGAACATTCATTAAATACAAAAAACAAAAAACACAAGAAAATCTTCTAGAATATAAGAGGTTAAGGGCTATTAGTAGAAAAGTGGTAAAAAAGCAAAAAAGGAATCGTGGAAAATTTTTTTATAAAAAAATAAACAGTGTTACCCCAGCAGCAATAGTGTGGAAACAAATTAACAAAATTTCGGAACGCCACACAAATTCATCAATAAGATTTTTAGAATATAATAACAAAATTCATACATCTAGATCTGGAATAGCCAATGGATTAGCTTCATCCTACGAGTCATATTCAAGTAACGAAAACTTTGTCAGGAGTTTTTACAATTTAAAACCAAAGAAGAATTCTTCTTCTTCTTCTTAACATGCCATACACCAAAGTGCGTAGGCGACTATCTCATTACTAGAATTCTGTTCTTGGCGGCGTGACACAGCTCACCTGTATTGTGTATTCCTGTCCATTCTTTAATATCCCTTAACCAGGATAATTGTTTGCGGCCGGCTCCTCTCCTACCTTCGATCTTCCCTTGTAGGATTAACTGTGGTATTTCATATTTTGCTCCTCTCAATATGTGCCCAAGGTAACCAATCTTGCGTTTTTTAATTAATTCAAAGAGTTCTCTTTCCACGCCGGCTCTATTAAGGACGTCATCGTTTCGAACTCTATCCACCCAAGGTATGCGCATTATTTTTCTCAATGACCACATTTCAAATGCTTCAAGTTTGTTGATAGATGTTTTTTTCAAAGTCCACGTTTCCATACCGTAAAGCAAGATGGACCATATGTAGCACTTGACCATTCTGTAGCGTATTTCGAAGTTTAGGTGTTGATTACATAGGAGCGGTCTGAATTTCACAAAAGCTTGTCTTGCCATTTGTATTCGGGTTTTTATCTCGTGTTGTGAATCCGATTGGTCATTGATTGTGGTGCCAAGGTATTTAAAAGTTTTCACGCGATTTATACGATTGTCACCTATGCATATTATCGGGTTTTCTGGAGGGTTTCTGCTAATGACCATATATTTCGTTTTCAAAATGTTGATTTTGAGGCCATATTTTTTACCTATGCTATTCACCCTATCAAGTAATAACTGCTGATCTTCCAAATTATCAGTTATAATCACTGTGTCGTCCGCATAGCGTAGGTTGCTAATTGGTATGCCGTTCACCTTAATGCCTAATTCCGTATCTTCTAATGCTTCCGCAAATATATTTTCAACATATAAATTAAAAAGCATCGGAGAGAGTATCCAGCCTTGACGGACACCTTTCCGGATTTCAAATTCATCCGTATATTGGTCTCGATCAATCTTCACCTTTGCCATTTGGTTCCAGTATAGATTCTGAATAATTCTGATCTCCTTCTGGTCAATGTTGGCCCTATGTAGTAGTTTCATCATAATATCATGTTTAACATTGTCAAATGCCTTCTCGTAGTCGATGAAGGTGAGGTAGACATCTTTTCGTTGATCTAAGCAGTTTTGTATTAAGGTGTTCAAACATAAAATTGCTTCTCTTGTTCCTAGTCCTCCCCTAAAACCGAATTGTGTTGACCCGCTAAGTTCTTCCAGTATCTTGTACATTCTTGAGTGTAATATCCTAAGGAAGAGTTTCAACAAGTGACTCATTAAACTGATTAAGCGGTGTTCATTGCATTTTGTGGCATTAGCTGTTTTTGGGATCATCACAAAGGATGACTGCAGCCATTCTCGCGGAATGTAACCAGTATCATAAATTCTATTGAACAGCCTTACCAAGATTTCGATATTCTCCTCGTCTAGTAGTTTTATTGCTTCTATATTAATTTCATCTGGACCTGTTGCTTTATGCATCTTTGTGGTTCTAACTGCATATTCTATTTCACTTCGCATTATTGATGGCCCTGATAAGTTTTCGGAAGGAAGTTTGCGCGTTGGTTGTGTTGGTCTTTCGTCATTAAAAAGGCTTTCTGCGTATTCTTTCCACGCCATTGCTATCTCCTCTTCTGACTCTATGTATTCGTTTCTGTCGTTGCGTATTCTTGTTCTGTGGTGGCTTTTGTGTATATTCGATATATCTTTGATCTTCTTATGTAGTCCAAAACTATCTCCTTTTTCCTGCAATTATTCTATTTCGTTGCACCTTTCCACCATCCAACGTTCTTTTGCTTTCTTAATTTTCTGACGGATTTCTTTGGGTATCTGTTTGTATTTGTCTTGATTACGTTGTTGTTTATGTTGCCTTCGCTTTTCCATTAGATCCATAATTTCGTCCGTCATCCATTCTTTATGCTTTCTCTTTCTGATCTGTGTTTTAACTTCCCTGTTTACTGCCAGAATCGTTTCTTTAATATCATTGACCATCTCTTCGATATCATCATTTTGTTCTATTACTCGCATTCTTTCATTAATTTGATTCGCATAACTCTTCTTCAGATTTTCGTCTCTCATCAGTTCTCTTGTATTTATAGGTGTGCTGGTATTTGTATTTGTTCTCTTAATTTTTGCTAGTTTTAACCTCACATCTGCTATTATCGGATTATGATCGGATGCAATATCAGCACCTGGATATGCTGCGATTCTTTTGATAGCGTTACGAAATCTTCTGTTTATTAAAACGTAGTCAATTTGGTTTCTAATTATTCGATTTGGACGGTCTCCTGGTGATCTCCAAGATTATAACTTACGAGGTGGGAGCTGAAACCATGTGTTCATGACGACAAAACCGTTCTCCTGGCAGAATTCACACAGCAGGTCGCCTCTTTCATTTCTAACTCCAAGGCCGTACTCTCCAATTATGTCTTCATATCTTCCTTTATCCACCTTGGCGTTAAAGTCGCCCATTATTATGTTTATGTCCTCTTTCTTTGTTAGTCTTATTGCTTTTTCCAGATCTTTATAGAACTTAGTTATTTTTTCTTGTGACTTATCTGCTGTTGGTGCATATGCTTGTGTCACATTTATGTTTACTGGTTTGCCTGTCATTTTGATCAACATGACTCGTTCGGAAACTGGAACAAAATCTGTCACCGATTTACTGGTCTTCCTGTCAAGAGCAATAGCCACTCCATGTCGGTGATGTCTATCTGTTGGGTCACTACACGAGTAATACATAGTAATATTATCTTTCGTAAACTGTCCAGATCCAGACCATCGGACTTCACTGACTCCCATTATATTTATTTTCAGCCGATTCATTTCCTTTATAAGGTTGTGTAGTTTTCCTGGTTCGTAAAGACTATTAACATTCCATGTTGAAATTCGTTGGATATCATCTATTTGGCACCGGGAGATTCTTCGCACCCTCTGACCATCTAAGGTCTGCCCGGGACTGAGGGCCATCTGAGTTTTGTTTTGTTCTGCCATAATGAGATGAGTTATCCTGGGGAAAAGGTAGTGTTGTAGTATCCCGTTACTTTCAACACCGCAGTACCACAGCCATTCAAACTGTCCTAGTCATGCCTGTGGAATTCCAATAACAAGCCGGTCCAAGATAATTTCTTTTCCGCCTTGCGTTGGTGCTGGTGATCGCTGCTGCCCTTCACCAGGGTTGAGGACTAGGAGGGATAAATATTAAGGGTGTAGGATAAGGGCTCTGGGACATGAGGTTCCACGGTGTGAGATGGTGGAATATCATGAGCTAGCGTGGGCAGGGTCGCTAATCCCTGAAGTAGGTCTGTTTCCACCGGGATTGTGAAAAGTACCTACCCGCTACCCGCTAAAGAAGAATTACAAGAATTTAATTATGATAAAAGCGACAAACTACCAATAAATGCACCAATAGTAAAGGAAGAGTTAACTGAATCTATAAATTTTATTTAAAACTCTAGCCCTGGTCTAGATAATATTCCTATTATTTTCCTTAAAAATTTGCCAAAAAATGGATTTGCCTATTTACTTAAGATCTATAAAAAAATATAGCTTGAAGGAGTGTTTCCAGGTACTTGAAATAATTGATGGATTTGACCGAAACTTGATGGAAATTCATTTTATATAACAATAAAACACTGAAAACTTTGTTTCCAAACTTCCACAAAATTTATTTTAACTTCTTAAAATTACAGCTGTTTTGGCTGATTGCCTTTCTCAAGTGATCTATTTTTAGCATGCCTTTACACTTTATAGTCTCTAATGAAATAGGTTGAGGAGGGGAGAACTGTTTTTCTCAAGTTGGTCATTCAGAATTATATCTGTGTTTTTTAATTTGTTAATTTCCATAGACTCTAACAAGGATAGCTTAAGGCCTTTATTTTGAATGTAAAGAATTTAAAATTAGTCATGAAAAGACTGATTTTAATCTAAAAGGTGAAGTGCGTATGTAGAATCTGTTTTTCTATTATTGAAAGCCCTTTTATGTTCTGCTATTCGTTTATTAAAGTTTCTACCAGTTTGACCGATGTAAGTTTTTGGGCGGGCAGTCGCCACATTTAAGTTTGTACACACCACTGTGTAAGTGTTTTTTATTTTGGCTCTTGTTGTTTTTGATATATTTGCCTAGGTTGTTATTTGTTTGGAAGGCTGGTGTTATTCCTTTCTTTTTAATGTCTTTTCACCACCACGTCCTATCTACTAAGAATTAGGGATGTGATCAAGATATCTTATTGACAGTATATAAAAGCCTTATTAGATTTAAAGTCGATTACGGTTCAATATTGTATGGGTCTACCAGTCAGTCACTTTTAAAAGAGTTGCAAACAATCCAAAATGCTGCTGTAAGAATAGCCTTAGAAGCTTTTTGTACTACACCTACAGATAGCTTATTATGTTTAGTAGAGAAAAAGCGACTGGAATTGAGAAGACAATATCTTAGCCTAGCATATCTTCTTCTTCTTCTTCTGGTAGTACTACAACCCGGGGTGGGTCTTGGCTGACTGCACAACCTGCTTCCATCTCGAACGGTCGTCCATGATGTTTAAGTCAGTGGGTAGCCCCATTGTTCTCAAATCTGACCATATATTATCTCTCCATCGCATTCGTGGACGTCCTAAGGGCCTTCTCCCTGTCGGGACTTCTTCCCAGATTAACTTGGTAAGGCGGTTATTAGGGAGCCTATGAACATGGCCAGCCCATCTTAGATGTTGGGATTTAATCTCTTGGACTACGTCGCTAGCACTATACATTTGTTTGACCTCGGCATTTGTTCTCATTCGGTATTGGTTAGTATTCGGATCGTGATAGGGACCGAAGATCTTTCTGAGGATTTTTCTCTCAAAGCATCTAAGTTTACTTTCCATTGCTTTTATCAGCATCCACGTCTCACACCCATACATGAGCACCGGTCTAATTACTGTTTTATATATTCTGATTTTTGATGTTCGTGTTAGGCTCTTGGATTTAATAGTGTTGTGAAGGCTATACATACATCTGTTTGCTGCCTGAATTCTCCCTTTTATCTCTTCCGTGATATCGTTATCTGTGGTGATAGTCGCTCCGAGATATTTAAAACTCTTACTCTTTCAAAGTTATAGGGGTCTATTGTTACATTTTGTCCTATTCTATCTCGTCTCTTTTGTCTGCTAATGCACATATATTTGGTTTTCTCTTCATTGACCCTTAGACCGGTATGTTTTGCGTCTCTCTCTAATTTATTGAAGGTTTTTTTTACATTGGTGACGGTATTTCCTACAATGTCAATGTCATCCGCGTATGCTAGTAGTAATTTTGGTCCATTTACTGTCAGTAGTTCTGTTTTACTTTGTGCGGTTTTTACTACTTTTTCCAGAATTATATTAAAAAGAAGGGGTGACAGCGCGTCTCCTTGTTTCAGTCCACTGTTTATTTCAAACGACTCTGAGAGCTTGTTACCTATCCGCACTCTAGATCTACAGCCATTTACACAAAATTTTAACGAGCTGGATAAGTTTTTTTGGAACTGAAAGTTCTGCCATTGCATTCTACACCTGATACCTTTTAATGCTGTCGTATGCTTGTCGGAAATCTATGAAGAGATTATGAATGGTTCTATTGAATTCCCATCCCTTTTCAAGCAGCTGCCTGAGAGTAAAAATCTTATCTATGGTCGATATATTTTTTCTGAATCCGGCCTGGTATTCCCCTATGAAATTTTTTACAAAAGGTGTTAGTCTACTTAATAGGATGTTCAATAAGATTTTGTACGCCGTATTAAGCAGGGAGATGTCTCTATAGTTAGAGCACTTGGTTTTGTCTCCCTTTTTATGGATAGGAATTATTACACTTTCGTGCCACTTTGTTGGTATTTTCTCTTCGTTCCATATAAGTGTTATTAGTTTGGGTAATTGTCTATGTAAAGTTTCTCCTCCGTACTTAAGAAATTCGGCTGGTATATTGTCAGAGCCTGGAGCTTTTGCGTTTTTCAATTTGTTAGTTGTTTGCAATGTTTCGTCTATTTTTGGGTACTCTACCTAGCATATGCTGCAAACGTTTAAGCAAATAGTGAAAATCCTGTCAGAAACAATGTCTTTCTTCTCGTTTCCACACAAAATATCTTAACAAAAAAAGATCTAAGCCCCCTTTTTATAAAAGATTTAATAGATACATGACAAGCATTAAGTTTGTCTTCACTAAAATATACCAAACCACCCTTTTAACCGCTCCTCCTTGGATGGTCAGAAAACCTTTCCTAGACTTGAGTTTAACAAAGACTAGTAATCAACTCAATGCTTCCTTTATGGTTACACAATTTTACAGTCGGATTGAGAAATACCAAGATATTTACACTGATGCCTAACAAATCCGAAAAATGAGTGGATGTGCTCTCATACACAACGACTACACTGCTTCATACAAAATCTCAAATTTTGGAACAGTATGTACAGGAGAACTATTTGCAATGTACAAAGCATTAGAAGTACCATTTGTACCAACTTCAGCAAAAGAATATAATTGTAAAATTTATGTGGATTACATCACATATAGGTATACATGGTAATGAAAGAGTAGATGCTGCCGCCAAATCTTCAGTTAACAACGAAGACTTGATAGAACCTACCTATAAGAAAGATTTTCATCACTAGATTAACTCGAGAATGAAAAAACGGTGGCTTCAAGAACGGAATCAATCTCAACAAAAACTATAAGATATAAAAACAACGGTTATAAGATGGAAGAATATATGTAGTAACAGGAAAGACCAAATTATAATAGACAAGCTGAGATTACTTATACAACACTTGTAGAGGGGTGAGGACACTTAAGTAAATATGCATTGAATTGAGAAACTGTTACACTAAATGAACTTTATTGACACACGTTGTTACACATTCTTGAGTTGATCGCCATCTTGGTTCTATATGATTCTCTTCCGCACGGCACACGTCCACACCACGGATATGCTATGCATTACAAAAATGAGTGGTGGGAAGTGGCGCGCTAATTTAAATTGCGTATACAATTTATACATGCTCCCCACCTTGAAAGGGCAAGTTTTCAAATAAAGTATTTTTTTTACTAAATAATAAATAAAGAACATAAAACATACTTAAAAATTAGAACACTTAAAAAATATTGTCAATGTTTATTCACTTGAACATCACTTGGAAGGGGACATAGATTTACGACAGTTCTTTTCAATAGTCCCTTGACAGTTCGGACGGTAACCACTCGGACCACACCATCTGGGCCAGGATGCAATACTTCAACACGTCCCATACACCAGTTCAATGGAGGCAAACACCGATCTTTGATTAGAACCAGAGTGCCAATTTGTATATTTGACTGATTCTGCTTCCACCTTTGTCGTTGCTGCAGCTCAGAAACGTACTCCAGAGACCAGCGTTGCCAGAAGTGCTGTCGAAGTTGCTGAAGTCGTTGAAATGATGAGAGTCTATTTGGCGGTATACGAGTGACATCAATTTCTGGCACGGATTCCATCGACCGTCGAATTAAAAAGTGAGCAGGTGTGATGGGAGAAAGGTCAGAGGGATCAGAAGACATAGGACTTAGAGGCCGGGAGTTAGGGATTCCTTCAACCTGAGCAAGTATTGTAGAAAAGTCTTCGTAAGTCAGTTTAGATTCGGACATTACACGTACTAGATGTGCCTTCATAGATTTTATTCCAGCCTCCCATAGGCCTCCGAAATGAGGCGAATGGGCAGGTATAAACTGCCAATGTATATCATTGTTTGCACAAATATCAGATATATAAGCATGATTAATTTTGAGAAATTTACCTAACTCTTGTAACTTATTGTTGGAACCAACAAAATTTGTACCGTTATCAGACATAATTTGTGCAGGTTTTCCTCGCCTAGCAATAAATCGCTTTAATGCGTCTAAAAAAGACTGAGCTGTTAAATCCGTAACAAGCTCCAAATGAATCGCTTTTACAGCTAGCCACACAAATAGACAAACATATGCCTTGTAAGAGGATGAGTTTCGCCCTCGTTTAGTTTTAAGGACAAATGGGCCAGCATAGTCAACTCCTTTCACAGAAGAGGGAAGAGTTGGAGTAACACGTGCGGCTGGAAGATCTCCCATTATTGGAGATATTTGAGTGGGCTTCATACGAAAACACCGTACGCATTGACGAACTGTTTGTTTTGCAGCACTTTTACCGTTAATGGGCCAAAAGGTTTCTCTAACCACAGAAAGAAGATGCTGAGGGCCAGCATGAAAAAGTCGAAAATGGGTTGACCGGAACACCAAAGTCGTAAACGGATGACGCGCAGGTAGTAACATGGGGTGTTTCTTATCGAAATCAAAATGAGAATGACGCAATCTGCCTCCTACTCTTATTACACCTGCTTCATCTAAGAAAGGATTAAGGCTTATAAGCTTGCTTTTGGAAGAAATCAATTTTCCTTCCTTTAAACGAGAAATTTCATCAGCGAAATTTTCTAATTGAACTAATTTGGTCAAACACTGAATGGATGAACGTAATTCTACTGAAGTAAGGGAACCAGTCCACCTAAGAGAAGTGTCACCAACCAGAGCATTGTGCCTAAATCTTAACCAATAGGCCACCAACCTCGTAAGCTTGGTTAAACTTGAGAATCTCTCAAATTGAAATTTAAAAGGGTTAACTAAAACTAGAGATTTAGTCAAAGATTTAGTTTCAGGAAGAACTTTAGGAAAATCAAACTGACGAGCAGGCCAACCATCTTCAGCACCCACTAAGAATGTTGGGCCATGCCACCAGAGATCACATGATTTAAGAAGACCAGGGTTGATACCCCGAGACAAAAGATCAGCTGGATTGTCAGTTGTACGGATGTGTCTCCAATTTGTAATGTTGGTTTTAGACTGTATTTCGGAAACACGATTACCCACAAAAGTTTTAAGCAAGTGAGAGGGAGTTTTGATCCAACCTAAGACAATAGTTGAATCTGTCCAAAAAAATCTCTCATGAAAATCAATATTAAGGGATTGGTTTACTTTATCCACAAGCTGTGATAAAATAAGGGCACCACAGAGTTCCAGACGTGGAACAGAGATTTTCTTTAGAGGTGCTACCCTGGATTTAGCACACAATAGATTGACTGATGTATTACCGTGATTATCGATGCTTCTAATATATATTGAAGCACCATACGCTGATTCACTAGCATCAGAGAAACCGTGAATCTCTCGATGAATAGAATTCTTTAGAATAGTATGTCTGGGAATACTTAAGTCATTTAAATGAAATAAATTGTCACGAAAATGTAACCACTTAGTTTGAATATCGAGAGGAACAGATTGGTCCCAATCTAATGTTTCAAGCCATAATTGCTGCATTAAAATTTTGACGGTAATGACAACTGGACTGACAAGTCCTAGAGGATAAAAAATTTGAGCAATTCCAGAAAGGATGGATCTTTTAGACACAGTATTCAGCAAAGATGTACAATCCACTCGATAATATAAGAGATCAGACTTTGGACACCACTGAAGACCTAAAGTCTTTGTGTTTTCATTAGAACCTATGGATAGTAATATGTCCGGAGAGTTTAAAATATGCAGATTTTGAAGAATTTTCGGTTCATTTGAGACCCATTTACGTAATGGAAAGCATCCAGATTCTAAAATAGACGAAACTTCAAGGCAGATTCTGGATAAACTATCAGCAGACTCCGAACCTGTTAACAGGTCATCGACGTAAAAGTCATGGCCAATAACTTTGGAAGCCTCTGGATATTCATCCACGGAATCAAGGGATAATTGATGAAGACAACGCGTTGACAGAAAAGAAGCAGCAGCTGTGCCATACGTAACTGTGTTGAGTTCATAAGAGCAAAATGGTTGAGAAGGCTCAGCTCGCCATAGAATTTTCTGCAAGCAACGTTGCGATGGGTTCACTAAAACTTGCCGGTACATTTTAGCAACATCTGCAGTGACAACATAAGAGTGTTGACGAAATCTTAATAATATAGATACAAGATCGTCTTGAAGTGACGGTCCTACCATTTGTAGGTCATTGATGGAGACTCCTAATGAAGAGGGAAAAGAACCATTGAAAACTACCCTGAGTTTAGTAGTCAGGCTCTCCTCTTTAATTACTCCATGGTGAGGAAGATAAAAATTTGGTTTCGCTGTATCAGCCGAAGTACATTGTGACATATTCCCTAAAGACAAATATTCGTTCATAAAATTAACATATCTTTCTTTGAGAAGAACATTAGCTTCAAGTTTGCGCTCTAGACTATAGAAACGTCTAGTAGCAGCTTGAATAGAATTTCCAAGTTTGGAAGGAGAATCCTTTAAAGGTAGTGATACAACGAATCTACCTCCTTCGTTCCTTTGAAAACTGTTTTTGAAATGTGTTTCACAATTTATTTCTTCTTCTGAAAGAAGTTTAAAAGTATGACGCTCTTCAATTTCCCAAAACCGAGTTAAGTCAGGGATTCTTTATTGTGTGAAAAGTTACACATAGTTTTCGAAGTAAGAGAGTGAGATATAGGGCCGAAAATTATCCATCCTAGTTTTGTTTTCTGAAGTATTGGATTGTTCGGACCTAATTTTATTTGACCAACACATAGCAGATTCCAAAAGTGACTTGCACCGATAAGAATATCAATATCAGATGGGATGCCATAGTTTGGATCCGACAACTGAATATTAGAAGGAATATGAAAGGCTGAAGTATCAAGACGACAACTTGGAATCGTATCACATATGTTGTCAACGACTAAACATGACATTGAAGATTCATAAGTAGAGTGAAGCGACTTTATGTGGATATTAGTCTTGAATTGAACATTAGAAGACACTTGACCAATACCGATAACGGAGATTTTTGCTTCATTTTTGGGCAGACCTAATTTATTTAGAAGCCTGTCTGTTACGAAATTTGACTGACTGCCACTGTCGAGCAGAGCTGTGAAAATGTGTTTATTTTCTAGTTCGTCAAGCACTTGGACTCGGACAGTTGACAGCAAAACACCTTCCCTGTGAACGGTGCTTGAAAGAGAATGAGAATTTAAACTAGTACCTGGTTCAGGACTAGGATTTTCAACTGATTCAAAGTGCAGTAATGTATGATGCTTTTTGTGGCACTTTTTACATTTACCATATTTACAGGAATTGTTTTGATGACCACTGTATAAGCAGTTGAAACAAAGAGAATATTTCTTTGCTTCCTTCATACGAGCTTGTACATTGAGATTTAAGAAAAGACTACATTGTATAATCTTGTGTTGACCCTTGCACAGAATGCACGATGATAGAGAAGAATTATTGCTAACAAAAGAGCGGCTACTTGTTGATTTAAATTTAGAACCCGATATCGAACTGGAAGAGCGCCTGTGGTCCACAGACTGCTCCACCTTTTCTAATATATTAGCTTTCGCCTTAAGAAACTCCAAGAAATCATTGAAAGAGGGATCACTAAGATTAGTTTTTTCCCAATCACGTGCTGTCTCCGAATCAACCCTCTCCATTACAACATATGTTAATAATGCATCCCATTTCTCCACCGGTTGATTTAGTGACTGTAGAGATCGAAGATTGCTTGTAATGGTGTCAATTAGATAACGGAGTGAAGAAGATGAATTTTCTTTGATGTTTCTTAACCCAAATATAGATTTTATGTGATTATGAATAAGTAACTGCTTGTTTGCGAATCTATCACAGAGAAGTTTCCAAGCGACTACGAAATTTGAAGAGGAAACTGTGAGCGACGTAATGACCTTTTCAGCGTTACCCGAAAGACACGATTTCAGATAATGAAACTTTTGAATATCTGATATGTTTTGATTCTGAATTATGATTGAATTAAAGGAATCATGAAACTCAAGCCAATTCTCAAAGCAACCCGTAAATTTTGGCAACTGAATTGAGGGCAATGTAACTCCTGAAGAATGAGCATTAGAAGAATGAGAAATTGAAACATTTTGGTTAGCATCCTCAATTAGTTGTTTTGCGGCAGTGCTTGCTTTGAAATATGCGTTTTCGAAATCCTCGCGGTAGTTTAATTCTTCCTCTGAAATTTCATCTAAACACGACTCTATTTGAAATTGTATGTATTCAAACTGTAAAAGAATGCTTTCAGATCTGTGCAGTCTATCTTGCAATTCAATCGGAGTTATTTCAGACTTAGAATCAATACATTTTTCAACGAATTTTGTAAAAACTGCCAACCGTGCTTTGATTGAACCTCGAGTTTTACGTAATTTCTCAACATTAACATCCATAATGAATTAAATATCTTAACTAAAATTAATCTTAATATAGTAGTATATAATCTATAATATCTTAAGAATTAACTAAAATATTTATAAAAAAAGTCATGAGATCATATTATGCTTTAAAAATAAAATACTCTTTTTATTTAAAAGTCACGTACGAAACAGAATTGATATTTTTAAACCTGATTAAAAGGGCTAGTCAACATAAAACTCGTTTATTTTATCGTATACTATGAAAATGAAACCTGATATTATTTTGGGTACCTAGTTAAAATTGGTGATTTTATTGCTTGCTCAAGGTCGAAATGTACGAATGGAAAAGAAAGATATTTAAATACAGGTTTTGAAATTAATTTAAGGGTAAGGTACTCACTCGCAATACGATTGGACTGTAAATAATAGTTGACCAGTTGAGGTAGCAGCTGAGTTATTCGACGTTTTATCAGTACTTCTACTTGAACGAATGTAAACACTGGAATTGACGGGACTGTCGGTAAAGTTGTTAAATATAGTTGACCAATTCGGCGGCAGAAATGGCAGAATACTTGATGAAAAACTTCTGGCAACACTTCACTCGGTCGACTGTAACGGTTGAATTGACTTTTGTTCTTCTGGTAATTTTGATAATAATTGTAATATTACTTATTAACACAGAAATTTAATAAGTAATACATCCAGCGACGAAGGACCATGTAGGGGGGTGAGGACACTTAAGTAAATATGCATTGAATTGAGAAACTGTTACACTAAATGAACTTTATTGACACACGTTGTTACACATTCTTGAGTTGATCGCCATTTTGGTTCTATATGATTCTCTTCCGCACGGCACACGTCCACACCACGGATATGCTATGCATTACAAAAATGAGTGGTGGGAAGTGGCGCGCTAATTTAAATTGCGTATACAATTTATACAACACTTTTAAAGCTTACCAGACTATTTTTAATAGTACGCTTTTTCAACTATTTGGGATAAGTTACTCTAAACTTAATTATATATTCAGTGACAGAGACGTTGTTTATGAAAATGCAGATACCTTTATTCTGGGGTTTGTGATGTTTTAGCTTAATTGTAATTAACAGAAATGCCATACTGAAAATACAGAAAAGCTTATAAAAATCACTTAAATTATATTGTCACCGCAGGGGAACAAATAGCGGTCTGAACTCCTATTGCCTCCGGGTGCTCTGTAGAGGGCTTCGGAGACGTCAACGAATGCACCTCTACCATTGCTACCATTTTCAGGGTATGGACTCACAAATGTTTTCTTCTGGTATCTTGCCTTGAAAAAGGCAAGATATTTCTTACATGACAAAGGTTAAGTCGAAATAAAAATACCAGGTTGCAGTAGAATAACATCTCAGCCACAGAGTATAGGATAGGCTAAAAGAAAGCAGAGCCCCGAGATCACTAAGCTCTCGGAGAGCCCGTGAAGGACTGACTTGATTGACCTGAAAATCGCCTATTTTTATACTTTCCGAAGTAGCGATTAGGGATTTCCAGGTCAGGGAGGGGCCAACAGGAAAAATAAGGGGCGGGGCGATGCGTCTCGAACGTGAACTAGTCGCGTCCGAGAACAATATATCATGTTCATAAAGGAAAGTGCTATCCAGAACTGAAGCATAAATTTTGCAATTTATGAAAGTTCTGAGCTAATTCTGAAAAATCTAACCTGAAAATCGAGTATTTGAGTATGGATTTGCTGAAAGCATTAATCTTGGTACATGGCGGTTCATGATCAGATAGTCCCGCATTAATAATTGTAGAGCAGATATCAAGGAGTGAAAAATCTAAAACAATATAATCAATTATGCTATATGTTGTTTAACCCTGCTGTCTCGTCAACTACACAAATGTATTGTAGGGGACAATGTGACTGAACTATGGTTTACCCTCCTAATCAAAATAAAATAAGCTTATGGTGCTAAAAAAAACTTTATTAAAAAAATAAAATATGGTTAATTAAACAAAAATTAGATTGTGAATAGACATTTAATAGTAGATTGGTAACCTTATTAACAAAAATAAAAGATATTTTTTTTCTTTCTTTGACCAGAAAAGTCCAATAAAAATATTTACAAAATATAATTCAGTTTACATTTGGGACAGTTATAAAGTTTTCAGAGCAAAATGTACAGCATGGTCGTTTAGCAGGCAAAATTGGATTGTCTATAGATGGTTCACTAGAATTTCCATCTTATCTACTTATGTCTGCTTGTGTTCTTCTTAATAGTTCTTGTAAGTGTTTAGTTTTTAGTCTATTTTTCCCGGAAACAAAGTGGTTCAACCCGTGTTTTTTTTTAATTGCCAAGAGAAATTCTACGATTTGTCAGTTTATTGGTAGTTCATTGGGGATTTATTGATGTCCATAAAACTAACGCGTTTTACGACCAGCATATATCATAAAAAACAATCGTGAGCCAGCGATTTATCTTCCTCTTACACACACATATATATATATATATATATATATATATATATATATATATATATATATATATATATATATATATATATATATTGATCTAGAGTATTCACTGCTCGTTTACTGGATTTTTAATCTAAAATAATTTGGTTCTTTTTGACGTTTCTGTCACTAATAACCTTTTTATGATGCAAAGAACTCATAAGAACAACATTTTTAGTATTTTTAGGAATATAGTTAACAGCAAGGTATCTTGCGTCAAGACGAAATATGAACTTCTTTATTTGCGATTTTTGCTGGAAGCTCCGGTTTATTTTTTCTATAGTACCCAGCATTGTTTTTTTTTTGAAGAATATGTTCGTTGTAAATCGTACGATGTAAAAAAGTTATCACAAGTAATATTGTGGTCTTTGAAATCGCTACTCTAGTCGGACACCACACGCATTCCCTGATTTCTTTACTGTATAGATCTATATTTAAAGGGCTTGGTGTAATTGTATAATTTTTGGGAAAATGAGAAAAACGTGTCATTTAGTCATAGTTGAAATTATGTGATTTTTTTTTATTTTACATTTGCAATATAACCAAAAACTCATCTTTTCTAACAATATATGTATATGTACACTTTGTAATTTTTTGTTAAAAGTTAATGTTAATCTTTTCCTTATAAACCAGAGGAGCTCTGTTTAAGTCAATAATTGTTCCTTAATTTTTATTTAAAGCATTTATGTATGACGTTAAAAGGAAAGGATTATCTGCTTCAGTTACCGAAATATTCTCAGGGGATGCAGAACCGTATATAAATAGTCTATATTTAGTATATTAATTAAGTATATAAATATATATTTAGTCTGTTTAGTACGATAAGGTAAAATGACGCCTGTAACCAAGGCGGATTTAAAAAAGGCTAGAGATATGTTTTTAAATAAGGAATTTAAAATGTATAATTTTGTATTACAATGTTTTATTATGTATTTTAGCGTGTTGTATCAGCCTAAGAACTAAGTTAATCTGTTGTTAGGATTATTTCTCAAGCTGTTAAAATTAATGAAGTTTTAAAACCACCTCCTAAAAATCGGTATCACAAATAGACTAAAACTAATAGAGACGAATTAAAAGTTAGTGGTATCCGTGATTAGATAATAAAAGTTACTGATTTATTTAATGCCTTAGTATTTGAGGTTTTAATTTTAAATGTTTTTAAAATTATACATTTTTATGTGATCTTTTATAACACTATGGATTAATCGAAAAAAAAAAAAAAAAGTAATGTGATTATATTCTTCATTTTAAAAATCCAATTGACTACTGACTAGTGTATTCCTTAATATTTGACATTTTGAAAATTTCTCAATTATTGACTATTCCCTAGTAACACACGACGTCCTATGGACGTCCAATATACGTCCAGTTTTGGTCCGGACGTCCCTGGACGTAAAATGGACGTACTATGGACGTACGAAGTGGGACGTACTTTGGGTGGACCAAATATGGACGTTCTCTGGACGTCCGTACTCGGACGTTCCCTGGACGTCCATACTCGGACGTTTTCTGGACGTCCGAACTCGGACGTTTTCTGGACATCCGACATTTTCCAATTATGGGATCAAATAGAAAATATTTCAATAAAATAAAAAATTATAGTTTATTCGTCTTCCGGGTTTGGACCGTGTCATTTGTGAGTGACCCAAAAGTGGGTTCATCTCGACGTTTCGCTACAATTGTATGTAGCTTCTTCAGGAGAACAAAAAAGGAAAAAGAAAGAAAGAAGAAAACAAAAGAACAGGAAGATGGGTAGTTAGCAACGGTAACTCAGTTACTCAACGCAACCAGAGGCGAATACTAACTACCAAGATGGGCATTTGGTCACAGTAACTCAACTACTCGACGCAGCCAGAGGTGAAAACCAAATGCCAGGACAGGGATTCACGTCCAACAGCTCAGAACACTAACGCGTCGAGAGGCGGGGAGTGAATCCGACGATTACTCCGCTACCGCTCTATTTATAGTCGCGGTGCCTGTCGTGTCGGGACGTATCGGCACACTTCGTGGCGCGAACGTCATGAAGCGCGCGCTGGCCAATCATGTGGCTGCATCGTGGTGGCGGGACGGGACGGCGGTTCTAGACTGAGATTCCAGATGGGAGACAAGTAGTATCCTTCCTCTCGATTGATATTATGGGGATTTTTTCGGATCTCTAGAGATTCGCGGATTTTCCTGGAATAAAAGAAGGGGCTTTTAGAAATAATATGGGTTTTTTCGAACAATATGGAATGACCGGTTTCTTGGCAGTGTTCTGCAACTGCAGAATGGGAGAAAAGACCTGATCGAATGCATCTTTGATGCTCTTGAATCCGAGTTTTGACGGAACGACCAGTTTCGCCAATATACACATGTCCACATGAACAAGGAATAGAATAGACACCACAGGAAGATAGGGGCGGTAATGGGTCCTTAGGAGAGGGTAGATATTGTGAGATTCTCTTGGGTGGTCGAAAAGTAGTCCTGATACCTTCTTTGCGAAGAATTTTGCCAATCCTATCAGTGACATTTCGAATATACGGAAGAAAAGCCACAGGAGTATTACCCGAAGATTCTGAATTTGTCGTCCTAGGGTGTAAAGGGGGATGTAGATGTCGGTGTGTAATATTTTGAATTGTGGACTTGGAGTAACCGTTGGCGACAAGGGTTTTTTGCAGATGGCCAAGTTCTTCTCTAAGGTTGTCGGGTTCAGAAATCGAAATGGCCCGATGGATGAGAGAGTTGATCACAGAATTCTTTTGGGCAGGATGGTGGTGTGATGAAGCATGTAGGTAACGATTCGTGTGAGTCTTTTTTCTATAAACAGAGTGACCCAATCGGCCATTGGGCTTGGAGGTGACTAACACATCGAGAAAGGGAAGGGACCGATTATTTTCTACTTCCATTGTGAATTTTATACTCGGATGTTGTGAGTTAAGATGATCTAGGAAGGGAGAAAGGGTATGTTGACCATGGGGCCAGATGATAAATGTATCATCAACGTAGCGGAACCAGACTTTTGGTTTTAAGGGGTAAGATTCTAGGGCTAAAGACTCAAAGGCTTCCATGAAAATGTCAGCAATGACAGGGGAAAGGGGAGAACCCATTGGTGTTCCAGATATTTGTTTGTAGAAATTGCCTCTAAAAGAAAAATATGTTGAAAGGAGGCATTTTTCCGCAAGATCTGCCAAAACCAAAGACTTGTTATCATTGGTCAAGTGATCTCGCAGAACAACTAGAGAGTCATGTATGGGGATATTGGTAAATAGGGATGATACATCGAAACTGACGAGAATGTCTTGGGGATCGACTGTGAGAGAGGAGATTAAGGTGATGAAATGTGTGGAATTTCGGACATAAGAAGAGGTACGACCAGTATAGGTCTTAAACTGATTCGACAAGTACTTTGCGAGTTTGTAAGTAGGAGAGTTAATCGTAGTCACAATGGGACGAAGAGGTACGTTATCTTTATGGATTTTGGGAAGACCATAAATTCTGGGGCAGATGGAGTTTTTCGGAACTATGGACTTCTTAATATCATCGGAAAGATCGGATTGTTTGATGACATGGGCAATTTCGCGTTCGACTCTAGGAGTGGGGTCTCGAGAAATTGTATTATAACAGGATGTGTCCCTAAGTAAGTCGTTTACTTTCTCTATGTAGGAAGGAGTATCCAGGATGACTGTGGCATTACCTTTGTCTGCAGGAAGGATTATTATCTCAGAAAGAGAACGGAGATTTTTGAGAGCTATGAATTCCTCACGAGATATATTGGAAGTAGGGATTTTGGCTGTATCCAGACATTTAGCGACGTCAAAGCGGATACGGTCGGCTGGAATTTTGGGAATTGTGCGGAGTGCCGCTTCCACATTTGAAATTATTTCTTCGGTAGGAATTCTGGAAGGAGTGATAGCAAAATTAAGACCTTTAGATAGAAGACTGCTTTCTGCACTTGTTAATTGGTGAGAAGAAAGATTAACGACGGTGTTAGTGAGAGGTGAATGAGAAGTAGAAGTGGTGGAATGTGATTTTATCTTCTTAGATACAAGGGATTGGAATTTCTTTTTGTGAGTTTCGTTGCTTAGAAGAAGGATTTTATCGGCTTGATGATAGGAAATGCGGTCTAAAAGTGACCAATCATCGACACTAAGAATACTGGAGAGTTCAAGATGCAGCTTAAAAAGTTTTTGGGATTGAAAATTAAGGGTTTTTCGAATATGTTGAATCCGTTCACGAAGTAGAGATAGGCTGGCTCGATGTAGAATTCGGGAAGAAGATGAAGAGGAAATGTGATGTTTTAGAACAAGAAAATTGGGAACCAAATTATTATCACGACATCTAGAGAGGAAGGTGAGCGAAGAAAGTAGAGATGAAACTTTAGAGCGAAGATTGGAGAACTCTGAGGTTTTGCGGAATATAACCTCCCCGTAGAGGTTGGTCAAATGAAATCGTAGGCTTCCACGGCCAGAGTCAGAATTATAGTTTATTCGTCTTCCGGGTTTGGACCGTGTCATTTGTGAGTGACCCAAAAGTGGGTTCATCTCGACGTTTCGCTACAATTGTATGTAGCTTCTTCAGGAGAACAAAAAAGGAAAAAGAAAGAAAGAAGAAAACAAAAGAACAGGAAGATGGGTAGTTAGCAACGGTAACTCAGTTACTCAACGCAACCAGAGGCGAATACTAACTACCAAGATGGGCATTTGGTCACAGTAACTCAACTACTCGACGCAGCCAGAGGTGAAAACCAAATGCCAGGACAGGGATTCACGTCCAACAGCTCAGAACACTAACGCGTCGAGAGGCGGGGAGTGAATCCGACGATTACTCCGCTACCGCTCTATTTATAGTCGCGGTGCCTGTCGTGTCGGGACGTATCGGCACACTTCGTGGCGATAAAAATAAAAAATTATTTACGTAAATAAAATAATTAAAAGCGAAAAGGTTAAATCACAATTAATTAAAAATTGTATAGTTTAATATATCCAAAACATTTTTTTGTTTTTGGGTAAAGTGTAAAAATCTTTTATTTCTAGATAATTCGTTACAATTGTTTTATTATTCTAGTTATTAAGATAATAATATATATGTTTGCTAATTCTAATAAGTAAAAATATGATTTTTATCGACAAGATGAATGTTGATAATCTTTTCCACAGAATAATTGTCTCTTTTGTCTTTTCAAAGACAAAATAATGAAAAATAATGATGTGATATGACATGTGATGATTGATGAAATTAATTGTCAATATTGTCATTGTCATGTCATGGTCATACCTATTTAATTTAAACAAATGGCACAGTTTAATTATAATATTATTATTATTATTGCTTTAATAAAAGAAATAAAATAACTCTATTTAAGCAGTGTACAGTGCATTGGTCTTTTTTAAAATAGTGCATGGTTAAAAGTTTGGTACCATTTTTGTTAGGTTATTTCCGAATTTGGTTTTTATTTTATTACAAAAAGGTAAGTCATTTTTCTTAAAATTGTTTATGTTTAAAAGTAAACGATTTGTTTCTAAGCGTCATCAACAGAGGAAGGTTACGAAAAACGTAGAGAATATTGTTGAAAATATTAATAACCCCCATATTCCGACTTCTTCAAACCTCTTCGGAATCACTAACTGATAATTTTGACGAGAGTTTCAGTTCAAATATGTAGTTCTGGTTACCATACTTCCAATTTAAACTTTTTATTAACATGTCAAGTGCCTAAAATAATCCAAATTACCACGTGGCCGACCATTCCAATGATACTTTACAAAGCTTTTTTTTTCAATGAAACTGAAGAAGGGTTTAAATATGGTTGTAACGAGAATTCTTGAGAACCTTATCGAGATGTTTTTAATTTTTCTAATAATTTATTCAACTGGACTTTGTCCTTTAATACTAGGTGATTTATTAAAAAATTATAAAGAAGTTCCCGATCTTTCTCATTTAAGTTCAGATGCTAGAACCCTTCTTGCTTCACCCAGAGAACAATTACTCTGATCCATATGATTCAAAATTTCAATCATATTTTTATCTTCACAATAAAACAATGTTATAGAAATGTGTGTAAATTTTTATGGAATCTCATTAAAAAAGAGTTTTAGTAGTCAGTTTTATCGTAGTTTGTATAATTTGTTGATATATCCTAAAATTGTAAATTTAATAGACATTTACCATGGTTATGAGAAACCAAAATTTGCAAATGAATGTTTGTTTGATTTTTTAACAGAGCCTGTTTTTTTTATTAAAAAGTTTAAACTAAAATAATTAAGCATGGATGATCAAGTTTGTGGGGTAGTTATATTACTGTTACATGTTGATTTATATTTTAGGATAATGAGCTTTCCAAAATTGGTGAGGAAACCATAAACGAATTTGTTAGGAGAAGCCATAAGAAGCTGGTCTGCAATAAAATTCAAGGAAAATATAGTTGGCTAGGGAAAAAGCAATATAAAACTTTTGAAGACACACATATAGCTCTGATTTTAAAAGGTTTGTAACTGTTAAACATAAATCAATCTAAGGAACATTTAAAAACTTACACTATCACTTAAGTGACCATATACAGCCAATGAAGCATATCATTAACTTTGTCTTATATGTAATTTAGATGGCAAATTTTACCATTTCACAAATGTTCAGGTCTGGCTATGAGATTGCTTTAAGAACTACACTTAGCTATATGAGATGAAGGCTTGTTGTTGGCTGTATATATTTTATTTATACACTGTTATTTTTGTTTTTTAAGTATCAAAGTGTAATTAAGTACTGCTCATTTGGTCACTAGAAATAAATACCAATGGTTTTGTTGGTATTCTTCTAGTTCAGGTGAGATCCATTAAAACTGCAGCACTTGAAATTTAGTTATTTAATCATACGCCTTTGAATGATGATTTATTTACAATAAGCAAAGTATAATGAATTAGTCTGAAATTAATTTGTTCAATTTATTACATTACATTATAGTACATTAATTTTGTTTTCAGATGCTGCCTGAAAAAACTCCAAGACCAGTGTTGCCATGGAGAAGGAAATTGAAACTTGATAATGACATATCTGGGATGTAAAGAGGAGGCAAATAAAATTTAATTTGCATGTTGCATTAGCAAATATGATTAATTTTGTAATGATTAAATTGTGTGGTTGGTGCACAGAAAGGAACAGTCAATTTTTGAGACTGTTTTATTTATTAAAAATAGGTACCTAAAACAGTATCTACTGCTGAAATAAAACAAAGTTCCATATTAAGTATTGATCTTTTTCATACTTATGATTTCAACTTTAAAACTCAACAATTAACTTGTCTGCTTTCAATTGCCGACCACACACTTGTAAGGTAAATCAGAATGGGAATGGATAAGGGAAGTTGAATGGTTCTGTTTTTAGTGAGCCACAGTTTCAACTATTTTGCCAATTTTTTTAGCAGTATTCACAATCCTTCTTTCTCCTGTGTAGACAAGTGTAGTCAAAGATCCCATATCAGTCACAGCCATATTTACTCTTTAACTATTAAAATTTGTGACATTCTAGCATGCTTACAATGTCTTAATACCAATAAAGGTCCAGATGGAATATCGTAACTTATTTTTAAGGAATTGTGCATTCTTTTTATGTAGGCCTCTATGGCTTATTTTTTATAAATCTCTGAGGGTCACTTTTCATCACAATTTATTTATTGATTTTATCCATTGATTCAGCCATTAACTTATTGATTCCTAATTCACAAGGAATCTATGTTCCTGTAGTTGGCTGTATACCATGTATTAAAAATTTAATTAAAAATCCTTTGTAATAGGTATATATTTAAGGCCTAAACGGGCTAAGTTAAAAAGACAAAACGTTTTCGGAAACCATGTTCCATCATCAGTGTCTAGTCTGTCTGTGATGATGTCTGTCATCAGTAGACACTGATGATGGAACATGGTTTCCGAAAACGTTTTGTCTTTTTAACTTAGCCCGTTTGGGCCTTAAATATATACCTATTACAAAGGATTTTTAATTAGATTCCTAATTATCGTTCCATTATAATTCTTTCTACTATTCCTAAAATTTTCGAGGCTTTACTGACTGATTTTGACTGAAAAAACATTTTTTATGTCGATTAGATTTATACTGACTTGTCGCATCTACTGTTCTTGCAAATTGTGTAGACCATATTCTTATTCGGGTATGATCAATTTCTTGAATCTGGATTCTCTTATCAAAAGTGTTACCTTTTAATCTTTATTTTTAAACTTGTTCATAAAATAACCAATCTCCTGAATTGCTTCAGCTAGTTTGTTTTAATATTCCTCCCATTCACTGTGTCAGTATTTATATTTCCATGTTCCTTACTGCAGAACTAATTATGATTCACACATAGATATGGTCTGAAACTTTTGTATCAATAGGTTTAGGTACTATTTGAAGCACTAAAATGCTAAATGAAACTTTTTATAAATGTGTACCTATTTATTCATGTATTTTTTATTTTTATCTGTAATTTTGTGTATATTTCTATAATGTTCCATTTTTGTATAATTTTGACAGTGAATTTGTTCCATTTGTTATGAATAAATAAATATATGTAATAATAAATGTTAGTTCCTTTAAACATTTATGTTTTATTACTAAAAATTATTTTATATTTCTATAATGTTGCATTTTTGTATAATTTGGACAGGGAATTTGTCCCATTTGTTAATAATAAATAAATGTAACAATAAATGTAAGTTCCTTTAAACATTTACGTTTTATTTCCCAAAATACATTTTTAATATGCACAGGATGACACCACTTTTAGTATTTTATACAATGGCGTTGACGTCTAATTTATATCCTCAGCACTAAAATAGACGTCCGAGAACATCACAAAAGTCCGTCAAGTAAGTCCTCCGGACGTATTATGGACGTCCGATTAAGGTCCAATTAACGTCCCGGTACGTCCAACTAACGTCCGCTCGGGACGTAAAATGGACGTCCATAGGACGTTCGGCGCAGCGACATTCGGACCAATATAGGACGTTAAACGGACGTAAATAGGACCAAAGCGGACGTCCGAGGGACGTCCTTAAAGTCCGTGAGGGACGTACTATGGACGTCCATTGGACGTACGTGTGCTATTAGGGTTGTGATGTTTTGGCAACGATGTGGGGTTCAGACGTAAATCTTAAATGACGTCGTAAACTCTTTTTTACATGAAAAATTCTATACAGTGGTGCACAGGTAAAATGATGCAGATAAGATGAAAGATTATACAACTTATCAATTTTAAATTTCCGAAGTTGGGGTTGTATTAAATTCCTATTGTCTTATTCTGAAGCTATTTCCTTGTGGCATTTTAAAGTAATTACTATTTAAATGGGAATAAGCCACAATTAAAGGTTAAAGTACGTTTATTGACGTTTCAATTTCCACTTCGGAAATCGTTCCCAAAATACAAACTTAGTATAATATATACAAACTAATGTTTGCATTTTCAGAACGATTTCCGAAGTGGAAATTGAAACGTCGATAAACGTACTTTAACCGTTAATTGTAGCTTATTTCCATTTAAATAGTAATTATTTTCATTTTAGTTCATTTTATGTTTAATTTGGAATTTAAAAGTATTTAATCGGCAAATAAGAAAATTATTTAAGAATGGGTCACCGAATTACGATTAGTAAAATAAATTTAGTTATTACTCACCACAGAAATAAATATACCTAGCAAAAGCGAGATATCCAAAATGATAAATAACATTTTAGCACATTATTTAACGTTACCGAAATAAACGAAGAGTTGGCAGTAAACCAAGGTTAGCTCCAAATTATCAGAGAAATAGCAAATAATCCTTAAAAAAAGTGCACCAAAATTGAGAGATTAGGTGGAAAGACACTTTGTAAAACCATGTAAACTTAAAACGATTAGATGAATAGCCAAATAAACAGGCGTATTAAATTGTAGTTCACCAGAAAGTATGTTAACAAGGATTTAAGCTTTTAGAATTGAGTAACATTTGCTGATGAAACCAAAATAAAATTGATTGGGCTCGATGGAAACCTATCGGTGTGGGGAAAGCCGAACAAAGAACTAAAATTAAAAAATATGAAAGCTACAGTAACTCATGGTGAAGGTTAAGTCATGCTATGGGGGAGTATGTCGTTCGCAGAAGTAGGTCACATGCATTGTATTGATAGAAATATGAACCAGTACATGTATTTAAATATACTAAGGCAGCATACCGCTAGTGCTTAAAAATTTGGTATCAATAAAAATTACCGGTTTTATTAGTACAACGATCCAAAACACACTTTATATCGAATTCATACTTGGTTTTTGTGTATTTGCCGAAATGTCATTCAAACACCAGCGCAGTCACCAGATTTGAATGGTATTGAAAATTTGTGGTTGGCATTAATAAATAAAGTAAATAGTATCCCAATATCAATTAAAAATGAATTGAAAGTAAAAAATTACTGAAGCTTAGAACACAATTTCCCCAGAGTACACTAGAAACTTGGTCGTATCAATATCTACACGATTTATAAAATATTAGCAATAATTTTTCAATGCGTTGAGTTTGGTTTCTTTATTAATTTTCTTGTTTTAAAGTTTGCATCATTTTAGCCGTGACATCAAAATAATACATAAAATAACTACATTTACTATACAATAAGTATAGTACATTTGAAACCCAAAAAATAGCTTATGCTATTTTAGAAGACTTGTAGTAATTTAATTTCAGTATATAATTTTTCTCTAATTAATATTGATCCACTTACACAAATTAGTTTTATTGACTGGCGACTGCATCATTTAAGCTGTGAGCCACTGTATATCTAAAGGCCCGTTTTCACGCTACGTCTTATTGTACGTTTTGTTGGATAGGACAAATCCTATACAATAAAACGTGGCGTGTAAACAGCAAAACGTACGTTTTGTCGGAAGGTAACTGGTTAAGTTACCGTTGGTTAACCATCACAAATTATAAATACTAATAATGTAAAACAACTTCAAATTTAAAACATTTAAAGGGTTTTTACCCATATATTTTGGTGGCTACTAGCATGTACAACCGTTTGCACGGATGATGGATTGTTTATTCCGAAAACGTTTTGCAATGTGTTTGTGATAGCCCGTTTGAGGCATTTTTATATACCTTTTATAAAGGATTTTAAACAAAATTTTTTTGTGATATATGGTATACAGCCAGCTACAGGAACTTAGTTTCCTCGTGGAATTAAACTTTAGTACCGTACCTCAAGACAGTCCCAAATTACGATCCATAATGTCCAAAGGGACAGGATATGACACACTTCCAAAACAATCCTATTTATAGTTTAAAGGTTAAGATTTTATTAATTTTTATTTTATACATTTATACTTTACATTAATATGAGTATGTATCAAATATGCAGCCAAATAATGTTTACCACTACTTTCTTTGCTTTTCTGAAAACGAACAATTCTTTAAAATATTTTACTTTTGTACCAGCAAAACAACACTTTGTTAATAACAACCAAATTTAACCGCGATCTACATTATTAAAAAGATTTACAGTAGCCATAACTTTTAAGTAATACATATAACTTAAAATAGAATACAAAAACATTTAAAATCTAACAGAATCGAATCACTTCATGAAACTACTTTAGGTCAAACTTATATTTAAATATATAATTTTGCTCATTTTAAATTTAATAATGCAGAATTCAAATAAAAGCTTTGAATTCACTAAAATAATTTTCGTATTCAAAACTTTTGGTATTTTACGATAATTTTTAGCAAAACTGTATCCCGTTTATATCATCAAACGCTTGTCTAAAGTAATAAATAAAAAAATAATGTGAAGACTTAAATAAAAAAAAGCTGCTGCATAAATAAAAAAATATTTTGAAGACTATTTAAATAAAAAAATGAGACACAAAAGTGTTTTGTTCCAATAAATTGTTTAAAAGGCTTTTCTGCGTGTAATTCTTTTGAGGCAATTTGTAACCGCTCACCCAGTGTGTTCAAGATCTGATGAGTAATCAACTCCAACTGATCAACTTTTTACATCAGTCACCTACCTCCGATCAGCGTCCGTATAAGTAATTTTTAAGACATGTCATGCAATATGTAACAGACGTACGATCTTTACTTTACATCTTCATCCGTTTTACAGTATTGTGTGATGAACATTGAATACGTTCCCTTTTTTCCTGTATGAGAAAATCCAAGTTTAGACCTCGTATTTCTATATATGTTCATAATTTTTCATTCTCTTTCATGCCAAGGATGTACCGCTTTGAGTTTTTGTTATTGATTTTGTTTGAAAAATAATTATCAATGCAGGCGATTTTATTTACCTGTGTTTTGAACAAAAAATCTTTTGAAGTGCTTGCTCTATATTTCATTCGATGTCTGGATTTCTTGTAACATTTCAAACAAGACACATGCTTACTACTTGTTTTAAAATCTATGGGGCTGTATCTCAAAATGAAATTATGAAATCAGATATTATCTTTCAACGTATATTTCTACAGGTCTCTATAACAAATATTTTAACTATACATAGCAAATAAGTAAATATGAGAAATCTTTTAAATGGTTTTATTCTTCGATTTTAAAAAGCCTGATTAGTCACATTTATTTGATAAATGAATCTACAGTTTACTAATTACATAAAATTAGATGACTTCTTAAGGAATTTAGAAGAGATATTATAAAATGGAACTTATTATAAATAAAATTTAATTCACAATATTATTTGGTCGAAATATGTAGTAATACAAAAATAAAATTAAAATTTATTATAATATAGAAAGTACAGTTAAGATTTGATTTCACGCATTATAGTGCATCTACTATTTGCATGTAAGTATTTCGTCTTTTTAAGACTTATCGGAGTGACTGATGTAAATGCTCTAAAGATGAAATCAAAATCTTTTTTGCCATAGGAAGTAATAGTAACAACTTCGGAGGCACTTAATAGTAACTTCATAGGGACGCTACATGCGCATCTGAGAATAAAAACAAAAACTTAAACCGAAGATTTCTAAGTTTTTAAAACTAAGTTCAGATTATTACCTAAATCTCTGCCTTCTACAGTTTTGAAGGCAAACAGAGGGTAAATTTTAATAACATAGGGAATCTAAAATTGCATTCTACGACATATCGATTCAGATAGGTAAAAACCTATCGTGAATTGGTTTCTTATACTTAAAATAAATAAGTACGCCTCTAAATAGTGCCCAGGTTCCTACCTGGGTGGATAAGGTCTGTATAAAGTTATGATATTATTTCTTATGTCGGAAAAGATTTGATTTGATGGTTTCACGTTCAGGGCCTCTACAATAGTCGCTCTGATGAATCTTATAAAGACGAAATACGTATAAGCGAATAGTAGAGGCATTTTACGTGAAATCAAGATTTACTCTTTCTTCTATATCTTTCTTTACTCGTTTATTTCGAGAATAAAAAATTAATTCACGAAAGATCCTTACCTAAGGAAATCGATCTGTTTGTCTTGAAAATTGAAGAAGGCACAGATTTAGGTAATAATCTGAATTTGGTTTCGAATACTTAGAAATCTCTCGTGTTCTAAGTTTGTGTTTTTGTTGCTTTTTAATATGGTTGTCTGCCATCCCTCTGACTCTCTGCCAATCTTAAATTAAAAAAACCATATTATTGTTATTTTGTTATTTATTAGGTAGAAAAAAATTGATAAAGAATTCCGATTCAACGTGTAAAGTTATTACAACAAACATTGTAAAAATAGATATACTTACTTTCCGTTTTAAGAAAATTAATAAGAACGGTATAACCAACAAACGACGCTATATACACTTGTTTTAAAAACGGATTCGTGATTATCGTGAAAATTACGTTTTTTTTGTTAATTTTCAGTCATTAAAATTTTTCACTTTGGATGAAAATTTTTGTTGACTTCCAATTTATTTTAAACCTTTGAAGATATAATTTTGGTCATAAAATATGCAAAAGTTGTTAAAAATTATAAAGTCTCAACAAACGATTGATTTAATTTTTATCCATAATTTTGCTTACTAAATACAAATTCACACAGAAAAATGATGTTCGCACCGATCAAGATTTTCGCCCTTACAAGTTTTATATCTAATTCAATTATTCCAGAAATCAACTATCGGGCGATCAGAGAATAGAGTTGGCCACGAAATAAATTTTTTTTAACTTACCTTTTATTTACCAGTTTTTTTATCTTTAGAACACAAATTTAAAAAATATATAATACAAATATATAAAAAAAAGTAAGTAAGTATATAGGTAAAGGAAAAGGAAAAAGAAAAAGATGGGAAAACGTTACCAAAGCCACTGTAGTTATATGAATGGTAAAGTTGGAAATTTAATTAGCGATCCGGCAGAAATAATGACGGAATGGAAAAAACATTTTGAAAAATTATTAAATGGTGAGGAGGACCACGAAGCAGTAGACAACTGGGCAGTTGGAGAAGATGCGATAGTGCAAGGCAGTCTACAGAGGAGGAGGTGGTGACAGCAATACAAGAAATGAAAAATAACAGAAGTCCTGGTAAAAATGACATATGAATAGAAATGATCAAGTTTGGTGGAGAACAACTACAAAGCTACTAGTGCAAGTATGGGAAAAGGAAGTAATGCCATCGGAGTGGTATGAGGCCCGCATATGCCCTTTGCATAAAAAAGGAGACAAACTGACGTGTGACAACTATAGAGGTATAGCCTTATTAGATATGGTATACAAAATCTTGGCAAGAATATTAAGAAATAAACTAAATTGCTACACGGAAAGAATCCTGTATGAATATCAGGCCGGCTTTAGAAAGGATATAATATCTACTGTAAACCAAATCTTCTCATTGAAGGAGATACAAACGACTTAAGACTGACAAAAGGCTTGAGACAGGGAGATCCTTTATCCACTACATTATTCAACTTAGTATTAGAAACGGTAGTCAGAAAATGCAACATGAAGATAAAGGAAACTAAGGAAGAGAAAAAGTTATCGTTCAAATTTCCAAATTTGCCACTAAACTAATGGTTTGAGGAGCAATATCTCAGCGTGGTGTTACACCTCTCTTTAAAGTTAGTGGTACTTGATAGTGCGAAATATTGTGACATCCTAAATGGTTTTCTTCTTGAAACAGCTCATCGTTTTATATCCAGATGGGTGACATTTTCAGCAAGGTAATGCAAGATTCTATACTTCTGCTTGTACTCAAGCCTATACTTAGCCCCATTGAAAACACATGGGGACTGATGAAGATTAAAGTGGAACTAGCAGAGCCACGAGATAAAGAAAGTTTGATTCGGTCAGTTTTACAGGCATGAAACACCATTACAGAAAATTATGGCTTTACCTAGTTTCGGGTATACCTGGAAGTTTAGTTAAGTGTTAAGATTTACGTGGAGGTTGTATAAGTAAATGAGATGAATTGTTTGTTGAAATTTTATATTACAAGTGATAGAAATAAATACCGTAAAATTAAAATTCTGCTTTCTTTTTTCCGGATACTTTCTAGACAAACTATATATAAATAAAGTTCACATTCTGAAGAACAAATTGAAGAAAACGGGTCTCCAGACTTCTATAGTTAGCAGACGTTATTCTTAATCACTATAAATAATATAATTAAAAATTTTAAAAAACTTTTCTTTACGAAGATGATTAAGTGGTTCATGTGAAGGTTTAATACTAATCTCTAATGTCGAAGTCGATACAAAATTTTCTAAAATAATTAGAAGAATGTTCTTACTGCACATAATTTAATTTTTCCCAATCCAACAGTTGGAACGGTTTTCACCAATCGATATGCTTTCAGTAAACCAATATTAAAAATTTATCATCTAAAACCCATGTTTAAAACACACGTAAAATTAATAAATAATATAATAAGAACATTATCCAACAGGCTCAGTGTGGGTCTGATTATGATACTCAGTTTATAGAAAGAAATAATTTGCTTACACACAACACTGAAACCATTAGATGATAGTGATAAGTGATACAACACTGAAATCATTAGATAGCATAGAACATTAAAACTTGCTTTGAGAACATATAGAACAACACCGGTAGAAAGCTTCTACAGTGAAACTCTTGGACCATCCTTTACCTCAAAGAACTGACATTCCCAAATAAATTAAAATCTTACTGAATGAAGTAAGCGTTTAATATATCCGGCTTTTTAAAATAAACCTCAATTCAATCAGGTCAAACAATCATGTCATCAATCTTAGAGAAACATTGAGAAAATTGCTACAGGACATATATAGATTCATCTAAATGTAGTCCAGTAGTTAGTGCTGCACGATGTTATGCCGAATAATCAAGTTCAATTTGGAATTTCCACAAATTTCAAAAATTTACAAAATGGCTCCTGTCTCCCAAATTTGTTATTAAAATTTTTGGTTTTACTCTTTTAAACAGATATATTTAAATACTTGAACGCTGCTTTATATTTCTTCGAAGTTCTGTTGTTTAAATTATGTTTTAAATTAAGGTCTATAAAATCTGTCTGTATTTAAAACCTTGAAATATCATTACAAGTGCATTTTATTCTTATTGTTTTATTTTTAATTACATTAGATCCTCTTTATACTTTTTTTGTCTGAATTCCATAGTCATACTACATTTATTTGAGAAAACTTTTAAAGAGTTTAATCATTTCTCTGAATCTCCATACTCATAATTATTTATTTTAGATGACTTAGTTATTTAAATGTCGAAACATTTTAGATGACTTAGTTATTTAAATGTCGAGAAAACATTTATATAGGTAATATTTGTAAATTATTTTTCCTATTAATAATTATATTCAGACGAATGATACAAAGATTAAGATAGAAATTTTTAATATGCAAGAATTGTGATCCAAGCTGTTAGATTATATGCAAAAATAATAAGAATGTAATAAAAACAATAAAGAATCCCGTTTACGCCTTTTAACACTTTGGGGCGTCATGTTCATTATTTGCCCGTCGACTTTTTTGCACGCGTTCGATTCAAATCTCACTAGAAGTCCTTGAGTACTTTCGATACGTATAAAGCACATTCTCGTCCACTATTTCAATCCATTTATCCTTTATATCGATTCACACGGTCAAAAACCCATCTAAAGCAACTAATTTATCTGATCAAACACTAGGCGGCCAGCATACCACTATGATATTACAGCCTTATCGAACGCTCGCAGCTAGCGCAAGTGGCTGAACCACAAGCATCACACTGTAATCATATACTGGCACATTTTTACCGAGGATATCTCTATATGTAGCTGTCAATTTATGTGTTATCGAACAATTACAAAGTGTGATGGCTAGTTAGAGTTGTTAAATAGTTGTTAAGTTAAAGATGGGCGATATAGGAGGCATTGGCGCGTTAATAGGAAACACAACAATGTTAATTTTACATGGGTTTTTGTGAATGTAAACAATGCTTACTAATGTTGTTTATTAGAACAATTATATTATTTCTTGTCATTTTACAATAAACTGCATATTAATTTAAACTAAGATGAAATTAAAAAATAGGTCAAACATAAATTTAACAACTTACCGTTTATATATAAGTTTAAAAAAATAGTTTATTGTTTATTAATTAATTAAAACATTTTCAATCTAAATATCAATTAAATAAATTCAATCTAAGCTCTACATAAGAAGACAACAGCAAAAACATATGAGAGGCACTGTTTTTAATGAACGTACTTGCTAAAAGATGTCGAGATATATCTGTAGATATATACTGTTGTTTATTGACTTCCAAAAGGCATTTAATTATGTTAAGCACTCTATATTGATCGAAACTCTAAACGACATTGAATTGGACGGCAGAGATGTTTGGGTAATTGCAAATTTATTTTGGAATCAAACACTATCAGTTTTAGTAGATGGTGTGGAATCACAGGCTCTCAATCTTAAAAGAGGAGTACGGAAGGGGTGCCTCTTGTCACCCCTGATTTTCAACGTTAACTCAGAAATAATTTTCAGAAAAGCACTTTCTGAAAAAACAAAAAGGAATACTTGTGAACGGCGAAGTCATCAATAATTTGCGATATGCGGACGATACAGTACTCCTAGCTTCTAGTCAAAAAGATCTGCAAACACTACTTGATAGTGTCGTTGAGAGTTATAGGGAGGCAGGTCTGGATCTAAACATAAGGAAAACCAAAATACTCGTAATAAGTAAATAACAGCATATAAAACCGTCTAAATATGTAAATTATACCAAATTTTAACAAGCTGATAAAATCGTTTCTTGGACAGCAATTAAATTGTAACGCAGAAAGTCACGGCGAAATTAGATCTAGGATAGAGCAGGCTAGAGCTGCTTTTAGAAGGATGTCCAAGATGATATGTAACAGAGACCTAAAATTGGCATTGAGGATCCGCCTACTTGGCTGCTACGTGTTCTCGGTCTTACTTTATGGTGTTTGAGTCCTGGACTGTGAATAAAATCGATCTACATCGCCTTAAGGCTTTCGAAATGTGGTGCTATAGAAGAATTTTAACAGTTTGCTGGCTGGAAAAAATTCGAAACTCCACAATACTATAACATCTCAGCAAGACTACTGAGATCATAAAAAGCATCAAGCAGAAACCTATGGAGTATTTAGGACATGTAATGAGAGGTCCCAAATACAGGTTGCTACAAAATATCATGCAAGGAAAAATAGCAGGCAAATGCAGTCCAGAACGAAGAAGAACCTCATGGTTGAAGAACGTGCGACATTGGTATGGTGTTGATACAAGCATGCTATTTAGGGTGGCAGTGAAAAAATTAAGATAGCTATGATGGTAACCAAGGTTCTGGAAAGACATGGTACATGAAGAAGGAGAATCTTAATATTATATGGAATTTAATGATAATTCTTTTTATATTTGTATATAAAAAAGTATAATAAAAGTATAAAATTAAAAAATATTCAATTAGTTAAAAGCGCTAGACAAGATTACACAATCACCCCATTGCATTTCGAACTCCTGATCCTTTATGATCCTCATGACCTTTGTCTTTATCAATCCTCGAACAAACATGCTGGAATATATACAATTCATTCTCTATTTGACTCTGAGATAAATCGTATCAAGAGCAGAATCTACAAATATCTATTCACAGTCACTCTCAATCTACGAATCAGATAGAGATCATAAAAAAGATTCTCGTCCGTGTTTTCAACGTGTCAATGACAAAATAGATAAAAAAACAGATACAATTAAAAAATTAACAACCTTAGTATGACAAACTCTTCCTGTTAAAATTTTTAATTAATTAATTTTTATTTATTTTGTTCTGCATAGCTATCCAGTTATTATTAGGACTTACGACTTATGACTTCTGGATGTGGTAGGGATTAAAAAATATTTTCATAATAGAAAACAACTTATTAAAAAGAACAGTTTTGTTGTAAATTTAAAATTATATAGGGACACTCTTGTAGTCATCCCAAGACTCAAAATACAAGCTTATTCTGGCGTAAATTTCAGTGATCAAATATGGGGTTACTGGTAAAAATTGGGCGAGGTTCCTTTAACACGTCTTAAAAACAAATTTGGGAATAAATATGAATTGCTGACTTATTCTGGGCTCCCAAAGAGCTGTTAAAGGAGGATTAGGTACATGTTATATGCTGGTCGATGAGAAATCTAAGGAGGAGTTGTAAGGTAGTTGTGAAAGTCTTATTACATATTTCAGAGTACATGCAGATAAACGAAATTATATCATAGGCTAGACGAGAGGCTTTATAATATACGATAATTTAATATATTGCTAATGATTATAGAACAAAAAAAACCCAGCACTTCTGCGCCAAAAATTAACTGAAGAGAATATTGGTATCGTACCTATACAAAAAATATAGATAAATAAAGGTATCGTCCTTGTCCTTAAGTAAAATCTCCTTTACGCGGATCAGAAATAATCATAAACAATTGACGCAAGTGTTTTAGAGTTTTTAGTAGCAGGAATATAATTCTCTTAGGTTTTTTGTCAGGTTATTCATCTTCTTCGCACACTCTTTGTATTATGAGGCGTAAGACACTTTATTTTTTATAATTATTATATATTCGAGATACTTTAGATTCTTTTCTTTAATTTTCTTTCCCACTCTTTTATTATTTCTAATACTTTAATGATTTGATCCATATCATATAATCCAACCATGAGATCTTTATAATTTTTTTATACGTTTACATCTCAAATGAGATATGTGTTGTATAATCTCTAGAATAAGCGTCCACGATTCAACTTTGCAGTATAGGCCACTGTAAATGTATTATTTCTTCTTCTTATAGTGCCTATCCGTTTCACATGTTGACGACCATCATGGCAATTTGTATATTGCAAACTGCTGCTTTAAAAAGATTTGTGTTTCTCGCGTGATCTTTCACTGTTCCTCATGATGTATCATTTAGAAAATTGTATTTTTAGAGCTGATGACAAATATCTGCCACAGAAGATATGATATGAGGACTAAATTTTAGGAAACTGATAATTTCTAGAAATACTAGCCACTAAAATAAGAATTTCGATCTTTCGTAGGTCCGATCTAAATCTGATACCCTGTAAAGGAAAAGTGGCAATAGTGCACAAGAAACCACTGACGTAGCCAGAATTTTATTTCGGGAAACCCCCTTTTACTACAAATCAATAAGAAATTTAATCCACCAAATAAATAATTTAATTTTTTAATAGGATTTTTTAAGCGTACTTACTTTTTTAATATATTTTTGTTGATTAAGGAGCAGTTTGTCATTAAAGAAAAAACTTGCAAATGATCACAATATAATAGTCCTGATAAAAGTGTTTTTGTAAGTATTATTAATGAATATATAGATATATGAGAATCAGTATTTCAAAAACAGTATTTGTAAGAGAAAAAATTTATTTGTAATTAAAAAATAAATAAATAGGTAAAAATGTATAAATTATGGTTTACACTTTATTCATATATTACTTTTAAATTGCATTGTTTGAAATGATGGTGTGCGAAAAATAATAAAATGTTTTAACTTCTATATATTTATTGAAATGCAAAAGTTTTAAGTAAAGAAGAAAAAACAGCATACATAACAAAAAAGTGAAGAGGCATTTAACATTGATCGTAGTGACAGGAATAGTAACTTAAATTCTTAGAAGTCCATTGATGTTTATAAAAAACCTTTTACCGCAAAATTCCACAACAACCAAAACTTCGGTATTAGTCTTCAAAGTTCTTATTCTGTTACACCATATTAAATACTTTCCTTTCAGTTCTGCCAGATAACGATTTTGAAGTTCTAATTTAGTTAACTAGATGTCTTTGTTAACTGATTAGATTTATCAGGACATGCAGAACCAGGAAGGAATATTTGAAATAGTCAGAATGCCTTCATTTTTTGAGTTTTTAAATTAAATTTCGGAATTTTTTTTCCTCCAGTGTAGAGATAATACCTTTGGTACATTTACTAGAACTAACTAAATCGTAAGAAACACTTTGAAGAAATATGGATAATGGTGTGTGTTTCCATAGACAGGAAAATTAAGAAACTGTTCTTTTCTATCGCTGAACAGAACGCACTACCTGTTCTCAAGCTTTCTCGACCAAATTGGGAAATGTCGTCAGGACTGACAAAAATAGTTTCAAAAAACTCATCCAAGTTCAACAAACCAGTGTGACGTTTAATAAACCTAGGTTCGCACGTGCCACTAATAATTTTTTTTATATATCTAGAATGTAAACTTAAAAGTGCATTTAAGAGAATTGCAGGATAAGCACTTTTTTGAAAAAATTATTTACTTGATTTTATTTGAATAATATCTAAACAGTTTCTTATATAAGTCACTGCCATAGTAATGGACAATGCAAGATTAAATCTGTGACTGACGGAATAAACGTAAATTACAAAAGGGTAGAACTCGTGTATTTTGGTTTGGATACCTTTATACTTACCACTTATGTAAAAGGCACCATCATATCCTTGGTCTACACAATCATTCATATCCAAGCCATGTTTGCTAATATATTCTAAAATAGATTTTGCAATGTGGTTGCCAGTTAACTCCCACATAACACTTTTTCTTGAATATTAGTTGACTTATTTAAATTATTATATTTTATATTTAAGGACCAAAATATGAAGCATTTTTACTACAATTTAAAATAATTTGTTTTAAATTATCGTCGCGAGAGTTTGCTCTAAATCTTAAAAAAGATTTTAAGCTTTAAACCTTTTTATCTTTTTTTCAGGTTTTTAATTTAAAGAGTTTACTCACTGGAATAACTCTCTACATGTCTGCATTCTTTTTACCATACCAAATGCTTAATGCCCAATGGGCAGATTGTTGTACTCAATGGAGTTAATATAAAAAAATTGTTTTTAAATAGTTACGGTTCCACCGTCATCATATCTTCTTAAAGAAAGTTTATATTTAGCGCAAAATATAATTGTTTCTATTATAGGTCTTAAAGATTTTTTATTTTCTTCTCGTTCTTTTAGTAGTTGACTATTATTTGATTAGGTATATCTTCTAATTTCTTTGTCATAACTTAAACGAAATTTTCTACTGTTAATAAACTGTTTCGATGGTATTGAAGATTACTGTGATATTTAATTAATCTCGTAACTAATGCTTAACAGTGTTCGTGATTACCTTTCCCTGCTCCAAAAGCATTATTTCAAAATATAAAGTATAGTTTACAGTTGGCTTTATCTACATTTTTAGAGTATGTCAA
Source organism: Diabrotica balteata (assembly GCA_918026665.1). NCBI lineage: Eukaryota > Metazoa > Arthropoda > Insecta > Coleoptera > Chrysomelidae > Diabrotica > Diabrotica balteata. The sequence goes on from OU898282.1 coordinate 64,530,964, forward strand.
CAAAGACCGTCCATCAAGGTTTTGTGAATAGAACAAATATGTTGTTGAATGAATGTTGTTGAATATACCTCAAAATATCAATTAGGACTCATTAGAACCTTGGAGTGGACTTCAATAGGCACTATACCATATGTGGTAGTGCTCATGGAACCAATAAAAAAAATTATTTTTTTTTTATTACTGGTACCTAAGCTATTGATCTTTATATCTTAAACGAAAAAAATAAAACCACCTTCAGAATTTCACAAGCAGATTCACTCCGAGCATATCTTTAAGATAATAAGGATATGGTATAACTAGCATATTTCAAAATTAAGTAAAGTTGTTCCTATCAGATCATAATTACACACGATCTGAAATATATTTTGTGTGTCTGTTTGTCTGACTCGAGACTCTGCAAATTTGGGACACCCATTCTGACTAGCTATTCAGCATGAGGGATCTTAACACAAGGAATCATCATCCATATAATATATATATATATATATATATATATATATATATATATATATATATATATATATATATATATTTATATATATATATATATATATATATATATATATATCACTCTTTTGACTTTTGCTAGCTTTCGGATTATATATATATATATATATATATATATATATATATATATATATATATATTGTTATGATATGTAAAATCGAGAAAAATATTGGTTTGCTTAAAATATTTCAAAGTTCCAAAAAATTAAAATAATTCAGATAAGTAGGATAATAAACAACAAACATTTCGTCTTTTAATTTTGGATTACCTGTATTGAACAAAACGTAAGATATGCATAAATTATTTTCTTTGTTAAAATATATTTGAGTGACCCGCATAAGCTTAAGTGAAATCCTAGACAATGGAAACGGTTTTTCCAAATAAATTTGTGCAGTAATTAGGACAATAGAATAGATTTTAGAAAGATATGTTTTTGTTAGTTCATAAAAATTTGTAGAAAAAGAGTAGTAGTAAATAAGTTTTAGGAAATTTTATAATTGTGGGTAAAAATTTGTTTGTGTTATCGAAATGAAGAAATGGGAGATGTATGACGCGTTTTGATTGAATGAGATTGAAAAAGGTGGGATAGTTGGTTTGAGAATGAGAGGTTAGTTGGTTTTGGAAGAAAAAAATGATAGTCAGTTGGTTTTCCAAGTGTGCAAGGCGAACACTCATTGTTCTCTGGTGGTTCCCGAGAGGTAGCAAGCAATAGTGTTGAATGTTAGTGAGTTTTTGTGGAGTTAGTGTATCTGACAGAAGCTGAAGCAGCAAGATATTGTAAGTCATATTTTTTTACTTATATTCCAAGAGCCACTGTTCAGGCCAACGAGAGATTCAGTTTATCGTAAAGAGAAGATATTCCAAGAATCATTTTTCACTCGGGCTAACGAGAGATTCAGTTTATCGAGAGGAGAAGAGGCTATCATAATTTGAATGATTCGTGCATTTGAAGGAGATTAGAGGACGATAAACTTGCAACAATTTGTTGTAAGATTGCTGATTACCTAGGGAGCTGCTAAGAAAGATAGTGTAGGCTACAAGGAACAAGGATTTGGACCACTCATCATCAGAGAGAGATCGTGTTGTTTGTCTGCAGTTTTTCTTTTATTGATAACACGATTTTTACAATTACTTTAGAAAAGATATAAATTTTTGATTAGGAGATTTAGAATAATAATTGGGATTTTGAGATTTTAACTAATATTGTTTGTACCATTCATTTTGAAGGTTTACGTACGTAGAACAAAATTTTAAGAATCATTAAATGAGATATTGTTTATTGAAAACATTTGAGTGTGAATTTTATTTCATTATTTTTATTTCAATATATAGTGTTATATCCTATGTGTTTTTTATTATTCCGATATTCTTTGGACCTTACCTTTCACATGTGAAGCATAGATATTGAAGCACGAATATAACCCTGAGATAAGAGAATTAAAAAGTGTGATAGAGTCATAATCATATCATTTAAATAATTTTAATTAATTAATTAATTAGCTAATTAATTGCTTGGCGCACTAAGATTTTAAATATCACAATAAATATATATATATATATATATATATATATATATATATATATATATATATATATATATATATATATATATATATCATAGAGGGCCAAGGAGCTTTCTTCAGGTTGATCTACAAGATTGTAGATTCGAAGATTCGTGGTTGATTCGAATTCAAGTGAGATAAGTAATCATGACGTTAACTGGACTTAAAGAGAAAGTCGCCCGTCAAGGAAACTATTTAAGAGAATAAAGAATTCTCTAATATCAAAAAAATAACATTACTGTTTTTAAAGAAAAAAACAACTTTATTACATAAAAAAAAGTACTTGGAAAACGCATAAGATGACACTGAAAACCTATAAAAAAAATTATAACCGAAAACAGTTATCTAAAAACATCCAAAGTGTACTGGATAGTGCCAGGGTAACGATAATTTTTAAATGAGGAGACATCTCTCAGATTATTTTTTGACTGTTACTTCATGATAATGATAAACAAATAAACTATAGTCCAATCACAGTTGACTGAAAGACGTCAGATGAAATGTTTGGCTCTCATAAAATCAAATTTTCTGTAGCCATTTGAAGTGCATAAAACAGCAGGCCCAGATGGTAAGTTTCTTTAGACTTTCAGAAAGCACTAGAAATAATCATGGGGCACATATTACAAATATTTAGAGTAAGTCATGCACAGTGCTATATTCACTGAGCCACTATATTTAATCTTTTACTATGGATGTGAGACATGGACAGTTAAATAATCAGATCGACGATGCATGGACGCCTTTAAAATGTGGACATTTGGAATGTGGAGACGCCTGCTTCGAATTCCATGGACGGCTTCGGAAAAATTTTAAACTTCTTTCTTCTCTTCAAGAAGCAGTATACTGAGCAGTATATATATATATATATATATATATATATATATATATATATATATATATATAACAGATGATAGCGACCAATGGAGAATGATTATTAATCAGACTATCCGACAATACAATATCTGGGATACGGAATGAGGGTATAACGATATGAACTACTAAGGCTGCTAATACAGGGAAAGATAGGAGAAGTAAGGAGTATAAAAAGTAGCAGAGTGTGATGATTAAAGAATTTAAGGGACTGTTTCAAATGCAGTTCTATAAAACTCTTCAGAGCAGCAGTAGATATAGTAGCAGTCTTCGATTGGGAGACGGCACTTAAAGAGGAAGACTCTCCGAGCTGCTGAAGCTAAATGATGATCCACAAAATATCTACCATTCCAATATGTTAATGACTATGATGATGATATTCAGTATCAAAACAGGTGAATCCTGACTATATTTTCAAAAAATTAAAAAAAAAACATGGAAAAATCCATCTCTGTTTCTAAATTAAAAAAAAATTCATATTATAAAATAAAGTGTCTTGCAATATTACTCTAATAAAAATTTTACGTCCTAAAATATGAGTCGTTCAGATGCGCTACTGATTATATTTATATTGGCTGTTATTTTTTAAATTTTTTTATCGTTGTTACTTTTGTTGTGTCTATTGGCTATTGTGTATTTATTAGTTCAGGTATTCATCAGTCTCATTAGATAAGCAAATCTAATAATGAAACCAATAAGGATTCGGAGAGAACAATATAGTATAATCTTAAACCGAATCATATTCTTGATGAGAGTTAGTGTGAGTCAGGGTATACGATTTTAAAAGAAATCTTGATTGAAATCGTTTTATAAGTTTTAATTGTTATGATTGTTCGTGGTAAAGCTAAAAGATGATTTGAAGATATTTATGAACGTGGGACGAATAATAGATCTTTATAAGATATTTCAATATGGGGTGCAATGACGAGTGTTTAAAGTTTTCCAAGTGTTCTCAAATTTTTTTGATATAAAAGTAAAATTATTCTTGTTTTCCGTATATTCTTGTAGTAATTAATGTTGTCAACATTAGCTAATTTAGCTTATAATCCTCTTTCTATAGTGTTTTCAATCCTTTGCACCACGTTATATACAGATTGAACGAAATAAATTCGGAACATACGAAATATTATGTATTTCGGCTCAATTCTGCTGTAGGTGGTTGGCTATCAAAATTTGTCAAATAATTATATTATAAAAATCCAATACTTCAGCGGGCTGCTGGATTCTGAAATCATAAAAATTGAAAGCTACACATAAATCTACAATTTTATTATGCTGTCAAACCACTTATCGCTTCCTTAGACAAGCCCTTCTTTGAGCGGTGTTGCCAACCTCATTGTTAAGGTGTTAACCAGAAAATATTTACAGGACAGAAAGGAAATAACTACAAACCATTAAGTTTATTTTTGTTATTAGTCTGTTGTAGAAGATTGGTAAATACAATGAAAAATATAGGCAAATATCCGATTTATTTAAATATACGAAGAAGATATATAACTCTCAAAAAGATCCGCAAATCGAATTATTACAAGGCGATTGGCAACATTGTTATGCAAACAACATTGTTGAGAGACAGATAGTTGAACGATAATTTATACAATGTCTATACCCAGGTATGGATTTATTTTTGTCCAAGTTTTATATTGGTCCACTTTTTCAAATCCAGTTCAAACAGACATATATTAAATTGTATGATCCGTTTTAAATTCGTTCAATCTGTATATATTGTTTTAAACTATTAGTTAGTTTTACTTTCAGTTCTTCCATTACATTTTCTTATCTTTTCTCCTCCTAAGTATATAATATATATATATATATATATATATATATATATATATATATATATATGATTATATAAATAATTTAGTTACTTGAACATAAAGGTACTGTAATGTCTTAGTTATTCGTTATGAAATTCTTCTACTGAATAATATGGTCTTTCAGATAGACAGGCTTTTGTGATTTTACGGAACTTAACGAAAGAAGTTGCAAACGAAGATGGTTGTATAATTTTTTTGTCGAATATAGTACAGATTTTTTTAGTAACTTAGTGGACGGGATCGGTAAATAGACATCAAAAGTTGAATTTCTAGTGGAGTAGTCATGATTAGATCTTGCTGAAAAAACATGTAGTTGTTTACAAATTTAGTAAACAGTGGTCATTATGTGCCCTAGATATTCTAACCTTCTCCTTTTAATTGCACACATCACTTCTCTTTATTTCCCCATTCTTCGTAGTAGAGTCTTCTTGGTTAACTTGTCCGTTCATGATACCCTTAGGATTCTTCTGTATAGCTATATCTCGAAGGCTTCAAGTTTTTCAAGCTTTCCACTTTAAAAGAAAGTAAATTAGAGTCGGACAAAATTTTTTGTGTTAAGTTGATCAGAACCTATAGTTGCATGAAGAGTTACAATATTGTAGTTTCTTCATGTTATACTAGTATCATCGGCAAAAAGGAAAATTTTTATGGATAGTCCATCAGTACTACAGAAAATTTGCTTTTGATACTACTTATTGTTTGAACCAGTTTAGATTTATCAACTTGTCTTATAAAAAATGAATTCCAAATCTGTTTTAAATTAAGGAGATAATAAATTGGATCTTGTTTTGGCAAAATAGTTGATGTTATATTCTAACTTGCCTTAACGAAGTATTCATTAAGATTTTTCGGGTATGGAAGAAAAAAAGTTTGATCTATGTTAGTTTTATTTCGAAGATCTTTTATTATGGATCAAGTTTCTTTTGCAAACATTTCCAAAGGTTCCCAAATGATTTTTGTAGTAAATTTTGTTGGCTGTTTTGGTAAGTTTCAGATAGGTTTTTTAGATAGATATATTAAGTAAAAAAAGAGGTTGGTACAGTAGTGAACGCATATTTTTGGCAAGTATGCGGATACCTTTGGTAGTACAGGATTTGTGATGTTTAGTCTCACAGAATACGTCATAATATTTAAAAATTTTGCTTTGGAGAGATAACGGAATAGTAATTTCGGTGACTTTCCCCTGATTTTTGCAAGTGAATAATTCTTTCCGAAGTGAGAAAGGACCTAAAAGCAGCAAGATCAGCTTTCATCTCAGTCGAACCAATTCCATAGGAATCGTTAAATTCTAAAAAGATATTTCATAGATCCTTATACTACATATAGATTTCTTTACTAACTTGGTGGATGGGATCGGTAAATATACATTAAAGCTTGAATTTCTATTGTAGTCATGACTAGGTCTTGCTGTAAAAACGTTAAAGTATTTACGAAATAAGCAAACAGTTTCTAGAATATATAGAGAGGGGAGAGTTAAAATCCCATGATTTTTGTAGTAGCTTTTGCAATATGTTATTCTACTGAGGTCAAAAAGATACCGTATTTCTCTTTTTTATAATTTAAAAGTATCATCAGATTAGGCAGCTGTACAGCCCCCAAAAAGGAAAGCCATATTGAAGATGAGACTCGAACAAAGAAAAGTATGTTATTTTGGAAGGTGCTAAATTCATTTCCTTCGGAACAGATCTTATTGCATAGCAGGCTGAGGCTAGTTTCTTAGCTAACAAATCGATATGAAGGGACCATGTAAGGTTGTTGTCTATAAAAATACCAAGAAATATGGTTATGTCTTCGGCAGTATTGCTTAATGATTGAATGACAGTCTTCTCTCAAGGGAGTGGTGATTGCATAGCCTTAGTATTGCAATTGTACAGTTAGTCCTTAAATTATTATTGTATTGTGTTGGTTGTAATATAAATATAAATGAAACTTATTTTAATTTATACAATATTTTTATATTTTTTATTTATACAGTACTTTTACCCAAATTTAATATATTCAATTTTATCTATATATTTGTATGTGTATTTCTACTAATGGTCTTATTTATTGATTTTCTATTGTAAATTGTAAATTGTAAATTATAAACTATTGTCCTAAGAATGTTATTCAGAAATGTGATTTAAAAAATGCTTAATGTATAAATTAGACAGACGCGTCATATACCGGAAACTGATGTTCAATAATTAAGAAAAAGTTAGCATTTAAGAGGGTACAAGGTAAATTTCAATTTGAAATTAGAATCAGAGAAGGTCAGATGGTATAAGTATGTTATTATGTCTATTATTACAAGATTATGAGATATATCAAAAATTAAATCGAGATGTAAAAAGAGAAGTAGTGAAAAGTAAAAATGAGATGTGGGATCGAAGATGTGCAGAGGTGAATAGGTATATGGGTGGAACAAGAGTTGGGCAAGGTGATAAAGTCTCTCCGGAGGGAAGGAAAGGAAAAATCTAACTTACAGTTAATAGATCTGAAACAGTGGAAACACCATTATGAGGTCTTACATAGGATAGATGTAAATTCCAAGAGATCGAAATGGAAGAAATATCCGAATACACATGTTTGGTAAAGTATGTGCGAATTCATTTCATAATTTTACAGTTAATATTTTTTCTGTTACGGTACTGTTATGTGATTTAATTTAGTGCTGTATTTTAAAGACTTTTTGAAATATATTGTTTCCTGTTGTCTTTCGTAAAACTTAAACTGGCTATGTCATTTGTCATGTTGAAATACGCAGAATTTGGCTTTTTCCTTTGCATTCAAGATAAAGATTCAAATACAAAGATTGAAACAAGTGGTTGATTTATGGCATGCCTAGCCTACGAGATGTTGACTATCCAACCAGAGGGTGGTTTGTGTCCGAGATGCTCTCAAACCCTCAAGATTGGCACTTCTTCGTAACACAGTGTCACAGTGAACGAAACGCACCACACTTGACCGGTCTCGTGTTAATTAGCATCGGCGTCCCAGGCCGCGGCGTCGTGATGCCCAACGACCAACTCTTCAGCCTGTTACGAATACCTCAATAGAACCAAAGGGTAAGTCCATAGTTCTTAGTACAAAACAACGATAATGAGTAGACCAGTTAATTCCGTAATTTATTTACAATTTATAGTTGCTATTTTCGCTAATTTTATGTATAAACAAATATGGCATTTTTCGTTATAATTATTTATCTAATATAATTTAACCAGCGACCTCTCAAGTTTAATCCTAAACAATACACAAATAATTGAGATAACAACCGGAGAGTTAAACGATGCCCTCAAAAGATCGAAAAATGGTAAAGCAGCAGGACCTGGAGACATTCCAATTGAGTTGGTAAAGTATAGACCAAAAATATTGCATCAGATGTTGGTTCAACTATTTAACAAATGCTTAAAAGGACAAAATATCCCTGACGATTGGAATATTAGATACATCAGCTTAATATTCAAGAAAGGGGATAAACGCAAATGCTCTAATTATAGGGGAATAACTGTTACCAGCTCAGTGGGGAGGTTGTACGGTCTAATACTAAAAGAAAGAACCGAATCAGAATACAAAGACATAGAAGAACAAAATGAATTTCATGCAGGAAGATCGTACACTGATGGTATATTCGTTCTGCAGCAGGTAATCAAAAAACGGAAGGCAAGAAATCTATTTACCCAACTACTGTTCGTAGATTTAGAGCAGGCATACGATAAGCTACCGTTGAAAAAACTATTTCAAACATTGACGAAAGTAGGTCTCAGTAGAGAGTATGTGAATGCTATCGCAAATGTATACAAAAATGCAAGATCAATCATCGCTAGAGTAGTGGAGGAAACAAGTATCCGGAATGGGAATGGACATAGGCGATGGTAAATGTCTAACAACAATTTTTTTTTTGCAGATGATCAGGTAGTCATAGCCAATGATAAGGAAGACATGGACTACATGTTTGGAAAACTAAAGAAAGAATATGAAAAATGAGGCCTCAATATGAATATGTCAAAGACAGAGTATCTTAAAATAGGAGATGACGAAGAAGATCCAAAGTTAGAAATTAGAAACACAAAAACATGCCATGAATACAAATATCTCGGATCTATAATATCTAAGGAAGGCACTACCAAAAGAGACATCAAAAACAGGACACAGCAGGAAAAAAAAGCGGTTAACATTCTAAACTCTCTACTATGGTCTAAAGATATTAGACAAGAAACAAAATTGACAATCTATCAATTTGAAGTAATGACAGATCACGAAAAAAGATAGAAAAAGAATAGAAGTAATAGAAATTGATTTTCTAAGGAGAGCGTGTGATGTATCCAAAAAAGATCATATCAGGAATGAAGATATTAGAAGGAGGACAAATACTGTATGTTCCAGTGTAGACAGAATTAAAACGAGGCAACTAGTGTGGTATGGTCACGTGAAGCGAATGAATGAAGATAGATGGCCAAAGAAAGACAAAAAAGAAGAAGGGAAAGACCATGAGTTGCCTGGAAAGAAAATTTACGACACCTAGTGAGAGATAGAGCCATCAAAGAAGACGAATGGATGGACAGAGAACGATGGAAGTCGAAATGCGAGAAGCGACAGAGGCTGTAGGAACCTCGCTTACATAATATATATATATATATATATATATATATATATATATATATATATATATATATATATATATTGATAAAGTTGTATTTTATTAATTTTATTTTTTATTTATAATAAATGTAATTTTAAAAAAATGTGGTTCGTTGTTTAATTTAATATATACCTCAGCTAGCTCAATTATATGTTCTAAGCAATCTGTCACTGTGTGACGTCGACTCTGTTGTCTCCTGGTAAAGTTAAAAAAAAATTAAACCAAAATTTACTTTAGACTTTTGATAAATTAACCCAAATGAAGCACGTTATTTATTAATATTGAACAAATTTAATATAAACAATAAAATTCGTCTGCAACTTGGGTTGCCTTTAAAAATTTACAAAAATAGGAATCGTTTAAATCTTAACGTGGTTTAGTAGCGTGACAATAAAAATGTATTACAAAATGTGGAGACTCTCTACAAGTACCTAAAAACTAAATAAATATTGCAACTTTATAAAGTGTTTAAATGAACTATAAAGAAAAAGAAAATGAACACTTTACTCCGCTGACTTGCACTCAAATATAATCAAAATTTCAAATGATCCCCAAAATTATTGTCCAACCTCACTTTAAAACAGTTCTGATTTCTTTAAAGGAAACTAACTACTCAAAAATAATCGGTGAAACTGGAATATCAATCCTCTCTTCGGAAGTTAAGGTACGTACTATTCTATTTTTAATTTAATGATCATTAATAATTTCAATTTTTAAGGCCTATCGCAATTATGTTAATTCATGAATTTTAATTTTCTCAATTTAAATGACATTTCTATACTCCAATATAATTTATAAGTGAAATTGTTTCTCTTACTCTCTGGAACAAATTTCTGGATATCTCCGCTGTGGAAACTGTGGAAAAACTAAATTCTAATTGAACGAGTTAAAAAACACTCCCGACCTATTCCACAGTTTCAGGGCTCTCCTTCGTCCAAAAAACCTCGTCGGCGTCCTCTCCCAAAAATCAATTAGTATCCGTTGCTAACAGCAACCAACGTTCATTTTTTTTCTGTCTTCTATTTAAATATTTTAAACCATAAAACTGTCCTGAATGACATATTTGTCAAGCCACATTACTTTCTCATAATCACTTTAATCACATCTAATTTGGGAATTTATAAAAAAAAATGTTTAGATATAAAACTAATTCTATTACAATACTAATTTATTCTTTTCATCTCCACATCATTGTAATTTCTTATTTAACAAAACCCCTATTAATTTAGCTCCCCCAGACTGTCAAATAAACTGTCAAGCAGTTTATTTTCTGACGTTTATTAACATTTCTATCTTTAAATATTTTTTTAAAATTCTTCTTTTTTGTTCTTTTTAAGGTTTAGACGATTCACCTATACACTAGGCAACTATACTATTCAGAAATTATTAACACTATACCAGGTAAGCCAAAATTAATTTATTTAACAATTTACTAATCTTTTTCTCTCTTTTATTTCAGAGTCGAACCCACATTGTGATGGCTTCATGAAATTCATAAACAACAAACTCATATAAAAATCCATTTAAGTTGTATATTTTTTAACATGTTGAAATCATTTCAATATATATATATATATATATATATATATATATATATATATATATATATATATATATATATATATATATATATATATATATATATATATGTTGAACAATTATTCCGGGAAAATATCCGTTGGTCATTTTTTAATTGCAGACGTTTCGCCAAGGTCTCACTTGGCATCTTCTGTGCGTTGTCTTCGGTCTCGTAGTCGGTAACTGAATTCAGTTACCGACTACGAGACCGAAGACAACGCACAGAAGATGCCAAGTGAGACCTTGGCGAAACGTCTGCAATTAAAAAATGACCAACGGATATTTTCCCGGAATAATTGTTCAACATATTACTCCATCCGTGAAACACTTCAAACTAACATATATATATATATATATATATATATATATATATATATATATATATATATATATATATATATATATATATATATATATATATGTATATATATATATATATATATATATATATATATATATAATATGTCCATTAGTGAGTAGATTAGGTAGTATATTCAGGTGTAAACTCAAGGAATAATTGTGAGTTTAATGTTTTCTTGGAAATATCTTTTATAGACTTAAGTATTTCTTGATGGAGGACTTTAAACTCTGTTTTAGGGTACAATTTATGACCAGACTCTCTTATATGGAAAGAAAAATGTGACTGTCTATATGGTAAAGAAAGTCTGATGTATCTAACATGTTCTGGGAAATGGATTTGGAAAGACGACCTATAAGTTCTACCCGCATATTGACTGTTACAGGTATTGCAACATACCAAGTATACCCACTAAGATTCACTATATCGATGGCTTAGTGTGAATACCTCGTATCTTATTTTTTTTCGAAAATGACATTTTGATCCTTTTCGTTCGAAAACCACGTATCTCACGATTTACAGTTATTATAAAAAATCCAAGTACTCCCGGCTGCCCCCTACAGTCGAAAAAAGAAACCACGTATATCAGTAGCTCTCTTGATTTAGTGTGAAGACCACGTATATAACCAAAAATTTGTTACTTAATTTGAAGTGTTTGTTTTAAGAGTTTCGACTTGGAGAAGTGTTTTTTGTGAACAACGAATTGTAGTCAGGCAAGTAAAAACATTTTATTAACCTTAAATTAAAAGATTTGTACTGTATTAACATAGTATTTGGAGGCGTGCACTAGGCTATCAAAAATGAAAACCTCGTAAATAATCATAAACACAACCTCACTCTATATGAAAAACATGTATATCAAAATATACTAGTTTATCATAGCTACTTGGCAAAGTCCCTATTAATACAAGGATACTTACAAGTTTTTCATAGTTAATATTTGTATCTCTATTTTAGTAGGAACATTTAACGCTTATAAAATGCATTAATTTATAGCCTAGTTTCAGCAGTAATAAGATATAAAAGTATATTACTTGTTATAAGAAAAATATGTACCTTCTAACCTAATATTTGGGTCTTACAGGTAATAATTTCAAGAGGAAGCGTAATGTTAAACCTAACCCTTAAAGGAAAACAGTTGACGCAGATCGTGTTCGTAGTGGTTTTAAATCCATTCCAGTTACCAGAAACTTTACTCAAGGTAAGTTATAAACTAATAGACCTGTTACTAAGCCTAAGCTTGTTTTAGATCGGAAAGTATGCATTAAGGTACCTAATTTAGATGTTTTAAGTTGTATTGCCGCAAGAGACAAAAATTAGAAACTTAAAACCCGTTAAGTAAACTATTTATTTTTATTTTTTTTTTCAGGTGACGAAGATTTAAGCGTTCAATTGGTCAACGACAATGATAATCCGACAACAATTACAGTATCACAGTGTGCAGTCAACCCGGCTATTGTCACTTCAGGTAAAATTAGATTGTACAAGTTTAAATAAGAGTTTACAAAATATTAAGCTTTGTAAAAATGCGAGAAACGTGTACGATTTTATTATAAAAAACTATAATAAGACTATTTTGCTACACCTTAACTGATTATACTCCTTAGGTAAAGTATTTTTAATTGTTTCAGATGAAGAAGGTCAATTGCTGAATCTGTATACTACAGAATGTGAATCCACGCCACATGTTGGCGTGGATTGTGGCACTTCAAATACAAACTATTTTCAGGAAAACAGGTCTGAAGCTAAATACCATAATCAGGAAGGCATATTAATACAGTTTGAAGGATGTGACGAAAAAGACATTCACGCAGTATCAATAAATGATATTACACTGAGCAATAACAATGAAACAAAAGACGTTACTTTTGACGTTGATTACTTGTTTGGTGATAATAGTGAACCTAACGCTAGAAGTGAGTCTGCAAATATTAAAATGGAATTGAATATCTCAAATTATATTGAAACTGAAACCATCGACCAGACTTTAGGGAACGAAACTTTGGAAAGTGACACTGAGTATGTTCCCTTAGTGCAAAATAGTTCTACCAATTGTGACGTAGAACCCACAGAAAATGAAACTAATAAGTCAAGGAAGAGAAGTCGAAGTGATCGAGGAAAAGCCAAAAAAGATACATGGTTTCAGCAGAAAAACAAAATTAAAAGGCTACAGGGGGAAGAATACTTTGGCAGGAGGAAAACTAAAGCAGGAAAAATTGTTTTCGATGTTAAGAAAGGAAGGAAAGAAATGAAACCACGTTGTACCTGTAGAGCCAACTGTAAGTCTAAAACAGCATTTCAATGTGCCACTGTTTCTAAAGAAGCTAGAAAACAGGTATTTGATCAGTTTTGGTCCATATCATGGGGAGAAAGAAAATTCTTTGTGCAAAGTTTAGTTATGAAAAAATCTGTGGATAAGGATACAACTAGGAGAAATCAGTCGTTATTTTATCATCTGGTTACTCCTCAAAAGCTACAAAAAGTAAGAGTTTGTAAGAAAATGTTTCTCAACACTTAACGGTAACACAACACGGTAAAATCCAGAAAAGCCAAGACCAAGTTGAAAATTCTAATGAAGAGGAACTATTTGAGGAACAGCAAGAATCGATCGATACAAGGACGAGTGCAGCTAATAAGGCTAAAAAAGATTTATTAAAGTCCTTTTTTGAATCTTTACCGAAGCTTGAGTTTCATTACTGCCGAAAAGATACCAAAAAGATGTATTTAGAACCAAAGTGGCAATCAAAGGCACACTTGTATCGGTTGTACCAAGAATACTGCGAGTCTCAAAATAAAACTAACTTTTTATCGTCGATATGTTTATTTTACGAAGTATTTAATAATTGCAACCTGAGCTTATTTCAACCCAAAAAAGATTAGTGCGACATTTGTTGCTCATTCAAAGTAGGAAATTTTAGCAAAGATGACTATAATGCTCACATTGAACAAAAGAAACAAGCTAGGCAAGAAAAAGACAAAGACAAAGATCATGCGGACTCTACCAACAGCAAAACTGCTGTATTTCCAATGGACCTACAAGCAGTTTTGCTTAGTCCATACTTAAATGCTTCTGCGTTGTACTATCGCACAAAGCTCAAGGTCCACAATTTCACCATTTTCAATCTTACTAATCTGGATGGACACTGCTATTTGTGGGATGAGTGTGAAGGCGGTCTAAATGCATCATCTACAATTTCATAACAACTAAAATTGATAGAAGTGCCTACGATCATGTAATCTTTTACAGTGATGGCTGTACATACCAGAACCGGAACTGTATATTGGCTAATGCCCTTCTGCTCGCTTCTCATAAAACCGGCATAACCATCACTCAAAAATTCTTGGTCAAGGGACACACTCAAATGGAATGCGATTCCATGCATGCAACTATCGAACGGAAGCTTAAAAATAGTGAAATTTACTCTCCTTCAAGCTACGAAGAAGCTTGCAAATCAGCCGGACTAAATCCTACACCATACAAAGTACGATATATCTACCATGACTTCTTTAAAGAGTATAGCAGCCTCAAATTCATCGTATCAATCAGACCAGGATTAAAAAAAGGAGACCCCGTTGTTACAGATCTCCGATGCATCGAATATAAATCAGATTGGTCAGTGCAAGTGAAATTAGGATTTGAAGATGAAGATAATTTTACTGATCTTCCGAAAAGGGTACGAAAACCCGACGGTGAAGTAGTTGTTCCCTCTCTCTACAAAGCCCGGATTCCTTTAGAAGCAAATAAGTTCAAACATCTTCAGGAAATAAAATCGGTAATACCTAGAGATGTTCATCTCTTCTATGACACACTACCTCATAAGTCCTTAGGAAAACTGTGTAGGCCTAAAAGAAATAATAAGTGCTCCTGTATTCTTGGGGTAAGAGTGGACTAAACAAAGTACTTAAGAACTAAAGGGTTGCGTCTAAAGAGCTAAAAGAGTGGGACAATTTTTAAGATTTCCAAAATCAATGATTTCAGTGTTTCAATTATTTCATGGCTTAATGTTAATTTTGTAACTACATGTATGTCATTAAACTAAATAGCTAACGTATTTTTAGTATTTTAATATAACCCTTTTAAGATTGAAAACCACGTAAAACAGAATTACATGAATCAACTAATATGAAAAATTCGTATACATTAAATATTTAATGTGAAAACCAAGTATATCTGGAACTTAAGAATGAATACCTCGTAAGTCAGGTAAAAAATTAAGCAATAATAATTAAAATTTTATGTATAACAATCTAAATGTGCTCAAATTAAAAATATGTAAAGATAGTTTTTTATTTTTAGGTTAGAGTATGCAGAAATTCAGTTTTTTGTCTCTCCTGTAAAATTGTGATTTAATGACATACGAGGTTTTCACACTAAGCCATCGATATCATTCTTATCTCTGTTTTTCATAAAAAACCGACCTAGGTTACTATATGTTTTGAAAGGTATGTAAGCATACTCTTTAAAAAATATGGATAATATGTAAGAAAAACCACCAATGAAGGTTAATGATCTGTATGGTTTATCTCCACTAATAATAACTGATAAATTAGGGAAGTATACCGAATTTTCGAGATACCCGTTTAATTTTTGTTGTAATATTTTATTGACTAATTTCACTGTACACCCATTTCTTATAGATATTTGATAAATATTCTGTAATTCGCTTTTAAAAGAATAAAGTGTACAAATAAAGTGGTAAAGAAACAAGTCTACGAATGTAGCTATGGAAAGCAGCTACTTTGTGTCGTATCAACAGTTTTCTATAAACAATAAATGTAAAAGAGTTATTAAAAGATTGTAAATATTTACTTATCTCTTATACATTACTCTTATGGACTCACATTGGCAATTTGTTCATCATTTATTTACTTTACCTAATAATGAACATATACTGTATACGATACTTTATTAATAAATAAATAAAAATTGATTTACGTGGTTATTATGTTCTTAAAAAACAGTAGTGTGTCAGACAGCACAAACTGGTTATCATCAATTTATTACCTAATATTTCTTCTTCTTCTTCTTAAAGTGCCTATCCGTTCCGGATGTTGGCGATCATCACGGCTATCTTTACTTTGTTTACTGCAGCGCGAAACAGTTCAGTGGTAGTCGTGTTATACCACTTTCGTAAATTTTGAAGTCAGGAAATACGTCTTCTTCCCGGTCCCCTTTTACCATTTACCTTTCCTTAGAGAATCAGCTGGAGAAGACCGCAACGTTCTTGATTTCTCATTACATGTCCTAGATATTCGAACATTTTAGTTTTGACGGTCATGAGATGTTCACATTCTTTCCCCATTCTACGTAAGATGCGCCTATAACACCACATTTCGAAAGCTTCAAGCCGATTCATAGATGCAACATAGTCAGTGTTCACGCTTTCATTCCGTAGAGCTGTGAATATGTAGCAGTTCAATAGACGACATTTTGTTTTTAATGATATGTCTCGACTGTTAAAAATGGTTCTCATTCAAACTAATGCTGCTTTTGCTTTTATTATTTGCTATCCGAATTTATGTCGGATCCCGGGTACGCTTTAACATATGTTTGTTAACAAGAATATAGTCTATTTGATTTCGTACTGTGTGATCTGGAGTATCCTGAAGAGATTTCCACGTATATAGTCGTTTTGGAAAAAGATCATAAAAGGTGTTTGTCACTACAAGCTGTTCTTCAGTTGCAAATTCAATCAAACGGTCTCCGCGTTCATAACGTTCTCCTAGACGAAAGGATTCCACTAAATTTTCACTTTGTCCTTTGCCATCTTTGGCATTAAAGTCTCCCATTATTAGTATTATTTCGTTTTTCCGAATCCTTTTGACAATTCTAGTAAGGTAATGAGGTCCGCTGTATGAGCGTATACTTGAATAATGTTTGTTTTTATTGGAGTTGTGTTTAGCTGAACTAAGGGCATCATTTGTGATACAGGTACAAAGTGACTGACACAATTGGCGATTTTATTATTCATAATTCGGCCCACTCTATTTATATGTTCGTCCTTAAAATTTCCTGAGTAGAATATTTTGTGATCTTTGATAACTCGGTATCCCATATCTGTCCAGCGCATTTCGATTATTCCCATAATAATAATCGAGAGTCTTTCCATTTCTTAAATGGCAATATAGATTTTTCCCGCCTCATCTAGAATGTAGTCTGGTTCGTAAGGATTTCTCTTGATAACGACCTGGAAGGCCTTACGGTTTGAGCTAGATTTACCTTCCCTGCCGGATTTTGAATTCCGATTTTCATGATCAGTAGTCGGAATCTTAAAGTTTTTTATCACCATGATAATTGTACTAGAGATACTTACAAGAAGTCTTTAATGCAGTGGTTTCACCTTGCCTTCTGCATCCTTATGCCGTTCACTAAAAGTCTTAGTTCCTCCGCCTTCGAAGCCGATTTCTCAAACTCCAAGACAAAAGTGTGCCCTGAGATCGCAGTATCACAGCCGCTTAACTCGTAATGGGAGTGTCGCCTGTGAGTATCTAAAATTAAGCCTATTTTTACTTCGCACAAACTTAATCCAGTAATGACATTACTGCTGCCTAATGTCATATCCTCAGTTGATCCGCGGGTACTTATTTGGCAATTCCATATTCGTACCTGTCCTGCATATCTGCAGGAACTTTCCCTATCAGTCATATGGGACGTGCCGTGTCGAGGTTGAGGATATCTCCCGCCCAGTCTGTCTTCCGTGAAGTACAGAAGAGCTTCTCCTTCACGAAAGCTAAGACCGGCCACAGACCAAATATTTAATTAAACTAAATTATAGAATTGTATATGTTGGCCTATTCTGGTCTATCAGACGCAAATTTTTTCTAAGAAAATAGAATACAGATACAGAAAGAATATAGATAGATCCATTTCCTTCAGTTTTTAGTTAATTCGCCATCTTAACTATTTTTCATCTTGGGATCTCTAGCCTCTAGTAGAGAGTTAACCTAAAAATCCTCTATTGAACGAGCCTGCATAAGATTTAGAGGAATATAGTTAGAAGAAAGGTAACTGATGTTGTCGAAGCCAGTTTTGGGTGTCTTTTGGGTTTTTGGATAATAAAATGATAAAATGACAGGTCTAGCCAAAATATGATATCGTCATTAGTATAATGTTCGTGTATAAATTAAAAAACTTTTAATACGCAGTTATCAGTATAGCTCTGACTATTCAGTTTTATCACTTACATTTTTTACCAAAAGGTAGGGTTACACCTCTGTTACTGCTCACCAGACAATGATTTTTTCTGCAAATTTAGCTTTATGTTTGTAATTTACATTATCAGGGCAATTTTCTACGTTGTCCGTATAAAATCCATCCTTTCACGTCATTTCAGAATTAATCAAAATTATTGATGAAATTATGACGAAAATTTAGATGACGATAAAATAATAATTTTTCATTGACAAAGTGTACTCTCCTCAGTTGACGTGAGCATTTAAGATCATTGCTCCTTAATTCCAAGACATTTAGACATGGTATTCCCTGCTCGCACTCCGGCATTGTTTTATAAAAAATATGTTTTATAAATAGTTCTGCGTGACGTTTTAATTCTGGAATATTCGACAGATTTCAGCTTGCTTTGGGTACCTTTTTTTTGGGGGGGGGGGGTGAGAATTTTCAAAAGAACGTCAGGGAAGGTGTCCCTGGTGTGTCGGATTCAGTGTCCGACACGCTGTACCGCGTGCCAAAACCGCCTACCGACTAAACTCACCTCCTCTTCCTCCAGCCGACGGATCTGGAACCGCTCTTAGCGAGCATGTCTGACCCGTCGACCTTACTCATAGCTCCCCCTAACACCTCCAGCGTAAATTCCATGGATTGGTCAGCTTCACGGACGCCTTCTCCGCACAGCGAAGTGACCGAGGACGGGAAAGAGGGCGGTCGGGACCCTTCCCAACCCATGATGGAACCAACCCTAAGATGTCAGTCGGCAGTTACGAATAACTCCAGTCGTTCATACATTCATCTATTCACTCTTTCTCATCCACCCATTTATCTATACTTAGTCTCATTCAACTTCAGTCATTCATTACTTTCATCTAGACACACCTACTCATCCATCCATTCATTCTAACATTTAGATGGGGCAGTCTGTGTAGGTCGGATGTAAAAGGTCCTTCCCTGCTGACTGTCCCCAAACGAAACATGACATAGTTTAGAGTGATAGAGAAAGAAAAAAAAGAAATAGAAAGAGAGAAAGAGGAGAAAGGATGAAATGAAAGATAGAAAAGAAGCCAAAGAAAGAAGAAAGAAAAGATAGAGAACATTAACAGTAAAAGGAAATTGAAAGTAAAATTGTTCAGCAAACAGTAACGTATAAATAAAATCAAATCAAGAATAAAACAACGATAAAGTAAAGAAATATATAAAACTATGATAAAATAAATAAATAAGTAAAACCGTGTAAAAATAAAATAGGACAAATTAAAATTAGACAGTCAGTGTGGTTTGGGTGTATAGGGTCCTCCCCCCACTGGCTGCCTTTTACGACACAAGGCACGTTAAAAGATAAATATACGGTTATCCTGTCTGCAGTCGCCTCTCTTTTTCTTCTTTATGCTTTATTGTCTGTGTGACAAAAGCAATGATCATGTCGAAGTCATGCTTGCTGTCGATAGCTTTATCAAGTAGCTCGCGAGGCTCGCCTAGGGGGGATCCCAGGCCCAGCTGCAGCTCGGTGCGCCCCACGTGATATGCGGGGCATACGAACACGACATGCTGCGCGTCATCCACCACTCCGCACTCAGGACATAGATCGTTCTCGGTTTTTTCTATACGATGGGTGTATTTCCTGAACGATCCATGCCCTGTCAAGAACTGTGTGAAGTAATAGTTGACGCGCCGATGTCGACACCCGTACCACCTCACTGCGTCAGGGATCAGGGATCTCGTCCAGTCAGCCTTCCCGACTTTGGCTGCCTATTCCCTCTGCCACGTCTCTAGACTTGTAGCTCTTTCCTCTGGCCCTGAACATATCGCTCCGTTGCCCCTTTGGTACATTCTGGCTCTCTCCCTGGCCAAGATATGTACCGGTACGGAACCGGCCACCACCTGTAAAGCAATGGTGGATACAGTCCTGTACGCACTGCACACCCTGATCAGGGGTTTCCTCTGAGCCCTAATAAGCATGTCTTTGTACTTTTTCATCCGAAGGACCTCGTGCCACACTGGGGCCCCTTATAGTATTATGGATAGTATTGATTGAAGCAATACTGTCCTCTTTTGGGATCCGGGTCCCCCGATGTTGGGCAATAACTTCGACATGCTTCTTGCACATGCTGTCCGAAAGAGAGTCTGTCATCGAAGGTTATTCGTAAGTACCTGACTATCCTTTGGGGTCTTATTTCGGAGTCTTGATATGCGAAGATTATATCGTTTCTTTTTCGTGGTCTCCTCAAGATTATTGCTTCTGACTTTTCTACTGCTAGTTTTAGGTCGTTCTTCTCTATCCACGCCGCGGTCATTCTTATCGCATTATTTACCTTATCTTTTATTCCCCAATTTGTATCGTCTTTGACCAGTAAAGCTAGATCATCCGCGTATGCTATCGCTCTCACTCCTCTCTTCTTGTGTATTTTTAGTACCCCGTTATATAGTATGTTCCAAAGTAAGGGTCCCAGGACTGACCCCTGGGGTACTCGCGCGGTCTTTTCTTTCTTTTTCTTCTTGGATATTCATACGGATATTTCCGATAGGTAGTCCTTTATTATGTTGGACATATACTCTGGAGCCTCAAATTCGACGATTCGGTCTACTATGAGGCCCCAGTTTGCTGAATTAAAAGCATTTTTTATGTCCAGCAGAACAAGGACCACCCATCTTTTCTTGCTTGTCTTGGCCGCGTCCTTTATCCAGTTTGCGGCATCGACTGTCGATCTGCCTTTTCGGAATCCGTATTGTTGGTTTGATAGCATTCTCTCATCTTCCAACACGCGCTCCAGCCGCGTCTTGATAAGTCTTTCATAGAACTTACCAAGGCAGTCTAGAAGGCATATTGGCCGATAAGAGGCCGCTGAATCGGGGGGTTTCCCAGGCTTCAGCACTAGGACCAAGTTCGCTTCCTTTAAGTCCCTGAGAAACTCTTGCTTCTGCAGTAGGTCGTTGTATATTTTTCTGATCAAGCCTGGTTTCTCCGTTGCTATTACTTTTATAGCCTCTGGTGGCAGCCCGTCAGGGCCGGGAGCTTTCCCTGTCTTTATCTCTTGACCAGCGGTTTTTATTTCCTCTTTCGTGAACTCCTCTACCATTGTTGGAAATATTTTTATAAAATTTTGCGGATCCTTGGTAGGGAAGAGGAGTTCGGCTGATTCCATCTGGTCTATGTCAAATTTATATGGGGCGATTATCTTAAGCGTCTTCATGGTTATCTTGTACGCATTACCCCATATATCTTCGTCCAAAGCTTTTATCAGAGTCTGCCACTTTTCTTTTTTTTCTTGTTTTATTTTTTTGTTTAACGTTTTCTTTAGATCTTTATAAATTTCTTTGAGCTCGAGGCTGCCCTGGCTTCTCGTATAATTCCTTCGAGCTCTGAGGCATCTCTCTCGTAGACCTTCTATCTCATCCGTCCACCAATAGGGGGCTTTTTTATTATTGTTTTTCTTCACGGTGGCCAACTTTACTGCACTTTCTAGTGCTCTTCTTAGTTGGTTAAGGTTAGAAATCTCCTTTTCATTGATCTTTCTGACCTCCGACAGGTACGTGCTTTTATTGAAATAAATTTCCGTGTGTCCTATCGGCCGCCTTATTCCCCCTTTCATCTTTATTTCATATTTTATATACCGGTGGTAGGTAAATAACTGATCGTCAAGGACATCCCATTCATGCATTTTCCTGGATAGCCCTTCACTCGCGAATGTAATATCGATGTGTGTTTGGATGGCCCCCCTTACGAAAGTTGGTTTGTTAATATTTAATACTTGGAGGCCAGCCTGGGCTATTAATAATTCCCCCTTTGCGTCGTTTATGGGGGAACCCCACAACCTTGATTTCGCGTTGATGTCACCGGCGATCAGAACTTTTTTTCGTTCGTGGCGGCGCTCATTATTTCGTCTACAATTTCTTTGTATCCTATCATAGAGATATTTGGGGACACGTAGCATGCCAGGAGGCTGAAATCCCTCAATTTAATGAGGATATGATTTCCTCCCCTGGCAATACTTCGCACCCCCAAACCTCTATTTCTAAAGAGCATCGCCACGTTTTTCCCGATATCCTGAACCCAACCACCAGATGACGTTATCTTTTTGTTTGGTTCCGGGACGATAAGCAGGTCTGTTTCTAGCTTGCAGGCTTTTACGTGGACAAGATTGTGCGCTCGGCGGGCTCTGCCCACGTTAACCTGCAATATCCGTATACCAGGTTGATCTTTAAGGGCCACTTTGGTTCAGTTCCCAGAGGTCATTTCTGCAATGATTCACGTATTTTGAGAACGTTAAAAACCAAAAAAACTAAAATAAATAAATAAATTAATATAAATAAAATAAATAAATACGGTATATGGATAAAATATGTATAAATAAAAACATTTAATAAATAAAAATAGTTTAGTAAATTTAGAATAATTAAAATAAATAAAATAAACTTCGTGGATATAAAATAACACCTAGGTGGGCTGTATATGGGCCCACCTTCATTTTCCAAAAAGTTTATTTTATATTTTTTAGGCGTATTTCATAAGTTCCCCTCTCTACTCCTGCCGTATACAAGGGCTCGGTAGGACGGACAAGCCATCCTGTCCATCATATGCCCTTCTTCTTTGCACACCGAGCAGTACGGTTTGCTGGTGCAGTTTGCGACCGTATGACCCGTTTTTAAACAATTATAGCAGCACGCCGCCCTGCTCTCTTCTTTGCATTCGTATGTATTGTGCCCGAACTTAAGGCACTTATAGCATTTAATTGGGCTGTGTTCCTCCATTATTGGATACCCAACCCATCCTATCCTCTCCCTCCGCGACGCCTGTATAGCTCTTTATTGCTTTTTTAAAACTTTCTTCACCCACCCCAGGGTCCAAGCTCGTAATCGTGAAGAAAGTCTCCTTTCTTCGGATTGCCCTGTCCATCCCGTTCATTCTGCTGTCCAGTTCGGCCCCCAACTTCGCCGCAGCCCCTCTCCCATTTAATTTTACAAGTAGATCTCCCCCATTCGTTCTTTTTAGCGTGTCCACTTGTACCTCGACCTTTCCAATGTCGATTTTCTCTCTCATTTCGCTAAGAACTTCATTATATTTCTTTCCCTACATCTTTATGAGTAGAGCTTCCTCTTGTTCCACTCTCATCTCTGCACCGAATTCCTTCCCTCTTACTAAAATCTCCCAGGATATACTATCTCCATGCCCTACATATTCGAGAGCTTTCCTTATGGTTTCCTTATTTAGGTTGTTTGCGACTACAACCCGCATGACCTCTGGGATTTCGTTCATTTCTTTCCTTATGTCCTTCATAGCCTTTTCTGCCATGTCGTATGCATCTTCCCGCCGCTTTTTGTCTAATCTGGCAATGAAAGTATACCATATTGTTTTTTTATTTGCTTTTCTTCTAGTGTTCTCTAGGTAATTTATTTCTCCCTCTTCTATTTCTTCTAGCATCTCCGCTAGATCTTCCCCTACATCTTTAATGATGTTTTCCACACCTTTATCTTTCGCTTCCTTCTTTGTAAATATTATACAGTTCTTTTTTTCTACTGTTTCTGGTAGCCCCGTAGTGATTTATTTTTTCTCCATCTATATTGATGCCCATACCTTGCCATTGAGTGTCCTTATTAACAATTTTGGTGAAATATTCTCCTTGTCTAACTTCTCGACCTAAGCTTAATTTTTATGTGTCTCCGTGTAGTCTTATATTTGACGTAGTGTTCTTGTATATGTTTTTGATTAGTGCCGTGTACCTGTAATCTATTCGGCTTTGATTTAGGGCTTCCAGTTTCAATCTCTACAGAATCAAAAGCCTTCCTGTAATCGACAAATGCAAGAACCAGTGGTATGTTGTAATCGATGCACTTTTCTATTAAGATCTTTATGGTATGCAAATGGTCATATCCTGCCCTGAAGCCTGCCTGTTCTTTGGGCTGATAGAAATCAAGTTTGGGTGTTAGCCTTTTTATTAAGATTTTCATAAGAAGTTTGTACATATTTGTCAAATGGCTGATGGGTCTATAATTTTCTAATTTAGTAATATCCCCTTTTTGGTGTAACAAGACTATTTAAACAGTTCGCTTACTGATTTTAATAAAATTTCTCCTCCTGATTTTATTGCCTCGATAATGAGTCCATTATCACCAGGCGATCGAGAGTTTTTCATTTCCTTTAAAGCTGCTCTTACTTCTAACACAGTAATGGGTAAAAGTATTTCCGATCCCTGATTTATGAGAGTCTTTACTCGTGTCGGGAAATTGTCTTGTGGTCTTTGGCTGGTATAGAGGTCCTTATATAACTCTGGTTATTTTCAGAATATTTTGTTTATCTATTGTTGCTTTTCCGTCTTTATCTCTCAGCTTGTATATTTCTTTTTTACTTTGTGTGAGTTTTATTTTCATTATATTTAAACCTTTGTTCTCTTCTACTGTTTGAGTAATTATATTAGTATTATATCTTCTTACTTTTTTTCTAATTTCCGCTGAAATTCTTTTATTTAGTTTTTTATATTCTTCTTTGTTTCCCTTTTCGTTCTCGCTTAGGTTTCGTCGTATTTCTATGAGAGCTTTTGTATATTTGCTAATCTCTTCACTTTTGGTGTCATTTTTCTTACAAAATTTGAGTTGTGCGTTTCTAACCGAGTCTGTTAATAATTTATTGTGATCGTCGATACTAAGAGGTTTGGGATTATTACTCTGTAAAATTTCGGCTATATTTTTTATGTATGCTTCTGGATGATTTGGTGAATTCCAAAGTATGCGTTGGCAACTGTTTATCATCTTTGCTCTTTCTTTTTGTAGATTTATCGTTACTCTAGCTCTTACTGGTCTGTGGTCGCTTCCTACTGATGGTTTATTGAGCACAGTGACATCTTGAATAAGTTGCTTTTTGTCTGTTACTATTTAATCATATTCGCTCTTAGTTCTTTCGCCTGGACTAGCCCACGAATGAAACCGAAATCCGAGATTAAATCGAATACTTTAACATAAATAAATCACACCTGTGTATGAAGTAATGATTTTTACCCACTAAATATAATTTATAAAAAAATACATATTTAAGTAAATAGTATAGTACAATATATGAATACTAAATCTAAAGAATAAGTATTTTCGATATCGGTTATTACGTACTTTAGTAAGGACTAGTCTAAAACTTAAACAGTAGATTTTGGTTTACTTACTACACTTTACAATTTATATCTTTTTCCTCTCCAAGCTCTAGTATTTCTATATTTCTCAATTAAAAAACAAAAATATTTGACATTAATTTTAAACTGCATCTGCCATGAATGCTGCTGTCAACGACGAGAGTATTTATAGTGCATACTTTTTGAACCCATATTGCCACAGTTTTCAAAATATTGTTTATTCCAAAAATACTAATTGTCTGGTACCGTCATAAGCGAATAATGAGTAGCACTTATGTTTCCTATTTCTAAGGGTGTCGAATATTTGGTGAGCATTTTTTTTATATTTTTTATTTCATTTGTTATTAACTAACGCTCATTGAGATTTGATTATATTTGATTGGATTTGTTTCTGGTCAATTTTAAAGAATATTTAAACTTTTAAGCAAAATGTTTACGTGCCCTTAAAGAATTCTGTTAAAGGGATGCAAATCATTTTTGGTCTTGACGTTGAACTATTTAGACGTTAATTTTTATCGGTAAAGTACGAGAAAAAAATGGCGTGTAACTGGATCGCTTGTATTTTAATTTGCTTTTTTCCAGTTTTCAAGCTATGTCAATAATCCTCCTTTTTAGCGATCTTTGCTAATATAAACAAATACGTCAATATGTTTTGAATAAGACACCATTGTATAAAGAATCCTTTTATTTATTTTTATAAAGTATATTCATTAACTACTTTTAAATTTAAGAATATACAAAAAATTTTAATTTATATAAAAAATCAAACAATCAATGAAATGCATAAAAGAATAGCGTTCTCACAACTTTCAAGAAAATGACAAAACTGCCTTTATCAAGTAATATAAAAGAAAGAGTGGTCATCTTCCGTTTTATGCACTTAATTATTATTGCATTGCCCATCCTATGCAGACCATGTGACTCAGCAGGACAAGCTTTTCTCATGTACTTTACCGACTTTCGTTGAAATTGCGTTTTGAATATGTGTTATTAGTTGCCAAAGACTGACTTTATTAAATTATACTGCATTTGTGGACATTATGTTCTAATAGGTCTATTATTTTCAACTTTCATTAAAATGATTTCAATATATTATTGTGAAATATATTTTATTATTTATGATTACACACACATACTTTACAAAATCAAAGGTAATGGAACGAATATCCAAGTTGTAAACAATATATATTTATGTATATATATATATATATATATATATATATATATATATATATATATATATTGTGATTATTTCGACCAAAAAACAATTTATAAGTATGTTGGAAATATCGGGTATGCGGTCTATATTCAATAAAAATCTCTGTTTTTTCTAAAGCTTAATATTTCGCCATTTATTTAATAGCTTCATCGAG
The DNA here is from genome assembly GCA_918026665.1 of Diabrotica balteata. Classification (NCBI taxonomy): domain Eukaryota; kingdom Metazoa; phylum Arthropoda; class Insecta; order Coleoptera; family Chrysomelidae; genus Diabrotica; species Diabrotica balteata. The sequence goes on from OU898282.1 coordinate 64,557,939, forward strand.
AGTAACTGTAAAAAACAAACATTTCAAAAAACTGACGTACACTTTACAGTTTGATTTACAATACTTACAGAAATTAAAAGATTTCACAAATAAATTAAATAGACATTAAAATAACATTATTGCTGATTTATATATATATATATATATATATATATATATATATATATATATAATTCTTTGGAGGGTAACTTTCGGGAAAGCGTCAAAACAAGGATCAGCTAGAGATGGTATAAGCCAGCTTGGTGTAGAACTTTATTCTATATGTGAAATTTTCGGTGATATGTTGTCACCTTCATCAGCACCTAAATGGAAAACCTATTATAGTACAGTGGTGGAAATCAACATTTAAAAACCTACATTGAAAATGTTCAGTTGGTCCTAGTTATATATATATATATATATATATATATATATACATCCCGCCATCATTTTAAACTCATTTCACGTTGCAGTAATTTAGCATCACCAACAAAATCAATTATTTTCTATATATAAGTCGTGTATGTTCGTTTAGTGCACCTCTGTTGGCTTAGCAGCGTTGTCGGTTTTTCAATATTCTGGTTTTTTTATATATTTAATTTTTTACATCAATCCTACGTTTTAACATCGATCATTTAAAATCACTGTATTTGCTATCATTTTAAAGCCAATAGATGTTGCCGGTATTAATACTTAAAATAATATCTAGGTACATAAATATCGATCCGTTTTCGGTCAACGTTCTAACGACCTGCTAACACGTTGCGGTCTTAACTGGTTTTTTCTTTGCCTAAATGTTAGGTATATTTATTTAAGGTAGATATTTTTCCCAGAGAATTGTGTAGGGGAATATTTTACATAAATTTCAATTTACAACCTGTTTAATCCAAGCTATCGGTGAATAGTTTGAGGTAAATATTATGTTTTTATGGGATTACGCCTCAATTATTGGTTGTAATTGTGATAAGAATCACATTTTTAATTAACTTTGTGTTTGACATTTTGATTTCCATTCCGGAAATCGTTCTCAAAAACGTTTTTTTGTACAAAATGTGTATACACATTTTAGATAATTTGTACAATAAACAATAAATATTAGTTAATTAAAAATGTAATTAATATTACATTTTTATATACATAATATACCTACATAAAAAAATAATATTTAACTTAACCATGCAACAAGAAAGTATTTCACAGAACCTCGGTAAATAGTTTTCAAAAATCTACGGTTATTTAAATTATAAATAGTATGAGAGATAGCTGATGAAAATTCGTAAAGATGTACAGTTGATTATGCTTTGTTCTTTTTTTTAACAATCTTAAAAGATACAAAAAAAAATGTTTGCTTGTAAAACGTTTTTTTACATTCTAAAGAAAAATGATTAAAATAAAAGTTGTAGACCATAAAAGGTTTTTTATGTTGAGGGATACTAAATTAAAATATATACTTAATTGAACAAGGTAATTGCAAAAAACCCTAAACTCTAAAATATTATGTTTTTAGTAATTTATAAATGGTAATAATTGAATTTTTTGCCCAACGGCAGATAATATAGCTACTTCAAATTATCGCAATTAATGGGTTTTTAAGGTGTGGTAAATATTAAGCAAATCACTGTGAACTTGTCCAAATACTTGTCCAATACTTGTATGTACAAGTATTTTGTAATTTGCAATCCTAATGGCTTATAAGAAAACAAAGAGACAAAAACAGAACCATATTTAACCAATAAGAACTAAGATAACATTTAATTCTTAAAATCATATTTTTATTGTTTATTAATTCAAGATCTAAAAATTGAAAAGATTTTGAATTAAGATCTATAATATATGATCGAAGTTATAGATGGCTTACACAGTAAAGAAGTAAAATGTTATAACCCATTAAAATAATGGTATTCGTAAATTACCGCCACGGAAAAGTACCACGGAGGTAAGAACTGACTGAGCTTGTTTTTTTTTAGATTCGGACTTTAAATTGAAGCACGCTTGCAAAATATTTAATATCTCGGCTTCTGTGGCACATAGAACCTTCATTTCTTTACTAGAGTAGCTCAACCAAATAATAAGAATTGTGCCATTTTGACCTATCTTACTAAATTTTTCCGTTGAAAGTATGAACTCTTATAAAAGCGAGTTCGGTTTACAGAATACACGTGTGTATAGAGAGTACAGAGTGACTATCTGGTCAAGTACAGTCGTTTAGATAATCGCTCTTTGGGATAAACAAATTGGATAACTTTGTGATCTATGTGAAATATACCACACTTTAATAATGTATTCTTCTTCTCTTCTTCAGCCTTCATTTATCCAATGTTGGACATAGGCCTCCTCCAATTGCTTCCACGCTTCCCTATCTTTTGCAATTCTCATCCACTGCTTTCCAGCTACAGCAGTTATATCGTCTATCCATCTCTTTTTAGGTCTTCCCACGCTTCTTTTTGTTTCTCGAGGTCTCCAGAATGTCACTTTATGAGACCATCTGTTGGTGTCTTGTCTTGGTACATATGCTACCCATTGCCATCTCAATGTCGCTATTTTTTCCATGATGTCGGTTACTTTAGTTCTTTGACGTATTTCGGTGTTAGGAATTTTGTCTCTGAGGCTTATATTTAACATGGCCCTCTCCATGGCCCTTTGAGTTACTCTTAATTGTTCTGCCATTTTTCTTGTTATTGCCATAGTTTCCAATCCATAAGTTGCAACTGGTAGTATACAAGTGTCATAGGTTTTTCGTTTTAAGTGAATTGGGATTTTTCTGTCTTTTAAAATAAAGCTCAACTTACCAAAAGCAGCCCATGATATTTGTGTCCTTCTTTTAATTTCTAGGGTTTGATTTTCCTTTTCGTTTTTAATTGCATGTCCTAGATATAATATATTGTTCTACCTTTTCTATATTGATGTTATCTATCGTGATGTTTTTTAGGCTGTTGCTTAATATCTTTGTTTTGTCGAGATTCATTTTTAATCCTATTTGATTCGATTTGTGATTTAAATCTTGTAGCATTGATTTTAGTTCATTTTACTATGTCGTCTGCAAAACGCAAATGGTTAAGATATTCTCCATCTATTTTTAATCCATTTTCGGCCCAATTTAGTTGTTTGAAAACATTTTCTAATGCCAAAGTAAATAACTTGGGTGAGATGGTGTCGCCCTGTCTCACACCTTTGCCAAGGTCTATTTTTCTAGTTTCCAGATCATCATCTATTTTTACGTGAAAAGTAGCATCATCGTATATATTCTTAAGGAGGGCAGCATATCTTGAATCTACTCTGGCGTCGTCCAATGCTGTTAAGACAGCCCAATTCTCGATACTGTCGAATGCTTTGTGATAATCGACAAATGCCAGATGTAGTGGTATGTTGTACTCTATTGTTTTTTCAATAATGGTCCGAATTGTTTGCAAGTGATCGATAGTGCTAAAACCCTTACGAAAGCCTGCTTGCTCCACTGGTTGGTATGCATCTAGTTTAGCTGTCAATCTATTTGTTATTATTCGGGTTAGTAGTTTGTAAAGGTGTGACAATAAGCTTATTGGTCGGTAGTTTCCTATATTTGCGGCGTCCCCTTTTTTATGGAGTAGAATGACTGCCGCATTTTTCCATGTGTTCGGTATTTATCCTTCCAATAGGCATTTATTAAGTAATGCTCTTATTGCCTCTTCTAATGCAGTGCCTCCCATTTTTAGCATCTCTGAAGTAATTTTATCTTCTCCTGGTGTTTTCCCACTTTTCATTTGTTTTAGGGCGGCTTTAATTTCTGATGTTATTATTTCAGGGAAGGCCTCTGAGCCCACATTTAAGATGTGTTTTTTTGGTATACCGGGGTTCGGAATAGTAAAAGTATACAGCTTCTCATAAAATGTTCGAATTTCTCGAACGATCTCTTCCTTATGCGAGCACAATGTTCCACGGTCGTCTTTTATCTTTATGATTTTATTCCTGCCAGTGGATTTACATGTTTTTAGTACTTTCATGTTCTTATTATTTTCTATGGTTTCAAGAATCTGGTTTGTTCTATAAACTCTGAGGTCTTAATATTTTTCTTAACGCTTCTGTTGAGCATTTTATAGTCCGGGTTATCTCTGTTCGTTCTTCTTCTTTTCTCTATCTGTTCTATAGTTTCGGGTTTTAGTTTAGCTTCCTTTTGTTTTCTTATTCTGCAACAGAGTTTCTTAGTGACTGTTTGTATGTCTTTAGTTATTTTCTCAGCTAGTTCATCTATATTCTTGTGCTCAAAGGTATTTGCTACTAGTTTTCGTGCTAATTCTTCTTGGTATTTCTCTTTATTACTGGCTAGGATGTCTGCCGTCGGTAAAGGGTTTGTTGTTAATAGTTTTCGCCTTTCTCTCTTTACGTTAATACGTATATCAACACGAACTAGTCTATGGTCACTCCTGGTATTAAATTTGTTCAATACCTCGATGTTTATAACGTATTAACGTTATTATATATATATATTAATAACGTATTAACTGCCCCAATTTAAATTAGTTATATTAAATGCCATTATGTACAAACGAAGCTATTAACATTTATAAATTACTGCAAAATAATTGAGGGTTTTTCGGCAAAATACGAAAATACGTTTCTATTTTGAGAACGATTTCCGAATTGGAAATTGAAATGCCAATAAACGTACTTTAACCTTTAATTGTGGCTTATTCCCATTTAATTAGTAATTATGTCTTGTTTATCTCTGCACTTGGTCACACATATTCCTTCAGGACTGTAAATACTGACCACTTTACGTTTTTTTTTAGTTTCTTTGACAAGTGGGGATTGTCTATTCGGTTATTTCTTAATATGGACTATCAGTAATTGTTTAGTAAAGTCAATTACTGATAGATCTATTATAGAAGTTACCCATACTTTTCCAGTAGTCATTTAGACGGTTCATCTTAATTGTCCTCATTTGGAATATAACCCCGAGAAAAGTTTTAAATTCTGTTTGTGTTGTCTGTTTCCAAAACGCAATCCTCGATTTTTCTAAACGACTTTGTGCAAATATTTCGTCAGAGTCACTTCCACCATTCATTTAACCTACATCATCCTCGCCAGATGCTTCTAAAAATGATTGTAATTCGGCAGTGGTCAATCTACGTTTATGTTTACGTCTAGCTTTTTTAGACGTCGAACACATAATATTATTTACATCCATTTTTTTACAAATACTATAACTTACTTTAACATACTTAATTAACAATGAAAACATACTACTAGAAACTATCAATTTACGTTTTCCAATACTATAAGGACACTTGAGGCACAACACGTTTTTACTCAATAATAGTTCATGTATAAGGAAAATTGCTTTTTAATGTGCTTCATTGAAGCACACTAGACATATTGCAGTTTTGCTATCACATTCTTCACAGTATGTTTTAATTTTTTTAATTTTTCTATCGGCCTTTCTACTAGTCACGCTTATTCTTAAAATTTTGTAACCTCTTGTACACTTCCTTCTCTTTTTATTATCTACATCGCTTTGCCTGAGATGGTATTTTTTGGGTGTAATTAGTCATCAGGGTTTCAACATTTCTTTATTTGCAAACGCCTTCGCTAATTCCAGTCTGAACTCAAGAATAGGTTGTCGCTTTTTTCGCGTTTTCTATTATTTAGCAACTAAGTATTGACTACTGCGGTATTAAATATTAATTCCACTGCCACTTTCCGGTACCACTTTAGTATTTTGCGTATTGGGCTTTTGTAAAAAGCCATTTGATCGCTAAAATCAACTCTTTTTTCACAACGTTATAATCTAGAATAGTTTGTGGTTTTAGCACTTGTGTCTAATTTTTCTTTCCACCTGAATAAAACAAGATACAGCTATTATGTTTAAATGTTGTAATAATTAAAACTGGTTCTTTGTCGACCCATTTTATCACTTGTGAAATCAATAATGGGGTGAAGTTTCAGTATAAGTAGTTGCGACTTTTTTAATCTAGATTTTGGTTTTGAATTTTTTGTAATAGACATCTGCACATAAATTCGTTTCTTGAACTATGATTTGAATTCATCGACTAATCGAATTTGAATTCATATTCTAAAAGAAATGTGTTTTTACGTTGTCGGGAATATTATAAATTGGTTATCTTTCACAAAGCATTCGAAATATGATTTAAATTTTATTTCAGAAAAATTTTTTACTGCAACTCTTGTTCGACCTAAACTAAATTATTACACAAAACAAGTAATCTATTTTTTTTATAGAAATGTAGAAATAGAATTTCCTGTCGAAGTTTTATGTGTGGCATAAGTCACTGGTGTCTCGTATATACGGTCCTCTTATCGCATTACAAACATAATTCTCAATTAACAGTGCGGTACAAGATATATTTAGGTTGTATAATCAAGCCGTAATACTTGTCGTGAGACCATAAGACCGTATGTTATAAATAAATATATTCCTACAAGAATTATCTTAAAAAATGAGAAAAATACAATAAAAAAGTGCAATATGAAGTGTTATTTAAAAAACGGCAAGTCATTCACGGGCGGACAGTTAAAAACAAAAGTTTTCAGTGTTCTATTGCTTGATTATTATTATCTGGTTGGTATATTTTAAAAATACTAGGGACATCCCCACCGACCACAATCTTCTTCTTACAACAATTAGGATAGAATTTAAAAGAACAAAAATAAATAAGCAAATAATAGCTATTAACCCAGATAAGCTTAAAGAAGAATCCACTAGTAATAAAATACGGGAAGAAATACATAGACACTTGAGTAACAGAACAGTACAATCGACACAAACTCCCGAGGAAGACTGGCACTATATTGAGAAAACACTTACAAGAGTAACAAACCATGGATGACAGAAGAAATTCTTAACATGATTGACGAAAGAAGAAAATACAGAGGTAAAAATGAAACAACATACAAGCAAATACACAAGAATATCAGAATAAAGATCCAACAAGCCAAAGAAACCCGGCTAAGTGAAAGATGCCAAGAAATTGAAGAGTTGGAACAAAGACATGATACTTTCAATCTACATAAAAAAGTAAAAGAAGCCGCTGAAATATTTAAACAAACTCCTACGTCTTTCATCGAAGATAAACATGGGAACCCGCTACTAAACAGAGAAGATCAAATAGGTAGATGGAGAGAATACGTGGAAGAGATGTTTCAAGACCGAGAGAGGACGAACATTTACATGCAGGAGGCATCGACTGGACCTTATATCACAAAGCAAGAAATTATCAAAGCGGCAAATCAGATAAAGAACGGAAAAGCTGTTGGGGAAGATAATATCCCAATTAAAATAATAAAGATATTACTAGACGAACACATCGAAGTAATGGAAGATATATTTAACAAAATATACGAAACAGGCATAATACCAAATGATTGGCTGACATCGGTGTTTATACCACTACCAAAGAAGAAAAACACCAAGAAATGTGAAGACCATAGGATTATTAGCCTGATGAATCATATATTGAAACTTTTCCTACTAGTAATACACAATAGAGTATACAATAAACTAGACGAACACACTGGTCAAACTCAGTTTGGTTTTAAGAATGGGTACGGAACAAGAGAAGCACTTTTTTTAATACGTGTGCTAGTTGAAAGATGTAGAGATGTCGATTCTGATGTATACTTGTGTTTTATATACTTTCAGAAGGCGTTTGACCTGGTGAAACATTATAGACTAATAGATATTTTAAGGTCATGTAATATCGACGACAAAGACTTAAGGATTTCAAACCTCTACTAAGAACAAAAAGATAAAATCAGAATAAAAAGCGAAACATCTGGAAAAATCAATATCGAGAAGGGAGTAAGACAGGGATGTGTCCTATCACCTTTGCTGTTCAATGTTTACTCTGAGAAGATATTTCAGAAAGCTTTGGAAGGCACCTCGGATGGTATAATTATAAACGGCCAATGTATAAATAACCTGCGATATGCTGATGACACTGTCATACTGGCAAATAATGCTGAAGCCCTGCAACGCTTAATGGACCGAGTAACGACAGCCTGTAGAGAATTTGGAATGAAATTGAATACAAAGAAGATAAAAACGACGATCATCAGCAAGCACCAAAACAGAAGGGTGAAGGTCAATGTCGACGGAACAGATCTGGATAGAGTAACAAGAACAACGTACCTTGGAAGTAATCTTGATGAAACTTGGGACCACTCACTAGAGATAAGAATACGCCTGGAAAAGGCACGTACAATGTTTTACAAAATGCAAAAAGTTCTATCAACCGCCAGCTGGGCATCTCATTGAGAACTAGAATATTTAAGTGCTATGTTTGCTCCACCCTTCTCTATGGTGTTAAAGCCTGGACAATGACAGAAGCAACACAAAAAAGAATCCAAGCATTCGAACTCTGGTGTTACCGTAAAATGCTCAGAATATCCTACATGAGCCATACGACGAATGCGGAAGTCTTGCGGAGGATGAATAAGGAAAGAGAGCTTATGCTTATAATAAAAGAACGGAAAACACAATATTTTGGTCATATCATAAGAAGTCAAAAGTATGAACTGCTCCAACTTATAATCTAAGGCAAAGTCAATAGCAAAAGAGGACCAGGAAGAAGACGCAACTCTTGCAAAAAAACTCTTGCAACTCTTTCTAAAAACCTACGGCAATGGACGAACATGACCTCCATAGAACTATTCAGAACTGCTACAAATAAGATTAAATGGGCAAATGTAATGGCCAACGTCCTTAAGGATAAGGCACCGTAAGAAGAAGATTGGTTAAGTGCTATCATTTGAGATATCGTACGTCACTATTGGCCTACTAGGACCAAAGGTATATAACTAAGGCCCTTTTGACATGCAACTCCATTACCTCATTGTATCTCATTGTATTTTATTTGTTAAATCCTTTCATTTGAGGTACTGCACGTCATGATTGGACTAACAGAACCGAAGATACACAACTAAGGCCCTTTTGACATTGTGCTGTATTTCATTTTTCTATCCCATTGTATTCCTTACGGTAAATCTTATCATTAGAGGTACTATACGTCACGATTGGACTAATAGGATCAAAAATACGTGACTACGGCCCTTTTGACATGTTGCTGTATTTGATTTTTCTATTTCATTGTTTTCGATTGGTTAAATCCTATCATTTGAGATACTGTACGTCACGATTGGACTTATAGAAACGAAGATATATAACTAAGGCCTTTTTGACATGCTGCTTTTCTGTCTTATTGTATTTTATTGGTTAAATCCTATCATTTGAGGTGCTGTACATCACGACTGGACCAATTGGAGCAAAAATATGCAATATATACCCCGTTATATATACCCAATATGTAATCCGTTATTTTTAATCAAACAAGATGCTAGAATGATTTATGGATGAAAAAAATATATATAAATTCTTAAATTTACCATTTCGTTGTGGGTAATATTATATTCAACAGCGATGCCAAATTTCTGATGCCAAAATGATTGATAATGAAAGTGCGATATACATTTTCATGTATATAATGGCAGCGAGTAAACGGTAAAACCCTGAACTAAATATATATAATATTTTCACTGTACCATCATTTTAGACTCAAACATTTCCTGGAATAAACTTATATAACTCAGTAAGGGATAAAAAGAGAAGGCGGACATTTTAAAATACCAACACGGTATCAAATCTCTAATCATTGAGATGGTTAAAATTCTTGTAACAAGTACAGGAAAAAAGTTATTAAGGTGTTGTAAAGTAGCGTCGATATACAGATGCTACTTTGCAAGACGATGCTAAATTGATGGTAAAAGCATAATGTATCGATGCCAAAATGATAGTAGGATGTATATATATATATATATATATATATATATATATATATATATATATATATATATAAATACATATATGTAATATCCCTAATAATCCCTTCAATTACTTAGAAATATTCTAATTGAGAATAATTCCTATTAATCTTCTCTCATTAATAAATACCTTTATATACAAAGCTATGGTTCCTCTTTGAATGACATACCCAATTGTGACGAACTTAGAATAATATCAAATAATTCCATTAATGACACTGTTCTTTCTAGTACTGCACTTGGGACTCCTACCACACATTTCTTATCTTTACCTTATTTTCCTCAAGTTACTGAAAAAACTTATTAAACTGTACAAACAAAATAACGCACCTGTTAAAATTGCAGTTAGGAATGCTAAGACTGTTAGAAATTTGTTATCAAAAACTAAAACACCATACCACTTTTTCATAACAAATACTTTTTTATATAACAAATATAATAGGATATTCAATCTTGAGCTGACCTTAAAACTAAAGACAAACCCGGGCTGGATTAAAAACCTTTCCAATGTAACTTTACCAGATGATATCTCTAGATTTTTGTCTTTGGGTTCTAAGTTCAGCATAGAACCTATCTTAGGGAAAGACATCTCTATCAAGGATATTATTATGTTGGCTGACGTTGAAACAATTATGCATTCTGTTACTGATATGCATCAGAGAGACGTACTTATAGCTAGATCGACATACATAATTATTGATTGTTTACATAAAAGCAATAACAAAAATAGCTTTAACTTTTTCAGAGCTGTTACAAAAAACTCGTAAGTTTCATAGTAATGTAACTGTAGTTCTGGAAAAGCAGAGATATTTAGATATATGTCTTGAATTGCTCAATTCTGATAATGGGTATAAAAAATTGAACAGAGATCCAACTAATTGGGTTCAAACCAAATGTAACAACCTCATGAAGAAATTGTGTGGCTCAAGGCAAATGGATGAGGCTACAAAGAAAAAACTAACTAGCTACAAGGGTGTTATATCTAAGTTTTACGCGTTGCTCAAGATCTATAAACCACAGCTTGCAGTTCGTCCCATTGTTGCATGTATTGGTGCCCCTACTAATTTATGAGCATATTTTTTAACTGAGATCTTAACCAATGCATATGTGTCGAATGAATATTACATAAAAAATATTTTGATGTTTTCAACAACTTTAACAACTATAAGTTACCTGAAGGCTACGTGATTGTCAGTCTTGATGTAGTTTCATTATTTACCAATGTACATCTAGGTGCAGCTTTAATAGCTATTGAAAACAATTGGAATTTTATTAGTTCTCACTGCAATATCAGCTTGTAGTCCTTCAAAAAACTCAAAAACTCATCTCTTTTCTGTTTAATAACACCTGTTTCACATTTAATAATACTGTGTTTAGAAAAAAAACAAGGAAATCCTATGGGAGGTTACATCTCTCCCATTTTGGCCTGTTATATGATGGATCATTTACTGGATATGGTGATCTTAAAATTGTCCTTTTATATTTCTTTTGTAAAAAAGTATGTGGACGATTTAATCCTAGCTATTCCCAGCAATGGATCCACAGAAATCTTAAATGTATTCAATAGTTATGACCCTCTATTACAGTTCATAATCGAACATGAGGATAATCTATGCTCAGTCCCCTTTCTTGATACCCGGTTCATTAGAACCCATAACAACTCCCTGATTATCGACTGGCCTAGAAAACCGCACAGTTCTGGACGTTTTCTAAACTATTGGTCATATCATAAACATTCAATAAAAATCAATTTGCTCAAACAAATGAAGGCTAGAATTATAGCTATCTGTAATTCTTCTTTCCATTAAAAGAACCTGAAAATCCTGTCTAACCTTTTCATTGACATTCATACCCAAAACACCTAGTCACCAAGATTTTATTCAGTTTGACCCCGAACATAGTACGCCAAAATGACGAGGAGCAAATTATTGTCACAAGCGGAGAACAAAATACCAATTGCTCATATACTTCATTAAAATACATAAAAGGCGTAACACTCAGACTGGCAAGACTTTTCAAAGATATCACTAATTTAAAAATATTTTTTAAAACTTCATTAACTGTAAGATCTATATATTTTAAGGTTAAAGATAAAAGATCTAACATATACTAAATTATCTAAAGATAATTTAGTATATGTGGGACAAACCACACGCAGCCTAGATAGTCGCTTAATCAGTCAGCGTAGCCATAGTAGATTTTATCCTGAAAGATCTGCCCTTGCAGAACATATTAATAAAGAACATCAATTAATGAATTATGAATCAGTCACAGTTTTAGCTACTGAATCCAATTACAAAAAAAGACTTTTCTTAGAAATGGCATTCATCGCTAAAAATTCAAATGCAATGAAAAAAAAAGAGTGACATCAATCAATTAAACACTATTTACTCCTACCTATTATTTTCGGATACACATTCACAATCCAATGATGTTTCAACAACGGATTCATTGTAAAGGTTCCTGGTTTTGTTATTTTTTAGAGTTCTCATTACACAATTTTGTTTTTCAACTTAAATATAACCTTTGGTAAATACTGATGTGTAATAGTAGTAGTACCAGTCTTTTACACCATGCAATTTTTATATTTCTTTAATAATTGACTCAATCAATGAGTGGTGCGTGAATGTGTCACCTGTGAGTAGAACATCCACGAAAGACAAATCTCAATGACGTAAGTTTTTACACCCTTTACACTCTTAACAGCTTTCGAGGATGCTTTACTAACAGTAGCATTTTATTTCAGTTTTTCCTGATGATGAAAATAAACATTTTCGAAAGCTTGAAACTTAGTTAAAAGAGTACACTTATTTCACTGCTGCAAATCCCAATAAATCCAAAGCTCCGTTTTCTAACGTTGTCAGCAAATACTGCTTTTCCTTATATATACATATATATATATATATATATATATATATATATATATATATATATATATATATATATATATATATATATATATATATATATATATATATATATATCAGTTCGGCCACCATGTCAAATATCAAGCTTGTACGAAAAAACATAAAACTTTCACTTGGGTCACCTATTCATCTGTTTCCGATCCAATATCATTATCTATTGCCTCCACGTTTGTCTTCAGCTTTATGTAAAATTCATGATAGACCGGCGGAATGTAAGGAAGGAGACTATGAAGGTCTTTATATTTTAGTTGCTCTATGAGTCTTCCAGCAGGATAAAGGATATCCAAGAAGAAGTCTTCTCTTTTTATCTGAAAGACGTCTGTATTTTTTGAGACATCAACAAAATTAAATAATACACTCTCGTTATTAGAATATTTAAAATAAATTTTGGAGGGCTCTTCTGCTTTGAACATTAGCCAATATATTTTAAGCTATTCTACTTTTATGTCTTGCTCTCCTTTATTTTCGGTTTGTAAGTAACTTCACTACTTTTTCAGTATACTAAAAATTTTCTGATGTCATTTTAAATACCTGAAATTTGTTCTTCTTTTTGAAATTAAAAATAACTTTCACCCAATCGTCTGACAAAAGATGTCGTTTAAACGAAAAATTTAAACTATCGTTTTTGTTTTTCCTTCACTCGAAAGTCTCTGTCACATGGCAAATAATAGAAGTGACCTGAAACTAGAAACTTGTGATGTATGACTGTGGGACTGAAAGTATTGAAGACAATCATGTATGTACAAATATATAGATGCCGGTTTAATATTTCGATTTTAACCTTCACATTGATCTCTATACAAGATCAAAACTGGTGTGTTAACATACGTTTTTACGTAGTGTAAAATGCAAGAACCCCATGCAACCAATTTCTTGTAGGCCACGTAAAGCTATGCTTTCATGCCATACGTACATGTATATCTGACCTGTCCTTAGGTTGTGAATGCAAAAACAATACGTCCACTGCTATCTCTTGTAAGAAGTCACTCCCGTAGAAATACTAGGAGTAGCTAGTAGTAGCTAGAAACTATCTTTTTTCTTGACTGCATCTTCCTTCATTCCACTTCGAGCTGCTTCTGCCTTTCGTAGTTAAAATTATTTTTCTGTTTTCATTCTGTCTGTGTTTAAAAGTGTTAGTAAAAGGAAAACGCAAAATGAAGATTAAAATATTCATTAAATATTTTCGAAAAGACGAATTTGAGTACCTTCAATTCCGATTCTTTCGATGACAGATACTCTCCATTAGGATTTTTGTTGCGGCTATAGTAGGATGTATATTTGAAAAATTTGTTAATGAAATCTTTTATATTTTGAGTATCCGTTTCCGTTGTCTTCTTCTTAGGGGGGTGTTTGCTTATTTTATCTAGTGGCGGAGTGATTAATTCTCCACCTCTTGATTTGTTTATTAAAGCTCTAGTGAGCCTTCTATCTGAAACTTGTAGAGCTTTTTGAAAATTGATTTGCAAATAGTTACCATATCACCTGATTCTTTCGGTAATGTATAAATTCGTGTCTTAGAATGTTTATTATGATTTTGAACTGCTGTATGTCGACCTTTATTGACAACATTTATTTGTATATTAATGTAAGCAATCTGTAAATTAAAATCAGATACGTTGTAGAAACTGGAAATATTTTTTTTCTTTAAGATATAACAACAAATGACACTTTCGTGGACAGCTACAAACTCCACGAAAAAATTGTTTCTCTGACACAGAATTCAAATATGATTTTCCTGAAGTTCTTTCCAACTTAGTCTTAGATCTTTTCCAAATTGACTTATTTTTCTTACGTTTTTTACCCCTACTTAATCCAGGCTCTACAAGTCCATCTTCTTTGAAGCTTTCCCTAGTTGTAAAAGACTTATCATTAGATGTTGAATAGAAGTCAGAGCCAGAATCTGTTTTAAATTCACTGGCTTCACGAGTACTGGATGTATCCGACAACGGCATTTTCAAGCTATAACAAAAATATTCTGTATTAATTAATTCAAGTAATCAAATCTCTTTAATTTAAAGATTAACGTCAACTTTTTGCAACATTGCTTAGAAAATCATAAACATGCCATAGATATTATATGTCTATATATAGAAAACGAGCCTGCTACTTTAATTTTAAGGCTATAATTTTAAAGTTATAATCTTTAAAAATTTAGAATCCTAATTTAAATGTTGAGCCGAGATATTTACAATCAGTATTAATTTATACTAGTAGTATAAAATACAATAATTTATTCAGTATTACTCAAGACTGCACAAACATAAAACGTATAAAAGGCTGATAGTAGGCACTTAAAAAAAAAACGAATTAACCCTAGACAAGACTGATACAAACACCCAACTGCCACTTGGCTAACATTTCCATAACTAGATCATATGAAATGTTTACGTAGCCTTACTTTACAACTCGCGTGATCTCTTTGTATAGAGTAAAATGTTAGTTGAGCCACTTGGAAATGAAAGATAGTGCAGAAGTGCACAAAAATTGGCATATCTGGGACACGTACTGATATGAGAAAAAGACTACTTACTGCAACTGATACTTATAAGTAAAATCAAAGGCCGATGAGGAATTGACAGAAAGCAACAACCATTGCTCCCAAATATTCGAGAATGGACAGGCATAAGAACTGCTGCTATTTTGAAAATAATTTCTACTCGCATTTTTTTTTTTGAGAACAATTTCCGATTTGTAAATCGACATGTCTAATACAAATCTAAAATGTAATATAGTGCGGCTATATAGTGCTAAATATTGTAATCCTATAAAATTACAATATTTATATACGGCTAATGTATTTTGTTACTTATGCTGTTTTTGTATGCAGTAATTCATCTATGAAATACTGATGCGTCTATAGAGTTGATTTACAGTCCTTATTATTTATATAAACCACGTCTGATTGACTGTCTTTATTGATAATAGGTTTGTGTTTTAAAAAATATTATTTAAATACTTTTAATGATTTATGGACAAGATTTATATTATATCTAGAAAGCGTCTATTTTTTTGGAAAAATAATTGTTTTATAGCAATGATATGTAGTTCTTGTATGTATTATTGGAGATATTGTTGTTATTGTTTGGGATATTCAATCCATATTTAATTAATTCAATTTAATTGGAAAAAATATTATGGACAAATCTAATGACCTATATTATCTGTTATATCTTTACCACATAACAATAAAAAATATATTAGTATTAAATAAAACGTTAAATTATTATTTATAAAACGTCAAAAAATCATATCTAGACTATGTTACTACTCACTCTGCTATAATTTCTGAACTCATGCATGCAGTTTATTGTAATACGAGATCTTCCTACTTTGTTTTACAATGTGTAGTCGATGGATGGTCAGTTTGCTCGTAGCACTTACCATAGATAATTAAGATGCGAATGCGTGTCCCTAATTTCGTTCCGGGATAGAATAATTTACTAATCCACATAAACAACAACAACGAATAAGAAACTAATGTGAAAGTTTTGAGTAATTTATGTTACAATTTAATTATTATAAAGTTTATTAGATGCATAAATTTGAAAGTAACATACCTAGTGGATTTGTTGGCCGGTAAATAGGAAAAAAATTATTATGGAGATATAAACATAGGCTATAAACGTAGCAAAATATAGGGCGTGTCGATTTATTTGCATTCGGTTTAATCTATTTTAATTCGATTTATCTCTATCTAAAATAATTGTTTAAAGATTACGACCAGTACAAGTCACGGCTCACTTTTTAAAAGCAGTTGGTTTAAGTACCAAAGAACGAAAACTGGGATGATTTTAGGATATTGTAAACCGATAAAAATAATTAATGATTCTAGGACCTAGAAAATCAGAATTTTTTATTCTTTATTTTAATACATTTATTATTATCATACATACAATTATATAAAAAACGTATAGTTTGATGTAACGAAACTTACACAATCTTAAGATACATCCAGTAAGTAGTTCATTGGGAGTAAAAACCAGAAACATTGAATATTTTTCTAAAATCCTGGTGGTTGGGAAAATATGTAGTATTTATTTTTTGACTTTTTTTTTTACTTAACTAAAAACAACTAGAGAAGTTTTGTATATACTTATGAATAAAATACTAATGACAAAACAAATAACCAACAGTTGGAACGAAGCAATAATACTGTTACTATTTAAGAAAGGAGATAAAAAGGATCTAAAGAATTACAGACCCATAACTTTACTAAATGTGATGTACAAACTATTAACCAAAATATTAAAAAGTAGATTAACAACTAAATTAGATGGATACCAGGCAAGAGAACAGCCGGATTTAGAAAGAGCTTCACTACAAGTGACCACCTTTTAACGATGAAGATATAAATCGAAATGACTAACGAATATCATATCCCGCTTTACATGGCATTTATTGACTTCGAGAAGGCATTTGATAGTGTGGAACACTGGGCAGTACAGAATTCCCTACAAAACAGCAGAATAGACTACCGATATACCGACTTAATTACAAATATATACAACAAGGCAACAACAACTATTAAGCTAATGAAACAAACGGAGCCTATTAAAATAAACCGAGGAGTAAGACAAGGAGATACCATCTGGCCCAAACTATTCAACCAAGCGCTAGAAGATGTTTTCAAACGACTACACTGGGATGGCTTGGGAACGGCAAAATCTGAATCATTTACGATATGCTGAAAAAATTGTAATAATAACAAAAAAAAGTGAAGAATTACAAAGAATTATGATAGAACTAGATAGAGAATCGACAAAAATTGGACTCAAGATGAATTACAGTAAAACAAAAACCATGACTAATCAATCAGAAGAACTAATAATTACAGTGGCACAAACAAGAATAGAACAAGTAAAAGAGTATATATATCTAGGCCAAATCAATTAAATAAAGAAAATCAGACCGAAGAAATAAAGATAAGAATAAGATTGGCTTGGACATCGTTCGGAAAACTGTCTTATATTCTAAAGAATTCAAAATACCCCCAATACCTAAAGACAAGAGTCTTCAATCAATGTATACTCCCTGTCCTCACATATGGCTCTCAGACATGGACGTTTACAAAGGAAAATATGGAAAAAATAATAAAGCCAGACAGATCCATGGAAAGACAAATGCTGAACATTAAACTATCAGACAGAAAAAGAAACGAATGGATCCGTAATAAAACAAAAGTGAAGGATGTCTCAACCCAAGTAGAAAAGTTTAAATGGAAGTTCGCCGGACACCCTAAGGCAGAAAGATAAAAGATGGACTAAGACAATTATACATTGGAGACCATGGAATCACAAACGAAAAAGGGGTAGGCCACAAATGCGATGGTCAGATGACCTGAAGAAACACGCCGAGTCAAAATGCATGCAAATTGCCAAGAAAGAGAGGCATGGAAGAAGGAGGAGGAGGCCTATATCCAAGGATGGATGTTTAGGGCTGTATAGATAGATAGATATATTTACTGTACTATAATATGATCTAACTTATTAGTATATCCTAACTCATTGGCTTTAAAATATATTGTTTCATGTTATTCAGTAAAATCGCATTGTTAAACTGGCTAGCTCATTTATTATGTTTTAAGTTCAGCGAATTTGACTTTCTCTTTTGCTATTTTTGTGTCGCCAATACACACAAAACATGTTAAGTATTATATTACTGCGACCATTGAATTAGATTGTCGCTATTCAGAAGTGCCCTAAGTTGGTTTATGGGATTCACTTACCATGGTGGGTCCCATGAACCATCTAATGGTCAGAGGGTTCTTTCTGACAATCTTAAAGACACTTCATCACGAGACAGCCAACGAAACGCAACCAATTTTGTCGATTCTCTTCCTATCGAGCTTCGACTTTCCCGGCCGTCACGACGATATTTTACTGGCTAATACATCAATATTTCAAAAGGTAAGTCTGTGCTCTTTATATAGATAACAGTATGAGTTACAGCCCGTTAATTCTCATAATTTATTCAAATTTACTTTATTACTTTTATTTACAGTCAAAATATTGCATTTTTTCATCATTATTATTTCTAAATTCAGTTAACCAGCGATTTCTAAGTTTTACACAAAACTCCTGGCACGACTTTATTTGAGATAAGTTTAGTTGATTATATAAAAATCTATGCATGTTTGTCATAAAAGATTCATGTTTGGTTAGCAATTGGTTTATTATATCGATGGTATAGCGCACAGAAGTGGTAAGTATATTTTGGTCATTTCGGGGTTAAGTACACAGTAATTATTAGCTTAAGGTAAAGTATGTTGTGCACAAATGCGGTAGGTGTATCAATAATATTTTCAGAGATTTAAACAGTCTTTATGTGATAAGTGCTGTAAGACTGAATATATTGTAAATCACAATTGTGTTATGGATACTTATCCCATTTGGGCTACTAAGAAATCCGTTTCTAGTGAGCACGACTGTGGTAAGTACACATATAGCTTTTGCTAGTATACAACTTGGCAACGCCACGCAAGTAAAACTAACACACAAATTATTCCTTAGACGTTCTTAGGAAGCAAACATTGTAGTAGGTCAATTGAAGACATTTATTGTGATTTTGTAAAAAAATAACGAAAGTGATTACTTCCAAAATGTGGCCGAGCAATGGTTAATCTTGTTATCCAATCCAAACAAGGTAAGACATTTAGTGAATTGTGAGGTTAAGTTTAAAATTTAATAATTGTAAGTAATTGTTGTAGAAAATACTGAAACAATACCTTCAACTAATGAATTACCATGTGACGGGGAAAGTTTAGTAGACAATCCTGATATACCCGATCAAGACGGTAAGCTTTTAATTAGATGACCAACTTTTTGCTAAAGTTGCGTTCTGATTTTATATTTAATGTAGTGCGCGCTGTTGCCATATAGTGAAAATTCTATTAAATTTCAAAATTATTTGTAAGAATTGCTATTTTACACCGCATTTGGATTTTAATTTGTGAATTTTATTTTACAGGTGAAAACACTGTGAAGTAGACTTTAGTGATGGTTTTTCGGATTTGTATAAACCAAGCGAGAGCTCAGAGGAAAGCGATGAATCTGACAGTACAGCCTATGGTAAGTTAAATGTTTGTAAAACTATAATAAAGTGTTGACTCTAAGCTTTATTCTGTGAAGTAATGACTTTTCACAATTTTACCACTCATTATTTTTAATATAATGTGTTAATTAGGCGTTATTTTCAGTATTATTTTTTTTTACCTGAGTGCTTGTTTATCTTTTAGAAAATCAAGAAATAGCTCCAAAAAACATAGAACCGCTCAAAAAGATCCGGCGTAGAAAAGCGATGGCTACATTATGGAAACGGTAGAGAATATAAAAAAGTTGCCGTATGAGGGTAGAGGCTTACATAAATAGGTCAGGGAAAGCTATTGGACAGAAGAGACCGGAAAATGTTGTGCAATCTACAAGTGCAAGTGCAGGTATGACACGGTACTATTCATTGTAGTATAAAATGGCAATTCACGTTTTAATATTTTAGATTTGTATGTGCATATAATTTCACGGCGGAGCAACGTATCGCTATATGTGCTAAGTACTGGGCTCTTGGAGGCACGCAAAAACAGAAACAAATGTTGTATTAACTAATAACAACCACCGTAGTTGTACGTCGACGGACTCAAGCTACCAAACCGAAGCAACATTCTTACAAGTACCATTTAAAAACTTCTCCTGACACAGGAAACTATATTGGCGTAGAAGAAAGGACTGGTAAAAAACCTGAAAATAGTATGAATCGTTTACTTCAAACAAAATATGGGTGCACTGGTGTCCTATTACGTGTATAAATCAGTGTTTAGTTCGTATGATCCTTAACTTACTTTTTATGCACCAAAGAAGGATCAGTGCGTTAAATGCAATCTTTATCGTACCAATTTTGATAAAACTGAACAACTGAAAGCCGAGTGAACGGCACATAAAGACCGGGAAAATCTGCTATGAACATGAAAGCAGCGGATAAGACGAAATCTATAAAAGTCTTGTAACAGACATTTCGATCAGTATCGTTTGATCTCCTTGGTACACTGCATGCAGCAGAATCCCAAATATACTATTAGAGAAAATTAACTTCATATAGCTTTACACTTTTCGAAAACCACAGTAAACATGGATATTACTTCGTTTGGGATTAAATCAACAAAAAAAGGAAGCAACGAAATTGGAACGTGTCTTTTAAAATATGTGTCAATGGTACCAGATACGGATACTCACTTTCTCATTTCTCTTTCTCCGATACCTTTGAAGGGCAAAACAGAAACAAAGATGTTTCCGCAGCCATGTTTTATGCAGTGAATTACTTTAACCACATAGAGACAATAGATTTCAAATTTATGGAATCAGGGAATTCCTACTTAGAAGCAGATGCTATACACGCAACTATTGAAAGGGCGCGGAAACACAAGAAAATTTATACAACAAGAGAATGCGCGTTACTTATCTCTGCTGCTAGGGTAAACCCTAGACCGTATATTGTTCAAACAATGACATCTGAGGAGATTTATGACCTACACTTTCTGTCAAAGGAAACGCTACACAATACTACCAAAAATACTGCTGGTAATTCCGTTAACTGGCTTAAAATTAAATGGTTCCGCTTTGTAAAGGAGAAACCTTACTCGATTCTTTACAAATATTCACTTTCAGATGAACAATTTCTGGAAATCAATATCAATCAGAAGAGGAATGCACAGGAAAAATAATAATTATATGAGATTAATTCGTCTGTTAATAAAAAATAACTTTTTTATACACAGGTAACACAATGGAAGTCAGTAACATTACAAACGCTTATCCAAAAAAGCGTCCTATAAGCCAGGCTAAAAAAAGGACTTAGTTTCATTGCTCAACAGTGGAATAATATCCAATGATTATTATATCGTAATTATATCAATGATTGATATATCGTTTTATGAATCTTTACCCTGTTCTACGACAGCATTACGGGATGGTAATACAGATAATACAGAATATACAAACTCTCCTGGAAATCATTAACAGAGAAAGCAAAAAGATGGGACTAACAATGAATGAAAATAAAACCAAATGGACGACTTTCTGCAGAAAGGAACCAACCCACAAAATACATTTTTTTTGCTGTATTCATAGTACCGCCAAAGAATATAGACGCTTAGGTTAGGTTAGGTCTATAGGTAAGCGTCTATATTCTTTGGTACCGCTTTGAATAGTCGTTAAAAATTATATGCAGAATGGAACCAGGCCACAGCAAGTGTATGCTGCCATCTATATGGTAGTGAACCAACCCACATTACTTCAGTCCCCAATGAAGTAATCTGCAGAAAAGATCCAAGTGGGTTGGTTCTATTCTGCAAAATTTGGGAATTAGGTAGTATAAAACACTTGGTTCCTTTCTTCAATGACTTAATACTTTTGTTTGTCACGCAATAATGCTAAGACTGCATGTTTGTGTATAATAAAGTATAATAGGGTATAATACGTATAATAAAGTAGTGAAAATATTGCAAATTATTAGTTTTTAATAACTATTGGGTGATAACACATTTCTTAAACAATGAGTTATAGATCTTCCAGAGGACAAAATATAATAAATTTGGCTTTAAAGGTATCAAAAGCAGAAAATGAGGTTAGTTTTGCCACGACTATTTATGTTAGCATTTAATTGACTTATTTTCTTTTTAAAATTAGATGGAATCTTCAAGCAATGATCAAGATAATGAGTATGATGGCTATGATTCTGACGTAGATCCAGAATTCAGATTAGCGGATGAATTTCAAACTAATATAAGACATATTGAAGAACAATATCAGGAAGGTGATGATGTAGCTTTGAAAATCAAAGAAGAAATGCTAGAACAGGTAATACACTCTACTCCAGTCAATACAGGTAGGCCAAAGAAGGGACGAAAACGAAAATATCTGGGTCTAACAAGAGAAGAAAATAAGCGTTAGAGAAATTTACAAAATTTTCATTATAACTACAAAGGCAAAACTGTTGAGAAAAAAGAATTCAAAGATTTTAATTGCTCTTGTAAAATGAATTGCTACGTGAAAGTAACGACCAATGATAGAGAAGAACAATTTAACAGGTATTGGGAGTTGGGAGATTACAATGCTCAAACAGCCTTCATTGGTGCATTGGTTCATGAAGGCAATAAAAACCGAAGTTACGGTGAGACAAATTCTAATCGTACATATTCAAGGAAATACATGTTAAATAAAATACAGGTATGTCGCAACTTATTTATTAATACTTTGGGAATTTCTATTAAGCGTGTTAATACTGCAATGAAAAAACTTAGATCCTCTACATTGACAGACAAAAGAGGACAAAAACAGGGTGGAAAAAATAAAATTTCACAAGAACGAAAACAAGAAATAATTAATCAAATTGACAGGATTCCAAAATATGTGAGCCATTATCGCAGATTGCAGTGTGGTGATGCACAATTTTTGCCCCCGGAAATGACACTAAAACTAATGTATAATAAATACAAAGAAGATACTAATAATCCTGTTAGCTTTGTCGTGTACAGATGTATCTTCATGGCCGAGTTTAATTTAAAATTTAAGAGTCTCAAAAAAGACACCTGTACCACCTGCGATTCTTATCAGGCAAAAATAGATAGCACTCAAGATAATGAAGTAAAAGTAATGTTAGTAAATAAACATGATACTCATATCAAACATTGGCCAGAAGCCAGAGCAAAAATGAAACAAGATTTAGATACTGCTACTAGATAAACATTTGATTTGGAAAAGACTTTGCCCCTTCCACGCCTACCAACTGGAATTTTATTTTATAAAAGGCAAATTTAGCTGTACAACTTAAGTATTTACTCTGGAAAGAGCAAAAGAGATTCGTGCAATGTATGGATGGAAAATGAAGCTGGTCGTGGTTCCCAAGAGGTAGGATCATATCTTTTAAAATATATAAAAAATCATGTATCTAACGACGTAGATGAACTAATGTTATGGTCTGATTCGCGTGGGGGCCAAAATAGAAATATAAAATTAACTCTAATGATGAAAGCTGCACTTGAAACTCATGCGTCACTTAATAAGATCTATATCCGGTTCCTAATATCAGGGCATAGTTTCTTACCAAACGATGCCAATTTTTCAGACATAGAGTCTGCACTCAAACATCAACAAAGGTTATACCTGCCCGAAGATTACATAACTGTAATGAAAAACTGCAGAAATAGAAACAAATTTGATGTCATTAGAACGACTTCTTCTGAATTTTTTGGTACAATAGAAGCAGAAAAACAAATCTGTAACAGAAAAGTTGACATAAACAAACAAAAAGTTAATTGGTTAAAAACAAGGGAGATAATGCTAGATAAATCAAAACCATTTTATATTTTCATGAAAACAAGCTTTGCAGATGAAAAGTATTCTGAAGTTTACATCGGTAAGAAACATGGAAGGCCAGCAGTAACCAATAATTTCAGCCATTTACTTACAAAAATGTGGCCTAACGGGAAGCCTATTTCTCTTTCAAAATTAGAAGACATAAAATCTGTCATGCATTTAATACCAGTCCTGATGAACTTGATGACCTTGAAGATGAAACCATGACACATTAGCCGTTTTGGGAATATATTTTTGTAATATAGCTTTGCATTACAATTATATTTTTATATACTAGTATTGTTGTATTAAATGTAATAATTTCAATAAAACTTTTCTAAAGAGTTAATTTTTTAAAATACAGAAAGGAACCAACCCACTTTTATACATATATGCATAGCTGTACTATTATTTTAACAATAACATTTTAAAGAAACATAAATTCTAATGTATTAACTTACTTAGGAACTTTCGTCAAATAAATTTAAATGAGCTACAATTTTTTTTGTCGCAGAAACTTTAACTTCAATTTTCTCAGCTCGAGCTATTTGTGGGTTGGTTCTTTTCTGCAGAAAGTCGTCCAAATACATGGTGATCTCAAAAAACCCTGTTGACAACATACAACTGACATTGGAGGGTAAACCCCTAGAAAGAGTCGACAACTATAAATACCTCGGAGCAATTATAAACTCACAGTTAGATTAAGAGCAGGAGATAAAGGTTAGAATAGAAATAGCTCGAAAAGGCTTTGTGAAATACAAGTCAATGTTTACAAATAAGAGATTGAGTATGGCCATCAGATTGAGGTTCGTCGAATGTTATGTTTGGTCGCAACTTCTATATGGGGTAGAAGCTTGGACTCTGAAAGCCCAATCTATAAAAAAATTGGTGGCATTCGAAATGTGGCTACATAGGCGTATTTTGAAGATTCCTTGGACTGTAAAAGTCTCAAATGAGGAAGTGTTAAGACCAGTTAGACATGGCAGAAAGCTTATGAACACAATTAAAATAAGAAAAACATCGTATCTGGGCCACATACTCCGAAATGATAAATACTCTCTGCTACAAGTCATCATGCAATTTAGAGTAGAGGGAAGAAAGAAGAAATCTTGGCTGAAGAATATCGGAGATTGGACTAACCTCAGTGTTGAACAGATATTTCACGTTGCAAAAGATCGAGAAGCGTTTAAAGAAATGATCGCCAACCTTCGTTAGAAGACGGCATAAGAAGAAGAAGAATACAGATTCTGAATAAATTCAAAATTCAATAAAGTGGCTGATTCAATTTTTATTTTTTCTACTTAAAGAGTATTGTGAGTATAGTTCAATGATAAATAAAATTTTACAAAAACAGTATTCTTCTTACATCTTAATCTTAAACATATCTTAATGCCAAAATGTGGTAAGTACCACTTAGTGAACGACTGACGTGGTAAGTACATACTGCTTATTAAATAATTGGACATAGAAGAATTTTGCTAATATTATAAATATGTTTATATTATTGTGTATGAACTTAAGTAACTATTGAATAATTAAAGAATATTGCGGCAGCTATAAACTTAACACATTTCCTACACAACATCAAACTCAAACCGTTCTTGAAAATTACTATTTTCGTACTTATCACTTCTGTGCACTATACCGTCGATATAAAGCTAACTCAATGGTTGGTTAGTAATATTACTACAAATTGAAAAGGTAAGTCAATTATTCTTCTATTAAGCAATAATATATTTCGCAAAATCAATAATTATTATTTTATTTTTTATTGAATAATTTATACATCCTTGATAGAGGGCAGTTTCCACTTACCAGGAATGCCCTTAAATATTCTGATAATACCTAGTAAGGTATTTTACTTCAAAATGGATATAAATAGCATTTTTCTATAAGCTTTTATCTTAAATTTTACCAATATCAACCTACTTTACCGACACGTCCTTTCTAACACTCGCTCATAAAGTCATTTTAGTCTTATTTCCAGTTTTTCTTATTTGGTAATAATTTTATCTTTAAATGAACAAGGAAATATGTTCCAAATACTAGGTTTTATCATTTAAACATTTACTTCAATCATTTGCCTTCACTTTTCTAGTTTTTGTTTTTGATCTCTTTAAATTTTTCTACCAACACAACATCAGCAGCATACACTTAGCACTAAGAAATGCCACCCTGTAGTTTCTTTCTTATTTGATCCAATACTAATGAGAATAAATTAAGTACTAAGCACTGATTGATGAAACTGATTTTACGGATAGAATTGTCTCATTGGTTGCTGCCATTGTTGAGGTGCAAAATTTGGCTGTTGATACAATGGTTTCTGGATAGGTACAGGCATCTGCTGTCTCTGAGGTCGGCGTTCTTGATAATTTTCGCTTCTTCCTGATGTTGGAGGTTGGCTTATTTGATTTTTTTAAGGTATAGAACATTATTTTCTTTCTGTACGTATTGTATTGCCGTGGCTAAACTTCCTGGTCTTATTGCTCTGATAACAGAGCCCATTGGTTCTCGTAGGTTCTCGTAGGCCTGCTAAGAATGTTGAAAGAGCTTGTTGACGGAAAAATTATTGTTTGCCCCTCTTAATATCGGCATTTATGGTATGTAATTCTAGGTAATTTTTAATGCAGCTTAAAACGACCATGATCTTTTCGAGAAAATGCAAAATAGATTTTGTTGAGCCTTGTCTTAAATATACTAGGTCCCTTGTAAGCGTTTTTTATTTCGTCGCAACTTTTGCATCCATATACTAATATAACTTCTTTGGCTGTGCCTGATTATTTACTGGTAATAGCATGAAGCAAAAACTTGTTTTGCATATTAGCTGCATTAAGTCTGTCATAATAATGGTTCAGAAGTATTGTAGAAACTTTAATAGTGCATTTAAGAATGCATAAATTTTTACCGTCAAATTGTGGAACTGCCATATTTTAAAAATTTCAATATAATATAGGCAATACTCAAATCATTATAGTAATTTTCAATAGCCAATATATAAATATATCATAATTCTACTTATCTTCTACCTATTAATCTCTATGTTTATTAATATATAGTATTTATTAAGTTATTCAAATTTGTCTTTAAATTCTGAAGTTTCTGAATTTGACTTCAAAGTCAATCTAAGGACTTATAAAAATTCTTTCAAAATTTAATCTTCTTAATTCTAAGTAATAATAAAATCGCTTACAGGATAAAGACGATGCCGATGTGGATTTCTTTCCTCCTGAAGGCTTCTTACTTCTAATTCCCTTGGGTGAACTCTGCAGACGGTTTCCCCTGGGGCTGGTTCTTGGAACAGTGGACAAACACTAAAAGTGACGAGGATCTATAAAGACTCTTCCACTTCCGTACTGACTCTGCGCCAATTATGAATGTTCCTGGGAAAAACACTTTTTTAAAAACTGAACTTCACAATTAAAACTTTAAATTTTCGACTTACAAAGATTTTAGTAACAACAACGATACAACAACTGGATGGTAGCGGTCATTGTACTGTAACTTGATTACTATGAAAATCAGAACGATAAACATACGCGGCATGGATAGCCCGAAAACCGGCCGTCATTCATTTTGTCTAGATGGTCGTTCCAGTTATTTTAAAATTTTGCAATTTTGACATTAAACGTAAATATATTAAAGTTTTGTCTTTAGTATTGTACCGTTTTTAAAAATAAAGAAGGGTTCTTAATTTATATAAATATATTTATTTATAAGTTTACAGCACGAAAATATCTTATCGACTAACTTTAACTCCTAAAAGGTCTGCTTATATATACAAGTTATTATGTACTGGAATATTCTGGAGTAATCCACATCTAATTCGTCTGTTTGACGGATTAAACTCTCACGCGGTCGATAGTTCCAGTCGCTTCTAGAAGGACAGATCATCCTCGTCTCGAGATGCAACCGTTAAATGGGCTACGTCGAATGCATATTCGTAACACTGCTCCCCTTAGATCTCTTAGATCTGAGATTCCCGATCAGCAACTCTATATGTAGGCCCAGGATGACGGAATCTATAGGACTCCCCAGCTATGCATGAACGCCTTAGAAAGAAACAACACTGTCTTTGAATCACACGATTTCTTCAGATTAATGCAACACGTTTTAATTCGTACGCCGGTTTCTCGGAAGATCACTTCAAGCATGCTTCTGACAATCTTCCAATCTAGATTTTCTAGTGCATGGCCTATCTTGGGTAAGGCCAAATTATTGATGTCATAATTGCACACGATTTTCTTCAAATTAGTTAGATCACGCCATATGTCTCACTCTCACACTCGTAGGTTGCTTTGTTTGTATACGACTTCCTGGATTACGGAATTGTAGCAACCAGTTTAGAGTGGCGTGATCCGTGCGAAGAAGAAACTTTCTGCCATATAAGTATATACAACTGCTTTAAAAGTATTTATGTAAAAGCTTTCTAAGCCTAGCAATTCTCTCCTGTTAACGTAATAGTTTCTTTTGGGTTTCGAAAAGACTTTGTTAAAGTAAGCGATGACTTTCTCCTGCCCATCCTGGATTTGAGAGAGAACAGCTCCTATTGCACTGTTGCTGGCATCGGTGTCCAACACAAATTTTCCTGTCTCCCTAGGGTAGCTTAAAATCAGTGGACTGATCAGAGCCATTTGTAATTGTTCGAAAGCTTTTTGACACTCTTTGCTCCATATATATTATTTGCCTTTTTCTGTCAACTTTGTTAATGGCTTGAAGAAGGCAAATTCTTTAACAAAACGTCGGTAATATGTACATAAACCAAGAAGCTTCTAATTTAGTGTTTATCTCTTTATACTGGCTAACCCTTAATTGC
The DNA here is from genome assembly GCA_918026665.1 of Diabrotica balteata. Lineage (NCBI taxonomy): Eukaryota > Metazoa > Arthropoda > Insecta > Coleoptera > Chrysomelidae > Diabrotica > Diabrotica balteata. The sequence continues at coordinate 64,586,813 of OU898282.1, forward strand.
TGCAAGTTTATTGCTGTTACACCATCACTCGCTAAAATATGTCCCAAGGACTTCACTTCTCGTCGAAATATGTAACATTTCTTTGGACTTAACTTCAAATTCGCTACCGCAATCGTTGGAAGACTTCTTTCAGATTATTGGCACGTTCGTCGAAGGATCGTTTCACGACAATTACATCATCCAAATAAACCAGGCATGTTTTCCATGTTAGACCTCTTAAAACTGCCTCCATCAATCTTTTAAATGCGGCAACGGCAATACATAAACCAAATGGCATAACCGTGAACTGCCAAAGCCCTGATCCTAGCGAGATTGTGGCTTTTGTCCGATCAGCTGGCTTCATGTCTACTTGCCAATATCCACTTTTTAGATCGAGTGTGAAGAACGAACGAACCAACGAGAACCAGAGAGGGTATCTAATATATCGTCTGTTTTGGGAAAAGAATAACTATCTTTCTTAGTTATCGCATTGAGCTGGCGGTAGGCAATAGAAACACACTTTAAACCATATTTCTTTTTGACTAGACATACTGGTAATTTCCATGGACTGTTTGATGGTTCAATTATCCCTTGTTTGTATATATCCTTGATGATCTCTTCGGCTTTCTCTCTTTTTGCAAATGAAAGTCGTCTAGGTTTTTGTCTGATTGGCTGAACGTCCCCGTTATTAATTGTATTCGTTACTATTCTTGTTTTGCCCTTATACTTCTTATCAATGTCAAAAACATCTTAAAATTTTATCAGCATAGACTTCACTTTTGTAGTTCGTTCATCATCAAGACCTTGGCACGTTTCATTCACCATCTCAACAAGCTCTTTAAAATACTTAGATTTCAATTATTTCTTATTGGTATTTATAAAACAAATCAAAGCCACGGAAACACACCGTCCGATCAAAGTTCTTTTACTTAACTTAATAGCAGTTCCCTTTAAATTCATAACTCTTGCAGGAACGACATCTTAAACTCTCACCAAAGCTTTTGCCGTTAGGAACTCGGTATTGTTCAAGTCTGGTCATCGGAATTTTCTGTTTATTACCGGGTATTGTAACGTCACAATTAGTTAGTAAGCTGATAACCTCTACTTTGTCTTCATTTAACAGCATCTCTTCACCACTGATGTCGAGAACTCCACTTTTGACATTCAATACAGCGCCAATTTTCTTAGTAAATCCATTTCCAATATGAACTCGTCGGAGAACTCTGAAATTAATTATCTGTGTTTTACTGTGGTCAGGCTAATGGAGACTGACATGTTAGTCTTGCCATATGTATTAATTATCTTACCAGTTGCTGTTCTGAGCTTAACTGTTGCTGGCAATAATTTAAGATGACCTCGTATTACTTCTAGATGTGCATTAGTTCTTGTTGCACATGTATTTACCAAAAACCATGTAGATTTATTATTGATACGCCCCTTGATGTACAAGCTATGAATTCCACCGGAGGACGTAATCTTAACAGTTACTAAAGGGGCTGTGTTTCTAGAGGTCGGCAATTTCCTTTTGGTGTTGACCTGTCCTAGTTTTCCGACGGTTGTATCATTTTCTTGCAATTACGGCGAATGTGACTTACGTCATCATAATTCCAACATCTGGGCTTGCGTCTCTTCGGCATCGTGTTACGAACTACTTTTCGTACCATTTCTTCCAGACGTTTATCATTTCGTCATCTTTTTGCTGTATCTTATGGAATGTTCTACAAACTTCTTTAAATTTCTCGTCATTTTGTCTAGCTGCTTCTTTAATAATTTAAAAAGTTTCTTCAATCATTTGCAAAACATTTTCAAATTTCTCCTCGAATTTTCTAGAAACATTTTCAGATCTAGAAACATTTTATCATCGTTTTTTCTAAAAGTTTCTTCAATCATTTGCGAAACATTTTCAAATTTTTTATCTTATCTCCATTCTTGTTGAGAACATTCTTTAGTTGTTCTTGGTGGATCTTCTTGAACCCGCTACAGTCTTGATTACGTTCTTCTTGTTGCTCACGCAACTGTTTTACTGAAAGTTATACTAGCAGCATTTGATCAGGCACACACGTATTTTTTAACGTTCTTTTCCTTAGTAAAAGCGCCCACCAAACTGACGTGGCACGTGGCAAGTAGCAAGTAGCACGCGTCCAGCATGTTCCTTAAAACGTAACCAATGAAAAGGAATAATTCAGCGCACACCATAATGACAGTGACGTCATTCGATCTAATCATTCGTTTACATTGGTTACATTTTATGTAATATGCTAGACGCGTGCTACTTGGTACTTGCCACGTGCCACGTCACTTTGGTGGGGGCTCTCCCTTACAAAGATCACTACCGAACTACGTCGGATGTTCTCGATGAACAATACTTTTAAAAATTTCAAAAGTATTTTTTAGCAATTACTGCTGAATTTATTTTTAAATCTCACACTAGACACCACGGTACCGTATTTAAATATAACGAGCGGTTTTTAATGTATATAAATATGTTTATTTATAAGTTTACAGCACGAAAATATCTTATCAACTAATTTTAACTCCTTAAAGGAGTTTAAGCTCCTTTGCACCTTTTAAGGCATTTCGTCAATTTTGGTCTATTTATCAATCAACCCTGAAGATGCTCTAGGAAGCGAAAGTACTTGGGCAAGATTTAATTAATAAACTGTGCTCTATATCTGCCTTTTCATTTGATCAAAAATTGATTACTTGAGCTACCTTTGTCTCTGCAAATCAGAGATCACCAGCCGTGGTTTTAATTATTTTCTATTGTTAATAGAACTTTCTCGTTTATTTTATAGAATCTGGTTTAAAAGCATTTGATTTTTCATTCATGTACGAGTTTTTCCTCCCCCTGAGTTGCTTATACGTTTGCTACTTATACCGTGTACTTTTTTTGTTACATAAATGTATATGTACTATTTTTTTAATATCATTGCATTTGTCATCGAATATTTTATTAAGTTTATATTCACTGACTTATATTCGTTTGAATATTTTATAACAGCAGAATTTATTAAAGGTAAAAAAAATAATAAAGTATAAGCACTTGTTAAGTACAAGCAATCGTTTATTTGAATACCAGAAGCATTTGTTTGTAAGTACTTATACGAGAATACGAGAAGAATATTTTCTCGACAAAACCGACTCTTGAAATTTACGGCGCGTCAAGTGCTGAACATCAAGTAGTAATATGAATTTCACAGTCAGATTTTACGGCAGATATAGCTTGAAGAAATGCAATAATATTCTAGAATTGTGCAAAGTAATGTATGCACAGAAGAACGGCCTGGTGTGAATTTGAGTGATGTTAATTAGTTTCCCAGCAAGATCACGCTTCAACCCGTTTCTCTCCTCGACCTTACTGCTTAGTGATTTCTGGTATATCATATTTTAGACATATCTGTTTATACTGAGAAAACATAAATTATTATTGTTGTTTTTACGTCACATTATTTTTAATAACCACCTAGAAATTTAGATATAGAAAGTAGTTATATTTCAAATTAAATATTTCACTAACGTCTGGACTAAGTCTGGAAATCGCTCTGAAAATGCAAATTAACGAATTAGTAAATATTGTGTATTGCAAATAATTGATATATATATATATATTATATATATATATATATATATATATATACATATATATATATATATATATATATATATATATATATATATATATATATATATATATATATATATATATATATATATATATATATATATATATATATATATATATATATATATATATATATATATATATATATATATATATATATATAATCATTCAATCTTCGCTTATCCATTGCTGGACAAATATCTCCCTCATAATTTTCCATCTATTCCGATCTTGTGCCTCTTGCATCCAATTCCTATGACAACGTTTTAGATCGTCAGTCCAACGTGTTTTTGGACGACCTCTGCTTCGGTAGGCATCATCTCTTGGTCTCCATTTCAGTAACATCTGTTATCTGTCATTCGAGCCACGAGGCCTGCCCAGTTCCATTTCAGTGTTGCTACTCCCTCTACTGCATCAGCCACTCCTGTTCTTTGTCGTAGCTGGCGATTTGTGATCTTGTCTCGTAGTGAAACGCCCAACATAGCACGATCCATCGCCCTTTGACACACACGGATATTTGAACTATTCTCCTTGTCATGGTCAACGTTTCCGCACTGTAAGTCAACACTAACAAAACACACTGATTAAAGGTTTTTTTTTAAGACATATTGGTATATCAGAAGATTTGAAAATATGGTTCAGCTTGGCGAAGGCTGCCCAAGTCAGTCTTATACAACGGAGAAGCTCAACGATTTGGTTATCTTTTCCTATGCGGATCTCATGACCTAGGTATTTATAGGCCATTACCTGGTCTATGGATCTTGTTCCTGCGCATATATCTTCGCTGACTACAAGATTTGTCATCATCTGGGTTTTAGATATATTTATTTTCAATCCCCCTTCTAGCGAGGAAAGGTATATCATCTGCAAACCTTAGATGGCTAAGCTTCTCTCCGTTTATGTTTATGCCCTTGTCGGTCAGTTTTGCCCCTTTACATATATATTCCAAAAGCGTAGTGAACAGTTTCGGCGATATGGTGTCCCCCCTGGCGTACTCCACGTTGTATCGGGAATTTCTGGGTCTGACGATCACCCACTCTAACACTGGCTGTTGCGTTTTGGTATATGTGTTTAATTATATTTATATACCGATAGTGAATCCGGCATTTTGTCAAGGTTTTCAACATTTTTTGTTGATTTACGGTGTCGAATGCCTTTTCATAGTCGAAAAATATTAAAACTAGTGGTTTATTATATTCAGTGCATTTTTCTATAAGATTTTTCATTACCAGTAGGTGATCATTTTTTCCATAGCCTTTTCTAAAACCCGCCAGTTCTATGGGCTGATCAAACTCCAATTTATTTTCTAGTCGTTTCGTAATTATTTTTGTAAATAGTTTATAAATATGTGAAAGTAGACTTATGGGCCTGTAATTCCTGAGGTCGACAGCATCCCCTTTTTTATAAAGTATGATAATTTCTGCGTTATACCACTGGGTTGGGGTTATTGCTACCTGCAAACATCTAGTGAATAGTTTGGCAAGGACCTGCCATAATCTTTTTCCAGCCACTTTCAAGGCATCTGCCACTATTTCATCGCCTCCGGGGGACTTATTGTTTTTAATTTCTTGCACTGACCTTCGAACTTCATTGGGGGTTACGTCCGGTAAAATTTCAGATCCCTGATTGATTAGCTTTGGTAATGATCCACTCCGTTTACATTGCTGTTCTTTGTATGGTTGTCTATAAAAACTTTCTATCGTGTTCATAATTTGAACTCTATCCTCAATGATTTACCCCTGTTCATTTCTTAATTTGTGGAAGTTTTTTCTTCCAATGTACATGCTCTGTCTGAGTACTTTCAAGCTTTTATTTTCTTCCATTATTCCAGTTATTTTCATCGTATTGTATCGTCTCAGATCTTTTCTAACTTCCTTTTTAATTTTCTTATTCAAAATTCTTAGTTCATTTTGGTTATGATCCTAATTTGCCCTAAGTTTTCTTCTTTTCTCTAGAAGATGTTTTGTGTTGTGGCTTAATTTTTTGTTATTGTTTTCAGGACGAGGACAGTATTTTTTTTCAGCTTCTGTCTATATTTAAGTAATATTATTGTTCATTTAATTGATTTTGATATTCTCTAAGTCATATGTATCCAAACTAGTCTTAATATTTTTTTTGTAAAGTAAGTGGTATATCTTTTGGGAACATCCACCTACCACTTTTCTTTTTGAGGACCATTTTTGTTCTTTCAACTTCAGTGTTAAAAGTGGTTTTTGCTCTAATTGGTCTATGGTCACTCCCTGTTGAAAATTTATTCAGTACTGTTACTTTGTTCTTTGGTTCGGACTCTTCCATGTCCACTTACGTTGCGGTTCCGAAGAATGAGTTCATCACAAAGGGATTTTCCTGATGTAAGAAGTCAAGAAGCCTGTTACCTCTCTCATTTCTCTCACCAAATCCAAAGTTTCCCATAGCAGATTCTGCATCATCTTGTTTGAATTCCAATTTGGCGTTCAAATCTCCAATTACCAATGTGTAATGTGTTTTCAAAGTTTGTATAGCTGCTCTGATATCTTCATAAAATTGATCAACTTCCTCATCTGGGTGGCTCTTAGTTAGTGCGTAAGCCTGTATAATTTTAAGTTTGTATCTTGGGTTTAATTTATCTATATATATATATATATATATATATATATATATATATATATATATATATATATATATATATATATATATATGTAAATACTTTTTTCTTTTTGGGTGTGGTAGTCAATAAAAAATAGAGCTTTGCTAAGGCGTACTATTTATTCTGAAATCCGAGCTTTCGGTGGTTGTTTGCCACCTTTATCAAGGTCTACAATGAAAATTACTATGTTATAAAATTAGGCTGATGTAATATAAAAGTTATAAAAACTTACCAGAAAGTAAGATTCATAGCATATAAAACACAACGTTAAATAACATAATGTGATCTGAATTACTGAAGGCATTAAAACTTAAAAACTTTAAAATAACTTAAAAATTAAAGAACATGTTACAAAGTTTAAAAAGTAAAAAATAAGACGACATGTTTGACAAAAAACAGTCGTCTTCGCAGGTTTGAATTCAGTCACATCTAACGAACAGAAAGAGGTAGTAGGAGGAACTATTGTTGTTTAAATAGTTCGATGTAACTACTTCTGTTAGACATCAGTTTGAAAGTTTGTTTTCAACAACAACAACAATGATGTTTGTTTTGTCGAGATTCATTTTTAATCCTATTTGATTCGATTTGTGATTTAAATCTTGTAGCATTGATTTTAGTTCATGGATATCTGTGCTTATTAGTACTATGTCGTCTGCAAAACGCAAATGGTTAACATATACTCCATCTATTTTTAATCAATTTTCGGTCCAATTTAGTTGTATGAAAACATTTTTTAATGCCAAAGTAAATAACTTGGGTGAGATGGTGTCGCCCTGTCTCACACCTTTGCCAAGGTCTATTTTCATAGTTTCCAGATCATCATCTGTTTTTACCTGAAAAGTAGCATCATCGTATATATTCTTAAGCTTAATTATACGTTACATATTATATTATTACCTATAATAATTATGAACATGGATAGCATCAAATGAAGACCAAATCAAAGAAATTAAGATATGTATTGAAATAGTACGTGCATCATTCGTTAGACTTAAAAAGGTTCTTTGTGATGAAAAGGCCGAAATACTTAATATTTTAACTAATTATGCAAGGCAAAATTCGAGGAAAGCCCAATGCAAGAAGACGAAGAATATCGTGGCTTGAGGATTTGAGGGAGTGATTTAAATACAGTAGTACAGAACTATTAAGAGCGGCAGTCATCAAAGTCTGCATAGTTATGATGACCTTTGATAGATGACGGAAAGAAGAAGAATAAGATGGGTGAATAGAAGATACAGATGAGTAAAAGTGATTCTGCTAAAATACCCATGTTAAATAGGCAGGTCAGAAGAACCTAAACTCAGATATCTGGACGATGTTCAGAGCGATTTAAGGGAGATTGGAGTCTGGGTATGGAGAAGACACATTCGACACGGAGGAATCAAAGAATGTTTTGAGGCAGGCCAGGGCTCACAAACGGCTGTAGCGCCAACTGATAATGATGGCAAAAGATTACCATGAAAGAGATTTTGTTCAAACTAAACATAACCTTTAAATTATTTCAACATGTACTTGCCGAAAGTTCCAATATATATACATATTTATCCTTGTTGATGTCACATGAAACAATAACTTAATATTGAGAAAATACAGTTAACACAAATTAACTATTGACTTATACTAAATATTAAACATTGTACTTAAAATTGTATAGCTAAATTTTAGTGGTATTGAAAGTTTTAGTTTAAAAGGGTTTAGCACTTTTTTTAGTGTAATTTTTGTGTCTACATATATACACATGCAATTGAAATTTCTAGTTGTACGTTCAATTTTTATTTACATTTATTTCGTATTATGTATTATATGATGAATATCGCGTTTTCTACACATCAACTCGACTGTTGAGAAACAACAAGAAAATCAATTATAAAATACTTTTCTGGAGTCTAAATATTCTGCACTACAGTATCCACGAGCTAAACTCATTATATAATACTAAATAAAGTATAGTGCTTTTGATAAGTCTATGCATACGTAATATATTGTAGGTGTATCCAGAATTAACACTATATTAAAGATTTTCTCTATTTTGTATTTTTTTATGTGTAATATGGATCTACTTATAGCACTGTTATTAGATTGTTCTTAGGGAGAGGTTTTAGTTATATATTCAGTTTTAATAAAATTCGATTTTTGGAAGATACAAAAATTTTTTGTTTATGAATTTGGAATGTAATTATTGTTATTTATTACTAGGTATTTGGCTTTCCTATAGAAAATATTAAATCTCTTAAAAGTATATTAAATTCTATTGAAAAAATAATTTCTTGGTAAAAAATTTATATTTAAAAAACAAAAATACGGATATACTTTAATATAGGATAATTATTAGATTGTTATTAGGAAGAGGTTATAGTAAGATATATATAGCTTTAAAAAAAATTGGTTTTTTGGAAGAAATAAAAATTTTTCGTTTATGAATTTGGAATATAATTTTATTTTATCACTCGGTATTTGCAAAAGACCTTTCCCACAGAAGACATTAAATTAGTAAAAATGAAGAAATCCCTAAACCAGTTTCAATTGATTCGTTTCATTCAGTATTATTTTCATTCTCACACTTCCCGGGTATCTTCAATCCGTTCATGAATACTTACATCTAGCATTACGAAATATAGCATCTTTCATTAAAGTAGCAGTAGCAGTGAAAGAGTCTAAACGTTATTTGTGTTAGTTTCGCTGTGGTTCACGTACTTTTGTGGTCTAAGAGCTACCTGATTCCACATCCGGTCTACCACCTAAGACCACATCCTCCGTTTTTCAAGTAGCTATGAAAAAGGACCTTCAGTGGCGTATCAAGAGAAACCTAATATGATACAATATTAAAATTGATAATTGTGCTTCAATGCATTTTTTTAGTTCGATACGAATCTTCGAGTTGATACGAATTTCATAATACTATAGTTCTGTAGATACTTAGAAATTATAAAAAATATTATTAGGAGAAAAAGAAAATTTAAAAAAGCAGGCAGTGATCTATTAAATTAAAATTATATAATAAATTCAACCAATTAGAACAGAAATTAGAACAAATAAAAACGAATCAATTAGCGACTATTTCAGATTACTTTTAAATAAAATTTCTAAATATTTTGAAAAACATCCCAATCAAATTAAGGTTATAACAAACTAAGTGAAAAAACGATAGCATTTATAACTAAAATCTCAATTACATTATTTTTAAATATCATATTGATGCATTTAAAATATATGCCTAAGATATGAAGGTACAATGATTCTTAAACTTGGTAAAAAATAAAATAAAATATCATCGCAGAGGCCGATTTCCTTATTCCCAATAATTTCGAAGCTATACAACAAGTTATTACTGAAAAAAATAAAGCCTCTTCTTCCAACTAAAAATCTAGTTAAACTCACGAGTTTGGGATTTGAGAAAGATAGTCAACTATGGACTAAGTCCATATAACAATGGATATAATAGAGAAGTCACTAGAAGAACAGACAATTTGCGCTCTGTCTTCCTCCATGTGGTGCAAGCTTTTGATAAAGTATGGCACGAAGTACTTAAATATAAATTAAGCTATACATTTTTTAATATCAAACAAGAAGAAGAATAACCGAAATTAAATAAAATTAATGCAGGCGTATGACAAGGTAATGTGTTAGGTCCAGTACTCCTATACTACCACCATAACTACCTTTAATAACTGCAATGACGTACTGGCTTTAAATGCAGATCGTTAAGATGCAACAAGGAACCTGCAAACCTCTGCTAAAAAACTGAGCAACTGAACTTAATGATAACGAATTAAGTTAATTAATATATTCAATAATTTTACAAAGAAAAAAATCAGCATAGTCCCACCCATGTTAAAAAAAAGAGAAGAGCTTAACATTAAGTAGGTAACAATGCACTCCGTCAATTTACAATAAAATGATTTTCTATAAACAGATACTAAAAACTATAAGCACATATGGCATCTGCGTGATTGTACCAATAAAAGTAATTCACACATCATTTAGCAATAAAAAAAGAAATAAGGACCATTGTTTAGGCTCCTTGGTACCATAGAAACAATGACTTTTTAAACTCTTTAGTTTTAAGTCTATCCAGCTTCTTAACAACGCTGATTTTTTCGAAGACTTAATTTATAGGAACCAGCCTTTTAAGTAAGTTAAGTGAAAAGTAAAAACACAAAGTATAATACAAGTAATGATACACGTTAATATTTGTGTAACAAATTAATAAAACCTGAAGAGTATTATTGCGTTTGTTGTAAGTATTAGATATTTGACAATAATTTAGATAAAAAAAATTGATTATTAAATACACTGATTTATAAGATTGTAATATTGATAGGTATCCTATTCGTTTTTATAAAATGAAAATATATATTTCAAGTATGCAAGCTTAGTTATTTACGAAAGACAATTACGATTTAATTTCAAAACAAAGCATCACTATTCGCGTATACGTATTTTGTCATTTTTGGATTCCTCAGAGCGACTTTGTTGTTCTATCGGTTCTTCCAGATTTTTCGTGCTAGGTTAAAGACAAGAAGATATTTAGTTGTGCAAGGCACAATAATATTGGAGTAAAGTTTAGATCATTACTAAACCTACATATTTGTTTATTACATTATGTAAGAAATCGGGTTTAAAACACAAATAAATATGCTCATATAGTGCTTCTAATTACATGATTAATAGCTTACGAAACAAATAAATTCTAACCAAAGACCTAACAGATTTTTTCGTGAAAGGAAGCTTTAATATGAGTTCTACAAATCTCGAGTAAATTCATTAGATCCTAAAAATAAGCTTTGAAGAGCATACAACTAGAAAAATAATTAAATTAAAGTTAAATTAAATTAATTTAAGTTAAAAATTAGAAAAACCATTATCAATAGTTTGCGGAATACATTAGATATGGATTATATCCAACCAAATTAAAAACCAGAGAAGACATCATCTAGTAAGTCTCATTCAATATTAGTCAGCATTTTTGTTCAATGGATTTCTTCAACCCCTAGGAATCAAGGTAACATCCAGAATATTAATCTATAACTATCTTACTAATAAAACACTCGTATTCTAAGGTTATTCCGTATTTATACCTAGAATAGTTATCCGAGGTATAAGGTAAATAAAATACTAAAATAATTTGTTACAAATAAACTCGGTATAAGTTAGCTATAAGTATTCCCACTTTATTCGGAAATAATAGTTTGGCAATGTCGCAATCTTTTGCACAAATACATAGAACAACGAAATATTGAGTAAAATATGTCAATTTTGATTTTTCTTTGAAACTGACAATGACAACTGACACCATATATATATATATATATATATATATATATATATATATATATATATAATATATATATATATATATATATATATATATCGCAAAAAGGAGTACGACCGTCTATCCAATATAAATAAGGATCACTCAGATGAGTGGTGGGTTCAATCGGTCAACTAGGTGGAGAAATAAAAGACAAAGTTGATACTACTTCATCTATTTTGAAGACGTTTCGCTATCGAATTCTGATAGCATCATCAGTTCATCTAAAAATTTATTTACATTAGAGTACCACACATTCATGAAGAAGATGTTAAATAGTTACCTTAAAAAAGATATGTAGTTGTCAATGGTATTAAAAAGTCAGTACAAAAACTCAAATAAATGGACATCGAATGGTGATATTGTATAAACAATTAAATAACTAACAACATTAAGAGACTTAGTAAAAATTAGCAAAGCAACAGAACACGTGGTGTAATAAGCATATAATATTTAATATAATATTAAATAGTGAAGCAGAACTAAGAAAATCATTGATTCACTTCCAACTAAGCAAAAAAAATTTTTATTTTAACTTCATCTTAACTTTTGGTAGCATTATTAAAGTTAACTACATTAAGATATAAAAAATATGTATAAAAAAGATATAAAGTTAAGTTACCACTGTTTGCTTGGCACCTGTTGCAGTTGAAATGGCGTTAAATTAAAAGGTACCGAGTCAATGACATGAAACAGACAGCCAGCCTTGAGGTCGAAAAATTACTCGACAGAACAACAAGGTTAATAATACCAACCCACTAATTTGAGGGCGACTTTTTAATACCATTGACAACTACATATCTTTTTTAAGGTAACTATTTAACATCTTCTTCATGAATGTGTGGTACTCTAATGTAAATAAATTTTTAGATGAACTGATGATGCTATCAGAATTCGATAGCGAAACGTCTTCAAAATAGATGAAGTAAAATCAACTTTGTCTTTTTATTTCTCCACCTAGTTGACCGATTGAACCCACCACTCATCTGAGTGATCCTTATTTATATATATATATATATATATATATATATATATATATATATATATATATATATACATAAATATATATACATATATAAATATATACAGTGTAGGTAAAAGTTTATGGTCGGTATGGTAAAATTTAACAGGATATCTAACGCAGATATAAAATCATATTTTCAGCGAATTAGACAAAGATAACAATCATATTTCCCCTTCGTCTCCCCTCCTAAAATCTTTTTAACACTCATTGGCCATTGCCCATTAGTGAGACGATTAGTTCCGATCAGATATTCTCTGGTTCCGATCCTAATATACCTAAAAAACTAGAGGTGAGTCCTCTCGTTTTTTTAATTTTTATCGGAACCGTTTTTCGTAAACTGTAACTAGTTCATTGTTTACCAGTATTCAAATTAGCGAGTACACAAACATATTGGCTATTATCGTTTATGTGTATAAGTATTGAAATAAAAGAACCTAACGAAGGATATATTTATTGTAACTTGAAAAATAAATTAAATAATACAAATGGTACTTAAATACTTACATTTACATTACACATTATTAAATCGCGAATCGTCTAAATTGACATTTAAAAACATAAGTTTTTCCACTTTTTTTGTTAATCGCGTTCTGCTTTTATTTAAAATTAAACCAGCTGGTAAACATGTGTTCACAAGGAAAAGATTTTGTTACAATACTACAACATTTTATAAATATAGTGGTTAAGTTAGGATATACATGGCGATGGTTTTTTCACCACGGTAATGGACAGTTCCAATCTCCGTTCGAAATTTTTTGTGGGTAATATATCATCAGACAATTAAATGTCGACTTCTTTTATACCTCTCGATACAGGTGTATGTTTAGATGAGTCATGTCCAATTAATTCATCAAAAATACACCATGGACTTAAGTCATCTTTATCAGTTTCTTTTTCTTGGACAGATTGATTTTCAAGATTTACTAAACTTTTCGTTTCATCCGTTTCCATAGTTAAAGAACCAGCTTTTAAAAAGTTTGCAGGGTGGATTCCTGGATATAAACCGCCAACAAGAAAAACTTTGTCAGGTTCATTACTTCAGGAATGTTATGTCAAAAGTGAGCAAATTATTAGATCACAAGTTGTTAAAGAAGTAGAAAATATCTGTATTACTACTGACCTCTGGACATCTGGAGTAACTGAGAGTTACTTTGCATTAACAGGACAATATTTAACCAAAAATTTAGTATTCAAAACGGTTTTATTAGGCTGCTGCCATTTTTCTGGAAACCATAATCCAGAAAACAGCGATTACTGAAATTATTAATCAGTGGGGTCTAAAACGAAAAGTAAATTTTGCAGTAACTGATAATTCCTCAAATACGGTCAAAGCTATTAAATATGTTTTGTTTTATGATGACTGTGATTTATGATGATGTTTAAATTTATTGGTGGAGGACGCACTTAAATGCTGTCGTGTACAAATAGATAAACTAAAAAGTCCTTTTTTCGAGCTGGTTACTTCTATAATTAACGAACAAAAAGATTGTACTATTAAAAATCAAGCAGTACAAGAAAAAGAAACCAATAAATATGACTTAAGTCCATGGTGTAATTTTGATCAATTAATTGGCGATGACTCATCTACACGTGCACCTGCATCGAGAGTCCATTACAACGGTGGAAAAACCATCGCCATGTATATCCTAACTTAACCACTATATTCATAAAGTATTGTAAATGTGAACACATCTTCAAAATATGGTTTAATTTTAAATAAAAAAATAATACGGTTAACAAGAAGTAAAGTAGAAAAACTTATGTTTTTTATGTCAATTTAGACTATTCGCGATTTAATAATAACGTGTAATGTAAATGTAAGTCCGATTTACTACTTGTATTGTTTAGTTTATTTTTCAAGTTATAATAAATATATCATTAGTTTCTTTCACTTCAATAGATATACACATAAACGATAATAGCCGTTATGTTTGTTTATGTAGGTACTCTCTTACTTGAAACTACTTTTAAACAATCATAGTTACTTGTTTATGAAAATTAAAATTTTTAACTGCTTTCAATTTTTTTTGGAATCCTGAGAAAACTAACAAATATTTTTGAAAAATTTAAATGCAGAATGAAAGATTACATTATTACCGAGGGCCGAAAGTCCCTTAGACTAAACAAAAAGTTTTTTTAATGAGATATTTGATATTAAAAATCACACTACATTTTGTTTTTTTTCCTCCCTATAACTTATTAAAATAAACATTATAGAAGTTTTCAGGGACTTTCGGCCCTCGGTAATAATGTATTGTTTATTCTGCGTTTAAATTTTTCAAAAATATTTATTAGTTTTCTCAGGATTCAAAAAAAATGAATGCATTTAAAAAACATTGGCCCGAAATTTTGCTCCTACGCTCTTAACGATAAACTAGCACGACCCACCTCTACTTCTCGTTACTCGATCTTTTGACCAGACGACTATCTAGACTAGACGTTGCCAAATAATTAGCGTATGAATATTTTTTAATGTGGCGTTATTGTATGCATGTTTAATTGTTTATTATTTCATATTGGGAAATTATTTTGATGTTTAGATTTTTAGTTCGGAAATCGTACTTAAAATACGAAACATTCATAAATTTATTTATATAAAACGATTTCCGAAATGGAAATCAAAATGTTATATTACAATTATTGTAAAGAAAACTTGTGGCATATTCCCAATAAAAAAAAAACAGTAACCTGCCATTTAAATCAATTTCGCTCAAATTTGATTATCTTGGGCATTTTATCTTCTTGATAGAACATTGTTCAAATGCAAAAAAGACAACAGGTCAAATAAAACCGATAAGTTTGGCAACGTTGAACTTCCCCTTTTTTATTATTTCTAGTCATGAAGGTTCGGCGATATAAAGGGCGTACCTAATATACCTCTCTCTTTTTAAACAGCTGTTTCTCACTCCATCTCACGTAAGGTCCATACCGACCATAAACTTTTTCCTACACTGTATATATATATATACATATATATATATATATATATTATATATATATATATATATATATATATATATATATATATATATATATAATTTATATATTATATATATATATATATATATATTTATATATATATATATACATATATATATATATATATATATATATATATATATATATATATATATATTTATATATATATATATATATATATATATATATATATATATATATATATAAATATATATGTGTATATATATATAAATATATATATATACATATATATATATATATATATATATATATATATATATATATATATATATATTTATCTTATAGGTTGAGTTTGAGTATTTTAAAATTGCAAAAATCCTTACACCGTCTTTAGAAAACCGATATTTTATTTTAAATTCTCTATCAGTGTATTTTGAAAAAGGATTTATTTTTTCTTTAAAAGTTTTTCTTTTTCGTGTATTTTCCATCATGTTAATTAAATTATCAACTTTCTCGGCAGCCGCAACAACCCTTAAAGTAGCCACATAAGGCAGCCACATATTTTTATTATATAGCTACTCACAAAATAATATAAAAAATAATATATTCTTGTCACTGATGACTTTGACATTCATAAAATAGGTTATACCTTTATAACAGACTTTATAAAGTCTTTATAAAGTCTGTTATAAAGGTATAGACAGACTTTATAAAACTAGGGTGCGGGTCGGTATAATCCTGGAATAAATTTTTATATCAAGTATAACCTATATCTAAGGTATTCCGTGTTTATTGGTAGTGATTTTGCCTATACCTGATTTATTCTGAGTATAAGTTTTATACTTGGTTTATTAGTTTTGCTCTAATACTTTTGAGCTTCTAACAATTAACAAAAATTTTAAATTTATATTATGTTTATATATATATATATATATATTATATATATATATATATATATATATATATATATATATATATATAGATATATATATATATATATATATATATATATATATTATATATATATATATATATATTATATATATATATATATATATATATATATATTATATATATATATATATATATATATATATTGAAATGATTTCAATATGTCAAAGAGGATATAACTTAAAGGGATTTTTATATGAGTTTGTTGTTCATGAATTTCATGAAGCCATCACAATGTGGGGTCGACTCTGAAATAAAAGGGAGAAAAGATTAGTAAATTGCTAAATAAATTAATTTTGACTTACCTGGTATAGTGTTAATAATTTCTGAATAGTATAGTTGCCTAGTGTATAGGTGAATCGTCTAAACCTTAAAAGGAATAAAAAAGAAGAATTCTTAAAAAATTATTTAAACATAGAAATTTTAAAAATAAACGTCAGAAAAATAAACTGTCAAAAGTCTGTGGGAACTAAATTAATAGGGGTTTTGTTAAATAAATTACAATGATGTGGAGATGAAAAGAATAAATTATATTAGTATTGTTAAGTTTTATATCTGAATTTTTTTTTATAAATTCCCAAATTAGATGTGATTAAAGTGCTTATGAGAAATTAATGTGGTTTGACAAATATGTCAAAACAGGACAGTTTTATGGTTGAATAAAATAGAAGACGGAATGAAAAAAGAAAGCGGGTTGCTGTTAGCAACGAATAATTTAGGTGGTTGGTGCTAGCTATGGCGGTGAACAAGGAAGAATAGGTTGTTGGAGGCGACGAAAATTTTGGAGGAAGAGCCCTAAAAAGGTGGAATAGTCCGGGAGTGCTTTAAAATCGTTTAATTATAATTTAGTTTTTCCACATTTTCAAATAGAGATATCCAGAATTTGTTCCAGAGAGTAAGAGAAATTTTGACTTATAAATTATAATTGGAGTGCAGAAATGTCATTTAGATTGAAAAAGTAAAAATTCATGAATTAACTAATTGCGATAGGCCTTAAAAATTGAAATATTAATGATCATTAAAATAAAAATATAATAGTACGTACCTTTAACTTCCGAAGAGAGGATAGATATTCCAGTTTCACCGATTATTTTGCGAGTAGTTAGTTTTCTTTAAAAAATAAAAAAAATCAGAACTGTTTGAAAGTGAGTTTGGATAATAATTTTGGGGATCATTTGAAATTTTGATTATATTTTAATGTTAGTTATAAGTCAGCAGAATAAAGTGTTCAGTTTTCTTTTCTTTATATTTCATTTAAACACTTTATAAAGTTGCAATAGTCATTTAGATTTAAGGTAATTGTAGAGAGTTTCCACATTTTGTAATCAAATTCTATTTTCACGACACATTAAGGTTTACACGATTCCTATTTTTGTAAATTTTTAAAGGCAACCCAAGTTGCAGACGAATTTTATTGTTTATATTAAATTTGTTCAATATTAATAAATAACGTGCTTCATTTGGGTTAATTTATCAAAAATATAAAGTAAATTTTGGTTTAATTTCTTTTTGAACTCTACCAGGAGACTACAGAGTTGACGTCACACAGTGACAGATTGCTTAGAACAAATAATTGAGCTAGCCGAGGTATAGTATATTAACAACGAACTACATACTTTTAAAATTCACTTCAATTCAATTAAAATTATATTTATTAACAATAAAACAGAAAAATAATAAAAACAAAACTATTACAATTGGCGCTAACAACGTGGAGCCTCTGGGAAAACAGAAATAAGGGTGTTTTTTTTAAGCAGATTTATTAATAATACACAGATTAAAATAAAAACAAATTGGTGTGATTAGAGTTGTAGAGATTCTGGGGTAGTTAAAGTTAAATTTGAGAATAAATAGAGATTAGGATAAAATGGCAGACCGAATGACTTTAAGAAATGGAAAAGAAATCGTACCGAAAGAGAGTGAAGGAGAACAGGTGTTAGAACAGGAACAGGGTATACAGGTAGATGAAGAAAGCAGAGGAGGATCAGGAGAATTTGTAGTACAATATTTAGAGCAAGGCAGACAAGAAGCAGGACAAGGTGATAGAGAGGGAAGTCTAACAGATAGTTTGAGAGAGGAGTTGGATGAGACAGTGAGAGATAGACGTGATGAAAGTGTGGATGAATGTAGAGTGCAGGAGGAGAGACGTAGGGAAGGAGATGTTGGAGAGTCAGGGATGACACAGATGGATATGAGGCAAATAATGCGGATGTTACAACAGATGGATCATAATATTAGGGGAGATATGCACAAAATGGATAGTAATATTAACAATATTAGGGGGGATATGAACAAAATGGAAAATAATATTAAAGGAGAACTTAGGGAAGAGTTAATTAAAATGAGGGAAGAAATCAAAGAAGAAGTGAAGATAGTCAGGGAAGAGATGCTACAAATTACCCAAGGTTTAGAAGAGAAAGTAGAACAGGTCAGAGGAGAAAGTGAGAATTTTAAGAGGAATGTACAGGAGGAGATATCCAGAGAAAAGGCCATAATTAGAGCGGAAATAGGACAGGAAATTGGGAGCAGATTTGTAGAGTTGGGAACAGCCATTAAAGAGAATTTACCAATGGAAATAAACAAAGAAGTTAATAAGCAGAATAAAGAGATTGTTAGGGAGGTAGAAAGTGTTAAAAGGCAAACTCAGGATTATGAGGAAAAAATTACCATTATAAAAAATAATATAAAGAAGGGATTGCAGAATTTGGAACTGGAAATGGGTATGCATGCAAAGCAGGCGGAAAAGGGAGATAGAGTATTACAGGGACAAGTTGAGGAATTGAGAGAGAAATTTAAAAATGCAAGTGAGGAGATTCAGCGTTTGGAATCAAATCTAGGACAAACAAGAGTAGTGAGTACTGTGGTGCCGAGTTATAATGATGGGGGAATAAAGTTTGATGGAAACCTGAATCACTTACATCCTAGAATATTTGTAGATATCATCAAAAATAAGGTAAAGAATGTAAGGGATCCAATAGAAATGAAATTGAATATTCGAAACATGTTAGTGGGCATGCCATTATTATGGTTTTGCAATAATGAAAATTCCATAAATAATGTGCAGGAATTTGAGGCCAAGTTTATTAACTATTTTTGGGGAGAAAACCAACAGGCTAGTTTCAGGGAGCGGTTGTATTTTGGGAAATTCAATTATGAAAAAAGTACCAACTACAATCTGTACGCAATGCAGTTATTCCAGACAGCACAATATTTAGAACCGGCTATGCGAGAAGAGGAGATTGTCCTATACATTGCCAGGCAATATAACCATAACATGGCAGAAACAATAGCTCTCCACAATATAAAGACGATGGAAAGTTTGACAGGATATCTTCAGAGGATTGAGAGGAGTGTAGGGACGCAGAATCGAAATGGACAAGAGCAAGTGACATATAGGAATAACACAGCAAATAGACAGGGATATGTGAATCGAGGGAATAATTATAGGGAAAGAGAATTTGAGAGACAAAATAGAAGCAGGGATTTTACAAATAGGGGAGAGAATTTGAACAATGTCAGGAGAGATATCGGACGATATAACTGGGAACGTAGACAAGGGAATCCAAACAATGATAGAGAGAATAACTGGAGACAAGGGAATGACAGAGGCAATAATTGGAGACAGAACCAGGGAAATTATCCACAGGAGACGAGAAATAGGGAAGTTTACAGAGAAGGGAATCCAAGATATAATAGGGGGAAAATGAGGAGAGAAGACAGGTGAATGTAGTTAGAACAGAGGAGAATAGGGGGGAAGCAAGTGTTGATGCAGAAGGGAGAAATTTTGCTTAGACCGCTCCTATGTGCATAATATTGTCTACTTATCAAAGTATGAACATCCAAGGGAGTTTATTAGAGATACTGGGGAATTAAATAAAAACAATAACACTAATACTTTAAAGTTTATTGAAGGGTACATACAAGATTCAGTATACAAGTTATTATTATAGATACAGGTTCAGAAGTAACTCTAATCAACAAAAACATTGTAAATAATTTAAATAATGCAATATTATGACACGAATTTTATATTATTAGATATAAGTTTTGTAAATAGAAGGATAATTAATACATAAGCATATCTTGAGATAAATTTGATAATAACATGACTCAAATAATTTATTGGGAACAGATGTACAGAATAATGATGAATTTATATAAAAAAAAAGAGGTTGATTTATTTTCAAGTAAATTTATAGGAGTTACAAGTATAAATAAATGAGCAAAGTACTATGGACAAATCGATATTTTGTAGAAATTGGGAAATAGGGAATATTATAATGATAAATAGTATATGTGAAAATATGTGGGAAATAAGATGAAAAATAGAATTATAGGAAATATTGAAATATGAAATATAGAGAGTTATATGTAGAGATGATGAAATGGATATTATATGCGGATACAAAAAGAATAAATAATAATGCGGCAATGAATAAAGATACTGAAATAGTATATGCGGAAATAAATGAATAAAGATATAAAATAAAGAGGGGAACAATTATAAGAATTTCTACGAAATTAGTACGAGAAATAAATAGTACAGGAAAAGAAGTAATGAAATTGGGAAAGTACTTGGAAATTTGATTCTGAAGTTGATATAATTAGTGAAAGATTTGTAGATTTTGTTTGGAGAAGTCTGTATTTTTCATAGAGTAAATTATTAAAAAAAAAAATATTCAAGAGATATGCTTATTAATAAAAGTCAGTTTATTGTTATGTTAATATTAATAAAATGTTTAAGTTTATCGGTAAGAATTTAGATTTAGTAAGTGCTGATAGTTAGCACTGAACAAAATCCAAATTGGGGGGAAGTTGAAATGATTTCAATATGTCAAAGAGGATATAACTTAAAGGGATTTTTATATGAGTTTGTTGTTCATGAATTTCATGAAGCCATCACAATGTGGGGTCGACTCTGAAATAAAAGGGAGAAAAGATTAGTAAATTGCTAAATAAATTAATTTTGACTTACCTGGTATAGTGTTAATAATTTCTGAATAGTATAGTTGCCTAGTGTATAGGTGAATCGTCTAAACCTTAAAAGGAATAAAAAAGAAGAATTCTTAAAAAATTATTTAAACATAGAAATTTTAAAAATAAACGTCAGAAAAATAAACTGTCAAAAGTCTGTGGGAACTAAATTAATAGGGGTTTTGTTAAATAAATTACAATGATGTGGAGATGAAAAGAATAAATTATATTAGTATTGTTAAGTTTTATATCTGAATTTTTTTTTATAAATTCCCAAATTAGATGTGATTAAAGTGCTTATGAGAAATTAATGTGGTTTGACAAATATGTCAAAACAGGACAGTTTTATGGTTGAATAAAATAGAAGACGGAATGAAAAAAGAAAGCGGGTTGCTGTTAGCAACGAATAATTTAGGTGGTTGGTGCTAGCTATGGCGGTGAACAAGGAAGAATAGGTTGTTGGAGGCGACGAAAATTTTGGAGGAAGAGCCCTAAAAAGGTGGAATAGTCCGGGAGTGCTTTAAAATCGTTTAATTATAATTTAGTTTTTCCACATTTTCAAATAGAGATATCCAGAATTTGTTCCAGAGAGTAAGAGAAATTTTGACTTATAAATTATAATTGGAGTGCAGAAATGTCATTTAGATTGAAAAAGTAAAAATTCATGAATTAAACTAATTGCGATAGGCCTTAAAAATTGAAATATTAATGATCATTAAAATAAAAATATAATAGTACGTACCTTTAACTTCCGAAGAGAGGATAGATATTCCAGTTTCACCGATTATTTTGCGAGTAGTTAGTTTTCTTTAAAAAATAAAAAAAATCAGAACTGTTTGAAAGTGAGTTTGGATAATAATTTTGGGGATCATTTGAAATTTTGATTATATTTTAATGTTAGTTATAAGTCAGCAGAATAAAGTGTTCAGTTTTCTTTTCTTTATATTTCATTTAAACACTTTATAAAGTTGCAATAGTCATTTAGATTTAAGGTAATTGTAGAGAGTTTCCACATTTTGTAATCAAATTCTATTTTCACGACACATTAAGGTTTACACGATTCCTATTTTTGTAAATTTTTAAAGGCAACCCAAGTTGCAGACGAATTTTATTGTTTATATTAAATTTGTTCAATATTAATAAATAACGTGCTTCATTTGGGTTAATTTATCAAAAATATAAAGTAAATTTTGGTTTAATTTCTTTTTGAACTCTACCAGGAGACTACAGAGTTGACGTCACACAGTGACAGATTGCTTAGAACAAATAATTGAGCTAGCCGAGGTATAGTATATTAACAACGAACTACATACTTTTAAAATTCACTTCAATTCAATTAAAATTATATTTATTAACAATAAAACAGAAAAATAATAAAAACAAAACTATTACAATATATATATATATATATATATAGATATATATATATATATATTATATATATATATATATATATTTATATATATATTATATATATATTTATATATATATATATATATATATATATATATATATATATATATATACCTATATATAAATATCTATATTAATATTGCAGTTTTAAAAATATGTCAAAGTGTTAAAGTTGGTTTTTTGTACGCCACTGACGACCATAAAATTGATTGCAGGAATCTGTTCTCATCGATGGCACTGTTTGATTGGTTTTTTGCTTATTTTTTGAAACAGTGCTACTAAAAGTGTGTGAAATTTATCGTTGCCTTGTTATACCGCAAATTTTTAAAGATGAAGCTAAACTTTTTGTAGTTTGTTCATGCCGGCGTCTTTATAATTTGTTCTTTTCGATTCAGGTAATATAATTATTAAGTAAGCGTTATTATGTCAGCAACAAAACCGTAATTTTCATTTAATTTAAAATTTTATGAGAAAACAAATAAAGCGCAGGAAGTATCAAACATATCAATTAACCGATTTTGTGATCTGTGAGGGAAGAATTATTATACAATCATCAAATAAAAAGAAACGTTTAACATTTAACAACCCTGGCGTTGGCCTATATATTGTTCAGCATAGTTGTCGATGACTCCTCGAAATATTGGGTTGTGAAACGCGGTGACTAACATAAGGGTCTTCTAACTCTAATGCCACAAATTGGTTGCATTGCCCCTGTATGTGATCCTTTTTCCAAGTTAATATGCTCCTTTTCTAACTTGGCTGCACCGTACTGAAGACGACCAATAGTCAAAAATACGTATATACGGTTGCCTTCCATCTATATACCATTTTTGGTTTTCTGTTTTGCGAGACATGCCATTACTTTTTACTTTTATTATTTACTTGAATTATTCTTTTCCATTTATTTTAAACATTTCAACGTTGACATTCCCTTTCCTAGGTAGTTATAGCTTCCTCCGTGGTTGGTGTTAGATGTTGCCCTGGAAACGATCAAGGTCTTCTAACTCTAATGCCGCAAATTGGTTGCATTGCTCCTGTACTGATCCTTTCTCAAGTTGGTATGCTCCTTTTCTAACTTGCCTACACTGTACTGAAGACGACCAATAGTCAAAAATACGTATATATGTTTGCCTTCTATCAATATACAATTTTTGGTTTTCTGTTTTGCGAGACATGTTATTACTTTTTAATTTTATTATTTACACGAATTATTCTTTTCCATTTATTTTAAACCTTTCAACGTTTGGCATTCCTTTCCTTAGGTAGCTATAGCTTTCTCCATGGTTGGTGTTAGTCGTTGCCCTGGAAACCTTCAGGGTATTCTAACTCTAATGCCACAAATTGATTGCATTGCTCCTGTACTGATGCCTTTCCTTTTCTAACTTGGCTGCACCGTACTGAAGACGACCAATTGTCACTTTTTTGGAATTCCTAACTCATTCATAGCGTTGTACTGTCACTGCAAGAACACTTAGTTCATATTGTAACTATTTTTGACACTTTTAGAAAAAATAATTTAAAAATTCACTTAGATAAATCAGAGTTCCTCACAAAAGAAGCTTCTTTCTTAGGTCACGTAGTGACAACTGAAGAAATCAAACCTAACCCAGCAAAAATCAAAGCTCTACAAAAATACCCTCTACCAAAAACAGTAAAAGAAATTAAATCATTTCTTGATTTAATCGCTTTCTGCCGAAAATTAATACCCAATTTCGCAAAAATAACTTTCGAGATGTACTCGAAAATGAGCAAATATTAACCCTACTAATCCAAATTATTTAGAATGTTTTGCAAAATGCAAACAGTTGTTTGCAATAATTCCTTAAAAGTTTGTTTAATTCCGCAGAACAAAACTACTCTACTATTGAAAAAGAACTTTGTGTCATACTAGATTCTTGTAGATGCTTACCTATATATATATATATATATATATATATATATATATATATATATATATATATATATATATATATATTTATATATATATATATATATTTTTATACATATATATATATATATATATATATATATATATATATATATATATATATATATATATATATATATATGTTTCTCCCACGTTAAGTTTCCCAAAAAAAAAATCTTTATTTCGAAATTACAAGTTTACAATTTTGGGAAATACTACAAACTACTACATTTAATGATTTGAACTTGACTATTAAAACATAATAATTACAGTAATAATAAAAATACTGATTTCTTCCTTTTTATAACATCGGACGTCGGAATCTGCTGAGTCTTAATAGTAGGGGAGCTCGTGGCTACATTTCTCCTCCCTCCATTGGTTGGGACTTCGTCCTTGAAGTTTTGGTTACTTTGGCTATCAGCTCGTCCAGTATCTGGATCTGGACAGGATGCAATTTTTCTAAAAGTTTATCGAATCTCGTGTTAAAAGAGTTTCCATAAGATGTTTAGTTATTAAAGTTTTTAAAAATTTCATTTTGTTTATTTCCTAAAGAGACTATATGTGATTTTAATAATAATAAGTCTAAGTCAGAGTCGTCTGGATTTTGATTTATTCGGAATTTCCTAAATACTGAGTAGATGGACCAGGGCGAGAATTGTCCTGTGAAAAATTTGGGTCTTGAGTAGATTTGTCTACACGTTTTCGTATTCGTTTTACATATTTAAGGTGTTAAGGAGTGCTTGTTAAATTTTGTTTATGTGTTTTACCGATAATTTTTGTTTTGTCTTGTGTTTCTGGATGAATAGTGGAGAAAGGGGCTTGTAATTTTGATACGTTTTTTCTTAGAAACTTACAGGGATTTTGTGAGGTCCATTTGCGGAATATCTTCGGCATTTTCGTTTTGTCTATCTAAAAGTTGTTGTCTTTTTTGTTTTTGTTTATTATATAGTTCCGATTATATGTTTCGTATATCGGAAGATCAAAGTCGAAATGTATTTCTTGTACATAGGGTCCGTACAGAATTAAGAAAGGGGAATAATCTGAGGAACTGTGTATTGATTGGCTGTAAATGAGAATGGCATGTGTTAGAATGTCATCTAACTAATCATTTGGATTTTGAGCTTGTAAAGTCCTAAGTTTTTCAATAAGAGTTTTATGAAAGCGCTCTACAGGAGAGTTTAAGGAAGAATTGTTTACTGTTGTAAAATGTATTTTGATTTTGTGGGTATTTAGGAATTCTTTAATGACTGCGGAATTGAATTTGGTGCAGCTGTCGCATACAATATTTTTTGGATAATTGTGGTGAGAAAAGTAATGTCTCAATTTATTAAGTATGGAAATAAAAGTTTTGTCGGTGACCTTATAGCATTGACCGTATTTGGAAAAATAATCTATTATTGTGAGGTACAGGTTTTTATTACAGTGGAATAGATCGACATGTAATATATCAAAAGGTTTTTGACCTAACAAAGGTCCTAATTGGAGAAGTTTGTAAAGACGTCGTTCGTATTTATTTTTTAGGCAAATTTCACATTTATTGATAAAATTCGAAATAGTTGTCTGCATTGAGGGCCAAGAAAATTTTTGTTTTAAGTGTTTGTAAGTTTCAATTATTCCGTTGTGATTTTCTAATTTCTTTATGCATTCTATTTGTTGGTTTTCTTCTTCTATGTCCTAAAGTAGTATATTGCAAAATATTGCTTTGACTGTGGAATTTATTTTTTCCTTAAAATAGTTACAGATAGAAGATCCAAATTTGCGAGGGATTATCATTGCAAATTTTTGGTTTGGTCTAAGGATATTTTGGAAGGTATTTGCTATTTCTGTTTTCCAATTATTTGTCAAAGTGACAGTGTAACGGAGTTTGTTAAAAAAATGTTTGTATTTTATTTCAAAATTATTTGACTCTGGTTTAAAAATAATTTGGTTTGACGATAAGTTAATTGGTTCAGGCGAAATCTCTATTCCAGTGATAGGGTTCTTAACTAATATATGTGTTGTGTTGGAACTGTTTTGTAAATTGTCAAAATCAGCAAGAAAATCGTCAATGTCGAAATTGTCGGGTGGTTCAGCACATTCTGAACTAGAGCTTAGGGCATTTATTTGGACTCGGCTAAGAGCATCGGCAACTTGATTCTCTTTGCCTTTTTCATATTTGACTTTAAAGTCATATTCTTTAAGTTTAAGTCTCCATCGGGCTAATCTAGAAGTGGGGCCTTTAATTTTGTAGATAAATACGAGAGGATTGTGATCTGTTTCTAGAGTGAATTTTTGATTGTAGAAATAAATACGGAAGTGTTTACAAGAATCTAGTATGGCTAAAAGTTCTTTTTCAATAGTAGAGTAGTTTTGTTCTGCGGAATTAAGAGTTCTAGAGTAGTGAAAACAACTGACGTAAGGGTATACCGTGAATTTTGCTGGAAATTTCTTTACAAATTACGACTGGCAAAACATTACAAAATGTAAATCAAGAAAATATATCACCTATTCCCTTTATTAAATATTGAGCTGATGTATCCAACATTTTAATCATCAGGGATATTTTGTCCTTTTAAGCATTTGTTAAATAGTTGAACTAACATATCATGTAATATTTTTGGTCCATACTTTCCCAACTCAATTAGTATGTCTCCACGTTCTGCTGCTTGACCGTTTTTCGATCTTTTGATAGCATCGATTAACTATCTGGTTGTTATCTCAATTATTTGTGTATGTTCGGATATTTTTTTCATTTCGATATCTTGGAATTTATATCTATCCTCTGTCAGTTAGACCTCAAAATGGTGTTTCCACTTTTTTAGTTCTATTATCTGTAAGTTATATTTTTTCTTTCCTTCTCCCAGAAGAGACTTTCCCACTTTACACACTTGCCTAACTCTTGTTCTACCCATATACCTATCCACCTTTGCACATCCTCGATCTCACATCACATTTTTACTTTTCACTACTTCTCTTTTTACATCTCGATTTAATTTTTTATATGTTTTAATCATTATCAGACATGGATGTTGTAAATCCATTTCTGATAAGTAGTTTTCTTCGTATTTACTAACGTATGCATATTCTCCGACCACCATTCTTGATTTTCTGTTTCATGTTTGTCTTCATACCCCAAAGCTTCACTTGTAGCCTCATGAATGCATTTTTTAAGTTGCTGGTATAATTCTTACGCTGATATATTTTCTTGATCCACATTTTGTAATTTTTTGGTCAGTCGTAATTTGTAAAAAAATTTCCAGGAAAATTCACGATATACCCTTACGTCAGTTGTTTTCAGGTGGAAAGTCGGACGTTAGATTGTTCTTCTTTAAGTGCCGTCTCCCAATCGGAGGTTGGATATCATCATCACTACCTTTACTTTATCTACTGCTGCTCTAAAGAGTTCTATAGAACTGCATTTAAACCAGTCCCTTAAATTCTTCAATCATAACACTCTCCTTCTTCCTATACTCCTTCCTCCTCTTATCTTTTCTTGTATTATTAGCCTTAGCGGTTCATATCGCTGTCTTCTCATTACGTGTCCCAGATATTGTAACTTTCTCATATTTATCGTTTTATTATTTCGTATTCTTTGCCCATTTCTAGCAATACTTCCGTGTTAGTTTTCTCCTGTGTCCATGCTATTCTAAGCATCCTCCTGTAACACCACATTTCAAAGGACTGTAACTTATTTATGTGTTCTTGCTTCAATGTCCAGCTTTCAAGTACATATTGCAGTATCGAAAACACGTGGCATCTCAATGCTCTTACTCTCAGTTCTAATATAAGATCTTTGTTGCAGAGAATTGTTTTCATTTTTACAAACGCATTTCTTGCTATTTCTATCCTAGCTCTTATTTCGGTTGTTTGATCATTATTGTCTGAAATCCAGGTTCCTAGGTATTTGTATTTATTAACCCTTTCTATCGGTACATTTCCCAAATGTATGTTTGTTGATATATTTGTTTTCTTTGTTATTATCATGTATTTGGTCTTTTTATATTCATTTTTAGTCTATATTGTTCACAGAAACTGTTTGTTTTGTTTAGCAGTAATTGGAGTTGTTCAGTAGAGCTTGTCATAATCACGGTGTCATCTGCATATTTTATGTTTTAAATAGATCTTCCGTTAATTAATATTCCTTCACTTTGAGATAGTAATGCTTCTTTAAAAATGGCTTCACTATATACATTAAATAGTAATGGAGACATAATACATCACTGCCTAACTCCTCTCCTGATTTCAATTTCTGGACTAAGTTCGTTATCTATTACGATCTGTGCTCTTTGATTCCAGTAGAGGTTTGTTATTATTCGTAAGTCCCTGTGGTCTATGTTTTTGTCTTTAGAATTTGGACTAATTTTTCATGTCTTACTTTGTCAAATGCTCTTTCAAAATCAACGTAACAAACATGCACATCAACATTCATATCCATGCATCTTTAAACTAACACATTAAAAGCAAATCACGCTTCTCTGGTTCCTAGTCCGTTTCTGAATCGAAACTGACTATCATCTATTCCTTCTTCCAGTTTTTTATTTATATGACCATGTATTATTTTCAGGAATAGTTTGAGAATGTGACTTATTAGTGATATTGTTCTGTATTCACTTTTTTAGGGATAGCACAAAAGGTGGAAAGTAACCATTGTTTCGGTATGTGTTCTGTTTTGTATATTTAGTTAATTAAGTCTAATATAATGTCTAAGGTTTTATCATTCATGCATTTTAAGATTTCTATAGGGATTTCGTCTGTTTTTTAATGCCATTTTAATTTCCTTTTTTAATATCTTTAAAACCATATCCTGATCTACTTCTATCTTTATCTGTTCTGTTCTATTGTTTTTCAATAGTTCATTGGTATATTCTGTCCATCTCTTTAATTTGTTGTTAGTATTCAACACAAGTTTTCCATTTGCATCTTTCAGTATTCCCGGTTTTCTTGTTTTATTGTTGTGATTTAATTTTTTAATTTTTTTATGTGTGTTAAAACTATCATGTCTTTTCTGGTATTTTGGCGCATTGTTCTTTTAGTCATTGTTCTTTCGCTTTCTTAATTCTGTATTTTATTTGTTTATCAATTTTTTTGTACATCTGTTTATCTTTGTTCTTATATTGACGTCTTTCTTCCACTAAATCCAAAATTTCTTCCGTCTTCCATTGCTTTTTTTTATATCTGGTTTGTATTAGAATTTCTTTTTGACTTTTATCTATTTCTGTCTTTATTAATAACCTTTTTTCTCCGTCTCAGTATTTTGCAGAATTTGTTCTTTAACATTCATTAATCCGTTGTTGATGTCATCTGCCAGGCGTTGCCTTATGAGTGAGTTACTTAATATACTTGTATCGATTTTTGCATTTGTTGTTCTTCTTTTTATTATTTTCATTTTAAGCCTCATTTTGGTCACTACTGTGTTGTAATCTGATCATATGTCGGCACTTGCATAGGGTTTTGCGGATATAATTGCGTTCCTGTATCTTTTTTTAACTAATACATAGTCTATTTGGTTTCTTACAATTCTCTCTTCTTGATTTGCTGGTGACTTCCAGGTATATAGTCATCTTTTTGGCATTGTCCTATATACATATATATATATATATATATATATATATATATATATATATATATATATATATATATATATAATATAAAATTAATATTTCTTGGGTTTAGGTTCAATAAAGATATGTTACATGTGGAACTAGATTTTATTTTCCATTGCAATCAATCAACGTTTCGGCAGGAAACCCATGCGTTTGTCAAGATTCACAACGTAAAACGTGACACAGACATTAACGAACTCAAATACGGTTCAAGAAACTCAAAACTACTATATATATATATATATATATATATATATATATATATATATATATATATATATATATATTATATATATATATATTTATATCTTATAGATAGACAACAATGTATTATCTATAACACAATTATTGTTTTGGCAAAATTCGATAAGCCTGTCACCCCTTCGGCATGATAAATTCGACAAGCCTGATAAATCTTGCATTTTAATGGATTTTATAATGTTGTCTAGGTCTTCGTAGAAAGTTTCAATATCGCTCTCTGGTTTGTCTGCAGTTGGAGCATAAACTTGTAGGATGTTTATTTTGGGTTTGTTCTGGTTTAATTGTAAGAGTATATTATGTTGGAGTATGGAGTGAAATTTATTACAGCTTTATTATTGTTTTTGTTTAATATTATTCCGACACCATATCTTTTATATTACATAGTCGATTATCTAGTGCAGATTTCTAGTAGGTTATATCCATGTAAATTTGTGGATGTCTCTATGTTTCTATGTATTTATGTTATGAAAAGCTATTCACAATTTTGGGAGACATTGTTTCACAAAAATCTGTAAGGCGTCTTCCGTTGTCATTGGTTATTTGTTCCCAATATCTTCCTATGACTCTGTTATTTTCTTCTCTTCCTACTTTGCCTTTTAAATCTCCTAGTATAAAGATTTCATAGTTTTCTTTAACTTCAGAGAGTATGAAATTCATCTTGTTGTGGAAATCGTCTTTACTTTCTGGATCTGCATCTTCATTTAGGGCATACACTGCTTTAATTACGATGTTGTGCCCATCCTTGTTTATTTCCAATATTAGCAGTTGTTCATTTACTTTGGTTCACGATTTAATATTGTTGTTAAGATTTTTTCGAATGGCAGTAGAGATTCCTTTCTTAGCTCTGTTATCTTCACTCACTCAACTGTAGTTGAGTATATGTATAGATTCTCCGATCTTCACTTCCTTTTCCCTTTTTCTTTGTCTCGGTGAGAATACATATATCTATTTTTCTTTCCTCTAATTCTTTGAATACTTTTGCTTGTTTCGTTTTAAGTCCTTTGTCCATTCCATGTATCCAATATCATTTGATTTTTCCGTTGCATTAGTCGTGTTTGTTTTGATCTATCCTTTGTATTCCGATGCTTTTGGTCGAAATGTTTAGCATTTATTGCCTTTGACCAGGGATGAGACATCGCCTCAACCCTCCTCCTTTATCCGGGCTTTTGACCGGCACTGGCATTTACCGAACTACTCAATCAACCCAGCATATATATATATATAGTAGAAAAAAATTTTCAGGTATTTTAGCTACTTGGTGTTAAATATTTATCACGGCATGTTACATGTTAATAAATCGAATAAGTAAACTAACCAACTAGTTTTTAATCTAGTTGAGTGACTTGCGAAATACTTGTATTTATTTCTACTTTTCAGCTCAGTGTGAGTTAAAACTTAACTCCCTGTTAAAACTTAACAGGGAGTCCTAATTGAGGTAGTTTAAAATCATGACAATGTTTAATACTTAAGAAAATAAAACCTAATTATTACTAAAATTTGCGAATTAATTACCATAATGATGATATAATTTTCAGTTAAAATTAAATCTAACAACATTAACGTTAATGTCAGTAGAATAATAAATTAACATAATGCTTAATAACATAATACCAAAAACCAACGTTAGTCACTCTCACACAAAAATATAACATAATTGATCTTGTTTACAATAACCTGTTTTCTTAACAGATAACAAAAAATTTAAAACAATCTAACACGAACTCAAACACATGTACGCGTTTTGGTTACTTTTGTAATATATAATTGGAAGATATGTGTCAGAAATATAATAGAAAAAAAAAACGACGTCGGTTAAATCTGAGATGAAATACTACATGTTCAAATTTGGTCCTTAGGGAAATAGGTTCACTTTTCTATACTTTTTTGAAGGACTACCCAGAAAACTGGGACAAATGAAAGTTTTTCAAAGAATATTTTAACAAGTATATTTAAACAATTACCACAACATATTTTGGACGCCAATAACTTGATTACGACAGCTGATTTCCGAAATTTAGTCGTCTTCAATTTATGTACAAAAAAAACTAGCAACTTGTCGGTGATGTAATAATGACACGAACCGAGTAAAATTACTGATATTCCGAATGTGTTAAACTTTCTGAACTGCAGCTAGCGCGAATGGAAGAGCTTGGAGCTCACCCAATGCTGGATTAGAACTGATGTCAATTCGCCCCATTGAATCACACTCGGCTCATAACGGTTTTTTAAAATTAAGAAATTGTCCTCCTGACCCTCGACGTATATGAATGATCTGTTTATATTAACATTACCTGAACTCTTCTTTTATTGATAAAACTACCTGAGAAGGTTATTTTTTATTTTTTCTTTCTTTTGGGATTTTTCGAATAACTCAAACTGATAATTTGGAAATTACTAATGATCGTTTCATTGTTATGATTCTTTGACGAGTTTAGAAGTTATGTCTAGAAAGTTCTTTGAAAACAGTAGAAAAGAATTTTACAAATCTAAACCTTGATACTTGATAAAATATGATACAAAATTGAATAAAAATATTAAATATTGTTGTTACGCAACATTGATCCCCCCCGTTGATCTAAATGAGTATGAGATAAAGGACACACTTTTGTTTAGATCTTATAAATGTTCCGTCCTTAGTTCTTAGTTTTACAATTTGAACTCTGCCGTCTTTACCTGGCACTGTTTCGATTTCTTTTGCAAGCGGCCATTTTAGAGGGGAAGCGTTGTCATCGATTAGGTGTACAAGATCAATGACTTTAATATTTTCTTGGGGCAGAAACCATTTCGGCTTATTTGGACTTTTGAGAAGCGATTTAAATAATCCCTAGACCAACATTTCCAGAAATGCTGCTGATTTTTGCTGCATTTCTGCCAAAGTGGCAAACTATTTTCGGATATTTTTGAGATATCTTTCTCTGGATAGAGAGTCATGCTGATTCCGATGAGAAAATGAGCGGGGGTTAGAAACGACAAATTATTGGCATGTCATTGTTGGCAATCAATTCTACTAACTCTTATTTAATCAGATGCGTCTATAAATGGATTTAATTTTAAGATATCCTTATTTTTAAATGTTTTCTGATTTAAGTTAAGTTTAAGTCTTTAAATTATAATCAAAAAATGTTAGTTGAATGATTTTAACTATTTTCTGCTCAGCTTCTATAAGTTCGGTAGCCGAAAGTACACAATTTCTTTTGTTTTCAGTATCTTTAAGGTTGTGTATATAAGCACTAACAACTATTTGAAACAAGCAGTTATTTTGCGAATGTAAAGTAAATGTCCCTACATTCTTTTATTTAATTTATTTTAATTGTATATGAAATTAATAACATTTTTTATATTGTATGGGATTATTTTTGCTGCTTAATTATATATTTTATATTGATTACTATTGAATTAATTGTTTGATAATCGAAAACTGCTGACAACTAAATATTGGAATATTTTTTGCTTTTCCTCACGTTCCTTTAATTTTATCAGCCTGGCGCAAAGAAGGCTTTGAAATCAAACATACACGTAGGTAGTGTTGTCAACCATAATTGTCACGCGTCATTTGAGTATGAATAAAGACAACCGTTAGTTTTATTACAAGCAAGATGGCACGTGAAAAACCTACTGATCCAGAAGTTCGAGAAATGATTATTCATCAGTACCACAAATGGAAAGCAATGCGTAAAATTTCCAGTAAATTAAGTTTAGTAACAACTACTGTGTTTAATATAATTAAGAAATATGGTGAAACTTCCAGGATGTTTGCAGCAAAAGGTCAGGCCGTCCAAAAGCTGTTTTTTGAAGAAGTGAAAGGCATTTGATTAGAATACGTAAGTCGGGAAGAAGAAATACACTACGACAAGTAACTGCTAGAAGGAATAAAGAAACGGAGATAAATGTTTACAGAGAATTCTGTCACAAATATCCATAAAAGCGGTTCTAATTTTTATAAGGTATGTTGGATAAGTTCTTCCTTGCGATTTAACTTTTCTATTTCTTGATTTATTTGTGTAGGCTAAAGAAAAACCATTGTTGACGAAAACTTAAAAGAGTAATCGTTACCTTTGGACTAAATCAAAACTTTCATAGACCAAACATAACTAGGACAAACTTATCTATAGCGACGAAAACAAATGTGCTGTCTGTGTGGGAGACTATCGAAAGCGTGTGGTTCGCGAACAAACGGAAACATTCTATAAGGATTGTCTCAAAAGGACTGTAAAGTTTCCACAGGGCATCATGGTGTGGAGTTGTATGTCAGTCAAACGGTTAAAAACTTTACATTTTATTGAGGCCATAGTAAACGCAGCCAAATATCAAGATAACCTTGAACGTTTCTACCAAGTGCGACAAAGTTATTTCGATCCAGAGATTTTATCTTTTATCAGGACGGAACCTCATGCCATATGGCTAAATCTGCGAAAAAATGGATGGGAGAACAAGATATCAAAGTTTGTCACATTATTCTAGCAGCCTGGATCTTAATCAAATAGAGACACGTTGACACAAAACTAAATAACGCCTAAAAAATAACCATCAGCGTACTTTGCTACAATTACGTGCTAAATTGTAAGAAACATGGGATAGTTTAACCCCTAAATTATGTGAAGGCCTAGTTGGCGCAATGCCTAATAGGAGTTCAGTCTGTTATTCAAGCTAAAGGCGACGTTACGTCTTATTAATTTTTATTTTTATTTGTTAAATACCTCTTGTTCCAATAGTTAGTTGTCAGCATTTTTTGGCTATCAAACAATTAATTAAATAGCAATCAACATAAAATATACAATTTATCTGTAAAAATAGTTCCATACATCATAAAAAATGTTGTTAATTTCATATTTACAATTAAAAAAAAATAAAATAAAAGAATTTCGGTAATTGGTATTTTATTTGCAAAATAACTGCTTGTTCCAACATATTGTTGTTAGGGCTCGTATACCTATTGCAATATGTAATTACTCTTTGTAACCAAGTAAAATAATTTACAATGTATATAGAGTAGATTTCAAATTATTTACAGCGTGTAAAGTGCCTTTTATTTTAAGGACATCTGTTACATCAAATTTTGGAACGAATTCATTGAAATTAGTGGTTGTTTTCATTAGAAGGTTATGTTTATCACCGTGCCGGGGTAGTTTTTAAAAAGTACGGGTTCTGACTTATGTAGGGGCTCTTCAGTATTTCTTAGAAAACACCCTCGAAGGGAGGCGAAAACACCTCAACACGGCGCGTCCCGATGGCTACCAGGGAACGTCCAACAGATATGTGGGACAGGTGTGAATAAGGCTTTGCCAAATAAACACCCGAGATCAACTGAGAGCATGCGAGAGGGCAACAGCTATGTGATATAGGATTAAAACGGTAGAGAAAAATCTCTTTACCGGTCTGACACTGAATCATCGCTTGTGATACTGCGAAGTAACCGAACGATTACCGGTAACTGGGTAGACCAGACTCTTTCAAATGGGATTTAAAAAAAAATGATATCAACATAAATATTTTACTTAAAAATAAATTGGATAATGAAATTCATCTTTTATTTTCACTACCATCCAAAAACCTACCGGTTAAAACCGGTAGGTTTTTCCCATCTCCACTTGAAATTGGACTTATCTTCTACGTAAGTTGTAACTTCTAGCGTTACGTTCATATCCTCTTCGAAGATTAGCCTAAACCTTTTCAAAATCTTTATCTAATCCTTTAAATTTTGAAGCATACACGCTAGGTAACCTGGGATTATCTCAAGATCTTAATTCTGTTGATCCTTGTGATCAACACCATAGTACTTTCCACTTAAGGGAACGTGACAGTCATAATTAAGGAAAGCTGGAGTATATCCAGTTACTTCATGTTTTGCTGTATTAATATCTTTGCTAAATTCTTGTACCAATCTACGTGGTCTTTTACATAAATATGTACTTATTGCTATACCAATGATTTTATTTTTTTTTCCACTTAATTACACTTCGGTACATATACTGGGCTGAACCATACTTTCTGAATGTTATACCTATTACAGAGCTCAATTCAGAGAGAATTGTTCAGATTTGACGCATTATCACAACTCACATATTGGGAACACCAATTATGAGAAAAACATCATTTTCCAAAAACTCAAAGGATGGACTAACATATATTTACTAAACCAATCAGCAACTACTAATAATATCGTATAAACTTTCTTTGAACGAACAAAGTGACTTATAAGATCTATAGCAACTATCTGCCAAGGAAACTTGGCCTCTCTCTGCTGACCCATTTTACCTAATTAAGCATAATTTGGTGTCTTCTGAGCACCACAAACTTTACATGACCTGACAAACATAAGCACATCACAACGCATCTTAGGCCAATAATATCTTTCTTGAATACGGGACAAAGTTTTGTAAAATCCAATGACAAGATTGCATCACTTCAAACCTTTGTGGTTATGGCACAAGAATTTTTCATTCCATATCATTAGTCTTAAAAGAATTAATGGTAGATTTTAGTACATTCTCTACCTTCCACTGTGGAAAATCAAGGGGGGATCAGAGTATGGGAGAATCAGAGAATGTGTGGATTGAAGTATCTTTGATCTTAGATAGACATAGATAGACATAGATATAACCTAGGGTCTAACATAGGGTCTATAGATAGACATAGATATAACCTGCCGCAACTTAAATTACAGGAAAAGGTCTACGAAAAAGAAGACCAGAAAGAAGAAGAATATCTTGGCTCTACTGAGGTAACCACCTTGACGAAAATGGTTTTCCTTGATTACTTCAGGACTATTTCGAGCTATCGTCAATAAAGTTAGAATTGCCATGCTAGTAGCCAAAATCTGATCACCATGATCAGATGAGGACCATGAGGACTGTGCTGGTTCGATTACACCTAATCTTAACATTTTATGTAATATTTGTTTTAACATTTTATGTAATGTAATATTTTATTCGTATATGGGGACAAAAGATATTGTTTTTTCTTAAATGGTTTGGCATAACCTGTGACAATAACCATTTCTATTCTGTTGGTTCTTCCAATATATTTAGAACTAGAGACTTCTCTAAAAGAATTCACTGTTGACTTTGCCATATTCCTCTCAGACGTAGACAAAAAGTTTATGGAATACAAAGTTTTTATTTTATTCTTCCTTCGGGTAGAATGCCATGTTCCATCCTCAAAGTTTGGTAACAGTGAAAATTGAGACATAAAATTATTTCCCAAGGTAAGGGAGAGAAGGTACAACAAAAAACTTCACCATATAAAAAACACCATCAGCCTCTACTGGAAGATCAATGGTACCAACAACTGATTTATTCGAACCATCTGCTAAGCGGACATGCTTAGTAGATATTGGATTATATTTAAATTCTTGGGAATCTAAAAATTCAACTCAAGCGGTACCCACAATTAATGTATAGCAACCGCTGTCCAAAAGAACTACAAAGTTTTTTAAATAAACTGGAAATACTAACACGAGGACGACTATCAAAATCTTTCTTTTTAAAAATTGGGTTTAACGATGACCTGTAAGGCTTGTCGGTCTTAGACCTACTTGAAGTGTCACTGCCGACTGGCTGCACACCACCTAGTTTTTTGAAACAAGAAGATAATAACATACCTTTATGACCAAAACATATAACAAGGTACTGGCTTAATTCTACAGTCACAGGAGATATGACCGGTTTTATTTCAATTGAAACAAATAATCTTTTTCGGGTTTCTGGGAGCTTGATATGGGGAACACTACATTAATGGAGGTGGGGATGAAAAAGATTGCATCATTAGAGGTGGGGCGAGAAATACTGAATCATTGGGGGTGGGGATGAAAAAGGCTGATTTCTTACCTCAGTACTTTCTGGTGGACTGAGTCTATCATTTTCATACCAATATTTACGATTGGGTCTCCTAGAAGAATTACTTTCTTTGTCATGTTTGTTACCTACTTTACTTTTGTCTTGTTTATTTTGATTATCAAGAACATGAGTCTGTTCTTTGGGATTTTCTAAACCATCTAGTGAAATACCAGCAAGAAGTTTAGGAGTCTGCAACAAGGGCAGAACATTTTACTCCAAACGTTTAATAGTGGCTACTAACATTTCTACTGTAGCAAAATCTTGTAGGGCTATTAGTGAAATGTAATCCACTGAAATATTTTTCCTTATTATATTCACCTTGTGGGCTTCACTTCTGATGAACAGATGGTTATTGATTTATTATTTTTTCTGCTTTCTACTTTTAATTTCATCTAAGAGATTATCATTATAATCTGGATGCAAAAAAGCAGATTTGAGTAGGGCTACCAACTCATTCCAACTATTAATTTTATTACAAAAAGAGAAATCATCCGATTTCTACCTGACGAAATCAAATTCAATTTTTTACCACTGTGCTTTCTAAAACATACAAAGCAAACAGCTTGATAAGTTACTCGGCAAGGGAATCTAAAATTGCATTTCACATGCCGTTCATCGTGGTCAAAATTCGCAGTGAATTCAATTTCTAGTACTCCAAACGAATTAAAGAAATAAAACGTAATCACGGTACTAAATTTGACAGATACTTAGACGGTACAAAGAAACACTTTGTCTCAGGACCAGCAACTTTATGTGAAGTCATACGTCGCCATGTTACCAAATCCAATGATAACTTTAACATCCTAATATTTAATACCATACAATGTTACTAAATTTAAACATATATCTTTTAACGGGATGTTACCCAGATATTTAGTGGCACAATAGATGTACACCTAGGCACTGATGATTGAATATGGATTCCGAAAACGTTTTGTGATATAGCCCGATTGGGTTTTTAAATTATATACCTTTTATAAAGGATTTTATTAATTTTTTATGATATATAGTATACAGCCAACTACAGGAACATAGTTTTTTTGTGGACATAATTTGTTGGTATGGTCAACTTGGCTCCTCAGTACATGCGCTTAGCCACTAAAAGATACACTTTGAAGCTGGATAATTGGTTTATCTTCCAAAACAACTAGGCCTTCCCTACTTTTTGTAAGATCAAAACTACAAGAAATGTTCCAGTCACCTTAAAGAACCATTTTTAACTTTAAAAAAGATTTATAAACATTATAACAACCTTAACTACATAGATTGTAAACTTAAGGTAACGTATGACTCCCTACTTGGGGAACCCTACTATTTCATAGGCTTTGATAACTTAAATAACTTGTTGATTGATGTTCAGGACAGATTGGACAATGTAACTTTTATCAAATTCAACAAACTTAAATCAAAATTATATAATCTTATCAAAAATATATCTAATTCGTCAAATAGTCGCAGTAATACAAACAGTAAATTCTCTAATTTTTTTTTTCACCCAAGACTAAAAAATCTCTTTTCAGTTACCTTTGACAATAATAAACTTCAGCTACTGAATCTAGGCCTCAAATATGTCATTCCTCGTAACGTCTCTAAAAAAGACCTTTAGAGTCTCTCTAAAAAACTTAAATCAGAAACTGATAATACTCAGTTAATACTTAAATCAGAAACTATTTTAATACTATAAACAAATTTAAAAACAAAAATTCTGCTTTTAGTTTCTTAACAGTACTTAATACCAAAACCCATTCATGTATTAACTTTTCTTCCATCGACCAAAATATTCATTTCACACTTAATTTTCCTAAACTTACTCAAAACAAACGTAATGAATACCTTAATATCCTCAAATCCATCAAAAATAAAATCAAATACAAAAATTTAATTATCAGCAAAGCTGACAAAGGTAACTGTCTAGTGATCTTAAATCAAACTGCATACAAAAACAAATTCTCTACTTTCCTTAATAATAATAACTTCATTTTACTTACAACAAACTTTATACTCTAAACTCTAAAAAGTTTATAAATAAATTAAAAGAAAACGTCAAACATTTTACAGACTTCTTCTCGGAATATTTTGCACCATATTAAAAAATTTCAAACAACCCTTTGACGCCCAGACTGTATGGTTTATCTAAGATATACAAGGAGGGCATTCCTATTCGTCCAGTTGTTAGTTTCATAAACACTCCAGTTTCCATCCTATCAAAATTTATATTGAATCTTATGAACAACATGACGAACTTTACCCCTCGATTCCCAGTCAAAAATACTCACAGTCATAAATAATAGTCATCTAGTCAATAAACTACAAAACATTAATCTTCACCCCAACATTACATGGCTTTCATTTGATGTTAGCAATCTTTTCACCTTTGTCCCTAAACAAGAAACAATTAATCTGGTTCACTCTCTTCTAAGGGCCAACTCCATTACCTTATCTACCACAAACTCCATTATCCAACTATTACAAGTTTGCTTAAATCAACATTTCTTTATTCTTAACAACAAACATTATAGACAACCTGATGGCTAAGCCATGGGCAGCTGTCTGTCCCCTCTATTAGCTGATTTTTTATGGATCATTTAGAATCCACACATATTATGAAAAATCCTGAAATACTCTATTGGTCTCGCTATGTTGACGACTGGTTAATTTTTATTTCATGTAACTCCAATTCAGTTGAACTATTACTTTCTAAAATTAACCAAATTTACCCCAATATCAAGTTAACCATGGAACTATAATCATTCATATCAATAAATTGTCTTGATCCCGCCATTACCAGATTAAATGACCACTTTGACTTCTGTATCCATAGGAAACCCAC
This sequence comes from Diabrotica balteata, assembly GCA_918026665.1. Taxonomy (NCBI): domain Eukaryota; kingdom Metazoa; phylum Arthropoda; class Insecta; order Coleoptera; family Chrysomelidae; genus Diabrotica; species Diabrotica balteata. The sequence continues at coordinate 64,628,088 of OU898282.1, forward strand.
ACAGACTGACTATTAAATACTATTCTCATCTAACCACCCCATGTCACACAAATACGCAGCTTTTTATAGTTACATCCATCGCCTAGAAACCATTCCACTTTCTCATTTAAACTACAAAAAAGAACTTAACATTCGTAGATAAATAGCAGTCAATAATGGATATGATCACAACAACATCAACAAACTCATCCATGGAAGACGCCTTAAAACCCTGCAGGAAACTGCGTTTCCCAGAGACCTTACCACCAAACCCAATTACATTTCTCTCCCATACCATCACGAAAGTATTTCTGGAAATATTCGAAATGTCATCCAACGTTCGGTTAAAAATATCCACGTTTCTATTAAAGTACCTAATAATTTGGGTCAGCATATATCTAATTCCAAAGATTCCATCAATTATATGAACCGTAGTGGTGTTTACAGACTACTATTTAAAATGTTCAGATTGTGATGCCACCTACATAGGAAGAACATGTAGATCACTGTCTTCACGCTTTCTAGAGCACACAAAAAGAGAAAATACTTCCACTTTCTCTCAACATCTAAAAGAACACAACCACACATCTCAAAAGACGTAGCACTTATTCGCAATAGTCCCCAAAAAAACTTTCTCAAACTAGACGAAGACCTTGAAATTATTAAAGCAAAAAAAGTCCAAATTGTGCTAATCGTCATGTCTGATTCAATAGAGAGTTTCTCCCTCTCCATCGCCAACTATTCTCATAACCCACATCCTTAATTTACTTCTACCACAAAATTTACATTTATCGTTATTCGTTCGCCAACTATTCATCTTGCTTCGTTAACTCCAAAACCTCTATTTCAATACATCAAACTCTCCATCTTTTCCCACTTCTTTCTATTCAACCTAAACTCCAAGTCTGACCCCTATACCCAATCATCAACAGGGCGTCTTTATTGTTGGAGATTTTAATATACCTAATTAAGTATTAATTAGAAAGTTAGATTTAGTGCTATACAATGTTCATGTGGTTTTTTCTAGAAGTAGTTATTCATTTGTTCGGGAGAATAACTATCATTCTTCTCTCAACTTGACAGTGCAGCTCAAAGGTCTCAACATTGATAAACATAAAATTCACTCATCGTTTGAATATGATTATTCTAGGGGTAATTTTCTGTCTTGTATAATGTAATTAGAACACCCCAATAAATTGGGGTGGATTAAAACACACAAATGATGTAAATAATGCTATACCAAGCTTTTATAATAAAACGTTTGAATGTATTGAACAAGCAGTACCTAAAAGACCAAAATATAACAATAGTTATGGTAAATAAAGTTTTCCTAAATAATTTTCTCAAGATTTATTTTGTAAAATCAAAAAGAAGAACAAGCTACATAGGCAAGTACAGGGTGGACATCTGGCAAGTACATCCAAATCAAGAATAAGTACAACTGTCTTAGAAAGTCCATTAAAATACAAACAAAATCTGAGAATATAAAATATCATGACACTGTAGAAACAAATGTTAATATCGCCCCAACTGGTTTTTGGTCATTTGTAAAATCCAGAAGTAGTTCCAGGGGTTTACCATCAGAAATTAAGTTAGACTGCAATATTTACACTGGTTCTGATGGAGTTTTCAATGCTTTTGCACTATACTTTAAGTTAATCTATAGCATCTCATCTGATATGAAGATACCTTAGTTTCATGGTATTCTAGAGTTTGATGAGATAAGTGAAGAAGCCATTAGAGCTAGTGTAAAGGGATTAAAACACAAGAAATTTACAGGTAAAGATAATCTATCTGCTCATATCTATAAGGGGTATGTTGTACTTGTTGAACCTAGACAGTTTATATTTAATCTAGATTTAAAAACGAATACCTTTCCTAAAAAATTTAGAGATGCCATTACAGTTCCTATCTGGTAATATTAATGATAAAAAGTTGTAGACCAATTAGTATTTTAAATTCTTTGGCAAAAATATTTGAATCTATTTTATATAACAACTTATTAGAACATTTTATTAAATCTTTTAATCAATATAAATATGGATTTCTACCAGATAGATCAACACTTACAAATTTATGTATTTTCACACAATCTGCTGCAGTAATCTTCAATGATTGTGCAAAAGCATTTGATAGGGTTTATCATAGTTTATTCTCCTCAAGACATTTTACAAACATATCTGCATTCACACATAAACAAATTAAAATCTTTTCTACAATTGTTTTATTTTTATCACGCGTATTTTAATTTAAAATTTAAAAAATTAATATATTTACTATAACCCTGATTTTAATCCGTAATCGCAGACGTCTCAAAAACCATACACTCTAACAGACATATGGTCAATCTAACCACCAATATTTAAATTGACAAGATGTTCTAGTTTACTCCGAAATACTTATTAATAAAAATTAAAAGTGATATTTTAGTACATTGTATCCTCCTCAATCTTTTCTTCTTTGTAAAGATGTATTGGCGTCATGTAATTTGTTTAACTATTTTTGTCCAATTATCTCTCTACTGTGCGTGTTATTTTGCTTCGGATAATGAGTAACCAGTCATCTCCTTTATTTGGTACGACCATCGTACTGGAGATCGTCCTCTGGATCTTTTACCCGCTACATTACCTTCAACTACCATTCGCTCCATGCATTCTCTTCTTCTAGTTATATGTCCAAAATATCTCAATAATGTACTTTGTACATCTACTTTAAATATAAATTATCCTTAGCACGGTAGTATTTGTTTCAGAAAAAAATTAATAAACAAGTACTTAGGTGAAAGAAATTTACGTTAAATAACATTATGAAAGAATACTATTTATTAAAAAAAATGTAACAAAACATGCAAAACTATGAACAACCGGTTAATGACATATTATATTTATTTTATACCTAAACTTTAGCAAAGTATTAAATATTATGGAGAACACTAGTGCAGTTTACCGTGTCTTTTACTGGAACGAAAGGTTTTCTGCAAATTCCGGTAATTGTTTAGAGGTGTAAGTTGGTTGAATGTATTTTATAATGTTAACAACGCTAAAGTGATATCATTGGTTATAATGTTCCTTTTTAGGATAATTTCAATTTTTTTCAGCTTTGATAATTGTGCTTTATAATTTTTAAGTTTTTTTTTATTTTACTTGTTGTAAAGTCCTTTAGCTGAAGAAAAATGTAACAAGTACTTATATAATTTATACCCATCTTCTTTATTTTTCAATACAAATATAACCATAGGAAAATATGAAAACGAATTTGAATATAAAGAAGAGTTTAATATTTTTAGATATTTCCGAATAATTTCCGTTCCGATTTTGGATCTACTTTATTTATATATCTATGAATTAAAAACAGTTCTATACCAAAAAACGTGTGAAATAAATTATCAAATAAAAACAGAAACTGTTTGAGCTAACATGTTTTTAAGAAACACATTTTGATTTATCAAAAGAATATAAAAGGAAATATAAATAACAGTAAATGTAAATTATGAAAATAAAACAATTATTACTATAAGGAAAAGGTAAAAAATCTAATAATAATTATTTTAATAACAGTTACTAGGTAACTCTTGGCATTATCCTCGCTCTGTCAGTCATTTGTTTCGAACCATGACGCCACGAGCCACAACCAACTACTATAGTTCACCTGCTATCTTGGAATATCTTAGATGAACCACTTTTGTTTGATTCATAGTCGGCTTTTGCAGTTGGTACGTTGAGCTATTGTTTATTAACAAGAATGCATTTATTTACACAAGACTGGTGACAGGGGCGGACAGAGATATTAACGCGGGTAATAGTTCAGGCACGGTTTTTGAAAACGATTTATTAAAATAAAAATAACACATTTGAGAGAACACATTAACACATTTATTAATTTATTTGTATTCTAGGTATAAAGTATAAAAATATTTAAGTCGTATGTCTGTTCCTTCTTAATATCTTTTAGCCAAATAGAAAAACAACACGTAGGAATAATATTTGAAGATTTATATTAATTTAAATTTATAGAAATATACAATAACTTGTTTCATTTAATTTGTATAAGTGAAATCACTCTTTAACTGCAAGTAAACGAAGGCGACATTTTGGGATAGTACAATTGGTACCACTTATTAGACAGTTCCTTGTATTGACACTTCAGATTTGCTTTTATTATTTACTATTAATTAAACGCTGTTCTCTTTAGAACAACATTAGTGCGATATAATTCCAATATATTACATAAACAGTTAAATAGTCGCTGTAAAGAGATGGTAGCTTCTCTGATTAATAATATTCAACAGGAACGAGATAATAGCCGCTAAATTCTACAGTTGACCACTGTTAAGTAAGTACGTAATATATTTTTTATGTTTATATAGATACTTAAAATATACATTCTTGTTTTAGCATGTAGCTGCGGTGTTAAATTGACATATTTCAACTGTGAGTTCCATCTCTTAGGTCATAAAAACAAATGCACCTCTAACATTGCCACCCAAAAAACGTGATAGGCCTAAGAAAGTTACCAATACTAAAATAATAAATAAAAGCGAAATTCCTAATACAATTTACTGTAAAGTTTAACACATTTGTTTAAAATAAAATCAAATTTAGATTCGACTCTGAACATAGTACCTAATACGTGTTTTAAAATCGAGCTCTTAAATTGAATTTAAAAAGTAGTGAAATAGTAAAAATATTTTCATTAATTAGTGATCCAGCAGTGAAATAACAAACACAAATACAATAGAGATAGTAAGTTATTTTAATCATAAGAGTTTTTACTACATATTATCAAATATTATTTCGGATAACCTACAAAATCTAGGACAGGTATTTATACCAAACCTGTTCTACTATAGACTAAGAAGGTTGTTTGCCAGGACCGTACTCCATTTACCAATGATAATTAAAAATGGATAGTTCTATTCAATCCGAAATTCCTGCAACTACTAATACACCAAACAGCACATCATCATATCAATTTAATGGATCACGTACATATTCTTCCGTAACAAATCAAACACCACAATCTAATATATTTCCATCAAGAAAACAAGCAATTATTTTTGATTCAGTTGAAAATACCAAACTAGATGATTACTTGTTCGCTCTGAGTCGTCTGATAGAACCAACCCAGATCATCTTCTGTTCGAAATTATCAAATAATAGAATATGTATTTATTTAGCAAACGAAAAACTAGCTGAGCGCGAATTAGCCCCAGTCAGCGATTAGTATTGTCCAATGTCTGTCCCTCAATCCCACACTCAGTCCTAGTATCAGCATTAAAATCACATGGATTAAATCTTCTGTCACCTTTAACATTTTTTAGAATAGGCACATCAACACCACAATTCCAGCATATTTTGAGTTTCAGACGTCAAATATACATATCTCCACTAAATAACCAGCCCTTACCTGATTCTTTTCATATCACACATGAGGAAACGACATACAGGATTTTCCTTTCATTAGATAACCAAGTTTGCCAAACATGTAAACAAAACAACCACTTAACAAAAAATTTGTCCAATGTCTACTGCGATTACAACAGATAATTCAACATCAAATAATGCAGTTCCAAATATAGACCCAATTGAAAATACAACTAATCTATCAATTCAAAAAACCCAGACAAACACTAAACAACAACAATCAAAAGAAGAAAGCATACAACAAGAATTCCAAACACAAACTACCCAACAAAAAAAACTACACATGCAACCAGCCAAAGAAGATTTAGAAACAACAAACGAGCCAAAAATAGATCTAGAAAATAAATAACAATGTAGATATAGACAAAACAATATACTCTCTGACAAATGTAATCACAGAATCAGCAAAAAAGTACGTTGGAATAATTAAGTACGATTACAAACATCAGTCGGTACCTTGGTGGAATCATGACTGCAAAGAAGCATTAAAACAATCGAAACAAGCTTTTAATAAATTCAAAAGACACAAAACTCAAGAAAATTCTATAGAATTCAAAAAATTAAGAGCAGTCGCTAGGTATACCATTAAAAAAGCCAAACGTGACTCTTGGAGAGAATATGTTACCACAATACATAGTTCAACTCCTATAACTGCTATATGGAAAAAAGTCAACAAAATGTCTTGTTCCAAACCCCATAAATCAATCAACTTTCTAACTCAAACTAACACTATTTATAAAAGCCCAGAAGAAGTATCCAATATACTAGCATCTACTTATGAATATAACTCAAGTAACTTAAATTATACTTCCAATTTCTTAAAAATCAAAATAAAAGAAGAAAAAAATCCTATAAAATATTACGATCAAAATAATAACGATCTAAATATACCAATAACAGAGGAAGAATTAGAAAATGTATTTCAAAATTGTAAGAACACTTGTCCTGGACCCGACAATATACCGTTTATATTCCTAAAAAATTTAGGCCCTCAATCTAAAAAATATCTACTCAAAATCTACAATATAATCCTATCCAGAAACGTATTTCCTAAATCATGGAAAAATTCAATCATAATACCTATTCTAAAACCAACTAAACCAAAATCAGATCCACAATCATATCGACCGATATCACTCACATGTAGCATAGGTAAAATATTAGAAAAGATAATAAACAATAGGCTTATGTGGTATCTAGAATCAAACAACTTAATTATTCCAGAACAATGTGGTTTCCGAAAACGTCGCTCAACTTTAGACAACCTCGTTGACTTAGAATCAGAAATCCACGAAGCATTTGCAATAAAACAACATTGTGTTGGAATATTTTTTGATATAACCAAAGCATATGATACAGTTTGGAAATATTCAATCATTAAAACACTCAGCAACTGGTTAATAAGGGGTAACATATTAAAATACATTTCAAATTTTCTTGAAAACAGACAATTTCAAGTTCGAGTTGACGGAACATATTCTCAAACAAAAATTCAACAAAATGGTATACCACAAGGATCAAATTTAAGCACAACTTTATTTTTAGTAGCAATAAATTCAATATTAACAGAAATTGAAAACCCTGTCAAAGCTAGATTATACGCTGACGACCTAGTTATTTTTTGTAGAGGAAAAAACATAGGAACGATTTACAATCACATTCAAAACGCGTTAACACACATTGAGAAATGGTCAGCTACAAGTGGACTTCAATTTAACACTTCAAAAACGAAAGCAATCTGTTTCTCAAAGAGAAATCAAATCCAAACAAAAGAATTATATCTACACGAACAAAAACTAGATCATGTAGAAGAAATCCGATTCTTGGGTATGACGTTTGATAAAAAATTAACTTGGAAGACACATATTCAACAGCTGAAAAAATCCTGTCTTCCTGGTATAAATTTACTTCGATCACTTGCATTTAAAAACTGGGGTGCTGATTATTCAAGTTTAATACTTATTTACAAATCCATAATTCGATCAAAACTTGACTATGGAGCCATAGTCTACAACTCCTCCAAAAAAACACATGTGAAGTCACTGGATATTATCCAAAATAGATGTCTACGTATTTCTTTAGGTGCTCACTATACAAGTCCCATTCAAAGTCTTTATTGGGAAAGTGGAGAACTTCCTCTTTATTTCAGAAGACAATATCTAAGCCTAACATATGCAGCGGCAGTGTCATCAAACCGAAATAATCCAGTACTACATAACGTTTTTGCTGACCGATTTACAAATAAATTTCAGCAAACACATCAAATTGATCATCCTTTTTACTTTCGTATACAATCATACTTATCCAAATTAAATTTTCAATTTCCAAAAACCTATGATACCTCATCAATCCACAACCCTGCACCATGGACAATATCTATTCCTGCTATCGACATCAGTCTAACAAACCTAAGAAAATCAGAGATGTCATCAACCGTCATTAAACAAAAGTTTCATACACTATTAAACAGATATGGCAATACCTACAACGTATACACAGATGCGTCAAAAAATGAAGACAGAGTTGGAGCAGCAATTTATTCGGAAGACTCCTCAGTTAGTTTCAAATTGTCATCAATTACAACCATCTTTTCGGCTGAATTATTCGCAATTCTAAAAGCACTATCGTTAATACAAAACAAAAACAAAGAAAGATGTATAATAATCACAGATTCTCTAAGTTCATTAACCTCACTGACTCAATTATACTGTGACAACCCCCTTCTACTTCTTATTAAAAAAGAACTTAAAAACATTTCAAATAAAAACATCCAAGTGCACTTTTTATGGGTACCTTCTCATGTAGGAATTGAAGGTAACGAAGCTGTAGATAAACTGGCCAAAAACGCACCAACTAACCCGATGTCCGAAGAAAGCAACATATTGGTACAAAACGATCTAAAACCATACTTAAAACAAAAAATAATTCACAAATGGCAACAAACTTGGAACAACGCTCCATCAAGTCTATACGAAGTCAACAAACACCCACATCTATGGAAACCAACAATAAAAGACAGAAGAGAACAAGTGATACTTACCCGTCTCCGTATCGGCCATACACGACTTACTCATGACTATTTATTACAACGCGAAAACAAACCAGTGTGTGAAGTGTGTAACAGTGTTCTAACGGTAAAACATTTTTTAATACAGTGTCCCAAATATAACAGTGAACGACTCAAATATAACATACCTAACTCCCTAAAAGATGCCCTAGAAGAAAGTACACATAACCGAAAAATTTTTTCCTATCTTAAAGACTGTCAACTTCTTCAAAAGATCTAAAACGTACATTTTAACATACATACATACTATTATTATTATTATTGTAAACTAATGTATATTCACATATTGTATCAACTGTCACATATGTTACATAATCTAAATACGCTAATGACCCTGCGTGGTCGATGCGTTAATAATAATAAAAAAAAAAAATCAAATTTAATTCTTTTCAAAAGAACAAGCAATATTAGTTTTTGTATAAGTTTTGTAATCTCTAGGGTTATATTTTCTCCTCCGTATTTTAGAAGCTCGTTGGTTATTCCGTCTAGTCCTGGTGACTTTCTATTTTTCAGTGAATTTATGGCTATTTCTACTTCCTGAAAACTGATTTCTATTTCGTGTCTTAATTCAGGCATGTTATTGTGTTGATTATTATTTTCCTTTGCTTTAAAAAGTTCCGTCAGGTATCTTTCCCATTCGTTTGCTGGTAGGTTATTGTATTCCTTCAACTCTGCTCTATTTCTTTCCGTTGGTTTCGCTTTCCATCCTTTTTGTAAACTGTTCCAATTGTTTATTTTTTGTTCTTCTTGCCATACCAACTGCTTTGTTTCATTTCGTAATCTTTTATAGTTGTCTCGGGATTCTGGGGTATTTGATGTTTGTACTTCGTGTAGGCCTTTCGTTTGTCTTTAGATTTCTCTTTTATTGCTTTTCTGAACCATGATGTATTGTTGTTGTTTCTTTTGTTCAGTATGTCTTTGCGTTTCCTAGAGCTTCTATTGCTGCTTCGTCAATGTTGTTTCTAATTCTTTCTCAGCTCGCGTTTATATATTCGATGTAATTTATTTATTTTAGCTGATTTATTTCTTTGCCAGTACTAGTTTGTGTTTACTCCCCGCGTCTGCTGAGTTTAAATTTCGGATATCTAGAATTTCCTCTTGGTGGATTTTTCTATTAGATACTTAGTGTATTGTTATGTCCCATTTTACATTTATGACATTCTGCTCTTGTCAGATAGGCCACAACTGACGAAGTAAGTCTATAAACGTTAATCACATAAAAACGTTTATTTATGAAAACATTCAAGAAAACATAATTTCCTTTAAAAAAAACGTTTCTTCGCTTATTTCAGATGCTCCTGTAGGCCAGGGAAATAAGCTAAAAAAGTACCCTGTTTTTGACACTCGTCCGGCCAGGCAAACGACAGTTGTTTTGAGTAGTGTGGACCTCTGTAACAAAAACCTATATGTTTCCTGCCGTCGATTTTTTGGACTAAATTAGTTATTAACAATTTATGTTCAAAAAACGGAAAATTTTTGCTTTTTTCGTCTATCAGCAAAAAGTGAAGCAATTTAAACAAAATTTAGAAGAGAGGAAACTAAATTTAGAAGAGAAAGTTATATAAAAATCTTCAAAATGGCGTTCTGAAAATGTTTCTATTCTTATTTGTTGTTTAGAAAGTTACAAAATAAATCAAAAATTTCGGTTTTTTATAAATGTTAATAACTTTTTTGAAAATAAAGTTATAATATTTATATTTCATGGAATGATGTGTCTTGTAGTGCTTAAAATAGGGTTAAAATTTCAAAGTGATTAGTCCAATAGTTTAAAAGATATTTTATTTGTTTATCCCAAATTAACATTTTTTGCAACAATATAAGTCAGAAATTTATACAGTTTTAGAAATTGTAAGGGTTGTTTCTGGTAGAAGAAGACTTGTTTTAAGACGTGAATTAAGAAATCTAATTAGCGCTATTTAAAAGAATATACATTATAGTTTTAAAGTGCTAAATTTTAAAATTATTGCCCTTTAATGGAATCCTCCCCAAAGCTTCAAAATGTATGTAAAATCGGTCGGCTTTGAAACTCTCGGGAGCTGAAGGGAGGGGGAAGGCGCTGTTAACTGTATCTCTATTCCTTTTTTATCTATTTCAACGTATCTTTTTGAACTTGTATGCACTTTTTGCGTACGTTACGAATATGCATTATTTCAATAAATAAATTGTCAAATAAACCACCTAATTTGTTTAAAAACAATTTTTTTAAATTTTTTTAGTAGTATTTAATTTAAGTTTGAATGTAAAACAGAAGTATTTGTCATTTCCTATATTTTGGGGACTAAGCCACAATTAAAGTTTATAATAAGTTTATTTTTGATGTTTCGATTTCTACTTCGGAAATCTTTCCCAGAATGTAGAACATTAATAAATTAATCAAATTTTGTTTTTGGTTAGTTGGTAGAAAATTTTTCTGATAACTCTTTTGGGTGATTGATTAGTATGAGGAAACTCAGTAGATCTGTTATAGTAAAAATTACAAAAAAAAATTATAGACAAAAATTGTAGACAGCTTTAAACTCCACATTTTTAAATTAGTTACAAACTTACAGGGTGTTCTATAAGATTGTGGCAGACCAAACTTATGTTTTTTTAAATAAAACACCCTGTATTTTATTTTAAATTTAAAATCTGCTTCACTTCCACATCACAATAATGTAAAGTTTTATTATGTTATACCGGATATTTAAAAAGTTATAACCAATATTACCTGAAAATAGTATCAAGTTTAACTCTCTGTATCATTAAAAAGGAGTATAGGACCATTGATCTATTGCAACCATAGTTTTTCAATAATTGTTAAAAATTATAAAACATATTCCTTTTTATAATATTCGTTAAATCAAATACAGGGTAAGTCAAAATGCAAGTACATTATTTTCTTGATAATTTTAAATAGAACACCCTGTATTTTAAGTCACTATCGAAAAGTACTAATAAATATCGTACTTTACATTTTATGGAATACTCCCTATATCTAAAGTTATCAATTTTCTAGATAAGTATTAATTTGGTAGATATTTGAACTTTTACCAATAATTATTGGGAGTTGGCCATGATTGATTTGTCATAAACTGACAGTTTGACATTATTTTTTTTTAATTCAGTAACGAGATAACGACACAGAAAAGAAAACAATTTGTTTCAAATAAAATTTATAAAAAATAACCAACAGAAAATAAAAAAAAATAACAACACATAAAAAAATAAAAAACAACTGTAATTTTAACTAATCATACTTAAGTGAGGTGTTCGAAATGACCTCCCAAAATATCTATGCATACTTGAAAACGGTCATTGAAAGAGTTACTTACATTACTAAGCATTTGTAAAGAAATATTTTGAAATGCAATTCGGATTCTATTTTTTATATCCCTTGTTGTTGAAGGTATTATATATACTTCGTACTTAATGTAACCCCAAAAAAAGAGTCCACTTTATTGAATTCTGGTGACTTTGGGCCACCCCTTAAGATCCATCTTTTACCAAACTGATCATTAAGTTCACCACGTACTAATTCGTTGTGGTACGCAGAAGCACCTCCATGTAGAAAGCACATTTGTTCACGTATATTAAGTGGAACCTCTTCTATTATCGGTAACTGATGTACGAGAAAATCTAAATAAATCTTACCATTTACGTTATATTTAAACAAATATGGTCCTACTACATGGTTACCTACAATACTTCCCCACACATTTAAAGATTATCTTGTTTGACTATGTGTTACTATTTGGTATGGATTACTTGTTGAATAGTAGTAAAAGTTATTTATGCCTATTAACAGAACCGTTTAAGTAGAATGCAACTTCATCACCAAATATGATATAATCAAAAAAAATCTCTGTTCATTAATTTTTTTTAAGACCCATTCACAAAATACTATTCGTTTCTGAAAATCGTCATCATTTCATTCTTGGTGCTTTTGAATATGATATGGGTGCATCTTGTTTTTAGATAGAATGTTTTGAACAGAGTAGTAACTAAGTTCTTGCTTATTGGAAATACTCCTTATACTTGTGAGTGGGTTTTCTGTAACTGCCATCAACACACTCATTTCGTTTTCCTCTGCCACACTAGTTTTTTTTCGTTCATGTTTTCAGAATTCACTGAACCAGTGCGGTTACATCGATCTTTCAATTTTTCAAATGTAGCTTGTCTAGGTTGCCGCCTATCTGGAAACCGTTTATAATAAATTCTAGCTGATAGTAATGAATTTTTATTGCATTCCCCCAATATCCAGATCATATTTATCTATCATTTCATCAGTAGTAAAATTCATTATTGCTAATTTGGAATTGAATAAATTATTGAATTGCTAAATAATAATTGTTGCTAATTTACGATGTACCCCAATACTGAATTGATAAACAATAATGTCAAACTGTCAGTTTCTGACAAATCAATCATGGTCAACTCACAATAATTATTGGTACACGTTAAAACCTCAAAATTTATACTTTGATGGAAAAATAAAAATATCTAGAAAACTAATAACTTTATGTATAGGAAGTACTCTATAAAATTTGAAGTACGATATTAGTACTTTTCGATAGTGATATAAAATACAGAGTGTTCTATTTAAAATTACCAAGAAAATAATTTTGCACTTGCATTTTGACTTACCCTGTATTTGATTTAACGAATATTATGAAAACGAATATGTCTTATAATTTTTAACAATTATTAAAAAACTATGGTTGCAATAGATCAATGGTCCTATACTCCTTTTTAATTATACAGGGAGTTAAACTTCATACGATTTTCAGGTAATATTGGTTATATCTTTTTAAATACCCGGTATAACATAATAAAACTTTACATTGTTGTGATGTGGAAGTGAAGCAGATTTTAAATTTAAAATAAAATACAGGGTGTTTCATTTTAAAAAACATAAGTTTGGTCTGCCACAATCTTATAGAAAGCCCTGTAAGTTTGTCACTAATTTAAAAATGTGGAGTTTAAAGCTGTCTACAGTTTTTGTCAATAAGTTTTTTTGTATTTTTTACTAAAACAGATCTACTGAGCTTCCTTACCCTAATCAATCATCCAGAAGAGTTATCAGAAAATTTTTCCAACCAAATTTTCTACCAAGTAACCAAAAACAAAATTTGATTAATTTGTTAATGTTCTGTATTCTGAGAAAGATTTCCGAAGTAGAAATCGAAACGTCAAAAATAAACTTATTATAAACTTAAACTGTGGCTTATTACGTAAAGTACTTCTGTTTTACATTCAAACTTAAATTAAATAATACTAAAAAAATTTAAAAAAATTGTTTTTAAACAAATTAGGTGGTTTATTTGACAATTTATTTATTGAAATAATGCATATTCGTAATGTACGCAAAAAGTGCATACAAGTTCAAAAAGAAACTGTGAAATACATAAAAAAGGAATAGAGATACAGTTAACAGCGCCTTCCCCCTCCCTTCAACTCCCGAGAGTTTCAAAGCCGACCGATTTTACATACATTTTGAAGCTTTGTGGAGGATTCCATTAAAAGGCAATAATTTTAAAATTTAGTACTTTCAAACTATAATGTATATTCTTTTAAACAGCGCTAATTAGATTTCTTAATTGTTATAAACAAAGGTGCTATGAATTAAATAAAAAAAGAGGCTAACTTTGTACCAAATTATTTTAGGACAAACTTTTTTTTGTTTATATTTGTGAAAAAATTCAAGCTTTTTAAATATGTAAAAATAATATTTTTACAGTTAATGGTAAAAAAGATATTCTAATTGTTTATAAGCAAAAAATCGACGTGTTTTTGCAAAATTATTTAGCAATATTTAAAATTAATTTTCCTAATTTTTTTTAATGTAAATAATAAAACAAGTCTTCTTCTACGAGAAACAACCCTTACAATTTCTAAAACTGTATAAATTTCTGACTTATATTGTTGCAAAAAATGTTAATTTGGGTTAAACAAATAAAATAACTTTTAAACTATTGGACTGATCACTTTGAAATTTTAACCCTATTTTAAGCACTACAAGACACATCATTCCATGAAATATAAATATTATAAGTTTATTTTTCAAAAAGTTATTAACATTTACAGTTTAACAACCGTTCAAAATTTTAAAAGTTTAAGTTTAAAAAAGAACAAAATAAAAACGATTCGTTTTAAAACGAGCCATTCATCATGAATCATTCATAAATTCAAATTTATAGAAATCGCAATATGTCCAAATCAACGAAAATATATAATATGTTTTTGTAACTTGGGATACCTTCTGGCATAGATTATAAAAATGTATTTAGTTATTGTATGAATTATTTATGTAACCGAGTAATGTGTTAAACAATTTAAAATAAATATATTCTTTGCAAAATGTTACTTTTCTCTTATTATTATGATGCGAAATGGGTATGGAATAATAAGAAACTTAAACATTCATGTATTCGACTTATATACCCATATATCTTTTAACAATAAATTTTACTTTATTTTAAAATCAAATTGTTAATTAATGTTCTTGAATTGTGTTTTATATAAATTAATTTTTATAACGTTTCTATAATTATAAATAAAATTTATTGTAAAAATAATAAGCATAATTTAAGAAAAATTAACTACATCTATAGGTTTGATTTTCAAATAAATTTTTTTGTAAAATTTATTTTTTAAATACATATGTATAAAAATATGGTTTTATAAAACATATTTTTATCTTTGCATAACTTTTGCTAATACAAGTATTAAAAGAAAAGAAAAATTTTGCAAATTAATTTTATTTAGATTGCTTAAAAAAATTACTCAGTTAAATAAACAATTCATAAATCAACCAATTGAATTTTTATAATCTGTGCAACGAGGTACATTAATTCAAAAAAAACTTTAAAATAGAAAAATAATTTTATTGTGGTTGATTAGAACCAGGGACACGTCCACTTTTATTTTGAATTTATAATTAAGGTTTTTAAAATAGTAAAATCGGGAATTAAAAAAAACTACCTCTGGGTTTACTGCTAACTCGGGCTTTCATTGTCGTAAGACCATAAATTTAGTTTGAAAATTCGTGTAAAAATTCGAAATATTTTGAATAAAAAAAAATCAACTCTATACTCTATACTCTTATACTATTAAAATCACAGTGCTTTTCTATAACTATATTACAATATTTAACATAAAATTTTCAGTTGGTACGTTGACAGTTTATGTAGAGCTCATAGTCTATGCATAATGACGTTGTATACAAAATCTTTCTGGGATAAACAATTTTAATTTTGCAATAACTGTTAGGTACGTAAAGCTCCTTGAAATTTAAATACCTAAATACATGTAATATTGTTCCTGTTATGAAGCAAAATTAATATATATTTTGCATTTGTAAAAAAGTTATTTAAAATAATTAAAAAAAAATAGATGGTATTTTTGCAATAACTAAACAACAAGTTAACAAAAATAACTCTAGAAACACTCATTTCAAAGATTTTATATGCTCGTTCAGTAAAATTTTGTCATTTTTCCATATAATTTGCCGATCTTTACCTTAACTATTTAACCAAATGTGAAAGGCTTTAAAGAAATACCGGGCGTATTAGTGGACAGCACAACAGAAGTAGAAGCATGTATATTTTATCATTTGATAGTTTTCTTGTTCTTTGAACTTTAAAACAATATGTGAATTTTATAAACATTCTAAAAATTATTTTAAGGGATTTAATATATTTTACAAGTATTCGATATATCAATTCGGGAAAAAATTATCAGAAAGCTCGGCGCTGTGACACTGGACATGGCTTAACCCGGAATCCTGTTAAGTTTATTATATATATACGTATATATATACATATATATATATATATATATATATATATATATATATATATATATATATATATAGTGTGTTAAGTTTTGGATTAGGTATACACTATCGACTTGCACTACATATCTGCTTCGTTGACTTGTCGTTGCTCGTCGCCCGTCGGCAAATTTATCATATTGTCATTATACCGTGGTTGTTTAAAGGAATAACAGCGTAGAGTTTTAATTTATTTTTGTAAACATGTCTGTTTATATGGCCGCGGAAAAAGCTCAAATAATAAAATGGTTTTATAGTGGCAATTCTGCGCAACAGTGTGTAGATTTATTTTCTGTGTTTTTTGAGGGAAGATCAATTCCTTGTGTACAGTCAGTTTTTTAATATTGTTAAAAATTTTGAGAATTGTTATTGCCTCAAAAATTGCAGAAAATGTCACGCTCAAGAAGTGTTACCAGAAAAAGTTGAGGAAAGAGAATACCGGGATACACAAATTTGTGCAACAATCGAGGTAGATTCAACACGTTCAAGTAGAAGCGTTGCTAGAGAGTTAGATGTTAGCAATGTTACTGTAACGAAAGTATGGAAAAAGCACAGTTACAAGAATTTTAAATATTCGAAAACGCAGCAGCTTTATCCAGACGATTACTTTCGAAGAATGGAGTTTTGTGAAACTCTGATAACGAAGGCTAATAGTGAACCAAATTTTATTAAAAACATTTTATTCACTGATGAATCTTCTGTTTCGTTACTAGGGAGACACAATCCTTTCATTATGAGGTATTGGGAGCGGGAAAACCAGCACAGAAATGTTGTTTACCGAACTCAACGTCCTCAAAAAGTTAACGTCTGGACTGGCATTTTAGGAGACCACATAATAGGTCCATTTTTTATTGAGGGCAACTTGAATAGTAGAGTATACCTCGATCTGTTACCGAATCATATTCTTCCCGCTATTCTCAATCTTCCTGATGTAAATCTGGAAAATGTTTGGTTTCATCAAGACGGCTGTTCAGTTCACAACGCTCGAATTATTAGGGAGTATTTAAACAATACTTTCCCGAATCGAGTTATCAGTGGAACAGGCGATATTAAATGGCCTGCGCGATCTCCAGATCTTACACCCATGGACTTCTTATTTTGGGGACATTTAAAAAGCATTATCTACGCTCATCCTGAGGCTAGAGCCCAAAATTTGGATGAATTAAAAAATCGAATAAGAGAAGTCTCCAATTCTGTTACAGCAGAAACTCTTTCATCTGTTCGCAGAAGTTTTTATGACAGATTGGGGTACTGTTCAGCCGTAGAAGGTCAACTATTTGAACCATTTCTGTAGGTCATAAAGAATTATTTTTTATTTTATTAGGAATAATATTTTTATTTTCAATAAGAGTATATTTTTTATTTTATCTTTTTAAAGAAATACGCTTTTATTTCTAATTCAACCACAAAAACATTTTCACATTAATAAAAATCGATAACAATGAGCCGATTAGGTCAGTGCATTTTTATCGAATTTCCTACTATAACAATCGGCTATACGTAATGAAACATGAGATCGGACGACAGTGAAGTACATCCCAAACGTTGTTGTGAGTTACTAAACTAAAATAAATGATTATCTGTCGGTGTAGCTACTGAGATAGTCTCGGGTCGGAGAACGAACATTTGCAACGTTGCCGATTTTAGCGCTCCGTATAGTGTGCAATACCTAATCAAAAACTTAACGCACTGTATATATATATATATATATATATATATATATATATATATATATATGTATATATATATATATATATATATATATGTATATATATATATATGTATATATATATATATATATATATATATATATATATATATATATATATATATATATATATATATATAAGAAAATCTAGAAAAAGGTTAATGCGAGTTGATAGTAAAATAAAGATAATTATCTAACTTAATTCCCAAATTCATGAGATTTTCCAGGACTACCGACACACAATTTTCAGCCAAAATTGTGCAACGGAACAAAACTGTGTTTAAAAAATCATGAAAATTTGATTGAAGCTAAATTTGATTGAAGCTACTATAATCATAGGAAAGTTTAAAGGCGGGGATGTGCTTATTCCAAAAATAACGCTAATGCCAACTGACAGTCCATTTAAGTTCAAACGTCTCCAGTTTTTAGTACGCTCTGCTTTTGCACTGACTGTTAATAAATCGCAAGGTCCAAGCATTAGAAGTTTGTGGAATAAACCTTGAACTGTCATCTTTTGGGCATGGACAGTTAAGCGTTGAATGCTCGAGAGTCGCCAAATCATCAGCACTATTTTTGTTTGCTCTCCAGAAGGAAAAATTTTGTAGATTGCAATGTGTTAAAATAATTATTTAAATCTTATACTTATATAAAAATATGGCAGTAAGAAGTTCGCCGCATCAGCTAATATTATAATAATAAAACAGCAGGTGAGTTTTACCTAGTTTATTTTTATTTTATTTCTTCAATGTTAAATGACAAAATAGTGCAATTTAACATTAACATTAGAGTACAATTTCAAAATTATCTACCGGTTCATTAGTATTGGTTAGAAAATGGTTTCCGAATAATTGCTGGATATTGGCAACAGTAAAATAAAACTTTATCCAAATACACAACGCATTAAACATCCAGCTAATTTCTGCATTTTTGTTAATATATCAACTTCCAGACTCAAGAGTTGTTACCACGGGACCTGATATCTTTGTAATCAATCGACAGTATGGTTAACGAGTTAAATTCATCATTTCGAAAACCTTCTGTGATCCTTTATTGAAAAAAAATATACATAGTCAATAATTCCAAATTGTTTAAGTATTTTTGGAACATATGTATCAAAAGTATTACCAATTATTTCATTTAAGTTTCTTTAGTAACTATGAAAAATTACGTCATAAACTTTATTTACTTATGAACAAGCTAGAAGCGAAATATAAGCAACTAGAAATGACTATCCCTAATATACTGCATAAGGATATTTATTTGAGATTTTAACGGAAAAATCAGGAACACCGAAAAATGATACAAAATGCTTTCGACAAATATATACTTGGCGAAAGAAATTGTGTAATGTGATGAATGACTTATTAAATTTCATATAGAATGTCATAAACAAACATAATCTTTATTATTAACAATATTCAACTTTTTTCTTTATAATATTCCATCGATATCGACGGGAATAAAAGAAAATATTTTTATTTATTTCGGATTATATCTATCGATATCAAAGACGTTTTCTGCATTATTCAAAGTATATATACATCCAAGCAGGCAGGCGGAATAAATATACAATCGATTGGGAAGTGAACATGAGTTATATAGGAGTCCAGCTGTATAGAGTGCAAATCATTCGGAACAACTAATAACAATGTATCTAACGGCCACCTACAGAATCACGCTATCGAACTGGTTATTGTACAAGAAAGCAGGCGGCAGTATGCTATATACTAGGTCTGCGGCCGACTTGTGCTATAAGGATCCTCCGGCCACTATCTCTTCTTTCACTATCCAGAGGCGTTCTGCTGAAAGCCACCAATTTTCTAACATAAAAGAAAATTGGATGAGATACGTTACACTAAAAAAATTGTTCTTGCCATTAAAAAAATATATAAAAAATTTACTAATAAAAAAATAATGTATTTTTCTTTTATTAATTAAAAAGCAATGGTTGGTATTTAACCTGTTCTTCCATGTAAATAAATGCGCTAGAAAAAGTTATATTAAAATATTCTTGATTAGCAAATCTACGAGTCAGTCAAAGCAAGTAGTAGCTAGGTATATATAAACAATATTTGTATTTAAAATAACGTGTCTCTTTAACTAAGGCCATTATCCCCTCTGTGGCTCAATGGTTAGACCGCCTACCTTTGAACCTAAAGATCGTGAGTTCTGGGTGGAGAAATTTTCGTTTATTAAAAATTAAAATGAAAATAATTTCTATCCTTGAGCGATCGGTACTCACCGAAGGGATCGCAGACGTTCGGATACAATTAGCGTCTCTTAGCAAAGACAATGACGTCGACTTTGCTAAGTATCAAGACAATTACTCTACACACACACACACACACACACACACACACACACACACACACACACACACACACACACACACACACACACACACACACACACACACACTACACCTCAAATTGTAAGATTGGCGAATGGATTTAGTGTCTGCAGTCATTTAAACACAAACAAACAACAACAACTAAGGCCATTGACTCATTTTTAATTAGCAATAAAAATATAATATTGATATACAATATCAATATGAATATGTCAAAGTCAGAGTATCTTAAAATAGGAGATGACGAAGAAGATCCAGAGTTAGAAATTAGAAAAACAAAAACATGCAATGAATATAAATATCTCGAATCTATAATATCTCAGGAAGGCACTACCAAAAAAGATATCGAAAACAGGACGCAGCAGGGAAAAAAAGCGTTTAACATTCTAAACTCTCTACTATGGTCTAAAGATGTTAGACAAGTAACTAAATTGGCAATATGTCGAACCTTGGTAGAGCCTATTATGAGTTATGGGGCAGAAGTTTGGCAGATCACGAAAAAAGATAGAAAAAGAATAGAAGTAATAGAAGTGGATTTTCTAAGGAGAGCGTGTGGTGTATCCAAAAAAGATCATATCAGGAATGAAGATATTAGAAGGAGGACAAATACTGTATATTCCAGTGTAGACAGAATTGAAACGAGAGAACTAGTGTGGTATGGTCACGTGAAGCGAATGAATGAAAAAAGATGGCCAAAGAAAGCTTTAAATTACATACCATAACAAAGAATAAGTGTAAGACCATCAGTTGCCTGGGAAGAAAATGTACGACACCTAATGGTATAGAACCATCTTACTAATGAGAAAGAACCAGTAAACAAGACGAACGGATGTTCATCCATGGATGGATGGACAGAGAACGATGGCGGTCGAAATGCGAGAAGCGGCAGAGACTGTAGGAACCTCGCTTATATATATATATATATATATATATATATATATATATATATATATATATATATATATATATATATATATAATACAGAATTTACTTATTACATTTACTTAGCAATTATTAGTATGAATTTGAATATAAACCCCAAATGTACAATAATTAAGTATATCATATTCGCCTAACAGAAAAGTAGAATATAAACACTAGGGACGCGTGATCAATTCATTCCCAATATCTAGAGATGCTGAAGAGATATCTACTTGTTACAAAATCACTTATACTGTAACTGATTATGTACAAAAGCGTATCAAAAGTAACAAGTAGGAAATCACAAGTAACGACAATCTACACTTCTAAACAAAGACGCTTAATTTGCAGTGTTAACAGATATGGTTTCAGTAATCCTTACGAATCACATTTATGTCTGTTGAATGTAATTATATGAATACAATGTTTACTTTTAATAGCTCTACATATGTGTGTGTTGGTATAATTATAGTGTTGGTTTACAATTATAGTGTTATTTAAGTAAACTTAGAAATGTGAACATTTTTAAGGAGTTTGCTGTTTTCTAACAGCTTAAGTAAGTAAATTTATTATTATTTTGAATCTATTATAATAATTATCTATTATAATGATAAAAGAGTTGCAAGTATAAGTCCATAATTTAACAGATATATTAAAAAGGTCAATACTCACAATCTAATATTTACTTTCAAAGTTTTACAGAAGCGATCGGTTTCGAGGCTTACAATATTTGCCTCATCCTCAGGCCCAGCAAAGAGCCCAGCAAAGAGCAAAGAGCCGAGTTTGTTTTGTTAAAAAATAATAATATAGATATCGCCAATAAGAAGTTTTCCGCTTACATCCAGGATACTGTCTTATCCTGTGAGAACCTCTGACAAATACAACAAAAAAAATCATAGTGCATAATGTGTGATTTTTCATCTTCCACAAGTTTTTAAACTATGTACGGTCCGGATGTGGCAGCTTATTCTGTATGTGTATTTGTCTTTAACTACTTTTAATTTTATTACAAACCAGAAGATAATCCTACCCTTTTAATCATAACAAAACTTTGAAAACAAAAACTAGAACATCCAAGAAGTATTTCAAGGAACAAAGACAACATCCTTTAGCAACAGTTACACAGTTAGAACATATTAATGCTCAACCATATCCTCAAGAGCCATTTATTTACATATATATTATAATGATCAGCATATCACCTCACTACAATAGATAGTGTCACAAAGAAAAAGATGAAGACAGACAGTATCCTAGATGTAAGTGGAAAACTTCTTATTGCCGATATCTATATTATTGTTTTTTAACAAAACAAACTCTTTGCTTTGCTTGAGGATGAGGCAAATATTGTAAGCCTCGAAATCGGTCGCTTCTGTAACACTTTGAAAATAAATATTAGATTGTGAGTATTGACCTTTTTAATAAATCTGTTCAATTATCGATCTATTTTCCATTATTTTATTAGAATAGTAGCCTGTAAATAATACTTTGCAGGTTTGTATATACAGTCACTAAAACAAATTAATATGTCGAACACGGATTCTGCCGATGAACTCGTAAGCATACCTATAACTTCCCCCAAAAAGATACCGAAAAAAGTCCATTTAAGTGTAGACGGTAAAGAAATAATTGTAAACGTGTATAAGCACGAGTTACAAGAAAATCCGGCGTTAATATTGTCCGCTGTTGAGAAAAGAGTAGCTGATAAAGTTGGAGTATCGGATAGTTTTGTGTTTAAAGCTATTAGGGAATATAAAACTAGACACAAATTAGTTACACCAAAAAAATGTACCACTCGTAAAGGCAAACTCGAATATGTCGATGATTTCGACAAGATAGCGATAAGAAGAATAGTGCATAAATTCTTTTTTAGAAATGAAATTCCATAGATAGAGTTCTACAACAGGTCAACGACGACTCTAATCTACCTGATTTCAAACGTACTACTTTTTACAAGCTTTTATACAAGAAGAAGAACTTTACTTTTTACAAGAAGAGTATGCCCACGGACAGAGATGACCTTGTAATCTGGAGAAGAGAATTTTTAAGGCAGATAAAAGATCATAGACATGACAATCGTAAAATATATTATTTAGATGAGACTTGGATTAACGCCGGTCATACTATATCAAAAACATGGATTAATTAGTTAGTCAGCTTATCAAGACAAGCATTTTTGGATGGATTCTCGACAGGTCTGAAAAATCCATCAGGTAATATTTTTTGTTTAACATTGAAATTGATAAATAATATTTAAATTTTTAGGTAAAAGAAAGCAAATGATTATTTGTCACATAGGCAGCGAAGACGGATTTGTTCCTGACGCTCTATGAAGTTTTGAATCAAAGAAAAGTGAAAATTAACATGAGAAAATGGATGGAAAAGGTTTTGAGAGTTGGTTTGAAAAAACGTTACCAAATTGGAAGTAAATTGTAGTGGACAATGCGTTGTATCATTCCAAAAAATCTGAAAAGATCCCCACCACATCTTCTAGAAAAGCGGATATCCAAGAATGGCTAAATCTAAAAAGCATCCCTTTTGACGACTCACTTCTCAAAGTGCAAGTTTTAGCACTTGTTAATCAACAGAAAAAATGTATGATAAATACATCATCGACGAAATGGCGAAAAGTCAAAATAAAATTGTTTTAAGATTGCTATTATATCACTGTTAGTTGAATTCCATAGAACTGATACGGGTAGATATAAAAAATTATGTAGCAGCTAAAAATACAACTTTTAAATCTGCCGACATAAAAAATTTGTTTGATGAAGCTCTATCCACCATATCTCCGCAAAAATGGAAAAATTGTGTACAGCATGTTACCCAAAAGGTAAAACCAAAATGTGGGAGTTAGATAATTTAGTAGAAGCCAGAGTAGATTCAATTATAATAAACCCTGACGATGGTAGTACATCTAGTTCCTCAGAATAATTTTATTTTTGGCACTAAGTTTAAGTTTTTGTGGATTTGGCCTACCGGGGCAACCACATAAAAAACGCACCATTATCACTCTACCTCTATGGTAGTGTGGAAATGAGTTCTCTTCTTCTTGATGTGCCTATCGGAGACGAATGTTGGCGATCATCATGGCAATCTTCACCTTATCTCCCACAGCGCGCAAAAGCTGCATAGGTGTTGTATTGAACCAGATTCTAAGATTCTTCAAACAGGACGTTCTTCTTCCTCCCATTGTCTAAATATTTTTCTTAGCAGGATGGCTTGTAGAAGGGCATATCTGAATTTATTTCGCATAATATGTCCAAATTACTGTAACTTTCGAGATTTATTGGTGGTCAGTACCGCTCGATTTTTCTTAATTTTTCTGAGAACCTTCTTATTGATGACTCGGTTAGTACACGGGATTTCCTCCGTATTCCGAAGTATTCTCCGATATAGTCACATCTCAAATGCTTTCAATTTTCTGCACATATCTTCGTTTAAGGTCCACGATTCAACACCATAAAAAAGAACAGAGAAGACTTAATTAGTAGTAGCATACATCGCAGCGTTCTTACTTTTATACTAAGAGAGAGGTTATGGCTCTTGAAGAAGGCCCCCATCCGGTTGAAGATGGATCTAGCTTTTGAAGTGGAAATGAGTAGCAATGAGAAATAAAAGATATGAAATTATTCGAAATTACATAAACAAAATGGAATATTTTAAAAATGAAAAACTGTAACTCATTTTGCTCATTGTACCTATACCATTTTTCAAAGTAAAACACTTGCACGTCACTATTTATATAAAGTGACGTCACTTGTATTTAAAATTTCCAGAACATCAACCTTAGAGTTCAAATTTTCCTAACACAGCTAATAATACGAAACCCATACGGAACTGCTCGATCTTTCATAGGCGTCAACATGGTGTAATAATCAGAAAAATGTAATTATCATTACATTTGAAATTTTAGAATTATATTGATTAAATAACCAAAAGCATTTGTTACTATTAATAATATAAATTTTATAAAATAACTCTTTAAATCTAATATTCCACAAAATAATGTTAATTAAATATATTAGACAATTGTACGCAACTGATACGGAAATACTTCAAATTTTATTGACAGTTGAGCTTGTGACAAAAGTGTATAAAGTGTTGCCGCTTTTTTAGAATAGGAGTTTTGTTTATATTATGATTTCTTACACAATTTGATCATAATATAATATATATTAATAAATTGTATTTATAAATTATATTTAGATTATTAACTTTAAAAATTAATTATTGTTGTGTATTGTGATTGCGCTATGTCAAAATGAATAAATAATAGTCTTTGAAAGCTGATAAGCTTTCATATAGGATAGATTATTTTGAACAAGAAATAATGGCTAGGTGTTTTTACTATTTAAGCCCTAAAAGAGATAAGTTAAAATTTAGAATATATAATTTTGTATTAAAATATTTTATTGGGTATTTTAATGTGGTGCAATAGTCTTAAAACTAGGTGTATTTACTGTTAATATAATAGTTTGACAAATAGTTGACATTTTAAAAATTAGTCACTTACTAACTGTTCTGATGTTTTGGCAACGCTGTGGGGTTCTGACGACTTAAATCTTGAATGACATGCAAGTTTTTTTATATGGAAAATGCTATATATAGTTTTCCAGTACTTATTTTTCGTAATTCGATATTACTTATATGTAAGAGAAAAAAATTTTTTTCATCATTTTCAAAGAAAACCTTTCGTTTTACATACCCAAAGTGTTCGTTTGTGCGTTGCGCCTATGCAATACTTGGAGACGATCTATCGATTAATTCATATATAGTTTTGTCTTCTGAATCAAACTCTGAAAACGGCATTTTGATATCTCGAACCATCTTTGACATAACCGGCATCAAAGTCAAAAATAGTGACGTCACAATTCTTCTAAATATACATTCGTTTCTGCTGACACAAATAAAAGTTAAATCGAAATCGAAACATCGACGAAATAAATTTTATTTATTTATGTTAATATAATGTTAAATGTATAAGTCTATCTACCCAATAATATATGTATAAGTATTTTCCCTAACTTTTACCCAAGAGGTCTCTTTTTATATCATTAATGATAATATTATTACTTATTTCCAAATATTGGTCTTAAAGCGTATAATGTATAAAAAGAACTTTCTATTTTTTGCCTTTTGATTAATACCACAATTAACTAATGATGTGTGAATAACAGTTTACAAAAACTAATATTTAAGTAGACTTCTTTTGAAGAATAATCAGTGATTACTATGATTTTAACAGTAATCCAAAAAATTATAAATTAATTCATTTCAAATTTAGATGTTATAGACTGCTAGAATCCTAATACTACCCTGTACGATCATATAAACATCAGATTTCACGAGTTCTGGGCATACATTTGTTGACCGCTACTTTTCTGTTAAATGAATTTAGATAGAAAATTAGTAAAAAATATACTACCTCGAAAGCAATATCAGATACACGGGATCATAGTAACGAAATTTACGAAATAAGAACTCATAGTGAAAGTGCCGGAAGTACTTTTTAGTTACCTAAACAAAGTTATGTGTAAGATGTCTCCAATATTAACATACGCATCTGTTATATGTTACGTCTCAGGTGTTCTTTCATACGGAGTAGCAAGCTATAGCCTTACAGAAGGTCACCAAATGCTTAGAGGCATTATAATGTGATGCTGTTGACGCATGTAGCGAGCCTCATGTATACACAATAAAATTAACATTACGATTACCACAACGCACATTAGACTTGAAAATAATAAAAAAAATTAGTACCGTAATAAACACCGTAAACAACCGAAATCGCCGAAATCAACCAATACATCTACCCTGCGTGGACCTTAAAAAAGCTTATGATAGTGTGCCACAACAAAAACTCTGGGAAGCTCTTGAGAAAACAAATATTAGTGTAATCTTAATCACGGCTATTCAAGACCTCTACAAGAACAACACAAGTAAAATAAAGAAAGGTCAGTAGATATCCAAGGGTTTTACTATTAGCAAAGGACTCAAACAAGGATGCTGCTTGTCTCCTACTTTGTTTAAGATCTACTCGGAGCAAGCGATGAAGACGTGGAAAAGTAAATGCAGAAACATGGAAATTTCTCTAAACGACTTAATATTGTACACATGTACACATTGAGTTTTACAGATGACCAGATAGTGATGGCCCAAGACTATGAAGAACTCAAATATTCGACCCGTAAACTTATCGAAAAATACGAACTATGGGGGATAGAAGTAAATATCAAGATAACTGAATACATGTATATTGGGGGAATTCAACAAAACTTATTTTGGAAGAAATACAGCATGACATTAATACTGTCAAAAATACAAATATTTAGGAATGCGTGTATTAGACGAAGAAATTAAACATGGAAATAATCAGGGAAGCCAAGCCATTAGGCAATTAAACAGTGTACTGTAGGGCAAAACAATCTCCACAGAAAAAAACAAAAAATCTATGATAGCATTCTACAAAGCATTTTTACATATGAAATTGAGGTATGGCCAATGAAAGGAAAAAAACTTAAAGCATTAAAAGCAACAGAAATGGATTTCGGAGAAGACTGGCTAGAAAATAAAGAATAGACAGAGTTGGAAAAGAAAGCATACAATAAATTATGAGGGTTAAGTACAATATAACAGAGGACATCAGAATAAATTAAATAAGATGGTATGGATACGTCCGAAGAATGGATGACCACAAAATAACAAAGAAAGTATTGAACTGGATACCGCATTTATAGCGATAGTTATAGCGATAGTTATTACCCGAAGTTATAGCGATTATTCAATTCCAAAAGTTATTATATTATATTATTATAGCGATTATTCAAGTTGAATAAAGCACCCAAACCTGATTTATTAATGGCAGAATTATTAAAAAAAGGTCTGAAAAAGTTGTATCCCTTTTAACATTATTTATTAAATAAATTTATTGAACATGAAAAATGACCAACAGACTTTGGACACATTTATCAAACCTGTGTATAAATCGGGAAATTGCGATTTAAGTCAAAACTACCGTCTAATTTTACTAACCTCTAGCTTTGCACAAATTATGGAAAAAGCTATTAAAATTGGGATGATAAAATTTTTACACTCCTACATAAAATCATTTCTGATAATCAATTTGGCTTTTTTGAAGACAGAGGCACAGGAGATGCAATTGCTTCACTAATGGGTCGCATTTATGATTTAGTCGATAGAGAAAAGCCCACTATGCGTATTTTTAGACTTGACCAAAGTTTTCGACACACTAAGCCATAAGAACCATAAAAAATTTTGACTGACGCAGGATTAAGAGTAAAATTTTTAAGCTTTTTTGAAAGTTACTTAGAAAATACTGCACAAAGGATAAAAATCAATAAAAGTATTAGTGAGGAAATAGTGGTGAAGTACGGTGCTCCGCAAGGCACGATTCTTGACCCATAATTGTTTATAATTTATGGTAATAATTTATTGCCTATGACATTAAAAGTTAAAATTATTTAGATTTTTAATGACACAGTTGTACTATATACTACAGATAATTGGGAAAACCTAATATTATTGGCTGAAGATAATTTAAAAAATTATTTTAATTTGTTTGCACACAGACAACTAACTGCTAACTTCACAAACAAGTCTTTTTTGCCATTTGGTTTTTACAACACACTATGTTCTGCTATGAAGCACCAATAATACAAAATTAAATACGTAATGATCAACTTATTTTGTCTACTGATACTGTAAAATATTTGGGAATTACAATTGACAGTCATTTAAAATGGAACCTACATATTGCGAACGTGACAAAAAACTTAGCGAAGTTTACTCTATGAATTTAAATTCTTAAGCAATATTTTAGAACCGTCCCTTTTAAAAACTATGTACTTTGACTTAGTGGAATAAAGATTATGCTATATTTGCTATAAGGATTATGCATTCTTGGTGAAGTGGACCGTATGTCAATCATTTGGAACAACTAAATGCTGTCCAATGAAAAATTTTAAAATCAATTTATCACAAACACAAGCTTTACTCCACCTATATGCTATAGAAGAAAATGTAACATTTTTGGTTTGAGGGCAGCTTTATTTTAAAAGGGTTAATGTATACCAATATAAAATCAAACATACACTATAGTTTCCCTTAACTGAATACTTCACCAGAAACTGGTATAAAGCAACCCCTGACAAGTGAAAAAACACATGGACAGCGTTGTTTCACTTATCTAGGTTCTACGTCATGTAATATTTTCCAAACTGATATTTAAAATGTCAGTAATATAAAATACTCTAAAATTAAGTTAAAGAAATATATTACAGATATGCCTCTTACAGTAATTTATGGTTTAATTGACATCAAGAAATACAATAAGTGTGTGGATATTAGACTCATAATTTTAAGTGTTTTTTTTTTCATTTGTTGCTGTTATTTTTCAGTTAATACATTGTAGGGATGATGCATTTTTATTGATTTTGTAATTAAAATATTTTTTTAATTTATGAAATAGCAATGTAATTTTTTGAGGGTTTCTTTTCTTATTATTAAGTAAGAAATATTGTTTTGATTGTGAAAGGATGGTCAAGATATTTCTACTTTACAATGAATTAATTTAACCATGCACAATCATTCTGATTTAAGTGGTATTCTTTGTATTTACAGGATATTAAAATTATATAAACTTTGTACTTTGAAAAATAGTTTTTTACTACTAAATATATTATTATCTTATTATCAAGGAAACACTAAAGGCAGTTTAAAACTCATTCCCAAAATCTGCACTATTTAGTTGGAATCGTTAATATAAAGAAACAGAACCATAAAATAAAAACTGTACTACCTACTATGCTTCAGATGCCAGCGATACGGACAAAGATAAACGAAGGCATATTGTCACATTAAGTCCACGCTGTGTAAAATTTACTGGCAATCATTCCACGGATTAATTCACTTGAAAAGAAAGATCTACCAATATTAAATGTGTAGTTACTTTACGAGAAAAATTACCCCGCAAACTATAAAGCGTGCACTGCCTATAAAAAGCAAAAAAATCCTGTACTTAAACCTAAGCAAACTGCGCTTGCCAGTTGTAACATTTCTGCACAATAAAAGCAGCCTTTCGTCATCAAAACAAAGTATCCTAATATGATAAAAAGTGAAACAATAATTGACATTACTCTACCAAAAATTATGCTAAAACCACTAATATAACAAATGTGCATAATGGTAAATCGTCTCACTATTGTCATTATCAAAACAAATCAATTTACGAAAATATCAATCTGTAACTCGAATTAGCTAACACCGGTACGTTAGAACATAAACATATTTGTATCAGGAACGACAGTTACGATTTGATTTCACGTATAGTGCATTTGTATATCCACTTATACATATTTCATCCTAAAGGGAATCTTTGAAGCGGCTATTTACAAACGCTCTAAACGTGAAAACTATCTTTTCTGTCGTAGTAGAAGCAACACTAAAATGTCTTCAATATGGACGCAATAGCGTCCCTATAATTCTGCTATAATTTGTCCCTTCTAAGAACAGACGTTGTTAAAGATGCAATTAGAGACATGGGAAATCTAAAATTGCATTTCACAATAAATCTCCTCAACTAAGCAAAAATCCTTAGCGAATTGGTTTCTAGTACTCATAAAAAGACAGTTAAGATTTCTTTATAAGGTAAAAAACACCGTTTTTTACCTTAAAATTCCCATAAAAAATTATAACTAACAGTTTGGAATTTCAAACACTTGGAACTTATGACAAGCATTGCCCTTCGTAACACAGTGCTGGTTTCAAAAATTTACTAATTAGTGCTCAAAATCATTAATTTTTGTCTCCACAACATGGACTATATAGGTATTTAATTATTATTAAATTATTGATCTTCTAAAAAACATTCATATTTTACTCTCAGATATACTAAATAGCTTTGACATTGTTTTCTTTTTCACCAACATACCTATCGATCAAATGATTTCCACCTTGGACTAAACATTAAATCCTACAAGATACATTATCTCTTATCAAACACTGCATGTATAATATATACTGTTCATTCCAAAATCATTTCTATCGTCAAATCAAAGGTGCTCCAATGAGCTTCCTTTGTTTCTCCCGTAATAGCTGATATCTAGATGGAACATTTCGAAACAACAGCCCTTTCCTAATCAAATCTCAAACCCACTTTCTGATTACGGTACGTTGATGACACCTTTGTCGTTTGGCCGCATGGTAAAAACACATTTGATTTCTTCCTCTCCCCTCTAAACTAAATACATTCTAGTATTTAATTTACAATGCAAGTTAGGTCTGAAGCGTCTTTGCCATTCATAAATGTTCTTAAAAACACCCACCTCACAGTTTTTCCTATTCCGTCTACCGAAAACCCACCTGGGTATTTCAATACCCAGTCACATCATCCCCCGCCCAACTTAATTCAGATATCAACGGTCGTGCTTCCTGTTTTACAAGACTTAGTGACAACAATCACGGATCATTAGAAATCAATTCAATAAGGCATACACTCTTACAAATTGACTACCATAAAACCCAAATCAATAAGAGCATTCAAAAATATCGTAACCTTATTTCATCCCAAATGAAATGTTGATGCCTGATCAACTCAACTCAAAATCATTCTACCTTTTATTAAAAATATCACTGACAAGATTAGTAGAACTCTTAATTCTCTAAACATCAAAACGAATTTCACTACTCACTCCAAGTTGTCCAATTTCATCAGATCCGTAAAAGACCAAATCCCAATGAAGAAAGACCACGGTGCCTGCGAGATACTTTGTTCTAATTGCTCACGTACATACATAGGATAGACAAACTCACGAATCCATAACCGTATTTACGAACATTGTATATTTGTAAATCATTCCCAACCTTCTTCAGTCCAAGCCCAAGATCATATTCTGCCGGCAACATGACGACCGTTTCCGCGCACAACGTTCCCGCGCATACTGAGGTTGTAAAAGCAGCAACACATGATAAGATCGATCGTCGCTCGATTCTGAGGAGTAGGCAAATTAAGAGTTTAGTGTCTCCAACGGAACCATATCCTTCTTAAAATAGCTCCAAAATGGGTAACGAAACGTCAAGTTTTAAGTTCCCTCAACGAGTTTTTTACCGATAACCTTCATATTGCCAATAGTGTTTTATTGAGGTGTAAAAGTTAAAAACACTCCTCTGAGTTGCTTAAAGATGCTGGGAACCTCTATATCAGGTATATATATATATATATATATATATATATATATATATATACCTAATATATATATATATATATATATATATATATATATATATATATATATATATCTATATCTATATCAGAATACCAATATCAGATTTCGATCGAAGCCGTTGTATTTTGCTACACTCCGACAAATTAAAATTTAATTGATTTTAAATTTATTTTTAAAAAACCGAAAAATAATTTACTGTGATTGTGTTTTTAAACATTTAAGTAATTGACAAAGATAAATTTACTGTTTATTATCAATCCTGTAATTATAATTTATATCTTAAACTAGCACAAAGTTAATCATGCCTAATACATCGTTTTGCGCTAACTGTTCAAAGCTAACTTCTACCTCCAATAGAAAGGTTAAATGTGATGTCTGTAAGAAACCAATACATATTACTTGTACTGATCTGTAGGTCGATGGTCGATGATAGAGTTGCGAAGCAAAAAGTACGTGGGATATGAATACTTTGCAACGCATGTAGTTCAAACATTGGGAATATTACTGAAATCAAGAGTCTACTAGTGGAGTTTAAAGCGGACATTATGAAGAAAATTGAAGACTTTGATAGTAAACTATTTGAATTTATCAATAAATTCAATCAATTTGATTTTATTACAACAACAAAATTTACCGACAGCATTGTCAATGAAGCCACTGGCCGTTCGAGGCGAACCACACTCGAAAAATTCTTCGTAACGTAAATAAACTTTTGGAAAACAAATCTACTGAAACCTATTCTGTTATTATGTTTGAAACTCGTAAAAATAATGGAGAAAATGACCTTAAAACAAAATGAAATTTTGTTCATAATTTTTCTGCACCAAAATTTACAAATTTGCTTCTTATGTATTATGAATCTACTCCAAAGTCCAAACTTTATGTCCAAATTTAATGAATTTACAAGTAAAGTTCAACTTTTAAGACATTATTCTCCTAATAGAAACGTGGCTTAATTCTTCTATCCCCGATGCTATTAATAACATAGATAATTTTACTATATTTAGTAAAAATAGAGCTACTCGTCGAGGGGGAGGAGTATGCATCTATTTAGCAAATAAAATAATAAAAACTTTTTGCATCAGTAATAAAACAATAGACGTACCCGTTACAGAAATTATCCAGTTACTTTTTACTAACTCTTTCATATTTAATATAGTTTACATATACCAACCTCCGGATACAGCACTTACTCAAGAGAATATGTTTATTGACACACTTGAGGAATTATCATCTATCTGAAACTATCAATTCCCAGAAATTGTTAAAAAACTTTCTCATGAACTCAAATTTATTACAACTGCTAACTGCACCTACAACGTTTAGAGCCAAAAATAGTTCTTCAATTTATGGCTTATTTTTCACAAATGGTGATCAATAAATTTCTACACTTAAAATGTCCTCTCTTGTGGGTCTTTCTGACTCCCAGTGAAACTGGCAATATATTTTTCTTAATCACTATGATCCATACTCAATGTGGGACTCACTTCTTTATATTGCTATTATAAGAATTTTTGATTATACAACCAAACGGCAGCTATACAGAAATCGACTAAAACCTTGAATTAACTTCGGAGTTCGTACGAAGAGTAAAACAACTAAATCGGTCATATCTTAACAGTAAACATTTATTTAAGGCATTAAATACGTATGCCTGTTCTGCGCTGAGCTACTCATTTGGTATTATAAAGTGGTCAAAAACAGATATAGAGGGTCTTCAGCAGAAAGTAAGAGCACTTCTCACAAAGGCGCAAAAACATCATCCACGCAGTGCAGTAGAGAGAACAACATTACCTCGATATCAAGGAGGAAGAGAACTTATGGACATAGGTGAGCAACTGGATAAACAGGTTACTAATTTAAGAACTTATTTTCAGGTACAGGCAAAGACATCTACTTTACATCGAGCAATTTACGCAGTAGATAATACGACGCCGCTTAAACTAAGGGAACAAGAAATGCGCATAAACCACCTGACTCAGCAAGAAAAAATGCGCACCTGGATGAGTAAACCTCTGCATGGGCGACATCTTAATGAGATCAGCCAAGAATATGTCGACAA
The DNA here is from genome assembly GCA_918026665.1 of Diabrotica balteata. NCBI lineage: Eukaryota > Metazoa > Arthropoda > Insecta > Coleoptera > Chrysomelidae > Diabrotica > Diabrotica balteata. The sequence continues at coordinate 64,662,654 of OU898282.1, forward strand.
TACAGCGTCGAACTATTGGTTGATATCAGGAAAGATGTTTCCCCAGACTAAGGGTTTCCTTAGTCCGGGGAAAAAAAAAGACTTAAGACTAAGGGTTTCCTTAGTCCTAAGTCCAAAATGACAAATGCCGATATGGATGCCAATCCCAAAAAACTATCCAACATCTTACCTGTGGCTGCCAGGCGTTTGTCGGTACTGATTATAAAGAACGACATGACTCAGTAGGAAAAATCATTTACCGAAAACTAGCTCACAAATTAGGACTTCTTCAAACCGACCATCTTCCTTATTATCGATACGTCCCTAACAGAATGCTTGAAAATGACAACTACAAGGTATATTGGGACCGCACTGTGCTTACAGACCAACCAGTAGCACATAATAGATTCGATCCCTTACTAGTTAATAAAATTACTAGGAAAACAACACTTATTGATGTGGCGATACCCAACTCCAATAATTTACGTGGTAAATACAACGAAAAGATCGTCAAGTACAGAGATCTAGAAATACAAATCAGGCGAGAATGGAGAATGGAAAGTGCCCAGACAGTACCTATTATTCTATCTACTAATGATGTTATTCCCAAAATCCTCCTAGAGAACATAAAACAGCTGAGTCTAAATAAACATCTCTATAAGGCCATGCAGAAAGCTGTATTTCTCGCGACGTCCAGATGTGTACGAAAATTTTTGGGAGATACTTCAACATACCAAGTCACCTAGGGCTCGATAACACGGAAAGAGTCCAACGAGAACTCAATCCTTTTAATACCTTAGGTATCTAAGATGAGTGAATTTTCTCCTTAAAGGGAGTGTGAGCCTTATGGCTAAATAATAATAATAAAACTGGCTAATGTCGTAAAGAAAATAAAAGTGCTGTATATTGATATTATAATGTGAGTTACAGGAATCTGTCGGACTAAATACAACCTCAAATTAATAAATATATGATACATAAAAACAAATAAATTACTTAATAATACATAAAAAACAAACTAGGACTCCACTGGAGGGAATCCCTTCGCAGAAATAAGCAAACAAAAGATAAACAATATTCTAACGTGTAAATTTATTATAATTTTAATTCCAAAAATTATTGTGTATTGACAACAAGTTAAATATAATGCAAAATATAAAATAAATATCTGAATAATGTTATTTAAATTATTAAATTTAATTTAAAAAATACAGAGTAAGAAATTATAAGATTGTTCTAAAACCATTATCTTGTGGCAGTTTATACTTAACCAACTTAATAAAATAATAACAAATTATCTACAGTGTAAACATGCAAATAGTTTAATAATAAAAGTGATTTAACTTAAAAAAATTTAAATCAAAATCCTTTAAAATAAATATTTTTTATAAAATAAAGTGGATTCCGTTATTTTAAAATTTTATATGACATTCCTTCAGTATTTTTCATAATGTTACAAAAAGCTTTTCAAAGGATGTAGGTAGCATATTTTTGTGGGACTTCATTTATTTTCAGCACAATTCCATTGTATAGAGATAGGTAGAGAGCTACTACGCCCAGTAGCTACATTTTTCATAGCAGGAAAGAATAGAGCCGAGAATTTTTGCACATTGAAATATTTCTACTGGTCACGACAAATACATATTATTTTCTGCCTCCGTTGGTCTTTTTTAAAACTCGATCAACAACACATTGTTTATATCGCCATTGTTCGCGCTCTTTTATTCAGATTGTGTGGTATCTAATATATACATTGTTTTTGTTTGTATCATTCAGCTTGCATTTCTGAATCGGAGATATTTTAATGAATTTATTTAGCTGGTTTATATATTTCCATTCGGATGTCTTTGTATTATATAAAGCTATTCGAATTTAAAAGAAGAGAATAAACTGAATTGTAACGGAAATCTATTTTAAACATAAATAATAGTAAAAAATTTTTATAAAGTTTTAAAAGTACTTGCTCTATAACTTCTTAGAAGACCTTACAGTTTATATCTAATTACTATTATAGAATTCTCGGCTACTTAAAATTTATAAGTCAGGATGTATAAATAAAACTTTTTATTGATTACTTTTTTATTATTTCCCTATTAGCAACGTTAGAAATTGGATAGTTAAATATATCTTTTTTGAAAGTTTGTTTAATATCCTTATTTTTTGTGATTATGAGGCATAAACATCGAGCAAAAAGACAGAGGAGGTAGTGGGGGCAAAAATATTGTTAGACGGGAAGTGCCGTTTTAAGAAGCCACATTAAACAAAGAAAGAGAGTCATTTTCCTTGTTTGAGAAATAAAATTTAGTTGGGTTATGTTATTGTTTGTTCCAACTATCACATGAAAGCTTATTTATATATAGGTTAGTTAAGTTTTTTAACAATTATTGTGTGACATTTTAGACTTTTATCGTTATTATTTAATTAAAACTTTCTTGTCTGACACATTCTAATACATATTTTATAGCTACTGTTTTCCTTCTTTATAAAAAGACATGTAATTAAAACAATCATTATATTAAAATGTTTAAACTTTGTACTAATTTGCCGCCTTTGCATTTCCGGATATATCCGCCATGTTGAGAGGCCGCTTCTTTGAATTTTGGTATCGTTTTCATAACGACTAAATTCCCTCTTTTGTTGTTATTTGCTCGATGGGAATAGACAAATAACATATCTAGTTCATTCAGAGTTAAGTATCTACGTCTAGATATAACACGTAATTTGTGCCGAAAATGTGTATTCTACTTTTTGTGTTATGTTTTAAAATAGAAAATAAAATTTTTCAATGTTTAATTATAAAAATTTTAAACTGCGTTAGGCTTTCACGGCCATCGTCTAACTTGTTAAACTGTTTTTTCAGGCTGTTAGGCCGTTGTCTTCTGAGATTAGTTCTCGACGTTTCGCCAACACTAAGGGTTGGCATCTTCTGGAGATGTTAATGTTTCTCTTGTAAGCATAAACTGACACTGTATTCGTATAGTACTACGGAGGCAATAGTTATATTTCACACTCGCCTCCCCTCCAGTGGTTTTGACTTTTGAGGGGGCGTGTCGTTGTTTGTAGAAGCTTTTCTTTCTTCGTGTTTGGCTGGAAGGGCGTTTGTGGATTTTAATATTGGTATCCATGTCTTGTTAATTTTGAGTCCTTCTTCTATCCGATTAAAATTATTTGGGTGCTTATATATTTCCACGATATAACCCGATACAACCGTGGATAGCACTGTGAAGTTTTGTCCAGCATCTGTGTTTCTTCAAATAGTATCCGAAGTTTTCCGCTTCCCAAAGCGTGTTCGGCAATGGCAGATTTGTCGATATGTCCTAAACGACAATGGCTTTTATGTTCGTTTATTCTTGTGTTTGTGTGTCTTTTTGTGGTTCCCACATATACCATTCAACATGTGCATGTTATTCGGTATACTCAGGCAGTTGCTAATGGGTCACGTTTGTCTTTCACCAATCTTAAACAATCCTTGATTTTTCTTGTAGGCTTAAAAAAATTTTTCTTGTGGTCTTTACGTTGGCTTTCTTAAGTATTCGCCCAATTCTGTCCGTTACCCCCGATATATAGGGCAAGAACGCTTTGCCTTTACATTCTGTTTCTTCGTCCTTTCTTCTAGAGACGTTGTTCATGGCCTTGAACTCTCCGCCAGAGTTTTGATGATGCCCTGATTTTGGCTTGAATGATGGTTTGATGATATGGAATAGGGGAGAGCAATGAAAGAGGCGATAGATTATACAAGTTCTGTCAAGAACATGACATGATAATCGCAAATACATGGTTCAAATTACACAAAAGAGGGTTACACACCAGGAGATAATTCGCTACATATGATTAAAAATCAGATATAGTCATATTCTGGTAAACAAGAGATTTAAGAATGGCGTCACCAGAGTAATGACATATTCTGGTGCAGATATCGGTTCAGACCATAACCCTGTAATAACTGACATCAAAGTGAAACTCAAAAAAGTCCAAGAAAGCCCCAAAACACCAAAATTAAATATCTCAATATCCAACAAAACGTTAATAGGAAATGACTTTAACAATGAGCTAAAGAAATCAATAAATGAAAACAACACAGAAATATGAAACACATTTAAAGGTCTTACTTTGAAAGTAATAGAAAAATATTTAACAACGTTACACAGGCACAAAAAACAACAATGGATGACTGATGAAATACTAAAATTAATGGAGCAGAGAAGGAAATCGAAAGGTTACAAGACAGAATATAAGGAAAAACAGAAACTAATTAAACAAAAAAAAGGTGGCTCTAAGAAAAACATGATACGTTTAATATGTTTAAAAAAGTTAAAGAAGTAGCTGTTCTTTATCATAAGAAAACTCCACATACTATAACCGATTCGTCGGGAAAAATGATAATAGACGAACATAAAATTCGAAAAACCTGGTGTAATAATATAAGTGAACTGTATAATGATGATAGACCCGAAGAACTGGAGACTTTAGTTGAAAGTGAAGGACCAGAAATACTAAAATCAGAAATACTGCATGCTATAAAGTTAGCAAATAACAAGAAAGCCTTTGGACCTGATAACATACCGACAGAGATGTTAAAGCTTATAAATGAGGAGAACATTGGAATACTGGTCAAACTTTTCAATGATGGTTATTCGACTGGTGATATCCCTGAAGATTGGTTAAAGTCCGAATTCATAACACTATCAAAAAAACAACGTCCGAAAAACTGTAGCGATTATAGAATGATAAGCCTTATGAGCCACACTTTGAAAATATTTTTAGGCATCATCCACACTAGAATCAGAGATAAATGTGAAGAAGACCAGTATGAAACACAATTTGGCTTCAGAAATGGACTTGGAACTCGGGACGCCCTCTTTGCACTAAATGTATTACTGCAGAAATGTCGAGATCAAAGGAAGGACGTCTTTGCTGTATTTATTGACTATAAAAAGACCTTTGATCGAGTATAGCATCACAAATTAATTACCATATTAAAAGATAAAGAAGTTGATAATCAAGACATACGATTCATAGAAAAGTTATACTGGCGTCAAACAGCGACAGCTTGCATAAACGGTAAATCAACAGAAATATGTAAAATACAAAGAGGTGTCAGACGGTTGTATACTATCCCCACTGTTATTTAATTTATATTCAGATAGAATATTTAAAGAAGAGCTGCATAATTTGGAATGGGGAGTGAAAGTTAATGGAATTCTGATAAATCAGATATGAAGACGATACAGTTATTTTAAGTGATGACATAAATGGATTACAATGCCTTTTATATGCCATTGATACAGTGGGAAGAGAGTTTGGCCTAAACATAAACTGTTCAAAAACAAAACACATGGTGTTTATCCGTTTAGCACATCAATATGCACGTTTATGTGTTGATGGTCATATAATTCAAAAAGTGTCCAGTTTTAACTATCTTAGTTGCCATATTACTGAACAACTAGATCCAGATCAAGAGATAAAATGTAGAATCGAGATAGCCCGCACGACATTTTTAAAAATGAGGTCATTCTTCTGTAATGATAACTTGCAACTTCAAGTTCGAAAGCGCATGGTTAAATGCTACATTTGGTCAGTTCTCTTATACGGTGTCGAAGCATGGACATTAAATATATCCACCATTAATCGTCTGGAGGCCTTTGAAATGTGGCTGCATAGACGTATACTAAAAATTCCATGGACGGCTATGTTGACAAATGTGGCAGTCCTTGAGAGAGCAAATGCTGCTCGCGAGCTGCTTGATAACATCAAATGTAGAAAGATGGCCTATTTTGGACACGTAGTAAAGGGAGACCGATATAATATTCTTCAACTTGAACTCTTGGTTGAAGAATATCAGGGAGTGGACAGGAATAAAGAAAGCTGAGCAACTCTTTGGAATAGCTCAAGACAGAGACAGTATAACCTCAAATTAGGTTTATTAAGTTTCGGTTGTCCCAGATGTCAACCGTTGTAGCTCCGGTTCACTCAAGTGGAGACGGGAGTGAGTATATCTCAAATCTGGGATGTTAAAAATGTAAAATTTAATTGTCAGGCGCCAGTCAGATTTATCTGAGCCATACAGTTTCTGTCCCTAACCTAAATCTGACAAAAGTAGGAAATAAAAATACAACCTTAAGTTACATTCGTTTATTTATAAAAATGTGCGAAGAACCACACTTGGTTTCAATATGAAAAGTAAATGTTAAAAACATATGTTTACACGTCGGATAAAATTTAGACGGCAGTACTAATTTTAAAATTTATAGTCAAGTTACAAATTACAACCTTAATCCCCTTTACTATTTGAAACAACTTTTGTCCTATTTCCTCCCAGACTATTTAAAATTTAAAGTATTGTTATTAATTATTTAATCACATAAAAATAGTAAAAAAATGAAAATATACCTATGTATGACAATCTGCCATTTTAGCAGATGAATAAAACTTTACTTCAGGGAAGTACCTCAAGTTATAGGCGTTGAATCCAAGGCGAACAACAGATGGGTAAATAAAGTTACAACACTACCACAGTATAAGAGGTTCCATGGAACCTCTTTATACTGTGACACTACAGTATAGCTGCTTTAAGTTTAAAAGTATGCACAAATATTGTACATAGGCATTTACAAAAGGTTTAATCAACTTTAAAGTGAAAAATTATTATTTAGTTAATAGATTTAAATGAAAATTGCATCAGGAATTTTATTAATCAATATTTCAAAGCCGCAAAAGTTAAATGTAAGTTAAAAAGTAAGTTAAATACAACTAAAAACTTATCAAGTCACCTCCGTGTTTTTGGCTCCTCAAGTCATTTTTGAATAAGCAAAACAAACTGCTACATACTTCTACATACGAATCCAAGCTGTACAGTCTCAAATCCTTACCAAACCAGGGATTGGTGTTCTGGATTGTAAAATAAAACCCCAAATACTAAAGATCCAGACACAGAAATCTCCAGATACTGAAAACTGCCCTAAAAAAACCACCAAGTATTAGAACAAGAAGTGAACTTTCAGATCCCTTCCCAATACTTTTCAAAAACTAGTTAGAACTGATATTCTTAGGTACAAAGAAAAAAAATGATTAACTAAAAAGACACAAAGTCTCTAGTGAAAATGAACAAAATATTATGTTACAGTGAAGCTGAATTACTGAAAATTACAGATCTAAACCTCTCATACCCCTTTTTTGTAATAGAAAGTTAATATACAAAAAAATAGATCTAGAAATGCTTTACAACAGAAATGTAAAATAATCTCATTTACCTCAATTTGAGAGCGTTTCTAAAATCAATCGACGTTTCAATAATCTTCCAACAAGCTAAACAGCCTGTATACTTCTTCCGAAATGCTGTGACCGCAGGTTTAAAACCCCCTTAACAGGTTAAAAAGCATGATACATCACAAATACTAAATTTCCATCAAAATCTTACGAATCTCCAAAAATACAACTATCAGAGGCTTCTTAAATAATAATAGACGAACTTCTTAATCTCCACAACCAGTGATGGTTTCAAATTACCATATATTAAATTAGAATTCGTCACTCACACCTGCTAATCATGCAGACATTTTTTAACGTCAAAATCAGAAGTGGGGAGTCCAAACGACAGACTCCGGAAACTGTCAAATCATTGGGACACAATAGAACTACAAAACACAATACAACTACAATAGAAGTAATAGCCGCGAACGGCCGGATGACGTCATAAATCAAATCACAAAATAGACTTTGAGTACAGTGTCTTTCACATGCTCTAACAATTCCTCATGCTAATCGGAGCGACAAAACTAAGTTGTCATTCATACAGAACACACCGCTCGTGAAACGACACAGCGGACGTCTCCTGAACTACAGTCTAATAGCCCAATACCTGAGATATACGGAAAATCTTTATGCTTTCCATATAAACACCCTAACAAGTTATAGTACCTGTCAGACTGAAGAGGGCTGTTTTTGGACTATCGAGAGGCACACAGGTATGTACACACAATAGCCCCACGGTTACTTAAAACTAGAGTAAAAACCACATAGAGAACCCCAATTATACCCAAAATAAGAAACAAAAATAGCTAATACTAAATAACCTTTTTAGCAAATTTTTCAACAAGTGGACGCTAACACAACAACTTACCTAGTAACCTTTTAGTGATTTGAATGTTTTTGTCAAGATCTTATGACTTAGTGGGATACAGACAGCACTATTTATTGTGACTGATAGTGGCAGAATAATCACAAAAACTCTGGTCTGACAGTAGTCTATCAACAAATTTGTCATGATGGTAAACGAAAATAGATGGTTACAGCACAGTACTCTTAACCGAATGAGGTAGCAAAGCAGACAAAACCTTTCGGCTGACAGTTAAAGTAAAAATAAAACAAAACTCTCAGAAAGACATTTCACTACCTATAAGAAACTATACAATATCTAAACTTAGAAATTCCATATACTTTATTATGTAAAAATGTTAAATAAATCACATAACATGTACAAATTTACTTAATATATATCCAAATTATACTTACAATCTTAGGGTCAAAATAAATCTGTTACAACAGTTTCGCCATGTTAATCGCCAACGTCAAGAGGACTTGATAGGACACGTTAAGAAGAAGATGGTTTGAGTTCCTGTTTAGGTATCTGTTCGTGTTTGTAGGTTTTTGATACACTTTATGTCCTAAGTAACCTTCCTTTCGATTAACTAATACATCCAGGAACGCTAGTTGTTGATCTTTTTCTGTTTTCATCGTAAATTAAATATTTGGATGTAGTGTATTTATATAATCCTGGAAATCGTTAAGTTTTTTTACTCCGTGAACTCAAATCACAAAAGTGTCATCAACGTATATAAACCATACCCTTGGCTTGTATGCTGAGTCCATTACCCTCTTCTCTAAATGCTCCATAAAAAGGTTGGCTATGATCAGGCTTAGTGGGCTTCCCATTGCTACTCCATCCATCTGTTCATAAATCTGGTCTTCCCATGAAAATTAGGTGGTAGTGAGGCAAATACGATATAATTCCACCATATTCCAGATGTTTAGCAAGGCTCTAAGACAAAGATCCTATGGAACTCACAGTAGGGCGTAGAGGTACATCGTCTTTGTGTATTTTCGGCAAGCCATACAAGCGTGGTAGGACTGCTTCGCTGTTGCATATTCTTGGCTTTATATCCTCTGGTATGGACGAAGATTTTATAAGTCTATTAATTTTCCGTAGGGTGACTGCTGTGGGATCACTTTTAAGTTTCATATATACCGCAGGATCTAGAAGATTTTGTATTTTCGTTTTGTAGTCGGTTGTCCTCTTTACGACGGTAGCGTTTACCTTGTCTACTGGTAAAACTACAACATCTTTGTCTTTACGATTTTATGGCACGTATTTCTTGGTGGCTCAGGTTATTTTTCGGTGTCTTAGCTTTATGCAGAATTCTCGCTGATTCTGTCCTTATTTCTTCAGCTGTTTCGATTGGTAAGTTGCGAATCGCAGACTCTATATTAGCGATGATAATATCTTCTTTGGGTATAACTTTACATACAATCGCAAAATTTCCCCCTTTGGCTAGCAATGATGTTTCGGCTGGAGTTAAAACTTTATCTGAAAGGTTGACCCCTGTTCTTTCTGTGTGTTGTTTTGATTTTTCCTCCTTATGTTTGGGTAAGCGTTCGTATTTGTTTTTCTGGCATTTAGTATTCCTTCCTAGTTCATTTTCCATTTTCCTAGAACAAATGGATTCAAGTTTGTTCCAATCCTTATATTTTAACCTGCTGCTCAAAACGTAAAATTTTTCCTGAGCAAGTTAATGAATAACAAATATATAAGATTACCAAGAGCAAGAGAAGCATGGAAAACGGTAAAAAACTTGAGAACAAACAGAAAAGAAGTGGAGTAGAATACATTTCATACAAAAAAGATCTTCGATCGAACAATAATGACTGAAATAAGACTACAATTCACGAACAGTATTACAATATCATATAAATTGGAAAACGATAAAGACGATGAAATTATAGTACAGGGGGTCGAAGATGCAATACGAAATCTAAAAAATCGAAAAACATGCCAACTACAAGGTATACCGAAAGAATTACTAAAAGCCTACAAGTATTACAGGGATTACTGACGTATATTTTCAACTTATTCTATAAAGGGCATGATTTACCACCGGAGTGGACAACAACACATAATAACAACATTTTTACAAAAAAAAAAAGTAAAAAAAGGGATTGTGCAAACTACAGACGGCTAAGTGTAATAAATTTACGCTTAAGACTATGGAGAAATAATAAAAGATAAAATTAAAAAAGAGATGATGGATGTAGAAGAACAAAATAGCTTTTGTGTAGGTAGATACTGTATAGACAGAATATTTTCTCCAAAGCAGGTTATTAGGGAAATATTAGCCCACGACACATGCACACACACGCAGTGATCAACCCTGCCCCTAAGGAACATATGTATACCATTGTAATAGTAGGATCCACATGTCCGAAGATCAAACCGGTCACACTTCACTATTTGAAGTGGTACCTATCTGACCCCCAAGCTTTTCCTCCTCTACGCCTCATTGTGTAACTTACGTGAGTAGGGTAATGATCTGAAAGTTACTTAAGGTGCCCTGGATAATGGGACACCCTCTTTTTTTATTAACTGTAGGGGTAGCCACATGTAGGCTTTTCTCCCTATTTATATTATTGACTCTATAGAAGTTACTCCAACTTGACTTTTGGACTTGAGCCCCTAAACAAAAAATGAAAAAGCGTGTGTTCCGAGCGTAGAGCTGCCTGAGCTAACGGCTCTACGTCCAGAAAAGAGTGTGTGGCCCGGCCACTTAGCCGGCGATTTGTCAAAATAAATTTTGTTCTCCTCGCCGGCTGAGCATCCAAAAAGGGTCCGACCATCTAGCCCATGCTTGTCGTACATAGTCTCAATGCTTGGAGTTCGTGAAAAGATCAGTACACTTGATCTTCCTTAAGGGCCAATCCACAGATGGCGGTATATAGAAGGCCTAACGAGCCTTCTATATTTAAGATTGAGAATTTACTTTACGTTGAAACATTTATTGAATGAATTAAAAGAGTATAACGTAAGTGAAATTAATCAGTAAACACATTTTTTTTTTGTCTTCCTTGTTGCTTCGGAACTACAACATGCCTGGGCAACAATTCTTACCCGTTTTTCCTATTCCTAAAGTGTGCGTGTAGTTGTGGTATGCATTCCAGGGTGTATAGAGCTATCATACACCCCGTGTATATTGTCCTTAACTAAGTACCTAAGTACCTGTACCCTCTCGCCAGAGTCCTAAAAACATAAAGAGCGTACCCTCTCGCCAGAGTTTTTTTTGGGTGTGTTTACTGATTGACTGCATATCAGTAGTTTGTCATCTCCGCAACCATCTCATTCTTTATTTATTCATTTGGGTTCTCCCTATATCCAGCTATCTGTTGTTTTGGTCTTCTGTGTACCGTCCTTATGTTCTCGTTATAGCTAGTCAGTTCTCTTAGCATTCTGCTGGGATGGTTTCTTAGTCCGTTAAATATTTCATATGCTGTCTCGTCTAGCGTGCGTAGAATCCTTGTTTGTCCTGAGTCTCTATATACGTATCTAAGTGGTACGTTTTTACTTATTGAAGTGATGTTAATCTAAAAAAACCAAAACGTACCTCAACCTTGCACAATAAATGGGGACATTTTAGAACAGGTCAATAGATTTAAGTACCTGGGATGTTGTATCGATAGCAGCCTAAATCCTGATCTAGAAATAAGATAGAGAGTAGAACAGGCCAGAAAATCTTTCGAAAAAATAAAAAAACTGCTTTGTGATTCTCGAATAACACTCGAAATTCGACTACGTTTATCAAAATGCTACGTCTGGTCGACTCTTCTATATGCAGTTGAAACGTGCACCCTTCAAACATCAACCGTAAATAAATTGGAGGCCTTTGAAATGTGGATCTACCGGAGAATACTCAAAGTTTCATGGACATCACATACCTCAAACGAAGAAGTGCTGCATAGAATAGGCAAGGAAAGAGAACTTTTTAACACAGAAAAAGTTAGAAAAACATCATACCTAGGCCACATACTGAGAAATAATAAGTACCAATATGCCCAACTTATAGTGAAAGGAAAAATCGAGGGAAAGAGAGGCCTAGAAAGGAAAAGACTATCGTGGCTCAGAAACATCCCACAATGGACAGGGCTAAATTTTGAACAGCTAATAACAACAGCTGAAGATAGAGAAGAGTTTAAAATTGTAGTAGCCAACCTCTATTGAGGAGAGGGCACTTTAAGAAGAAAACAGGGTATCTCTGACTATTTGATTTTGTGTGGTATGTATATTTTTCCCATCTTTGAAATCTGTTCAGTACTCTTTGCAGATGATTAGCTGCATGATCCGGGTTTCTCCAGCTAACAGCTATTGCTGTGTCGTTAGCGTAAAGACTTAACAGAGATTCTGGTTCTTTTGGCGTGTTGGCCGTGGAAATGGTGTACAGGTACGGCGATAGCACCGCTCTCTGAGGCACACCCACTTCCAGGGTCCCGACTTCGGACAAGGTTGCCCCTATCCAAACTCTGAACCTTCTGTTGGCTAGGTATAACGCAAGGAGGCATGTCATCGCCTCGCTGTATCCCATTGAGTTCATTTTGTAAATGAGTCCTTCATGCCAGACTATGTCAAATGCTTTACTGACGTTTAGAAATGCTGATGCCGTGTACATTTCATTGAATCCTTTCGTTATGAATTCTGCTAGTCTAAGTACCTGTAGTTCGTAGGAATGTTCGCTTCTGAACCCGAATTGAGCTTCTGGTATGGTGCGTAGTGCTTGAGATTTTTCTTGAGTCTTTTTAATATAACTCTTTTGCGCTATCTTGCTTATCGATGATAATAGGCTGATAGGTCTGTAGTTTTGCGGAAATGTGCCATTTTTCCTTGGCTTGGCAATCATGATAACATATGCTTCCTTCCATCTGTCTGGAAAATATCTTAATTTGAGCATATTGTTTATTATGTTGGTTATATAGAAAATAACTTTTATTTGTAGATTTTTCAGTGCCCTGTTTGTAATGTTGTCAGGTACCGGAGCTTTTTGGCATTTCTTAGATTTATTAGCTCTTTTATTTCTTCAGGAGATGTGTGCATTATCCCTATTCTGCCATTTTTTCTTGTTAATTTTCTGGCTGTTCTTCCTACCTCTTTTTCGAAGTCTAGGTCTTCGTTGGGGTGCTCGTTGTTTTTGCATGCCCTTTCTAACTCGTCCTTCATGACTTCTGCTTTATTGATTTCCATATGAACAATCCCGTTCACTCCGTGTAGGGCAGTTATGGGTTTCTTGTCCTTTCGGAGCATTTTTGATAATTTCCAGAAAGCAAGTTTATTAGGATTTTGCTCCTGGATATAGGTGTCCTAGGTTTCATTACTGTGATCTTGGAGTTTTCTTTTCGCTTCTCTTTTTAGCTCGTTTGCCAGCCTTTTGTCTTCTATTGTTCTTGTGCGGTATGCTCTTCTTCTTCTCCTGTTTATTTCTCTGATTAGGTTTTGAAGTTCTATGCTTATAGACCTAAATCTTCCTTTTTGCCTGGTGATTGTTTCAGTTTTGGAGCTGGCATCGATAGCATTAGTAATTGTTTGTTCTAATTTAGTTACGCTGTCTTCTAGTTCTGTAATGTTGTTGATTGTTGGGATAGTTTTCGCTCACACTTCTTCTGTAGTTCGGCCAACTTGTCTTCTTTCCGTTGTGAAGCTGCAAATAGTTCATTTCTATTGCGCCCAGGGTCAGGACGATTAGATTGTGTGTCGGATCATCTTCGTTCAGAGATTTTATCTCGTATTGTTGACCCACGTTGTGTCCCACGACCACTACAACCCATTAGCCCACGACCTTTCCACTTGTGTAGTATTTATACATAGCAGTAAAAGCGGTATATCACCTTTACAAAAAATGACGCTAAACATTAAAACTGGAAACAAATTAACTAGAGAGATTCCTATTAATAAGGATCTAAAGCAAGTCTACTACATGAAACCTATACTTCTAGAAATATATATGAATGAAGCGCTCTGTGTCGAGAAGAAAATGCTGCAATATGTGAATCCCAATCGAAGACAATGGAGTCCAAATATTATCAAAACAGGAAGTAACGAAAATAAGCCATTTGGATCACATACAGATTTGCTCCAGTTATGTTTTGCTTGCTGATGATCATTAGCTTGGTTTTACTAGTGTTTATATCCAGTCCGTATTTTCTACTTGTTTCCGTTATTTTGTTTAATAAATTTTGCAGCCATTCTATGGTATTGGAAAATACTATTGTATCATCTGCATACCGCAGGTTATTGAGCATGACTACATTTATCAAGATACCTTCATCAATATCCTTTAGAGCCTCTTCAAAATATGAATTCCAATACAGGTTAGCTATTATTTTTAAGTCTTTTCCGTCAATCCTTGTCTTCTTCAGCACTTCCATTATTTGTTCATGTCTGACTCTATCGAAAGCCTTCTTGTAGTCAATTAGGCATGCAAAAATATTACAGCTGACATCTCTATATTTCTGAAACAATATCTGCACGCTACATAAAGCTTTCCTCCTAACAACAGCGTTCACAAATACAAACTAATTAGGCGCAATTTGTTTCTCGCATTTTAGGTAAATTCTGGATGACTTTTAAAAATAGCTTTAGCAGATGGCTTATTAGGCTTATGGTCCTATAATTTTCACAAACTTTTGCTCCTGGTTTTTTGGGCAATGGTACGAACTCCAATTTGAGTCACAGTTCTGCAGGAATTTCATCAAGTCCCGGTGCCTTTCCATCCTTCATTCGTCTGACGGCTGCCGTTATTTCTTCTGGTAGGATTTCGGGACCTGAATTTTCTTTAATGATGGGCTTTTGTATTATTCTAAGCTCATAGAAATGCCTCTCCAAGTATTCTTCCTATACTTTCTTTTTATCTTCCCTGGTTATGGTAAGATTGCCTTCATCATCTGTTATTTTTCTGTTGTTGCGTTTTTGGAACGTTCCAGCTATTTCCTTCACTTGTCGATGAACATTGAAGTTATCATATAGACTCTGATACTCCTCTATTTCTTGACATTTTTCTGTTTTTAGTTTATCTCTCTCACTTTTATCTCTCTCTCACTGTTTCTTGTATGATGGTTAGACTTTCCCCTATAGTTCCTGCATTTTTGCATTTTAGCAAATTTGTATTGAGGTTTTCACTCACCTTCAGTCAAACATTGGAATCTTTCAATTTTCTAACATCATACTTCTTTATACTTCTTCTAAAAAATAATTTATAAAACAAAAATAGAAAGTATTGAGTTGTAAGGCGCCGAACTCTGGGGAATATTTCAAAGAAACAAATAATTTTTTTTTTTTTTAACATCCAATGTTTATTGCAATCTGTCTCATTACAAACAATAAGCAATATGTATAATTTATGTACAATAACATAGTGGGAAATAAAAAATAAAGATTATAAATATTGACGATTGAAGACGATGTTGTTGGCTCACTAGACTTAATATGGTGAGAAACGTAAATATTAGAAGAGAAATGGAAATTGACCTAGACATAATAGACACTATTGAAGCCAAAAGAAATCAAATCAAAGAGTGTCAAGTCATATCAGAAAGGATTGTAATAGCCAAGATAAGAATAGAGAAGGAAGACCTGATCATTATCGGAGTATGGGGACCAGAAAATAAAAAGCTTTAAACAAAGAGTGAAAGGTTTTGTGACCAATTACAACAAGTAGTAGATCAAGGCAGAAACACGACGATAATATTTGGGGATTTTAACGCTTAAATAGGAAATTAAGTAATACGCCGAATTAAGCAAAAACATAACGAGAATGTTAAAAACGAAAATAGAGAACTGATGATAAACTTCTGTATTAATAACGAACTTAGAATAAACAACACATTTTTTGACCACAAAAATCAACATAAATATACATTTAGTAACATCCGTGGATAAAAATTTATAATAGATTACGTTTTAATAACAGGGATATACATCCAATGAAAAAAAAGACAAAGGACAAAGAAAACAGAAACACATTTAGAGAAAACATAGGTAGACTACTTTTATTCCCTATTTGCTAAAGGTGTCGACATGAACCACCAATATTAGAGGTGACGACAAACGACGAAATAAATACTAAGGAGGAAGAGGTAAAGCAAAATGTATTAAAGACACATTAAAAAAGAATACCAGGACAAGACAGAATACTAAACGAACTCCTAAAGTACAAAACACCAGATCTGACCAAAAAACTAATCCAAAAAATAAAAGAACAAAACAGAATTCATCAAGAATGAAGATCAAGTATCCTAATTTTTCTTCTCAGGGTTCCTGTCCGTTCTGAACGTTAACAATTATTCTGGCTATGATGATTTTGTTCGTTGCTATACGAAATAGCTGAGTTAAGGTCTTTCTAAACCATACTTTCAGGTGAGTAAGCCAGAATATTCTTTTTCGTCCTGGAGCCCTTTTTCTTCAATTTTACCTTGTAAAATGCATTAAAGTAGTTTATATCTGCTTTGGTTTCTCATTATATGTTCCAAGTACTACAGCTTAAAGCCAAGCTTAACAGAACACTAAAATTAATAACTAAAGTAATAACAAATAAACTGGGTAAACTTATAACACTAGCAGAAGAACAACCAGGTTTTAGGTAATGAAGATCATGCAATGACTTTATATTTATAATAAGGCCAGTGCAAGAGGAATGATTAGAATACAACAAACCGACATATCTACGTTTCGTAGACCTTAAAGGCATTTGACTGGATCAAATTAAAGGAGGTTACAAACTTATTGTACGCAAGATAGATACCTCTAAAAATAATTAAAACCATCAAAACTATTTACCAAAACAACACAATAAAAGCAGAAATAGAAGAAGAACTAACCGACCCTATTAAAGCTGCCAATGGCATAAGACAGTAAGATTCCCTGAGTCCTTTATTGTCTAACCTGATTATGGATAAAATAATAAAAAAGTAAGAACTAAAAACGGATACCAAATAGTAAAAAACAACTTAAAATATTCTGCTAAGCAGACGACACAATACTACTCTCTCAAAGTGAAGATAATTTACAACGTACGCTGCATCAATTTAATACAACCGCTAGAAAACTGAACATGTTAAATTTCTTTAAAATTTACAAAACAGTCTTTCGACCAGAGAGGACAAAAAGGATGTTAGAAACAGCAGAGAAAAAAGCACACAGAAAAATTGATGGTAAGACACTATAGGACGGGGCTAGAAGTACAGATATATGGCGTAAATTTAAGGTGAAGAACATTAAGAACTCGGTAAAAAAATAGAAGAGTAGAATGGAACGGTCATATAAGCCAAATAACAACACATATAGTAGTTTGGACGGCAATAGATGGTTCCCCAATAGGAAGGCGATCATTAGGAAGACTAAAAAAAAACGATGTAACGACAACTTACTGGAAGCACATTGAAAAAAGACAGAAATATGTCTATATAAAAAGAGGAAGAAGCCAAAAGACCAAACTGGTATGGTCACCTACAGAGAATGCCTGAAAATAAATGGCCTAAAAAAGATAGAAAAATGGACTGGTGATTTAAATTCATATTCAAATGGAATTAAAACAAATGGTGATTATCAACGAAAAAATGTCTTTATAGTTTTATTACTCATGATTATGATTTTGTTTCATGGTCATGTTTGCAGATGTTTTAATATATATGAATAAAATTAAGGGTTTAACATTTTCGTGAATTTGTTTTACACATATTTTAATTTTTACTCATACTCAACTTATAAAACTTTCAATATTTGTCAAAACAAAATAACATATAAAATTGTGAGTGACAACCTTAATTATTTTGACGAAAATATCAAAAAAAGGAATTCATAAGTAAATGACATAATAATAAAAACAATCATTAATTTATAAAAAAGTGAATGTCTAAAACTGGGAAGGCGCTCACTTACGATTTGAACACTTACACGCCAATGAATATAATTTGTTTAAAGAAGTTTTTACTCCAAAAGTATAAGAAATTATTAGTTAAATATAATTAATTGCTTTATTACACAACCAACAACGACACAATCTCAGGGTACACCTTTTAAGTTATAAATACTCGCCATACTGCAGACAATTTGATTGTAACGGGGTGCCGCCAGTCGTGAACTGGGCTTTGCTGAAACATCCCATGGGATTTTTATAGGTAAACCAAAAACCAAATGAAACGTGAAAACCACATTTAAGCATCAACTGATGCATACTGTAATGAAGAAAAGTTGACTGATTTATTAAATACTTTTGGAGTAAGCACCACTTGGGGCATAACTGAAGGTAGTATAAAGTTTCCGCGGTTTAACAGTATATAATATAATTGTAATGTAATATTTTTACATCCTTAGCTTATTCCCTATTTAACGACGAGCTTGTGCCATTTTTACTGTAACAAAAAAACAACAAATAAATATTACCTTTAATTGAAAATGGATTGTTTGATTAAATAAATAACATAAATCAGAGTCTTAAACTATAGATAAAAAAACGGTGACTCATAAAAATAAAAGGAAAATATAAAAAGAATAACTATATTTCAAGTATAGATCTAACACCATTATCTGTCAAATTTATCTTACCAGTGTATTATAACCGTTGTGTTAAATTGTTAATTGTTATAAAAACGTTTATAACAATAGTTTACAAAGTTTACAAAAACTTAAATTGTTTTTATAAACATTCATATGACCAGAACCTTGTGGCAGCTGTAGCTTAGTGGCTATGTTACTGGCTTAAGAAGCTGAAGGGCCCGGGTTCAAATCCCGGCATCGACAAAAATTTTAAAATTTCTAATTTAACTGAGCTGCCACCGTGCTTCGGAGGGCACGTTAAGCCGTCGGTCCCGGCTACGAAAGTAGTCGTTAAGTCATGTTAGGGCGCTTGCGCGACCTGAAAACCCTAACACTAGCCAGAAGGTTACACGAACTTTACTTTTTTACCAGAACATTTCGTTGGCATAGCAAGAAGCTAAGCCAAAAAAAGAAGATCGAAGTGGGTGGTACAAATGAAACGTAACCACTAGTATAAACAAGTGGGTCTTAAACATTCAAATACTGTTATACAAAAAGCTGCGTAGAAGAGATCCAAAGATCGGCTTAATATGAATAGGAATGACTGCGATTTATCAGGTGTTACCTAACAGGACACTCTCGCCTAAGAGGCAGATCAATAATATAGCATTAACAGAAAGTTTAGATTTTGTCAGACTAAAGACGGATAATGGAACACCTTCTGTGAAACTGTTCAGGGTTCAATAGGATAAGGCACAATAAATGTCAGAGCATTATTAACTTGAGCCCTACGACTTGGTACAAGTATCACCGAAGACCATAATAGACATTCTTAATAATGGACGATTTGGTTCAAAGGACAATTATGTTAGGGCTGAGTTACAATAGACCTTAGACGTTGAGTAGAAGGGTGATTAAGGGCCCTTTTATATTAAACCTAAACGTAACCTAATTTTTAATCAATTTAATTTTAGTTCAAAAGTCTGGGCACTTAGCGACCATAAAGATACATAAGAGGATAAGCAGTTTAGATATGGATAAAGTAAGTAATATAAAAATATTTATAGTCAACAAAGTAGGCACTACCCATAAATACATAGGAGTATAAATTTTATCTCTTTAACTCTTTAAAGAGATAAAATGCAGATAGACCGAGTGATTACCAGTATAAAGAATTCCCCAAACTGAACTCAACAAATGGCTTTAGTTGGATGAGTTGGTAAGTCACTCTTTTATCTTAGAGTTGACAAATCAACACCCAAGGAAGATGAATTAAATACATGGCTACTGGTATAACGATGCAGAGGAGACAAGGATAAGCCACTACATTAAAAAACTCTATATATATATATATATATATATATATATATATATATATATATATATATATATATATATATATATATATACTAAAATAAATATTTAGAAAAGTCTGGGTACTTAGCGACCATGAAGATACATAAGAGGATAAGCAGTTTAGATATGGATAAAATAAGTAATATATAAATATTTATAATCAACAAAGTAGGCACTATCCATAAATACATAAGTGTATAAATTTTATCTCTTTAACTCTTTGAAGAGACTGAGTAATTACCAGTATAAAGAATTCCCTAAACTGAACTCAACAAACGGCTTTAGTTGTATGAGTTGGTAAGTCACTCTTTTATCTTAGAGTTGACAAATCAACACCCAAGTAAGATAAATTAAATACATGGTTACTGGTATCGCGATGCAGAGAAGACAAGGATAAACCACTTTTACCATAATTAAGAAGTCGCTGAGTCAACCTAAATTCGGCGAAACTACTCACGTATGGCAGAAGAGATACTATAACTAATGAACCAAAAAATATTATTATCCAAAAATAAAAATTTTACTGAATAAGAATGTACAATAAAGAGAAAGGATACAACCATAAATGCTCATAAGTAGAAAAACTAAGAAAATGGTACCAGTTTTAAATTGCACGTACAATTATAATAATATCAATTAAATTACGAACAATAAAAATAAAGACTTTGCAAAATTAAGCGTTTTAGAAATAATAAGCAGGTAATATCTGAAGTATATTGTAATATGTGTAAAAAGTGAGAACTAAGAACGTAAGGAATGAATATGAGATGAAAAAAAATTATCTTTTGACTTAAGACTGTTGTGTCAAGACTTGAGAAAGGCAATCAGCCGAAACAGCTGTAGTGATAAGATTTAAAATAAATTTTGTGAAAGTTTGAAAACAAAGTTTTCAGTGTTTTATTGTTACATAAAATGAATTTCCATCAAGTAACAGAATCCATCAATTATTTCCTTTGGCCTTCTTCAAATGAAAAAAAAATTAAAAATTTAATGATTTAATTAATGACGTAAGGACGTACAAATGGAAAATAACGTTAGTAACATTTTGATTTTAAACAGCAAAATCTAAACAAAAAATGCAAAATAAAATTTAATGATGCACTTAGTAACCATGAAACATGGAACATAAACCAATAGGTAAGTACTCAAAATATGAAAGGTCATTACTAGATAAAATCAGAAAATAAGAACAATATCATATTTTTTTGCAACTTACCAATTCGCCTGAAGAATATACGCTAAACTGCATCACCATTAACGAATTGCAATTTTTAAAGGTCATAAGTTAAGAAGATGGTCGTAGGAGCTTCCGTACGTACCATCAATAAAATATAATAACGCTTACTATTATTACTTACAACAAACCGAAAGCATTTGATATCACACCGCCGCCGCCACCGATAGGTAAATTTAACTGAACTAAATTTATTCTTATTTTGGCTTAAAGTAAAACGATAATTTCGATAAGGTGACAACGATGATTCATAACAAGAAGTAGTATTTTAGTCAATTATGCTTCAAGTAAATAAAAATCACTTTATTCTTTTAGGCTAGGTATTAATACATACTTGTACAATACTTGTACAGCATTTAAAAAAAAATGAAAGGAAAAAAGGAACTTCAAAAAATGTAAGATATTAATATGTCGTACTTAGCAATTTGTGTTGATTATAGAAATTTGCAGGACAGTAACGTCGCATATTAAACTAAAATTAGAGAATTTTGAATCATATTGCCATACCAGAACATACTCGTAGAAATAATTAAACTGAACCCTTGAGATGAAAATGGAAATGAATCAAAAGAAGACGGTAAAATAAAATATACAAGAACGAGCGCAAGAAGCATTAAAAAGTGATATAATAAACAGAAATATGTAGCTAAAATCAAAAAGCCTGAGTTCACTTTAGATAATAATAAAAATTAACTGTCAAGAGAAAAAAGCAGATTTTTTTATATATATAGACTATTAAGAGGCAAACGACGAATATAAGATAAGAAACGATACACACTAATTGGGAAATAGAAATAAAGACTAAAGCCGGGTCCAGACCAAGCAGACAAAACGAAAACACAATTCTGAAACAAAAACACGATAAACCGGCGACAAAATTTGTCGTCAAAAGACAAAACAAAATTGAGACAAACTGTCCACACCAGAACAACAAAATATAAAAACAAAATTCAGTTGGTGACGTTGTTGTTGTGATTAGTGTTGGTTAACCATGTGGTGTTTTAATCAAGAAAAAAATGAAACTGAAGATTTATTGCTAGCCGCAAGTTGTTTTTTTTTGCTCTCATCATCATCCCAGGTTGCTAAACGAAAACCCAAACGTTTTTGGATTAGTCCAAGCCTAAAAATGCGACATAACCAAACCATTTTGAACTGAAAAGTTTCCCAGCCCCAGATTTTTTAAGTTTCTTGTAGTTTCGTCTTTCTCTAGCATACTGGTTGTTAACATTCTTTATTTTATTTTCAACATCATTTAGTGGCACATTTAGCGATAAAGAAATTTCCTTTAATGCATCGGCTTTCTTGTAGCGATTTTTATAATCTTTATTTTTAGGGTCCCATAATATCGGATGCTCCTTGTAAAATTCTATTAACTTGCATGTATTTTGTGTATTCCACTTTTTGTCCCCCGAGATGTTTAGAAAAATACACTAGTATTTATTTAATCACTACACAACAGAAAAATACACTTGATTTTGATAAAAATTGTACATTTTATTTCTCCTACTGCTTAACTCGTTTTGGCACGCACACGCGTCCACACTGCGTCGACAACTTGTTGTCAAAAACACAGACAAAACACAGACCTTTTGATCTTTACCGACCTGAGACGGGACCTGAAAAAGTTTTCAAATCTGCAAACAAAACAAAATTGTTTCAGAAATGTCTCAACAAATGTTTTCGATTTGTCGCCACTTTGTCGCGAAACATGAATGTTTTTGTTTTGTCTGCTTGGTCTGGACCCGGCATAAGCACTGGGAAATACGAAAAGATTAGAGACAGATTATTATGACCAGCAAAAACACGTAGATAGGTATACGTAAAACAACATAAAGACGTTGGTAAAAATTAAACAAGGAGTACGTCAAGGGTGTGTTCGGTCCCCAATTCTTTTTATTGCTTATGCTGAATATATTATCCTGGGGTACGACTACTAAACTTGCAGTAGCACTAAACATGACAGTCGCTAGCACCTATTTTGAACACAAGAACATACACAAGGAACTCTCCTGATGGAAGAACATAAACAGAATTGATATAATAAACAGAAATATCCAGCTTAAATCAAATAGTCTGTGTTCACATAAGATGACTATAAAATTGTCAAAAGAAAAAAGCAGATTTCTTTACATATAGACTATAAGGAGGTATACGACGAATGTAAGAAAAGAAACGATACATACTAATTGGTAAATAGAATAGAGACTAAGAACTGGGATGTACGAAAATATTAGAGATTGATTATTATGACCAACAGAAACACGCAAGGGTATTCGTAAGACAACATAAAGACATTGGTAAAAATTAAAGAAGGAGTACGTCAAGGGTGTGTTCGGTCCCCAATTCTTTTTATTGCTTATGCCCAATATATACTAGGTGACATAGAAATCCGAACACCCAGTTTAAGTGATTTTATTTCAATCAAATTTGATGAAATTTAATTACCTTACTGAAAAAGACAAGTGATAAAGTTTTTAGCCTTATCAGTTGGAGATTCCGGTATCAATTTCAGCCGCAGTAAAGATCCAAATTTGGCGGATTGTGGTTCTTGACATTATTTACGATTGGTTACGATGCCTAGAGTACGGAGACCCGGACGACTTCATTACAACTTAGTGAGTTTTATAGGGGCCGTATAATGGGAATCTAGACTTTCTTTTCGGGAAGTTGCAGTTAGAGTGCAAAGAAGTGTAGACACAGTAGTTAGGTGTTGTCAAGCATGGCTTCAAGAAGGCCGTACGCAAAGAGCAAGGGCCACTGGACGCCACCGTAGAACAACATACCGTGAAGATCGCAACTTAAGATTATTGGTCTTAAGAGATCGTTTCTTCACTACCAGCTCCATTGTAAATGAAGAGTTTGCAGAACACGGAAGACCTATTGGTATGCGAAGTATTTACCGACAAATGAGAAGTTTTGGCCTGTTTTCATACCGACCACACTGGGTCCTCTTGTTAACTCCATAACACCGCCGTAATCACCTTCAGTGGTATAGAGAACGGTCACTGTGGAATCAGGAATGAAACAGTATTGTCTTTAGTAACGAGTCTTAATTTTGTTTAGGCATGCACGATGGTCGAGCGAGGGTTAGAAGGCGACGTGGTGAAAGGAGAAATCCACAGTTTTTTGTTGAAAGACATGTTCATCACACTGTTTCAGTTATGGTTTGGGGTGCTATAGCTTATGGTTCCAGGTCATCTTTAATGTTGATCTGAGATAACATAAACGCAGAGCGTTATATCCAAGAAGTTCTAGAACCCCACCTTTTACCCTATTTTGACACCCTGGCAAATCCAACTTTCCAACAAGATAATACCCGACCACATGTTGCAAAATTCATAATAGACTTCTTTCAACATAATGATGTCACATTGTTAGCATGGCCACCAATATCTCCCGACTTATGCCCAATTGAGCACGTGTGGGATATGATGGGTAAAAGACTGCTCAATTTGCAACGTCCTCCTCAGACTCTACAAGCACTTCGAGAGGAGTTGGTGGTTGCCTCGAATGAGATATTACAAGAGGACATTGACCACCTAATCAGAAGCATGCCTAGGCGCATTGTATAATGCGTAACTGATCGGGGTGCATCCACACACTATTAAAGGTAAAAGGGCTTTAAAGCAATGCAATCATTTTGAAATTTTAATCATTTACTTACTATGCTTTGTTTAGTACTTATACAAAATGTTATTAAAGTAAAATTATTTAAACTGGGTGTTCCGATTTTTATGTCACTTAGTATATTATCTTGGGGTACAACTAATAAACTTAGCAGTGGCACTAAATATGACAGTCGCTAGCACATATTTTAAATAAAAGAACATACACAAGGATCTCTTCTGATGGAAGAACAAGAGATTGATTAAATCTTAATAGACTCAAGGCATGGAACAGACGTAATAAACTGTAGAAGTTAAAGTGGCCTATTTTATTGCAGATCTTGCCTACTGATACTAACAATATTTACAAATTTGAAAATTTACCAAAACTAACTCTTGAAAAAGTTGAATGTAGAGTACGAATTTAGGGGAACTGTCTGAACCTTTTAAAATAAATAACGGGCTGCGCCAAGAGACACTCTCTTCTGTATACTGTTTAATCTGGCTCTTAAAAACGTAATACGTATATCACAAATCACAGTTATTTGTTCAATTAATTTGTTCAATAATAAGTCAGTGCAAATCCTTGCCTATGCTGATAAATCATGGATTTTATAATTAACACTAACAAAACGCAGTATATCATTAAAGCAGTGAACGAATTTCTATACCCGGGAGCGCTCCTTAATACTACCGCAGAGAAAAACCGCAGAATTTGCACGACCAACAGGTGCTATTTTGAACTCAATACCCTCCTTAAATCCACGATTATATCGAAAAATACAAAAATAAAACTCTGTAAAACAATACGCACAGTCCTAACATATGGTTCAGAGACCTAGACTCTAACAAAAAGTAATGAAAACAGGTTTCGAAAGAAAAGTACTAAGACTAATCCATGGAGCATTGATTCTTTTTTGGGGTAAGTGTTTTCAACAGGATATTTTATTTCGTTGTTCTGTTCCTTCTTCTACTATGTACTATCTTTATTGATAAAGTCCTTGTTGTCTTGGTGTATGAGAGCGTTTCATTCAGTTTTCGTCCAGTCTCTCATATTCCTGAGTCACCATTCCGTTTTTATTTCTATACCACGTTTTCGTTTTTTTTTTTTTTTTCATAATGAATTTTATTGGTTGATTTTCTTTATGGTGCAGTACATGTCCAAACTATGAGGTTTTCTTAATTTTTACGATCTTCAACAAATGTTGATTGAAAATATTGGCGAGTATTAATGTTTGACAATATTTCTACATTCTTTGTTCTTTAGTCCAAATTACTAGAAACATTATTTTGTGCTAGAAATTGGTTTTAGATTCATAAATTACTATTCGAGACATCCTACAAAAATGAAAATAAACTTTTGGGACTAAAAGCAGAGTAACTAGAAAAACTCATCCAACATATAGAGAACAAAGAGACTAAAAAACATTCTTATGGAAAACTCTTATCACATAGGCATACTCAATACATAATTTTTTAGTACTGCAAACTCTCCAGTCTCCATCACATTGATCGGCAATATCAATAATAAAAAACAAATCACAATAAAAACAGAAAACCAAGAAATAAACAATGGCCTGACAGTTAACCCCTTAATATAAATAACACCACAAACTTTTAGATCTTTACCTTATATTCCATACCTAACACCAAAACTTTTCAAATTATTTAAAGAACTAGAAAACATAAAAATTGCCACTAGAAATGTTAAAACCATAGCACATTTATACACTAAAACTAAAGATCCTCTAAGAACCAAGTAAAGTTCTAAAGTAGTATATCAAATACCTTGCTCAGACTGTGATAGGCTTTATATAGGAGAAACTTCTCGAAAATTATTACACAGCAGAATTATTTCTCAAAAAAGTTATGTAAAAACAAACAAATCACAAACTTGTGCATTAGCCAACCACTCCATCAATCTAAATCACACATTAAATTTTTCACCAGCTTCAATTCTAGAGAGGCAGAAAAATGAACAGAAGCGGTTATTTTTAGAAATGTCACATATACAGAAAAATAAAAAATGTATTAATAGAAAATCAGATATTGACAAATTAAGCAGCATTTATTGTTACATATTAACATATCAATAACCAATTGGCATACCATCAAAATCTCATTTTCTATCGATTTCCCAAAGTTAAAAAATTCATATATGCTTAAGCCATACTGACTGCACTAAGTTATTTTTTATTATTTATTTTTTATAATTTTTATTTTTTATTTTTTATCGACAATCAAATAGTATAAAGTATAATAATAATAAAAGACTATTGTTACTGGTTTTGTTTTCCATGTAAAATAACTGTATATTCATTCATATATGTACATTAATCAAACCAACACGTGTAATGTGTTTCATAAAGTAAAACAAAAACTGTAATCTCACGATTAGTGTATCATCTGTATACCGTATCTTTTTTATCACAATGCCAATGATTTTTGCTCCGGACTCCGGACGTTCTTCTATCAAAGATCGAATTATCTATCCAGCATATGACTTTAAAAAAATTGGGGACCAAACACACCCTTGGCGTACTCTCCGTTCAATATTTACTAATGTATTTTTGTTGTCTTACGAATGTCCAGACTTTTGTCTGATTACTATCTGTAATCTTTTCGAAGTAACCCTAAGATTTCGTTAGGTGACATGCATGCAAGAATAGGACGAAAGCAAATTCTCATCCCCACTGTACGACTAAAACACTTAGCAGCATCACTAAATCTGACAGTGGGTAGCACCTATTTTGAACACAAGAATATACACAAGGTAACTTCGACCTCTGCTGATGGAAGACCAACGAGTTAAACCGATCTCTTAATGGGTTCATGGGATGGAACAGACGTAATTAATTGCAGTAGTTATAGTGGCGCAAACATAGGCTTAAATCATTGCCTAGTGATCTCAACATTTAAAGCTAGAATTTCAAACATCTGAAAAGAAAATAAAATGGATAAAAAAATGGATGCGACAATTGCAAAACGGTACTTGGAATATATTACCAACCAGCAAACAAATTAAAATGTAAATGAAGAAGGTCAGATATAAATAGACTCCTGTTAATCCAGACTAAAGGAAGATGTAGAAGCAGCAGAAAAAGATGAAATATGAACATAAAATTGTACCCTTTAAAATCATTAGTTTGACGATGCATTCAAGAATGCAACAAAAAAAAAATAGCGTACAGAAAGATGCTTACCTGACGAACTATAACAACTGTAGAGTATTATCAGACAAAATGAAGAAAAGAAAAGAGAATACACAAAAGAAAAAACGAAACCACTTAAGTAAGAAACTTTAATATATAAAAAACTTTAACACAAAGAAAAAAATTAGAGCATTTTATAAGAAAGTTAACATCAAGTTAAAAAACTTATTAACAACATTAAACTTATTGACCCATTAACAACAAAGAAAGATGTATTAAATAGATGGGTGTAAGGCCTTAACCATGCACTTTATATTGAAAAAGAAATAATAAATCCCCAATAATTCTCTTCCAGTCGTCCTTATCCATCGCCTTCCTCCGCTAAGCACGTATTTCTATATTTCTCATATCTTGGTCTATGTTCTCAAGGAATCTTGTTCTGGGTCCTCCTCTTCTTCTTTCACCAATAGGTCTATCAAGGAGCGCTTTTCTAGCTGGGTCGGTTTGCTCCATCCGCATTACATGGCCTATCCACCTCAAACGTCCTATCTTAATGTGTTTTACGATATCTGGTTCCTGGTTTATTCTATAGAGTTCGAAGTTGTATCGTCTTCTCCAGACACCATTTTCATTTACCGCTCCATAGATTCGCCTCAGTACTTTTTTTTCGAAACATCCTAACATGTTTTCATTGCTTTTTGTTAAAGTCCAAGTTTCTGCACCATATGTTAGGACTGGGCGTATTATTGTTTTGTAGAGTTTTACTTTTGTATTTCTTGATATAGCTGTAGATTTAAGAAGGAGATTAAGGCCAAAGTAGCATCTATTAGCCGTGCAAATTCTACGGTTTATCTCTGCGGTAGTGTCATTTTCAGTATTGACGAGCGTTACCAGGTATACAAATTCGTTAACTGCTTCGATGACGTCGTTTTCTATAACAAGTGGCCATCGTATTTGTGGTTGCGGACCTATTTTCATGTATTTCGTTTTATTAATGTTTATTATTAAACCCATTTTTGTAGCCGCTTCCTTTAGTGCTACATACGCCTCTCGTGCTGCGTTTTCCGTTCTCCCAACAATATTGATATCATCAGCTTATGCTAGGATTTGCACATATTTGTTATATATTGAACCGGTTGTTGTGATTTGTGACGTACGTATTACTTTTTCCAGAGCTAGAATAAATAGTATACAGAAGAGTGGGTCTCCCTGACGTAGCCCATTATTTGTATTAAAAGATTCAGAGAGTTCCCCCTGGATTCGTACTCTGCATTCAACTTTTTCAAGGGTTAGTTTAGTTAGACTTACCAACTGATTTGGTACTCCCAGGTCTATCATTGCTCTAAACAGTTCTCTTCTATTTACAGAGTCGTAGGCTGCCTTGTGGTCTATAAATATGTGGTGCATGTCTACACCGTATTCCACTATTTTCTCTAGAATTTGTCTCAGGGTTGAAATCTGATGAATTGTTGATTTACCACTTCTGAAACCAGCCTGGTATTGTCCTATCATTCACTCTGCATACGGTGCCATACGATGGCATAGTATATTGGATAATATTTTATACGCTGCATTTAGAAGCGTAATTCCTCGATAGTTAGAGCATTCAAAGATATCTCTCTTTTTGTGTATGGTTCAAAGTATTCCAATATTCCAATCACTTGGAAGGAACTTCTGTATCCATATTTCTTTTATAAGCTACTGTAGCGCTATTATGATATCGTCGCCACCTTCTTTATATAATTCCGCTAGAAGATTCTCTATTCCGGGTGATTTGTTTCTGGTTAGTTTGTTTACAGCGTCTCTAACTTCCAGAATCGTTGGTCGATTTTCCTTCCTCTTGTCTGCTCCGTTTACCTCACAGCTTTCGTCTTCCGGGTTTTCTTTTTCTTCCTCTATATTAAGTATCTGGTTAAAATATTCCGTCCATCGATTTAGTACGTCTGTTCTTGTTGTTAATGGATCGCGATTCAAACTTCTACATTGATTTGTGTTTGCCTTGAATTCTTTTCTGTTGATGTTAACTTTCTTATAGGTTATATTAATGTCTTATAAGACAGTAATTTCTTATAAGTTATATATATAACTGATGTTATATATAACTATATTGATGTTATCATAATTTCTTATATGATGTTTGGGTTAACTTGTGTATATTTTTATATTCAAAATAGGTGCTAGCGACGGTCATGTTCGGTGCTGCTGCTAAGTTTATCAGTCGTAATTTGTTATCGCTACTCATGTTGTGTAGGCTATGCCTGCCTATAGTCGGCATAAAAACTCGCTTTCGTCCTATTCTTGCATTCATGTCACCTAGAACTATCTTAATGTCATTTCTGGGGCATCTTCTATAGGCTTGTTCTATGTCTTCGAAAAACTGTTCTTTAACGTCTTCTAGTTTGTTGTCGGTCGGCGCATGTGCATTAATTAAACTGTAATTAAATAGTTTATCTTTTAAGCATAAATAGCACATCCTTTAACTGTAGGCTTTAAAATCAATAACTAGGCCTTTTGGTCTTTGGTTTACTATAAATCCCACTCCATCTATGTTTTGGTTTTCATTGCAGCTGTAATATATGGAGTAAGTTCTCTTGTCAAGAATGCCTGTTCCCCTCCATCGCATTTCCTGCAGTGCCAAAACATCTACTCTGAACATGTTTACTATGTCTAGTAGAGATACGAATGCTTCAGCTCGGTACAGGGTTCGGGTGTTCCACGTTCCTAATCTTAATTCCATTTTTCGTTTGCAAAGTTGTCGTCGTAAGTTCCGTCCGGCTAATAGTTCTTGAGGATTCGTAACATATGATTTTTGCAGGAAGAGGTTGTTAGCCTCTAGCCTAATTCCCAACCTGGAGGGCCAGGGACTCTGTTGGGTTGCCATACCAGTCTGTTTTGGTTCACGGGTGGTATTTTATTTCCCACCTACCCGCCAGTCCTAGGACTGGTTAGGGCGTTCCCCTATCCACCACCTTGGGACGAGTCCGATGGGCGACAGACAACATCCACACGGATATGAAATAGATATGTGCAATTGTGTAATGCTTAACCATGCACTTTATATTGAAAAAGAAGAAGAAAGCCAGGAAGAGGAAAGAGATAAGTAAGCGGAATAGTAGAGAGAAAAGAGAGACCAACAACGATTCTTAAAGTTAAAAATGCAGTTAAAAATCTAGTAAGAAACAAATCACCCGAAATAAATAATTTCCCAGCCAAACTATAAATATGGTGGAAACTATATTATAATGACACTACGGCAGCTCATAAAAGAAATAGAAAACGGTGATTGAAATATTGGATAACTTTGCAACATACATAAAAAATAATTTATCTTTGAATACTTTAACCCCGGAGGAATTATGCTTTTAAATGCAACAGATAAAATATTTTCGACAGTACTATGCCATCCTATGGCACCATATACAAAACAAATAATTAGAAAATACCAGGCTGGTATCAGTTTCAGAGGTGATCAATCGACAATTCATCAGAGTGCTACCCTCAGACAAATTTTAGGAAAAACACTGGAATATGGCGTAGATACTGATCAGATGTTTATAGAATACAAAGCAGCATACGACCCTATAAATAGAATAGAAATATTTAAAACAATGAAAGAACTAGAAATACCAAAGCAGTTGGTAAATTTAACAAAAACACTACTTGAAAAATTTGAATATACAATACGAATCCAGGGGGAACTGTCTGAACATTTTAAAACAATAACGGGCTACGCCAGAGAGACTCTCTCTCCTATATTCTGTTTAATCTGGCACTGAAGAAAGTAAAAAGTATGTCACAAATTAATCACAACCACTGGTTTAATATATAATAAATCTGTGTAAATTATTGCCAACGCTGATAGTATTAATATTGCACGGAGCACGGAAAACGCTGTAGGAGAGGCGTATTTGGCACTAAAAGAATCAGCTACAGAAATCATTTTATTAATAAACATTAACCAAACGAAGTATATGAAAATATGCATGCAACTACAAATCCTACGACCATTTGTTATAGAAGACGACATTATCGAAACAGTAAACGACTTTATGTACCTGGGAGCACTCTTTATACTGAAAACAGCAGAATTTGTACATACACTAGATACATTTTTAGGTTAATCTCCTTCTAAAATCCCAAATTATATTGAGAAATACAAAAGTAAAACGTTACAAAGCAATAGTATACCCAGTCTTAATATATGGTTCAGAGATGTAGACTCTAATAAAAAATAATGGAAACATGTTAGGTTATTTCGAAAAAAATTACTAATGAAAAATTGGAAAAAAAAATACTTGTAATACTTTATTGAAAAGACTATAAAAAATGGTGGTCCAATGGTATAAATAATATTTAAACAGGGTAAAGCAATAATTGTAAAACTATGACTGGCTTAAATGGAAAATTTAATGAGGATTTTGTTGAACTAACAATTTGATTTGCGTTGAAGTAAATGTTTAAAGTGGCTTCCGTTCTTTTGTAAACGATAATACAGTCTATAAAACATAAAAATATTTGCCTCCCAGAACCAGTGTTATTTACCAGCAGCTTAAATATTTCATAAAAGACATCCGGACCAAAATATCAAGTCACGTGTATGTCCCCGATTTGGTTGAAAAGTTTAGAGAAACTGAATCAGTGCAAAATAAAAAAAGTGATATCCCAAGATTACTGAATGAAGCATCCCAAATTGAGGTCCTTGGAAATTTTATAATAGAGCCTACTACGTTAACACGTCAAGTATCTGCAATGACAGGACTTTCACATGAGTCAGTTAGAAAGGTATTGAAATTACGAAAGTCTCACACGTTCAAAACAAAAATTCTTCAAGAACTGGGCGATGATCATCCAAACCGACTATGAGTTTGGTAAACTCATGACTGACAGAATTCGTGTTAAATTAATATTAATTAAAAACTTTTTGTTTCACTGATGAATGTACTTTTATGATGAATGGTAACGTAAATAAATAAAACTGTCAATTAAAAATAAATAACAAAAAAGTGTCGATAAATAAAACACGCATCGATTCGAGAATGTCACACTCAATGTCCCGAAAAACTGAAGGTTTTAACAGGAATATTAGGTGATAGGCTATAATTGGCCCCTATTCATACCAGGCAATTTAAGTGGCGACATTTATCTCGATATGCTGAAAATGCTAAGAAAAACCATCGAACCTTTAATTGTGTATGAATTAAAGAACCAAAGGGACGATCAGGGCAACATAACTCTAGACAAAGATTTGCTGCACTTTCAACAAAATGTAGCACCTCCAGTTAGGTAGTGGTTGGATACTAATTATCCGAACAAACGGATTGGAAGGAAAGTCCTATTGAGTGGCCACCGAGGTCACCAGACTTACCGCCACTTGACTTTTTTCTATGGAGTTACCTCAAGTCAGTTGTTTATAAAACTTAACCTGCGTCACTTGGGAAATTGCCAGAAAAAATTATGCAAGCATATCGCGCTGTTACTGAAACAACATTTGCCAAAGTTCGCGAAGAATTTAAAAATAAGCTTTATTATTGCTTACAAAACAACGAAAGCCACTTTGAACATTTACTTCAACTCAAATCAAATTGTTAGTTCAACAAAAACCTCATTAAATTTTCCATTTAAACCAAAGTTTCACAATTATTGCTTCACCCTGTGTAATTATTATTTATACCATTGAATAGCATTTTTATAGTCTATTTAATGTTGTATCACCAGTAGGGGTTTGCAATTTAAAGTTTTATGATTGTGGTGGGTGGGTCCTAGGAGGTTGAGAGGGGTGAGATCTCATGTCATTACAGTTCCCCTTAATATCCCAGAAACGGTTTTAAGCATTTTTCGATATCAGCTTTTGTTCGTGAGATATAGCCCATTGTAAGTTTTTAAATTGACACACTGTATATAGCGTGAAAGGAGTGTGAAAAAGATAATACCATTTTGACCTTTATAGAATTTACCAGGAACCAGATATCGTAAAACATATTCGTAAAACATATTAAGATAGGACATCTAAGGTGAATAGGGAATATAAAACGGATGAAAAAAAAATGACTCAGCTAGAAGAACGCTCCTGTGATCCGAGAAGAAGACGAAGACTTGGAACAAGTTTTCTTAATAACTTCCATAAAGACATGAGAAATATGGGAATACGTCCTTGGCAGAGGAAGGCGTTGGATAATGACGACTGGAAAGAAATTCTTGAAGAAGCTGGAACCCACGCAGGGTTTTAAAGCCAGAATAAATCTTTTTGTATTTTCAAGTGCTTAGTCTTTGTTTTAGTTAAATTTGGTGTGTATTTTTTTTTATATTTCATTTGTCGTATGTGTCTTAATAATCTATATCTAAGAAAATCTGTTTTCTTCTCTTGACAATTTTTATTAACATTTTCACTGAACTCAGATCTATGATTTAAGCTACATATTTCTGTTTATTATATTATTTTTTAATGCTTTTTGTGCCTCTTCTTGTATATTTTATTTTATCATCTTGTTATTTTATTCTTAAGGGTTCAGTTTAACTCTCTCTGTAAGTTTGTTTTGGTATAGTATTCTAATTCAAGTTCTCTATTAGTACAAAATAATAATATCTTAAATTTTTTAAAGATAAATTCCTCTTTTAAAATTACGTACAAATTAATACCTAGCATAAAAAGAATAAAGATGATTTTTATTTACAATAGATGACTAAAATACTTGTTGTAAATCATCGTTGTTACCTTATCGAAATTATCGTTTCATTTTAAACGAGAATAGAAATAATTTATTTCGGCGGTGTGAAATTAAATGTATTCGGGATGTTCAGTTAGTGTTCAGTTATTTCTTAGTCTTTTTACTATTAGTATTTTAGAAGTTTAGTAAACATGAGAGAAACTTAGTTAAACTAAGTTATATATAAAGTAATTGGGTAATGGTGATGCAGTTTAGCGAATATTTTTCAGACGAATTGGTATGTTCTAAAAAATATAAGAACATTATATGAGATTGTATAATTCATTTTTTTAGTAATGATCTTTAATATTTTGGCTGCTTTTCCATTGGTTAATGCTAGTGGTATACCGACAAGGACCTAGGTGAAAGTATATGTATGGTTTATTCCTATGACTTTCTTATTCCCACTTCTCTTGTTATTAAGTATATAACTAAAGTTTATTTTGCATTTTTCGTTTAGATTCTGCTGTTTAAAATCAAAATGGTACTTACGGTATTTGCCTTTTTCGCATATTCGATCATTAATGTACAGTCCCTTACACTGACAAAAATGTTAAAGTTTTTAATTTTTTTATTTTACGAGACCAAAGGGAAACTCAGGCAATAATCTAAAGTCAAAATAGGATTTTTTTTCTTCTCATATGTTCTTAAGTCTCACTTACAAAAATATATTGAAGGATCTCTCTTAAATTTCTTCATTAATCTCTGTCATTTGTTTTAATACTATACTTGAGATATCATCTGACTATATTTTTTGGAACGTTTATTTCTGCAAAAGTCTTTAATTTTATTGTATGTTATTTAATTTATATTTTTATAATTATTGTATGTGTGGTTTAAAAACGTCACGATTTTTTAGTTTTTCTACTTAATAGCATTTATGGTTGTATGATTTATCTTTAATGAATATTCTGATTTTTTTGTGTATAATCTTGTAATCATTCTTTTATTTTTTTTTAAATATGTTTTGGTCTAGTACCTATTAGTTGTAGTATTTCGTCTGCCATCCATGAGTAGTATCGCAGAATTTAGGTTTACTAACTGACTTTAATTTTTCACAAAAATCTTTATTTGTGATGGATAATTGTTTACTGAATTCCTTATTCATTTTTAAGTTAGATTTTTATTAGAATATGTGCATTAGAAGAGAACTGTTTGTTAAGCTTTTATATTTTTAAACGGACTACAAATTTTATATTAGCTGGATTATAATTTATTGTCACATCTGGAGCTAAATACATTTTCGCCCATTTATTGGAATAAAGTATCTCTTATTGGTAAATATGTTGTCTATCTTGTTTTTAATAATCTCCTGATTCTTTTTAAATTCACCAAAAACATCTTAAAATTTATCATTTTCTATTATATTTTTAAAATCTTGTGTTTTTGTTATAGTGTTTTACCAAAAAACAGGTTAGAGTAGACAGAAACAATTATTACATCCAGACCATCTAGTCTTACCTTGTTCCACAATATTAGCTTTAAGTCGTCTCGTGTACTTTGTAGATATTCACTACTTTATATTTAGATTTCACATTACAGGTACACATCAATAATGAGTTCATATGCTTGGGTACGTCAAAGATTTTGCGTACTGACTACCTGGGAGACCCAGCGGGTTACAATAATAATTGGCTATCTTAAAGAATCTCTGTGTTTGATATCAATCATCATATGATTCTCAATAATTATAGCATATACATAAATATAGACTTCTTTAATCTAGTGGTCTCCCCTGGCCTCCTACTTATATATGACAGTAACCATATATTTATTTCATCCTCCTTCAGGGTCAATTTCTCAACTCCATGATAAAAGAGTAACCTACCAACTTATCCAACTAAAGTTGTTTGTTCAGTGTCGTTTAGAGTATTGCTTATACCAATAATCACTAGCTCTTTGTGCGTTTCCTTATGTGTTCAAAGATTAAGAAGAAAAATTATACTTTTATGTATTTATCGGTAGCGCCTACTTTGTTGACTATGAATATTCATGTATTTTTTATTTTATTTATCTTATTTTATCTAAAACTCTTATCTTCCTCTGTTACATTCTAGACCTTTTAACTAAAATACAAACGGTTATAAGTTAGCTTAAGTTTAAGTTTAATATAAGTGGGACCGTAACTATCCTTCCACTCGTCCTTAGTGTCTATTGTGACTCATCCCTTTAGAATCAGTTTGTCCTTTCAACACAGTCGATCTTTTTTTAGAATGTCTAATATGGCCTTAGGTAATACTTCTACCAAGTCGTAGTGCTCGATACCGCTGAAATGTATTGAGCCATATTCGATTGAACCCTGGCAGTTGCACAGAAAGTGTTTCGCCGTCTCGTCGTCAGCCTGGCAAAATCTGCAATCCCGCACTTTTTTTCAATGCGATTTTATCGACATACCTCTTAGACGACAGTGTCCTGTTACGAAACCTACCACAATTCGCAAATCATTCCGATACATATTTAGTAGACCTTTGGATTTTTCTCGAAGCTTTGTCGATAAAAGCCTTTGAATATTTAAGACTCTTTTGTTCGTACAAGTGATTAAGTGTCATCTGTGTCATCCACTTCGATCTTTTATAAAAACGAATTATAATAAAACGGTTAGATTTATAGATGAAATATACCTAGTAGTTTTTTTGCCCATGATATTTTCTTATTATTTTATTATTTTTATAGGAGACCAATTTTTGACCTTTTGTCTGAGACTCTGCTTTATGCTATTTAGTCAAAGCATCCATTTTCAATAAAAGGTAATATTTACTTGTTGTTTTTTTTTTGTTACAGTACAAATGGTCTCGTCGATAAGTAGGGAATAAGCTAAAGGTGTAATAATATTATTTTTTTTTCTGGTGTTTTTTTATTTGAATATTTGATTTAAATATTTATATACTATTAAACGCTGAAACTTTATACTACATTTAGGTGTGTCCCAATTGGTGCTTTCTCCAAAAGTAGTAACAAACTAGTCAACTTTTCTTCATTACAGTATTCGTCAGTTGATGATTACTGTCAACAGAATTTCAGTAGATATAGTTCTCGCATTTTGTTTGATTTTTGGTTAGAAATTTTGTTTTTACCAATTAAAATCAAGTGGGGTGCTTCTGCAGAAAGCAGTTTACGATTGGCACTTCGTTTCAACCAAATCCTCTGCTTAAGGTGAGTATTTACTACTTACTATTAATTTATTTTTTGTATAGGTGCCATTTATTAACTTCTTTTTTCTATTTATGAAAGATTAATTAACACTGTCATTCAAAAAAATGTTAAACTTTTATTTTATTTATAAGTATTAAAGTATCTGCAAATACGAGAATAAAACAAAATCATAATCCTGAGTTATGAAATTACAATGACATTCTTCCGCTGTAAATCCAATTTTTTTTTATTATTCTAAAACTAAATCAAGATCTAAACTAGCAGTAACTTATTGCTCTTTAAATGACATCATAAGAATTTCTAATCGTTCTTGTTCTGTTGTCGACCAATTTTTTTTATAATACCTGACTTAGAGAAGCAACATTCGCAAGTACAGCTTGTAACCGGGATCGTGGTGGGTGAATTTTGTCATTAATTATTTAAACTTATTATACATTTTCCATCTCTCATAAACTATCAGCTATTTTAAACATTTAAAAACTGTTAAAGGTAAAAAATTTTACCTTATTTTTCTTATTTTTATATGAACTTCTGCCTCCAGTTCTAACTAGTTTAAATTAAGTTGATCTAAAACACATTTTATATCATTTTTTAAAACTTCATTAATTTACCTACAGTACAAATGATATTTATTGTTTCTTAGTTAAACCTATCGTTTAAAGAATTATTTATCACAAGATAAAAATAAATAATTTTTTGTTTTTTTATCCTCGATCACAAACGCCTTATCAAGATCATCGTCCAGCCTTCGAGAAATTTTACGTTACTTAATTCCAGAATTTCTCGACTTTAAAATTAGCTTCTTAGAGTTTTTTTAAGTATATATTATTAAACTCTTTGTTCCATTTCACCCAAAACAAGAACTTAACTTTATTATTTCCGAATTTCTAGAGTTTTAGTAATAGTTTAATTTTTTAGCGTTTCTCTGCAACGATTTAACTTATTGAGTATTGGCAACTGACTAATAAAATCGAACACCGGTTTTTGGAATTACCGGTTGTTTTGACTGATTATAACCGCCAGGTCAAACCTGCGAGTAAAAAAATGGTATAATCAAAAACCGTTATTTTGTCAACAACCACCGCACCGTCTCTATTCCGATGCTTATAAAAATATTTGGGGATCCAATCGAATGTTTGGAAAAGACAGAATTATTAAAAACGTTTTCAATGTAACCAGTAAATGTTCTTTAAACACTGCTTCTACTCTCTCTACCAAGGTCAGAACTATGGGAGGCAATATACAAATTAGAAATTCAGCCGAAACTCATAGAAACTACAAAAGCTCTGTATAAAGAAAATAAAGTGTCCATTGAAGTGGAAACAAGAATTAGGAGACTTTACCACAACAAAAGGGCTCCTGCAGGGTTGATCCATATCTCCAACCCTTTTCAAAATATACTTAGAGAAAGCTTTGACTACATGGAAAAGAAAATGCAAAGGCATGGGAGTACCGGTACGGAACGAATACCTATATACGTTAAGCTATGCAGACGATTAAGTAGTGATTGCACAAGACCAAGACGACCTTAGATACATGATGAAGAAACTACAAGAAGAATATACCAAGACTGGCCTAGATATTATCCTCGCGAAAATAGAGTACCTATCTACAAGTGAAGAAGACAGGCTTTCTGCAGAAGCACCTGTATATATATATATATATATATATATATATATATATATATATATATATATATATATAAGGATCACTTAGACGAGTGGTGGGTTCTTATATCGGTCTCTAGGTGGAGAAATAAAAGACAAAGTTGATAGGCTACTTTATCTATTTTGAAGACGTTTCGCTTTCGAGTTTTGAAAGCATCATCAGTTCATCTAAAAAATTATTACAATATGAGAACCACACAATCATGGAAACGATGTTAATTGTTACCTTAACATCGTTTCCATGATTGTGTGGTTCTCATATTGTAATAATTTTTTAGATGAACTGATGATGCTTTCAAAACTCGAAAGCGAAACGTCTTCAAAATAGATAAAGTAGCCTATCAACTTTGTCTTTTATTTCTCCACCTAGAGACCGATATAAGAACCCACCACTCGTCTAAGTGATCCTTATATATATATTGGATTGACGGTCGTACTCCTTTTTCCGATATATATATATATATATATATATATATATATATATGAAAGTAAAAGATTGCATTTCATTTCGATAGGAACCCCACCATAGCCCGACACGTGTTTCGGGTTATTCAACCCATCGTCAGGAGCTCTTGTGGAAGTTCAACCGAAATGAAATGCAGTCTAGTAGTTGGCGATTATAACTAAAATAATAGCCAGGGTACGCTAGCAGCGACATCTATATGAAATAACGAGAAGTCGAGAGACCTCTCTGATAGCAAACTAGGTGAACCGCAAATTCAAAGCCTCTTGCTAGAGGCTTTCAACGACGCTAGAAGTACATTTTTACTTCGACATGCATCTACGATTCACCTTTGAAAATTACCATCTTTTTTCTCTTTACGTAGAGAAAGACGTTTAAATGAAAGTAAAAGATTGCATTTCATTTCGATAGGAACCCCACCATAGCCCGACACGTGTTTCGGGTTATTCAACCCATCGTCAGGAGCTCTTGTGGAAGTTCAACCGAAATGAAATGCAGTCTAGTAGTTGGCGATTATAACTAAAATAATAGCCAGGGTACGCTAGCAGCGACATCTATATGAAATAACGAGAAGTCGAGAGACCTCTCTGATAGCAAACTAGGTGAACCGCAAATTCAAAGCCTCTTGCTAGAGGCTTTCAACGACGCTAGAAGTACATTTTTACTTCGACATGCATCTACGATTCACCTTTGAAAATTACCATCTTTTTTCTCTTTACGTAGAGAAAGACGTTTAAATGAAAGTAAAAGATTGCATTTCATTTCGATAGGAACCCCACCATAGCCCGACACGTGTTTCGGGTTATTCAACCCATCGTCAGGAGCTCTTGTGGAAGTTCAACCGAAATGAAATGCAGTCTAGTAGTTGGCGATTATAACTAAAATAATAGCCAGGGTACGCTAGCAGCGACATCTATATGAAATAACGAGAAGTCGAGAGACCTCTCTGATAGCAAACTAGGTGAACCGCAAATTCAAAGCCTCTTGCTAGAGGCTTTCAACGACGCTAGAAGTACATTTTTACTTCGACATGCATCTACGATTCACCTTTGAAAATTACCATCTTTTTTCTCTTTACGTAGAGAAAGACGTTTAAATGAAAGTAAAAGATTGCATTTCATTTCGATAGGAACCCCACCATAGCCCGACACGTGTTTCGGGTTATTCAACCCATCGTCAGGAGCTCTTGTGGAAGTTCAACCGAAATGAAATGCAGTCTAGTAGTTGGCGATTATAACTAAAATAATAGCCAGGGTACGCTAGCAGCGACATCTATATGAAATAACGAGAAGTCGAGAGACCTCTCTGATAGCAAACTAGGTGAACCGCAAATTCAAAGCCTCTTGCTAGAGGCTTTCAACGACGCTAGAAGTACATTTTTACTTCGACATGCATCTACGATTCACCTTTGAAAATTACCATCTTTTTTCTCTTTACGTAGAGAAAGACGTTTAAATGAAAGTAAAAGATTGCATTTCATTTCGATAGGAACCCCACCATAGCCCGACACGTGTTTCGGGTTATTCAACCCATCGTCAGGAGCTCTTGTGGAAGTTCAACCGAAATGAAATGCAGTCTAGTAGTTGGCGATTATAACTAAAATAATAGCCAGGGTACGCTAGCAGCGACATCTATATGAAATAACGAGAAGTCGAGAGACCTCTCGACTTCTCGTTATTTCATATAGATGTCGCTGCTAGCGTACCCTGGCTATTATTTTAGTTATAATCGCCAACTACTAGACTGCATTTCATTTCGGTTGAACTTCCACAAGAGCTCCTGACGATGGGTTGAATAACCCGAAACACGTGTCGGGCTATGGTGGGGTTCCTATCGAAATGAAATGCAATCTTTTACTTTCATTTAAACGTCTTTCTCTACGTAAAGAGAAAAAAGATGGTAATTTTCAAAGGTGAATCGTAGATGCATGTCGAAGTAAAAATGTACTTCTAGCGTCGTTGAAAGCCTCTAGCAAGAGGCTTTGAATTTGCGGTTCACCTAGTTTGCTATCAGAGAGGTCTCTCGACTTCTCGTTATTTCATATAGATGTCGCTGCTAGCGTACCCTGGCTATTATTTTAGTTATAATCGCCAACTACTAGACTGCATTTCATTTCGGTTGAACTTCCACAAGAGCTCCTGACGATGGGTTGAATAACCCGAAACACGTGTCGGGCTATGGTGGGGTTCCTATCGAAATGAAATGCAATCTTTTACTTTCATTTAAACGTCTTTCTCTACGTAAAGAGAAAAAAGATGGTAATTTTCAAAGGTGAATCGTAGATGCATGTCGAAGTAAAAATGTACTTCTAGCGTCGTTGAAAGCCTCTAGCAAGAGGCTTTGAATTTGCGGTTCACCTAGTTTGCTATCAGAGAGGTCTCTCGACTTCTCGTTATTTCATATAGATGTCGCTGCTAGCGTACCCTGGCTATTATTTTAGTTATAATCGCCAACTACTAGACTGCATTTCATTTCGGTTGAACTTCCACAAGAGCTCCTGACGATGGGTTGAATAACCCGAAACACGTGTCGGGCTATGGTGGGGTTCCTATCGAAATGAAATGCAATCTTTTACTTTCATTTAAACGTCTTTCTCTACGTAAAGAGAAAAAAGATGGTAATTTTCAAAGGTGAATCGTAGATGCATGTCGAAGTAAAAATGTACTTCTAGCGTCGTTGAAAGCCTCTAGCAAGAGGCTTTGAATTTGCGGTTCACCTAGTTTGCTATCAGAGAGGTCTCTCGAC
Source organism: Diabrotica balteata (assembly GCA_918026665.1). Classification (NCBI taxonomy): domain Eukaryota; kingdom Metazoa; phylum Arthropoda; class Insecta; order Coleoptera; family Chrysomelidae; genus Diabrotica; species Diabrotica balteata. Next base: position 64,705,274 of record OU898282.1, read on the forward strand.
TTCTCGTTATTTCATATAGATGTCGCTGCTAGCGTACCCTGGCTATTATTTTAGTTATAATCGCCAACTACTAGACTGCATTTCATTTCGGTTGAACTTCCACAAGAGCTCCTGACGATGGGTTGAATAACCCGAAACACGTGTCGGGCTATGGTGGGGTTCCTATCGAAATGAAATGCAATCTTTTACTTTCATTTAAACGTCTTTCTCTACGTAAAGAGAAAAAAGATGGTAATTTTCAAAGGTGAATCGTAGATGCATGTCGAAGTAAAAATGTACTTCTAGCGTCGTTGAAAGCCTCTAGCAAGAGGCTTTGAATTTGCGGTTCACCTAGTTTGCTATCAGAGAGGTCTCTCGACTTCTCGTTATTTCATATAGATGTCGCTGCTAGCGTACCCTGGCTATTATTTTAGTTATAATCGCCAACTACTAGACTGCATTTCATTTCGGTTGAACTTCCACAAGAGCTCCTGACGATGGGTTGAATAACCCGAAACACGTGTCGGGCTATGGTGGGGTTCCTATCGAAATGAAATGCAATCTTTTACTTTCATTTAAACGTCTTTCTCTACGTAAAGAGAAAAAAGATGGTAATTTTCAAAGGTGAATCGTAGATGCATGTCGAAGTAAAAATGTACTTCTAGCGTCGTTGAAAGCCTCTAGCAAGAGGCTTTGAATTTGCGGTTCACCTAGTTTGCTATCAGAGAGGTCTCTCGACTTCTCGTTATTTCATATATATATATATATATATATATATATATATATATATATATATATATATATATATATATATATATATATATATATATAAGGTAGTCCAAAATTTTTTTGACTAGTTTGGAAAAAATATGTAAATACTTTTTTCTTTTTGGGTGTGGTAGTCAATAAAAAATAGAGCTTTGCGAAGGCGTACTATTTATTCTGAAATCCGAGCGTTCGGTGGTTATTTGCCACCTTTATCAAGGTCTACAATGAAAATTACTGTGTTATAAAATTAGGCTGATGTAATATAAAAGTTATAAAAACTTACCAGAAAGTAAGATTCATAGCATATAAAACACAACGTTAAATAACATAATGTGATCTGAATTACTGAAGGCATTAAAAATTTTAAAAACTTTAAAATAACTTAAAAATTAAAGAACATGTTACAAAGTTTAAAAAGTAAAAAAGTATATATATATATATATATATATATATATATATATATATATATATATATATATATTCAGTGATTTATACAAAAAAGGTTAATGAAAACGAACGGAAAGTTCTAAATAAATAATAATTGTATCAGATTGTCAAACGCAGTACCAATTTTATCTGATGGCGCTATTACGATACTGATTTTAAAATACATAAAATTATATATTTTACTTTTGTAGATTGTATATTTCCACTAATAACTTCCGATAAACTCTGTAATAATATTGATATAATTAACGAAATATATTAAAATGAGTGCAAAACTTACCTTGAAAATAATTTCCTAACAAATATAAACTTGTCTTGTTTTACTAATTATTCGCTATAAAATATTCCTAAATACATATATTTGTGTATCAATTAGTTCTGAATCTATTAAGATAAATAAATCGTAATCTATCAAGGTAGATTTAAAGCTACAACTAAACGCTTAAGATTTATCGATAGCAATCAGAATCGCGTGCAATAAATCAATCAAATTTTTGTAAAATATACATCATTAATATTTTATAACCGCTTACAAAATGTAAATGCTAAAGATCTGTTCATACTGTTTATTTCTGATGAAATGTCTTCCTCCATAACAAAAAGACCATACAAAACTGTCATGTCAGTATATTACGTATTAATTAGATCGCTGTAAGTTATTTAATGAGAACGGTCGATAGAGAAACTTGATAAGATTGTGAAGTTTAAACATGGATACAGTTTTGTACTGGGAACGTATTTTAAAGTTTAACTTAAAATTTAAGCTTTATATAAGGTAATAATGGGCAGCTGAACTAGACAAAATATTCTCAAGGCTGCTTCAGAAGGTATTTAATTTCGCTATGAATCACAATTGATCTAATAGAATACACTCTGAAAAATCGTCTGATCTAATACAAATTAAAAACAACGAAAAAACTCTTGAACTCTATATGAAAAATAAAAATCTTTCGAAAATATTTGGCTCTTTAAAGGGGAAACTAAACATGGTGGTGCACAATCTGGTATACAGTCCCGAGAGGAGCTTAGACTAAAAAAAAGGAACACTTAATCCATTATTGGATATTGAAGGTGCATGTGGTAATATACTGATAATAGTTATATCGGATCTATACATAGAACACCAATGCTAAGGACAACTAATGACAACTTATGCAGGTGGATAAAGAAAATCCCTTGGTGGGGAATTATACCAGCGAATATTTATGAAAGAGCTATCTAGCTACCAAAAGCAAAATAATGCCCTTAAGGAACAATACTATCATTAATACTTAACCCTCCGTTACTCGCTATCGGTCTCACTAGGGATGGCGGTTTTTGACAAAACACCGGTTTTCGGTTATACCGGTTTTTCTTGCTTGCGGTTTAACCTGGCAGTTATAACCAGCCAAAAAAACCGGTTTTTCTAAAAACCGGTTTTCGGTTTTTTTTATTCCAATAGATTATAAAGTTACATTTACAATGCACTTTAGTTTGCGATACTACATTCGGCTCGATATCAATATGATCAAAATTAGTACTATCGAAAGAACATCAATATCAATGTAAATACAACACAAGTAAAAAAACCGGTTTTCGGTTAAAACCGGTAGGTTTTTCCCATCCCTAGGTCTCACACACCGACGACAGAATTATTCATTCTGGATTTACAAATAACTGTTATTTTTCTATCGCCATTTTCTGTACCTCTCCCTATAAACCAAACTCGTGTTAGTGTACATTCTTACCTTCCTGGATACAGTTGTGTGAGTTTTATAGTTATTTTCGGTGCCAGACTTCGTAGCGACTAACGGTGTAGTTATTACTTATTGCAGAACTTGCAGAACAGGTAAATATTTATCATCTTATTATTGCATTTTATCGGTAAGTTGTTGTCAATTCTTATTTATAGCTGTCCTTTGAAGCCAAACAAATTTGATTCCAACCGCTTGTTGGAATTAGGGACAATGAATCCTACCGACGATGAAAATTATTTTGACGATGAGGGAAAGGAAAGCGAAATCGATCAAATTGAGGAACGTGATGGTGGAAGTGAATCGGAACAAGATGTGACAGATGAGGAAGAAGAAAGTGGAAGTAATACCTTAGCGTTTATTGGAAAAGATAGAGATACTAGATGGAAAAGGCTATTCCACCGTGAAATGTTAGAACAAGACAAGAAAATTACATAGTACGTAATAAAAACTAATGTTTGTATTTTGAGAACGATATCCGAAGTGTAAATTAAAACGTCAATAAACTTACTTTAACTTTTAATTGTGACTTTTTCCCATTTAAACAGTAATTACTTTAAAATGCAACAAGAAAATAGCTTGAGAACAATATTTACAATATATTGTTATACTAGTGTTTTTCATTTTGTATCTGTGTTTTTTTTTTCAATAAAATATTTTCAAAAATATTTTTCAGTTATTCTTATACACAATAATTATAAAATATTTGTATGAATTTTATATTAAAAACTATTTTTTTTTAATTGTCGGTCTCTGACACCGTAGCGACTCTTGATGCTCAGTTTTTTCTAGCGACTAACGGAGGGTTAAGAACTGGTCTATGGTTTTACTAGCCAGGGAATGTGACTTCAACGTTTCTCACCCGTTAACCTAATACAAGGGTCAGTTGTAAAAAATGTTTTCTATCCCGCTGAGAAAGAAAATGACGTAATGAAAGAAATCTTTCTACGCCTTTCCAGCCACTTCTTGTCTTCTATTTTCCGTACTATTATTAATTTCAAAAACTGTGCTCTACTGTTTCTTTTGATATGGCCAATGTAAGCAGTTCTTTCTTTTAAATATTAGAAATCAACTATTTTTAAATAATAAGCCTTTGAAGAACTTGTTACTGCGAACATTAATTAATTAACACGTGAGACGTGTATGCCCTATTCGTAGTCGGTGAATATACTCGGTTCGCTTTTTCTACTTCCCATTACCTCTCTAAAACCCAATTACGCTTTATCTAAGTTCATTTTTCATTATTATACATTTATACATTTGTTTAGAGGATTTTTAGAACATGACTCATTAAGCTTATTATCCTAAGATCTTTGCATTTGTTTGTTCTGTTGTTTTTTAAAATATACCTATATAACTTGTGAAAACTAAATTTACAGATTTTATATTAAACAGTTTGGTTAACTTAGGATTTTGTTTTCATGTACCAATTTAAGTATCTGTCGGTGTACCTCATCTGGACCTCTGGCTTAACCGTATAAATCTGACCATAATAATTATGGTTCTACAGCCCTTAGAGGGCTTTGACCTTCTTAAGATACCTGCGAAATTCTATATTATTCATTACTTCGGGTTTTTAATTGAAATCACTGGCTGCACTATTAAAATTTTTTATTAAAAAAATATTATTTATAATTATTTGTAAAATTGTTTTGATCATGTCCGATTCTTGGGCCCGGAATACATGTCTCGTTCAGTAAACAGTTTTGTTGATTGTCTTTTTTACTAAACGTATGCTCGTATATATAATGTAAATAAAAGTTACATCTGTTCCTGGATATTTTGTTTTTACAGGCCGCTCTAAATATTATTTCTAAATAATATAATAAATATTCTAAAACTTCTTTTCTTTTAAAATTAGATTCAGAGGATTCGTCAGATTGAGTTGAGGTTCATGTCATCATCATCTTTGGCTCGACAATCCTCTGTGGATCTTGGCCTGCTCTAAGATTCGTCGCCATTCTGTTCGGTTTTTGGCAACATGTTGCCATCTTCTGATTTTTAATATTCGTAAATCATTTCCACTCCATCTAACCACCTAATTCGCGGTCGGCCTTTGCTTCTTTTTCCTACAATTGTTCCTGTGGTTAGCTTTTTAGCAATCGTATTTTCTGGCATTCGTATTATGTGTCCAGCCCATCTAAGTCGCTGTGTTTTAATGAACGTTATGATATCTGGCTCATCAAAGAGCTGATACAATTTAAAATTATATCTTCTGCGCCACTGACCTTGGTGGTTTACAGCTCCAAATATTTTGCGGAGTATTTTACGCTCAAATATTCCCAAAAGTCTTTCATCATTCTGCGTTATAGTCCATGTTTCTGCTCTATATGTGAGGACCGGCCTCAGCAATGTTTTGTATATAATAATTTTAGTTCTTCTTTGAATGTTTCTTGAGTGGAAAAGCTTTTGGAGTCCATAGTATGCCCCTTTTGTAAGATGTATTCGTCTTTTGATTTCTTCGCTTGTTTTATTGGTAGCAGTCAATAGCGACCCAAGGTATGTGAAGTTGTCAACACTTCCAAAGGTATGACTTCCAAAGAGTGTTTCTCGTTCCTCATTTGCTATCGGATCCTTTGTAACTAACATGTACTTGGTTTTGTCTTCGTTGATGACTAGACCGACCTGTTTCACCGCTGTTTCCAATTCTAGGAGATATTGCTCAACATCTCGCTTACTACGCCCTACTATGTCAATGTCATCAGCATATGCTAGGACTTGTATCGATCTATTGTAAATAGTACCGCCATCCCTAATTCGTGTATCTCGGATTGCCTTTTCTAAGGCAATATTAAATAGGAGGCAAGCCAGAGCATCCCCTTGTCTGAGTCCATCCTTTATCTCAAAGGATCTAGAACTCTCTCCCTGTATTCTAACAGTGGCTTCTAAGTTAGACATTGTCATTCTCGTTAGTCGGATAAGTTTCTCTAGTATACCAAACTCATGCATTGATTGGTATAGTACTGTTCTCTTGACACTGTCGTATGCGGCCTTGAAGTCGACGAATAGGTGATGGGTTTCAATATTGAATTCTAATGTTTTTTCGAGAATCTGTCTTATTGAATGAATCTGGTCAATTGTTGATTTTTCTAGAGTGAATCCAGCTTGACATTTACAAACTATGCCCACTGTGTAAACTTGCGGCCTTTCGTAGATAATATTTGCTAGTATTTTGTAAGCAGTTGTTAACAGGGTTATACCTCTATAGTTGTCACACTGGAGCTGGTCACCTTTTTTATGTAACGGGCATATCACGCCTTGAGAACATTCACAGGGCAAAGCGTTTTTTTTTTTAACAAAAACATTAATACAAGAAAAAGTCCTTAAGATAATTTGGTTTTTTAGTTTTACGTCTGTCGGAAGGGTATTCGTTTATTTCACTATTTTTATCAGTTTCTGAGTCACTCTCAAACACCAGCTCTATGTTACTCTCAGTTACTTGATGTATGTTACCTAAGATGGACGGCTGTTCCTCATTATTACCAACAGGATTGTCACAGCAATTAGCATTATCTTTGGAGTCCTCATTCTGTGCTGTTTCAGTTGATGTATTTTGTGTTTCTATGACTGTGTTTTCTAATTCATCAGCAGATTCCATCTCAGATGACATATTTACAGTCTCATTATTTTCAACATGGCACATCAAACTAGAACTAGGAGCATCATCATATAATAAATTTGAGAAATAAGACTCAGAAACTGTAACTGGTAGGTTGGTTTTATTTAATAACTTTCGATTTCTTCTGAATTGTTGGCCTTTTGTATCAACTAACAAATATGACCTCTCATTATACCTATCAACTACTTTACCTTTTTGCCATGAATTATTCTTCCGGAATAACACATTATCGCCTTTCTGAAGAGTAGGTAAGTTTTTAGCTGTTTTATCATAGTGATCTTTCATTTTTTGTGAATTTGCTTTTAATTTTTCTGAAACTACTTGTGGATCAACAATATTAAATTTTAAATTTTCAGAAGAAATCGGCAGTTTTGTTTTGACAATACGGTTCAACAATAATTGAGAGGGAGCGAAACCTATACCTGTAAGAGGCGTATTTCTGTATTCCATCAAACAGTTTTGCAGCTCGTTTACGTTACTAATTTTTTTTAGCATATTTTTACATATCTGAACATATTTTTCTGCAAAACCGTTTGATTGGTGGTAATCAGGACTTGAGAACTCTAATTCAAAATTCCATTCCCGAGCAAATTGTTTCATACAAAAACTATTAAAAGGAACATTATCTGCAAAAAATATATCTGGGATACCAAATTTTGAAAAAGTTTCTATGCAACACCTTATAACCGTATTAGCAGTTTTGTCATTCACAGGAAATAACTCTATCCAGTGAGAGTACAAATCAACAATTAAAAGATAACTTTTTAACTTAAAATCTAAAAAATCTGAGAATAAAAACTGCTGGCCTTTCAGGTTGCTTGTGATTAATCAGCGTTTCTTTTTGATTTAAAGGTTTGTTCAACTGACATGGTTTACAGTTTTCAATATAAAGTTCAATGTCTTTTGACATTTTTGGCCAGTACATTATATGCCTAGCCCTTAGTTTTGATTTTTGTATACCAAAATGTGCAGCATGTATTAGACACAGCATTTCTTTTCTCAGTTGAGCAGGAATAATAATTTTTTTTATCAAAGAAAAGCAAATTATCTGACAAATGAATATGTTCTTTAAGGTTATAGTAATATTTTACATCAGGTTCAAGTTTATGAGGATTTTTAGGCCAGTTTGATAAACAAAACTTTTTCACTTGAGTCAAAACCGGATCATTTTCTATGGCCTTTTGAAAACTATTCTTTTTTTCTTTTGTCATTGGTACTGACAGAGAAAGAGCATGAACAGTATATTCTAATTCTTTGTCAATTGGAGTTTCGGTTTTTATAAAAGATCTGCTTAAAGTATCTGCAACATACATTTTTGACCCCGGTAAATATTCAACTTTAATGTTATATTTTAACAATTTTAACAACATTCTTTGTAAACGAGCAGATACATCATAAAGATTCTTTTTAAAAATTGAAATTAATGGCTTATGGTCTGTGTGAACAAGTATTTCACGACCATATATCCAGAAATGAAATTTCTCACACGCAAATACTATGCCCAAAAGTTCTTTCTCAATTTGAGCGTATCGAATTTCAGAACTATTCATTGAACGAGAAGCAAAACTTACAGGATGCATATCTTGCAATAACACACTACCAATACCTTTACTAGAGGAATCTGTTTAAATTAATATAGGTTTATTGTCATCAAAATGTTTTAAAATTGGTTTATTAGTTATAAGTGCCTTAAGTGCATCTAAATCTTTTTGGTGAGAGTCATTCCACTGAAATTTTACATCATTTCGTGTCAAATTTCTCATATTTGCAGTTAATTGAGATAAGTTTGGCAAAAATTTTGAAAAAAATTTAAACAGTCCTAGTATTCTAAGCAAATCTTTTTTGTTTAATGGCTTTTCAATAGCCATGACAGCTTCAATATATTTTTTAGAAGGTTGTATACCATTACTTGATATGTTTGTTCCCAAAAAATTTGCCTCACTTAACTTGTATTGCAATTTTTCTAAATTAAATTTATTGTATTTTAAGGCCCTTTCTCAAATAATATTGTATTTTAAGGCCCTTTCTTAATTTTTTTTTAAAAGCTTCATCATGCTCTCTTTCATTCATACCACAACAAATCAAATCATCACAATATATGTAAACATTAGGAATATCTCCAAAAATTTCCATATTTTTTTTTTCAAAGTCCAAACGGAACCCTGTTAAACTTGTACCTACCAAATGGTGTGTTGAAGGTGCACAAATCAGAACTTTTTTTACTTAATTGTAGCTGCCAAAATCCATCCTTCATATCAATTACTGAAAATGTAGTTTTACCATTCAGCTGGCTAAGAAGCTGGTCACATTTTGGAATACTATAGATTTCCCTACAAATGTAAAGATTTAAAGGTTTAGGATCCAAGCACAGTCGTAGTTTACCATTAGGTTTTTCAACTATCAACAAAGAATTAACCCAATCAGTAGGATATTCCACTCTTGATATAATATTTTTTTGTTCCAGATCATTAAGTGCAACTTTTAATTGATTATGTAACGCTAATGGTACCCTACTTTGTGCCTGAATAACTGGCTTTGCATCAGGTTTTAACTTAATGTCAACCATGCCTGGAATGCAACCTAATCCCTCAAAAACTTCTGGAAACATTTTATGTAATTCATTAATATTTTTTGGCAAAGTAATATTTGAATGAAATAACTTATTCTGCACTGTATTTATACGTGAAATCATATTAAATTCAATACAATCTGATAATCCTAAAAGAGGTTCTGTATTTAGATCTACAATAAGAAACTGAACATCTTTAACTTGATTTTTATAATAACATTTTAAAGTAGCATAACCTAAAGGCTTCGATTTAAAATTTAAAATATTTTAATGGCAAAATGCTTGACTCAGCCCCCGAGTCAAGCTTAAATACAATATTCTTATCAATAATTCTAACGCTTTCATACCAACTTGAAATTTTATTAGATTGTTTGCTTTCCCAAACAAAAACATGATCCTCATGAGAAAGGTGATCTTCATTACTTACAGTTTCCACTTTACTTGTTTGTGCAGTTACTGCCATTTCATTTACAACCTCAACTTTCCTGGCTTGATTTTGTGATATGTTTTTATCTTTCCAAAAACACATCTTTGCAAAATGTCCTCTTCTTTGGCACACTGAACATGTTTTATTAAAGGCTGGACATTGTCGGATAGGATGTTCCAAATCACACCTTCGGCATTTGATTTTTCTTAAGACATTAACCTCTGTAGAATCATCATCTGCTAATAGTTTTATATGTTGTTTTGCCACTTCTATTGACTTACAATAATCCTGTAGTTGTTGTAATGTCATATCAGGCTCTCTTAACAACTTTTGTTGTACTTGTTTATCATGTACACCCAAAACAACTCGGTCTTTTATCATGCGTTCACTATAAGATGTTTTGCATTCATCATTCTGGCATAAAAAACTACAATTATCAGCTTGATTTTTAAGTTCTGTAACAAATGCATCCACAGTTTGATCCTCCTTTTGTGTAATATTATTAAATTTGAATGTTTCCACTGTCACATTTCTTTTTGGGAAAAAATATTTATCAAAATGATTGAGTACATCTTCCAGACTGGTTTTCTTGTCTTTGGAAAAAGTATTATATACATCTAAACATGATTCCCCCTAACTGTGTAACAGTAATGCAATTTTAATTTTTTCCTGTGCTGAATCCTTTCCTGCTGCTAGGAGATATATTTCAAATCTTTGTTTCCATCGCGGTCATTTGGTTGGATCGCTTACATCAAATGTTTCTGGTGCCCTGCACTCCATTTTATCAATTTCCTAGAGGTTTTCCAAAAACCAGAGTGGATAAACGCCCCTTCGTATTTCTCGTATTCACACACTTTCTGCTACGAATCGCCACTTACAAGCACGTTAAAACACACTTGATACCATGTTTTATTTCGTTGTTGGTGGATATTATAAAAATAACTATTCTGGAGAACTTTATTTTCTTTTTTTTAAAACATATAACTTACATTACGGGCTCTAACTAGCGGCCATCATTGTTCTCTGTCAGCTGTCAGCTTAAGCTGTCTACACACTAAAGTTCATGATCTTAAGCTGCATACAGACTAACACAAACAGTAATGTCTAAAATAAAACTTAGATTCTACTCTAAACATAAAACCTAATTCTTAAATATACAACAATTGAAGAATTAATAGATCAGCATAACTTATCACTGTTGAATGATGGACGCCCTACAAGATTCAATATACAAACAGGCGAATCAACTCTCTTGGACTTAGCGATAGCGGATAATAACTTCTCTGCATTAATGACATGGGACAGATTAGACTATACTTATAATAGTGATCATTACCCAATAATAACCACCAATAACTTGTTCAAGCCCAAAAATGGAAAGCACACCTCTAAGTGGAAAACGAAGGATGCAAATTGGACATTATTTGAAGATATTGTAGAAAAAAATGTCACAAACTGTAAAATATCCAACAATATTGACACAGACATAGAAACCTTCTTCAGTATAATCTTAGATGCAGCCGAGGTAACCATTAAAAAACTGCACTTGTTACAAAACATAAACCAGTTCCTCGGTGGAATGAACAATGTAAGACATCAATCGAGGCTTCCAAAAAAGCCTTTAACAAATACAAAAGACATAAAACACTTAACAATAAAATAGAATTTCAAAAACTTAAAGCTAAAGCTCAGTTAACAATAAAAACTTTAAAGAGAAATTCGTGGGCTCAATTTATGTCCAGTAGAAACAGTAGGACCCCTATGTCTGAAATGTAGAAGAATATCAAAAAAATATCTAGAATACCGGCTTATAACAAAATCACTCAACTAAAGAAAGATAATAGAATAATCAGAGATGACCTAGAAATGACAGAAGAATTTGCTATTACGTATAAAAATAGATCTACATAATACAAGCAATTATAATAATAATTTTATCAACTTTAAACAGACCGAAGAATGCGATGTAATTATACCGTTTGTAGATGATACAGATGCTTTAAACGCCAAATTTAATATAATTGAATACAAAGATGCATTAAGCTCATTCAAAGAGATTAGTGAGGGTCTAGATAATATCCCAGTGGTTTTTCTTAAGCATTTACCTGAGAATGCATACAATCATCTTCTTAACATATTTAATATTATTTCGACAGAACAGAAATTTCCAACAGCGTGAAGAGATTCTACTATAATACCAATATTAAAACCAAAATGTCCCAAAACAGATCCTGAGTCTTATAGATCAATTCCACGAACATGTACTGCATGGAAACTGTTGAAAAAAAATGGTCAACCGTCGTCTACTCTGGACACTTGAAGATCGAAATATTATTCTTCCAGAACAAAGTGGTTTCCGACAAAATAGATCAACTCTAGACAATATTATAGACCTAGAAAGCAGTGTACACGAAGCCTTCTCCCTTAATCAAAAATGTATTGGAATATTCTTCGACATTGAAAGAGCCTTTGATACAGCTTGACGCCACCGTATCATCAGATTACTGTACGATTTGGAAATTAAAGGACATTGCCTTGCATTTATAAAAAACTTCTTATACAAAAGGTATATGCAAGGGAGAGTAAATGGTTACTTGTCGTCAAAAGTGGAATAAGAAAATGGAATTTCTCAGGGATCTGTTATAAGTCCTACGCTATTTTTAATTGCCATACATGATGTTCTACGAAATTTAAAACTTTCACTTAAAGGTCGCTTATATGTTGACGATCTTGTAATATTTGGTCAAAGCAAAAACTCAAACAACCTCTCACAACTTGCACAGAGTTTCTTGTTAGATATTGAAAAATGGTTACAGGAAACTGGATTTATCTTTTCAACAACTAAAACTAAATATACAGTATTTTCTGAAATTAAGTCTGTACACCAATCTCATTATATCTATATAACCAATAACTACAACAAAAATATTCCCTAAAATTACTAGGAGTTACTTTTTACAGAAAGTTGAATTGAAAAGAACATATCAATAATCTAACATGTAAATGTTACAGAAGAATAAATTTACTAAAAATTCTAGCACATAAGAATTGGGGTTCAGACAGGAGTACATTGTTAATTATATACAGAACTATTATACGATCACAGCTAGACTAAGCGGCTATAGCTTACGACTTAGCATCGAAATCAGTACAACACAGCACTAAGAATATGTTTGGGATCCTTTTGTACAACACCGATTGAAAGTTTACTTTGCGAAGTAAATGAATTGTCGTTAAATGATAGAAGAGCTTACCTTAGTCTAACGTATGCAACAAAAATTAAGGGTAATGTAAAAAATCCTATCTATAGAAATACTTTCACTGATAATTTACCAAACCTTAATGCAAATCACCGTTCTGCTAAACCTTTCTATAAAAGAATAAAAGACCATTTGCATCTGTTATACATGAATGTCTTTCATACACATATGACCATAATCCACCTTGGATTCAAAACATACCATCATATAACTTTGAACTCACGCCATTTGATAAAAACTCCACTAATCATGATTTAATTATTTCCCATTTTAGAAAAATCTTTAGTCGTTATAAAAATCATATCCAGATATACACTGATGGGTAAAAATCATCCGAAGGTGTGGGAGCGTCTGTAGTAACTCCAGAGAAGGTCCTGAAATTCAAACTATCTAATGTTAATACTATCTATACAGCTGAACTGTATGCTCTCTATCGCGCCATAGAACTAATTAATCTGACAACAAACTGCAAATATATTATCTTATCAGACTCACTAAGTGCCATACAAAGCATCCGACAACTGTATCCAAAAAATCCGCTTTAAAAAAAATTAAAACGGTCCTTCTCCAGGCTTATACCAATCAAAATGAGGTAAATTTCATCTGGATCCCATCCCATATGGGAATAAAAGGCAACGAAACTGCTGACCATAGTGCGAAAGACGCGATAGTGAGTGACGTTTCTGAAATCGTAAACACATCGGTATCAACGGATATAAAAGCTTATATAAAAAAAATCAATCTTAAGTACGTGGAAAAGTAAATGGAATGTGTCAAATTCAAAATTAAAACGAGTGAAACCCAGCACAGGAGCATGGAATGTGTTACCTACGTCAAGAAGCCAAGAAATAATAGTAACGCGCCTCAGACTCGGACATACCAGGTTAACGCATGATTACGTAATTAAAAAGTGCGAACCGCCGCGATGTGAAACGTGTAATACGACACAAACAATAAGGCACATACTATGTGAATGTCCCCTTTACAATCAACAACGAAGTAACAACAAGATACAAGGAACACTTCTAGAAGCTCTAGGTGCAGACTGTAACTTTAAAAATACTTTGAATTTCTTGAAAGACATTAATAAGTACCACAATATTTAATAATAAACCAAATTGTTATGCAGTCATTGTACATAATGTTATCCATTAATTTTTCACTATAAATAAAAAAAATAGTCGCATAGGTTTCTGAAAATATTTATTTGCTTTTATATATGTTTTAGTTTACACGTTTATATTATAACTTAGCTTTAAGAAATCTTAATACGTGAACTGGTGAATAATCCTCTCTCAATTCTAGCAAGCTAAGTAGTTCGATTTAAATTATTTACGCTCGCCTTATTAAAAAACGATCTCCATTAAAATTACCTACTTCGCTTCTTTTCATGGCTCCCTGTTGTTTTTGTACTAAGTATTGTTTCATCTCTTCAACAATTTTAAACCGTTAATAATGGCTTTTTTCGTAAAGTATTCGTCGTAAACACAGACAAGCGTAGTATCAATCTGTCTTGAACAAATTCATTTATATCTGGACAATTATTTTGGTGAATCACCTATTTTATATCAGTTAGTTAAAACACATCATTAAAAGTGTGTCGAAAATTTGTAATTAAAACTATTTCGTTTTTTTATATACTTTTGTCTTCAACTTTTACATTTTTAATTTTTAATAATAATTTAATTTTTAATAATATTCAATTAATATTCTTCATAAGTTCTGATTATAATATATTCCTAAGTAGCTTATGATTATGTTGCCTAACTAAAAATATCAAAAGTATTTAATATTTTATGTTACTAAGAATTTAAACCAAATAATCAGAAGAAATGGACTGTGCAAAAACCATATATTAATTAACGTCATATAAATTTTGAAAGTGTTCATTTCGAAATCCAACCTCAAAGAAAATAACGAGAACACGAGAAGCTAGACTAGACTTTTATGTCGAGGTTCTACAGTTACTATAAATCCAATAAGAAGATTAAAAAAAATAAAGCTTAAGGCTCAATAAGTCGTTCGAGTCAGTAAAAGACACAGTGCGGGTGTTGGTGGTAAAAAAATTAAAGTAAATAACACTATTGACTGAACTTTAAAAATTAAGGCATTTTTAATTTAACAAAATTAAGGGTCTAAGACCATTTTGAATAGTGTTGATAAAAACAAAATTGTTTCATATATCTTTGAAAAGTATGTTTTCTATTTGTGCGCTCACAAAGTAGCAGCTCTCATTTCTTCAGTTAAAATAGATAAACAAATTCACTATATCAGTTATGCCCAATAAAAATTAAGACATATAGAAATGTTCTTTTTACTAAAACGATAAACGCAATTTTTGTCTCCCACGAAAAAGGTTATTTGTGATGATCATTGTTTGCCAGCCAAGACCAATTCTTTTAAAACTGTTTTTCAATCAGGTATTGATAATCCGTTTGTAATACAGGTATAGATTTTTTGGCATAATGACTTTCATAAGATACCCCAAAATAAGGTTCAAGAGGTCGCCCAGGCGAAAAGTTATTTAAATTTTTTAAATATTTTTTTAAACAAATTGTAATAATCAATTGTTTCGACCCAGATCATTTTTTTTAATTTCGGATCATGCTGAAAAAAAAATATTTCACTTTATCGTTTTCAAATTGGAAATAATTTAAAATTGAGAACATTTCAAAATTACGATTTTCAATGTTCAAAATCGTCATCATCATCATCATCATTGGCTCCACAACCCATGGTGGGTCTTGGCCTGCTCAAGAAAAAGTCTCCATTCTCTCCTATTCTTTGCCTTGACTTTCCAGTTTCGTACTCCCAAAATTCTAAAGTCTTCCTCCACCTGATCCTTAAATCGTGCTCTGGGTCTGCCTCTCCTTCTCAACCATCTATTTTTTTATTAAAAACATATTTTGGCGGCTCCATCTCATTCATTCTCTCCTGCCTAACCATGTGACCTAACCACCGCAGCCGGTTTATTTTGATGGACCTAATAATATCAGGTTTGTCGTACAGGCGGTAAAGTTTGAAATTATAGCATCTGTGCCATAATCCGCCCTCCTGTACTCCTCTATCATGCCGGAGGATTTTACGCTCAAAGTTAAACGTTCTTTATCGCTCTTTGTCATCGTCGATGTTTCCAATGCGTATGTGAGGATGGGCTTGATAAGAGTTCTGTATATCACTAGTTTCGTTCTTTTTGTAACTAGGCTTGTTGTTAAAAATTTTTTAATCCATAATAGGCTTTATTTGCCCGATATATCGGTCTGTTAATTTTTCCACTTACTACATTATTCTGATTAATTTGTGAGCCTAGGTATATAAACTCTCTTACTCCTTCGAAACTATATGTTTCGATTGTTAGATCTTCGGGTTGTGCTGCTTGTACGCTAGTAATTGTACGCTGCGATTAATAATAGTTCCTCTGGTTATTATTCCAGATTCTCTTATCGTTTTCTCTAGTGCAATATTAAATAGAAGGCATGATAGGCTGTCTTCTTGTCTAAGTCCTATCTGAGACTGAAACTTTCTGGAAACTCCGTTCTGCACTCTAATTTTACACTCGACTCTTGAGAGGATCGCTTTCACCAATTTTACTAAGCGTACTGGTATCCTAAATTCTATCATGGCCTTGTACAGTGCGTTTCATTCAACACTATCATAGGCACATCTAAAATCAACAAACAGGTGATTAGTATCAATGCAATACTCATATGTTTTTTCCAGAGCTTGCCTTAGAAGGAATATTTGATCGGTCGTTGATCTTTCTTTACGAAATCCACACTGATATTTACCTATTATGTCTTCACAATATCCCAATAGTTAGTCGTAGAGAATATATGCCAATATTTTGTATGTTACGTTTAAAAGGATTATTCCTCTGTAGTTGTCACACATTGTTTGATCTCCTTTCTTATGGATAGGTACAATTATACCTACATTCCAGTCGTCTTACAACTTTATTTGCTTCCAGATCAGTTCTACCAGTCTATATATACAGTATGTCAGGTTCTTTTTTTCCATTTTTAATTTTTTTTGTATAGCTTGGATGACTTCTACCTCTGTTGGAATGTTATCTTTCTCTCTTTTGTCATCAATGTCCTCGAGTGGGATTTCTGATTCGTGGAGCCCTGTCTCACCCCTTAAATTTAACCTTTCCTCGAAGTTTTCTGCCCACCTTTCTAGGATCTGGTCCTGATCACCAATGATCTCCCCTGTTCTATTTTTAACGAGTAATAATCTTGGTTTGAATTTTTTCCTGTTCTGGTTAATCCTCTTGTAGAACTTTCGCGTTTCTGCTTATGCCTTATAGCTCTCTAGTTCTTTTAGTTGGCTGTCTATATGCTTTTTTTTTCTTTTTTTAAATAAAAAGTTAAAACGTTTTTTAAGTATTCGTTTTTCTTCTCGTCTCAGCTGCCTATAATCTTCCTCTGTTTGTCTCGTTCTTCGCCCTTGAAGGCTTCTATATGCCTGATTTTTTCTTTGCATTGCTTGTGCGCATTCCTTATCGTACCAGTCTGACCTTAATTTTTTACATTTTTGCTTTCCGATAACTTCAGTTGCCACTTCGTCCAATATGGCTTTACACTACCTCCAATATTTGTTAATATATTCAAGTATATTATCCGTGTAGCCTTCCAGCTGGCTTTCGAGACTTTCCTCGAATCTCTTAGCTATCTCAGGGTTCTTTAACGCTTCTAGCTTAGTTTAATACTCAAAAACACAAGTAAAAAACATTATTTTGAATTTACCAAGGACCCAAATTCAAGTTAAAATCTTGTTCTGTCATTTTCCTATAAGTATTTTGGGCCCATTTTTGAGATCGCCGGGCCGATTTTGAGAAACAAAATCTAGGGCACAAATTTTTGCCGGTTTAAATTCTTATTGTACAAATACACGAGAGCCATAAGCGCTTTATTATTAGTTAAAAACCAATGGCTTAATAGTTATTTATGCACCAATGGTGTTATTAAGATGATTATACTCGGAGAGCAGCATAATCCAGCCAAAGAGCCTCTGTCCAGAGGAATAGATGATAGTGGGCATATCATCTGGTAATACCAGTAGTTCATACAAAATATGCATCTTATATTTTGTAGGTGTAGTAAACTAAAAGTTAAAACGTCTCAATTTTAGTTTTTATATTATGTGAAGTGATGACCGGATGATTACGCCCATTGAGGAACACCCATCCGTTGGGCCAGACGTCCTCTGGCTGGATTATGTTTCTCTCTGAGTGTAACGAGCTTAATAAAATCCTTGGTATATAAATATCTAATAAACCGTTGTTCTTTAATACATAATGAAGCGCTTATGGCAGGGTGGGCGCTCACTTGTACAATGAGAGTTTAAACCAGCAAAAATGTGTGCCGTATACCTGGTTTTTCTTCCTTGTACACGCTGCAGCCCGAGCGCCCATCATGTCATAAGCACTTCGTTAAAAGTGACCTCTTTTGTTCAGAATATTCCAAAAAAAAATTTGTTTGGGCTAATAAATCTTATTGTTACAATTTGTTTAAAAAACATTAAAAAAAAAATCAATTTTGCCTAGGCGACCTCTTGAACCTTATTTTGGGGTTATTTTGGGTCTTATGCACTTGTTTATTCAAAAAAAATCTATCTTATGTGAAGATTTCTCCGAAAAAATCAAAGCTTTTCGCATATTGCTTTTTCGCACGAGCTGTGAGCTTTTTTTTTTAGATTATTGTGTCTTAACTACAAGATTATTGACACTGAGTCAATTTTATTACTATACATTTTACATTACATTAGGTATAATTTACAATAAAGAGAATATGTGAAAGAGATAGTTATAAAGAGTAAAGTAAATTTCGTATTACAAGCTCGTTTCTCGAAGGAAATCTAGTACATTCTGAATAAATTTTAATTCGCTGAGGATAACATTTGTAAGACCATGTATAAAGTTTGTTTCGTTCTTACTTGTATTTGACACACTGTGTAAAAATATGTTGAACAGTAAATGATTCACTACACTTTTCACAAACAGGTGATTTCTGCAAAGCCATCAAGTGTCCATTTTATAATAAGGATTCATTTGTTTCTTCTACTTACTTTACTTTCTAGCTACTTACTTTCAGCTACCTACCATTTGGTAGGTAGCTGAAAGGTTTCGATGGTAGGTTTTATTTTGTGTAATTTTGAGGTTGAATTTTTTCATTGGTTTTCCAGGACTTTTTCTTTGGGACCTAAAAAGTAATTTTAGATCTGATGCTAGTTCAGCAGATTTGATGTCTAATTTGGTTATAATTGCTTCTTTTGCATAAGGATCAGTAGTCTTATTAGAATAAATGCCAAATACCAGTTTGTTGCTTCATGTATGGCATGAACTAATGGATGTTTGGAATTAATATTTTTAATTGAGTTGATGCCTTAGTCGATACATGAGCCTTTTAATACTTATAGGATGGCGTATAGCTCTAGCTCTATTTATACAGGCGATCCACATATGTATTGTGGATGGCAGAACTTCTGAATGATACTATTTAAAGTTGTTACAGAATATCGGACACCTGTCTTAGTTTTAGATGCATCTGTGTAGAGAATCTCGTCATATGAGTTTGTGTTTACCAGCTCTACGAATGATTACATCAGACAGTGATTTGTTAAGTGCCGTAAGTACTTATTTCCAATTAATCATAGTTTGATTAAAAATATCACTTTTAAGCATCAATAACATATTCTATTAATAACTGTAGTTACAAATTAACCAAAAAACTAGTTGTACTCTTATCGGTATTCAGCTAATTTGGTAATTACCAGACCCATCAACTAGTTTTAAAATAAACAGAGTCGCACTTTATTTCATTTAATTCATATATAAAATAGATTCCTGTTAAGATCACATATAGAGGATTCATCATGTCCGTAACATCAGATGGAAGTTCCAACGTAATTAGTTCTGTACCACAACATACCAACACAGTTAAATCCTACTCAAAAGTTCTAAGTCAACATACATACTCTAGCCCTGAACAAGCGATCGTTTTCTCTTCAAAGGATGGATTACGCCTACAGGACTACCCCATACCACTAGGAGCACTTATACAACCCAAAAACATCTTATTTTCTTCAAGACTGTCAAATAATCGAGTATGCATGTATCTAGCGAGCAAAGAAATTATGGATAACTTAATGCAGGTACATGATGGTGTAATAATAATAAATGATGAACCAGTTCAAGCTAGAAAATATATTACTCCAGCAGATAGGTTAGTTCTATCAAATGTATGTCCTTCAATTCCCCATGATATTCTTATTCACGAATTAGAAAACCTAGGTCTCAAGCTAATGTCATCAATGACCTTTCTTCGTATTAGCTCTACCTTACCGGAATTTAGTCATATTTACAGTTTTAGAAGACAAGTTTTTATCAATCCTGTTATAAATCCTTTACCCGAATCTTTTTTGATTAATTACGATAACAAATCCTATCGAATCTTCTTATCCCAAGATAATCAGTTATGCTTTAACTGCAAACAGCAAGGACATAATGCTAATAATTGTAAAAATCCTACAAACTCTCAACAATCACCCACACCTCCAACTATTTTAACATCGTTAAACACTCCTTCAGAAATGAACACCATAGAAAAATTTTCCAATCAGCAATCTACTTCCTATACAAACAGTACAAATCCTGAACATGTCGAACTAAATGAATCCTCAGTTACCAATACCATTGCACCTCCAGAAAATAACAGCGCAATATCACTAGATATTACTCAACAGACAAGCCGTAAACGTGATGTAGATGAAATTCTATCACCTTCACCAACATATACACCAGCTCTGTCAGAAAAAGACAAAAAAACAGAAATAAATTTTAGGAAACCTACACAAAAACCCAACAAAAAACCCAAAAAAAGTTCTGATACTGACCTAAAAACAATAATAAATGAACATTCACCACCATATATCCTTAATCACGACCAATTTATAGATCTGTTAGAAAACGCACCAGGTTCTCCAAATATTATCACCACTATAACTAATTATACAGATGATTTTACTGGATTACTAGCAATGATTAGTAACTTGCTCACATAACAGATAGATCTCTGAAAATCAAATGTACCAAACTTAGAAAAAAAATCACAAAACACCTAAATGACGAACTCTCTTCTACCGACAACGAAAATGACCTTTTACTAATCACAGACTCAGAGTCTTAGTATAATTAAAACTTTTTTACAACCAGAAAGTAAAAATGGCGTCGTTTAATTCAAGTATTCAGTGGAATGTAAACGGATACTATAATAACTTACCGATGTTAAAAATTCTACAATCAGAGTATCTACCAGATATTATTTGTCTTCAAGAAACAAATCTTAAGAGCAACCAAGAATCTTGTTTACCTAATTATCAAAGTTTTTCAAAAAATAGAGTAAACCAAAGAATAGCAAGCGGGGAGTGACAATTCTTGTAAATATCAAATTAACCGCAAGTAGGTTACCTCTACAAACACATTTAGAAGCTGTAGCTATTTCTCCAGAAGGGACGACAAAAATAAATATTTGCACGATTTACTTACCACCAGGACAACTAATTGATAAACAGGACCTTTTAAACCTCGTGAGACAAATACCTTCTTCGCGTATTTTAACAGGTGATTTTAATGCTTACAACAGTATTTGGGGTTCTGCATATGATGACAAAAGAGGACGTATTATTGAAGAATTAATAGATCAGTATAACTTATCACTGTTGAATGATGGAAGACCTACAAGATTCAATATACAAACAGGCGAATCAACTCCCTTGGACTTAACGATAGAGGATAATAACTTCTCTGCATTAATGACATGGGACAGATTAGACTACACTTATAATAGTGATCATTACCCAATAATAATCACCAATAACTTGTTCAAGCCCAAAAATGGAATACACACCTCTAAGTGGAAAACGAAGGATGCAAATTGGACATTATTTGAAGATATTGTAGAAAAAAATGTCGCAAACTGTAAAATATCCAACAATATTGACACAGACATAGAAACCTTCTTCAACATCATCTTAGATGCAGCCGAGGTAACCATTAAAAAAACTGCACTTGTTACAAAACATAAACCAGTTCCTTGGTGGAGTGAACAATGTAAGACATCGATCGAGGCTTCCATAAAAGCCTTTAATAAATACAAAAGACATAAAACACTTAACAATAAAATAGAATTTAAAAAACTTAAAGCTAAAGCCCAGTTAACAATAAAAACTTCAAAAAGAAATTCATGGGCTTAATTTGTGTCCAGTATAAACAGTAGGACCCCTATGTCTGAAATGTGAAAGAATGTCAAAAAAATATCTGGAATACCGGCTTATAACAAAATCACTCAACTAAAGAAAGATAATAGAATAATCACAGATGACCTAGAAATAGCAGAAGAATTTGCTATTACATATAAAAATAGATCTAATACAAGCAATTATAATAATAATTTTATCAACTTTAAACAGAACGAAGAATGCAATGTAATTATAACGTTTGTAGATGACACAGATGCTTTAAACGCCAAATTTAATATAAATGAATAAAAAGATGCATTAAACTCATTCAAAGAGACTAATGAGGGTCCAGATAATATCCCAATGGTTTTTCTTAAACATTTACCGGAGAATGCACACAATCATCTTCTTAACATATTTAATATTATTTGGACAGAACAGAAATTTCCAGCAGCGTGGAGAAATTCTATTATAATACCAATATTAAAACCAAAATGTCCCAAAACAGATCCTGAATCTTATAGACCAATTGCACTAACATGCACTGCATGCAAACTGTTAGAAAAAATGGTCAACCGTCGTCTACTCTGGACACTTGAAGATCGAAATATTATTATTCCAGAACAAAGTGGTTTCCGACAAAATAGATCAACTATATACAATATTATAGACCTAGAAAGCAGTGTACATGAAGCCTTCTCCCTTAATCAAAAATGTATTGGAATTTTCTTCGACATTGAAAGAGCCTTTGATACAGCTTGAGCCACCGTATCATCAGATTACTGTACGATTTAGAAATTAAAGGACATTGCCTTGCATTTATAAAAAATTTCTTATATAAAAGGTATATGCAAGTTAGAGTAAATGGTTACTTGTCGTCAAAAGTGGAATTAGAAAATGGAATTCCTCAGGGATCTGGTATAAGTCCTACGCTATTTATAATTGCCATAAATGATGTTCTACGAAATTTAAAACCTCCACTTAAAGGTCGCTTATATGCTGACGATCTCGTAATATTTGGTCAAAGCAAAAACTTGAACAACCTCTCACAACTTGCACAGAGTTTCTTGTTAGATATTGAAAAATGGTCACAGGAAACTGGATTTATCTTTTCAACAACTAAAACTAAATATATAGTATTTTCTAAAAACAAAGTCAGTACACCAATCTCATTATATCTATATAACCAATCACTACAACAAAAAGATTCGCTAAAATTACTAGGAGTTACTTTTGACAGAAAGTTGAATTGGAAAGAACATATCAATAATCTAACATGTAAATGTTACAGAAGATTAAATTTACTAAAAATTCTGGCACATAAGAATTGGGGTTCAGACAGGAATACATTGTTAATTATATACAGAACTATTATACGATCACAGCTAGACTACGGGGCTATAGCTTACGACTCAGCATCGAAATCAGTACTTAAAAAGCTGGACACTATTCACAACACAGCACTCAGAATATGTTTGGGAGCCTTTTGTACAACACCGATTGAAAGTTTACTTTGCGAAGCAAATGAATTGTCGTTAAATGATAGAAGAGCTTACCTTAGTCTAACGTATGCAACAAAAATTAAGGGTAATGTAAAAAATCCTGTCTATAGAAATACTTTTACGATAATTTCCCAAACCTTTATGCAAATCACCGTTCTGCTAAACCTTTCTATAAAAGAATAAAAGAATATTTGCATCTGTTTGATATTGTTATACCTGAATGTCTTTCATACACATATGACCATAATCCACCTTGGATTCAAAACATACCATCATATAAATTTGAACCTACGTCATTTGATAAAAACTCCACTAATCATGATTTAATTATTTCCCATTTTAGAAAAATCCTTAGTCGTTATAAAAATCACACCCAGATATACACTGATGGTTCAAAATCATCCGAAGGTGTGGGAGCGTCTGTAGTAACTCCAGAGAAGGTCGTTAAATTCAAACTATTGTTACGAACGTGGCTCGCCTAACGGTCGCATCTCGAAGCACCCAGAAGTTTCGGCGACATATCAAAGCGCTGTAAAATTCCACCCGTCAAATAACCAATTAGAGGTGGGACTAGTCCCGAATATTCTCGAACATAATACTTTGGTATATATATGTAACGGAATTAGGAGTTAAGTTTAGTTGATAAGATAGTATCGAACTGTAAAGTTATAAATAAATATATTTATATAAATTCGAACCGCTCGTTTTATTTAATCACGTTACACTATCTAATGATAGTACTATCTATACAGCTGAACTGTATGCTATCTATCGCGCCATAGAACTAATCAATCTGACAACAAACTGCAAATATATTATCTTATCAGACTCACTAAGTGCCATACAAAGCATCCGACAACTGTATCCAAAAAATTTGATTTAAAAAAAAATTAAAACGGTCCTTCTTCAAGCTTATATTAATCAAAATGAGGTAAATTTCATCTGGATCCCATCCCATATAGGAATAAAAGGCAACGATACTGCTGACCATAGTGCGAAAGACGCGATAGTGAGTGACGTTTCCGAAATCGTAAACACATCGGTATCAACGGATATAAAAGCTTATATAAAAAAATCAATCAGTGCGTGGAAAAATAAATGGAATGTGTCGAATTCAAAATTAAAACAAGTGAAACCCAGCATAGAGGCATGGAATGTGTTACCTACGTCAAGAAGCCAAGAAATAATAGTAACGCGCCTCAGACTCGGACATACTAGGTTAACACATGACTACTTAATTAAAAAGTGCGAACAGCCGCGATGTGAAACGTGCAATACGACACTAACAATAAGGCACATACTATGTGAATGTTCCCTCTACAATCAACAACGAAGCAACAAGATACAAGGAACACTTCTAGAAGCTCTAGGTGCAGACTGTAACTTTAATAATACTTTGAACTTCTTGAACGACATTAATAAGTACCACAATATTTAATAATAAACCAAATTGTAATGCAGTAATTGTACATAATGTAATCCATTAATTTTTCGCTAATGGCCATTTGGTCGATGCGATTTTCAAAATAAAAAAAAATGATTACATTAGAATTTAGCTGTTGGTTTCATTTTTGTAATAATTATTAAGCGAAAGATTAATTTTTGGCATGTTATTAATCCATGGAGGAGTTGATGACAGTATATCAGTACCTATTATTAAAAAATCAACTGATCGTGAAAGGGGAAGTACAATTTAAATTATTGTCTGGTATTTATTATTGGGCTCACAAATATAGAGTTTGTATATTAGCTTATATATGAGGTTATTTTGTTTATTTGTTTTTATTTTAAGACACTCTAGCAAAGTACTTGAGAAGAAGTTGTTGTCTTCGAAGTTCCGGTTGGTGTCTTCAAAGGGGAAGTTCCCCTGTTTCACAGCGAAAACTATTGGAGGGACTGGATCTGAAAGCTCCGAGACATATTCGTTATGCGGTATTCTGAATAATGTCAAGAGTCCTTAAATAAGTCTTTGATGATGACATTTATACAAAGCATACATAATCCAGTCGAGAGCGAATGAGAAATCTGTATACCTTAATTAGGATATCTTCATCAGCTCCCCAGTGATGGTTTACTAGAGATTTCAATATATTTAATCTAGCTCAGCAATTACCTTTGACGTTTGTAAACTGTGATTTACATGTTAGTCGACTATCAAAAATTAATTGTGTTTTAGTTTTAATAAATGTTTATTAGCCACTGAGAGCGGAGTACTATTTAATGTAATTTAAGGTAATAATATGCTACGTGTTCTTCGACTGAATTTGAGTACTTGTACTTGAGTTTAAAGTTTGTAGTTGTGAACGTATCTTTACCGCGGCAATATAAAATCAGGTCGTTAGCATATAAGTTGTACTTAACGTGGTTGTGAATATTCTTGCAAATATCATTTACAGTTATTATAAATAAAGTGGAATATGAACTGATCCTTGGGGTACCCCATTTTTCTGAACGTAGGTTGAGGAAGCTTTTTTTTTGCAGCTGAATTTTTGCAAGTTGGAAGAATATTTAAGAGTGTTTAGTAAAATAAAGTGTTTAAGAGTCTGATTTAAGAGATTGGAAAGGATATTATACACGGGGATTTGTTTCTTTGTGTACATTCTTGTTTTTAAATCGCTGAACTAAATTTTCGGCGATTACATTGACAATTTGGTGATCATCGGTTACAAAATTACTTTTATGTAAAAGCTGGAATTTTTGTGTGCTTGTTATTTCCCGCATTTGATTAATTTTCTTTTAAATTTGAGAAGGGGCAGTATTATGAATTAAAGTGGAAATGTAGTTTCTCCATGAGAGTTTCGTACTTTGTTTTAAGATATGCCTCGCCTTGGCTAAGTTTTTTAAAACAAATGAAGTTTTTGTCAGTTTAGTTTCTGCGGTAATTATGAAGAGCAGTTTCATCTTCTTTTACAGCAATTGCACAAAGTTCATTCCACCAAGGTGTTAATTTTCTTGTAGAAGTTATTATTTTTTTTTTCTTAAGTAAATATCAGGAACATATATAATGCATTTCTTAAAACTATCTATATCATCCACTTCAGTTCTGAAACTTGCCCAGTCAGCCTTATAAATCTTTCATTTGGTGTGCTGATTGGACTAGAAAGTGCTCTTTTTTGTCCTAGTATAGGTTTAGCAGGTAATTGTTCGAAAGTAGTAGGTGATGAGGTTTATTTACCGATGATTTTCACCGGCTGGCTGCGAAACATTAGTGTTTTGGCAATTTGTACAACTTGCAGCTGTATGGCCAGTTTACTTACAAATAACGCATTCCATTTTATCAGTAGATAAAAATATACGGTATTGTTTGGAATCGAATTCAATGACTAGTGAGGAATTGAAGGGCAGATATTTGAAATTATGATACGTTTTGCTGGAGTAACTAATCTCCTAATAGGTGTTTACTTTAACAATGTGATTGTTGTTAATAGGCTGGTCAACAAGTTCAAATTTGCTCAGTCATATCCAAATTAAAATTGAACATAGCCGAATAGCTTTAAGTTTTCTTCTGAGTGATAAATAATTGCTTGCTCCTATTTAGGGCAAAAAGACTTGGGTCTAGATTTCATAGCAGCAACTAAGATGTGGGTTTTGAAGATTCAGTGTTACTCGATGTAGGCATTGCTGGGGTATTGACAGTAGATGTATTATTCATAATGTTATCGCTTTTGTAGTCAAAAGCAATAAAGTGATCAAGATTAATATTTATATTTCTCCTGGAATGTCCCCAAATACCAAAGTCTCATATTTTAAAATGTGTTGCCTATATTAGTTTGCCAAAAGCCTAGAGCTCTTGGCAGAATTAATTGCTTTCTTATCAGTAGGTTGATAACAAAAAACTAGACAATTCTTTATAAATTTACTTGTTTGTTACTTGGAACACATGGCATCAATGAAGAAAATATCACCAATCTATACACAAGTGTTTCTTATCACTATTTATTTTAATTAAAAACTAATAAGACTGATATATACGGTAGCAAATTACAAAAATCCGTACTAATTTACAAAGCGATAATGTTGGTTTTATATCCCATTGTGCCATAATACATTATTATTGATATTATACAAATGAGTTGTTACATTTTTTTTATTATTGAGTTAATGCCTCGACAACTAATGATCATTGGCATGGTACAGTCAGGTACCTAGTGTAGTGTAGTGTACACTTTACGTTAGCTTTTGAATTAACTAAATAGTTAAAATAATGCAAAATGAATTTTTGTAGAACTGTGCGACTTACGAAAAGCTATTAAATTTTTAAATAAACGAAACTTCTCCATAAAAAGGTTAGCTGGGTTTTGCAGCTGCAGCAACAATATGTATATATTGTCTCTGACTAATGCAGTATAATTTCGCAGTACTGTATGTCATCATACGTTATTATTATTTTTATTCTATTATACACTATTACCATATCATTCTTAGTCAATTTGATTGCAATGTTTCTAATAATAAAATGTATCAGAATACCTTTGCAGAGCCAAAGTTAAAACAATTTATTTTTAATTAAATTTATACAAAGAGGTACATTTATTTTACACAATATCTTAATCAGAACAAACTTTATATCATAACATGTTTTCCTGGTTATAAACTACCACTTACTTCGATCATTTTGCCACCGATAAAAAAAACAAATAAAACTGGGTGATCTGAAACTAGCATCCCTAGCCGTTGTGGTTTTAAAAATAATGGTGTAGGCAGGTGTACAAAATCTGATTTCGATGATTTCGTGGTTATTGATTGCGATCAATTTTCAATCAGTGAACTATGAGGCCCTCACGTAATCGAGTGCAGGTGAAAATCGATGAACTGGAGATAAAGTAATCTGGGTAATTTGATAAGTATTTTTTTACGGTATAAATGGCTATGTAATAAAAGAAATTGTGTCGTCTTTTATTTCTTGGTTTAAAAATTTAACCAAATTAAAATATTTTGTTAAGAGATTATACTCTATTTACAAATACATTTGTAAGGAAACGATTTTGTATTAAAACTATGGGTAAATATATATATATATATATATATATATATATATATATATATATATATATATATATATATATATATAAGAGTAAGAAAAAGAAGTACTTGTGACTCGTTTGGAAAAAATATAAAACTGTTTTTGATGGGTTGGAGTCAATAAAAGGGGCTATTTGTTGACTATTTTTTACTCGGCTTTCAATTGTGATTACAATTTTTATCAAGAGCTTCTAAAAAATACAAAATATCTTACAAAGTTGAACTAGAAATAAAAAATTTTTTGTTAACTCACCAAATAAAATTAGTTTTTTTATATAAAACTACTGCTTACATATTAAATACAAAAAATATTAATAAAAAAAATGTCTTATTCTAATAAATGTTTCTCTGAAAAATTTTGATGAAGTTTCTTAACAAAAACAATTGAATTTGTAAACAAAAATTGAATAGCTACAAACTAGCCTAAATGTCATAAATACTAACTTAAAAATTTTTATTTTTGATATATTGTCAAAAATAAAATTTTGTTTAAAAAATTCTTCTTTGTTTAGTAACAAAAAAGAAGAAGATTTATTCCCCATTGATAGATGCACGAAAAAATGTAACAAATACATGGAAAATTCAAAATGTGATATTTTACTGACTGCATATATAAATTAAATAGAAATTATATAATTATAAATTTTGCTTGAATTTTGAATTTCTGACCTTTTGTTTAAATTATTATCACTTTTGCTAATACAAACCATTTCCAAAAAAGTTCTTTTAAATTTATTACTTTCATTGCATAAAATTTTAATATTATCAAAATCCATAATATGGACTTTGTCTATTACATGCTTAATAGAACCCCAACGTGGTTTCCTAACCGAATGCAAAAATCTCAGGACAGCACATCTCCGTTATATTTCTGTTATCTTAAGGTGGCTTATCCGCGAACTAAAATTGCTTACTTGGGCCTCAAGTCTCCGCTCTGAGTTCCGGCTCAGTTCGGCGACTTGGTGCTCAAGGGGTTGGGGTTTTGTTAATTTTTTGGGTTTTTGTTAATATGTTGGGGTTTTGTTAATACGTACCCGGGTTTTGGGGTTTTGATAATTTTTTTTGGTGGCCGAAGCCGGTTTTTTGGGTTTTTTGTTTATTTTTTTGGAGGTGGCCCTGTAAACAAAAATCAAAATTAGTATATAATCTATATTATAATAATGAAAATATGTAAAATATTATACAATACCACAATACAGACTCTATCCTTGCTTTAGGCAACCGGGCCCACTTTGTGTTTGGCGATATGCGGTATCCTGGGTGTTTTGAGCTACGAACTATCTTCCTTGTGTTTTTTATTTTAATTTTTGGAATTTCTTTTTGCTCTGGTGTTTTTTTTTGGTTACGTTTTCATCGGGGAGGTGGGGTTTTAATTCTCTCTCAGGAATTTTATTTTAATCTACTATCTGTTGTTTTGGTCTTTTGTGCTTCCATCTATGGAAAGCGTCATACCTCATAATCTTTCGTATTATGTGACTGGGGTGGTTCTCTAATTCGGCGAACTTTGTCCTGGCTTTTTCCTTCATAGTGTCAGTCACTCTGATTTGTTGTAATTCTCTGAAGAGGAATCTTTCAGCTACGTATCTTGGTACGTTTACTGCTTCTTTTAAGCTTTTGTTGTGTGTCGCTTGTATTTTCTTTTTAGTCGAGTTGCATGTGTGTCCCCATGCAAGTGACGCGTAGGTCAGTATAGGAAGGACTATACTGTTTATTAGCCTTATTTTAGTTTTAATACGAAGTTTGCTTTTCCTTCCTGCTAGTCCTCTTGTTGCAGCTCTTGCCATGTTGGCTTCTTGTACGGTGGCTTCTACATGTTTGCTAAAAGTTAGACCTTTATCCATTATGATGCCGCGTTGTACTACGGAGGCCATATTTATATTTTCTACTCTCCTCCCCTCCACTGGTTTCGGCGTGAGGGGCGTGTCGTCGTTTGTAGCTCTTCTTTTTTCGTGTTTTGCGAGAAGATTGTTTGTGAATTTTAATATTGATATCTATGTTTTGTTAATTTTTAGTGTATAGTTGTAATTTTACCAGCAGATAATAGCAGACTCCACACTCGTCTGCTATTCTGTTTCATATCCAGGTCCTTCAATATTTTGGTAAATTTTTTTTCTGTCGTCAGCCGCGCATTTTAAGTTAGTCCTTAAATGAACTGTGTACGGTAGCCTTGACGTGAATTAAGCTTACCTCAAGGCTAAATTAAACCTGCGCTGAAAAGAAACTGTTTTGGAAGATACAATAGTTTTAACCTCAATAATTGTTGGACTGAACATTTTTCTTAGAATAAGCTCAACCCCACTACTTTATTTACCTTCTGAGCAATTATAAAAAAAAAATATTGTTAGAATTTTATCTTTTGTAACATCTACAGCAAGTCATAAAAAATACGGATTTTTTTCAAGACCCAGATCAACGGATCTGGATCATTTAAGAGACTGGGTTCACCAATTCGGGTCCCGGGTCGTTAGGATCTTTACTGATACAAATACTGTCTTAATAGATTTTATTGTAAAATAATAAATAGATACTATATTCTTCGTTTTAACTATTGTATTATGCATGTCTAGAATGAATATTTATTTAAATATAAATGATATTAAACCTTAATAAAATAATAAAACATAACTTAAAGTACAAAGAGTAATAAAAATTAAAAGTTTAGTTAGATGTATCAATTATTCGCACACAGCTATTGGTTGCAAATGAAGTCTTCGGATGACGTTCGATCGGGATCGTAAAATAGCCGGGTCATGTTAATTTCGAAAAACCGGATCTTTCGGATCTTCGATTCAAATACGAAATTTCTCCAAACCACCAATCACTAACCGCTCTTCAAGTTTCTTGTTCCTTTCAACGCTATACGTGTATAAGCAATAATTATTGAACATAAAATAATATTTTGAAATAATTATAAAATTATTTTTTTAAATTATTGTTTTTAATATATAAAATCATTCATATATTTATTTTTTTTTAGATTAAAATCACAAAATTTATGTTTTCCTTAAGAAACTTTTTTTAATTAAAGTAGCCGAATCATAATAATATTAATTACTCTTTAAATAAGAATAAGCCACAATTAAAGGTTAAAGTATATTTATTGACGTTTCAATTTCAACTTCGGAAATCGTTCTCAAAATACAAACATTAGTAAATTAAACAATTTTTGTTTTTTTGTTACTTGATGAAACATTCTTCTATTAATTTAATTTTATCTCACCCATTTATATTGACAATTCAGACATATATTATACATTTTAGAGTAGACGACTTTAAAATGATATTGCCAATATTGTTGAGTTGCGTTCCTGGGACGACTTTACTTGTAAGACAGTTCATTCGATTACATGAAATCAAATTTAACTTGAGAATATCCGTCAGAAAAAAATCATAACATTAATTTTGAATCTAAAATAATAAAATAAACAATAAAATAATAATCAATAATAAAGCACCGAATGTTTGCCGGTATAAGCAGGCCCCCACTTACTAACCAATGGCTTCGGGCGGATGAGTTGGTAAGTGGGAGGGCACTCTTTTGTCCTAAGATTGAGAAATCGATCTCAAAGGTTGATGAACCAAGATGAACGGCATAAGGATGTAGAATGCAAGGAGAAACCACTGCATTAAAGGTTTCTAAGGATTTCTCAAGAACAACCACAAATGGACGTAAATCAAACAGTGGCCTCAAGTGCCCGGCGTCCCTTCAATGGGAGAGGGGTGCGAAGAAAAAGGGGGCGGAAAAACAAATTTAGTGTAAGCGATTTAAATCGCATAGCAACGTGAAATACAAGAACACTTTATAAAGCAGGCAAATTAACAATAGTCATGCTAGAAATGGAGAGATTACATACAAGTATTGGACCTTTCAGAAATTCGATGGCCAAATTCTGACTACACCAAAAATAATAATACTATTTTCTGCTTAGGCAAAAGCACTAGAGATATCCATGGTATTGGTATTATTATCAACAATATTTTAAAAGAGTTTATGACAAATTTCATTCCCTTTAACGATCGTATGATGCTACTTCAGCTGAAAGCCAAACCTCTCTACATAAATCTAATCCAAGTGTATGCTCCAACATCTAATAGCAGTGAGGCTATGGTCGAAAAATTCTCCGCGCACGTAGAGCTGTTAACAAAAAACATAAAGAAGCAGGAGGTAAAAATAATTATGGGCGACTGTAATGCTAAAGTCGGTCGAGGAAAGACTGGAAATGTTGTAGGAAATTTTAGTTACCCTCACGAAGATTATACACGTGGGCTTCTCCAAAAGATAACACCTACAATATAATCAGAAATCAAATAGATCTTATAAAGGTTAACAAAAGATTTCGTAATGGAGTACAAAGTGCAAAAACCTATACAAGCGCAGATGCAGATACGGCACATAATCTTTTACTGGCAAACGTCAACATTTAGAACCTCAGGTCAAGCCTCAGGCAACCTCAGAAAATTGGAGAAAAAAGTTAAAACCACTAAAATAAACATCAAAACCCTAAAAGACAACTGTCAACAGCAACTAAACGCAGAGATAAATAAATTAACTGAAAGAAGCGTGGAATGGGCAGATATCAAAAAAGCCATACTTTTAGCGCTAAAAGAGGTCCTAGGCGAAGAAGAGAAAACCACTAAAAAGACTGGATGACACCAGAAATGATTGAGCTAATAACTGAAAAAACGAAATACAAAAATTAAGATGGAAATAAATATAAAACCATCAAGAGTAAAATCAAATATAAAATCCGAAAGGCTAAGGAGGAATGGATAAACAGGGAATGCTAGGAACTGAAAGAACTCAGCAACAAACATGACAGCTCAAACTTACATAAAAAACGAAAGAACTTACAGGCAACACCAAACAAAGACGAACACTTATAACAAGAGATAATAATGAAGGAATACTTACTGAAGAGAGCAAAATAAAGAAAGTATATGAACAATACTATCTGGTCCATGACCAGAGGAAAAAGGAACAATATACAGGTAATAAAGAACAACACCTACAAATTTTACCCTTAGAATTAGAGCATGCCCTATATAATGCAAAACAAGAAAAAACACCGGGCGCTTATCAAATTCCAGTTGAACTGTTAAAAGCCTTAGAAGACGATAATATAAAGAGACTCACCCGAATTCTCAACCACATATATGTAGAGGGCAAGATCCCGGAGGAATGGCTTAAATCGATATTTTTTAACATTTACCAAAAAACAACAATCCCAAATCATATGATGACTATTGATTGATAAGCCTAATGTGCCACCCTTTAAAGATTCTCTTAAAAATTTTTCAAAATCGAATTTATAAGAAATGGGCAGGTAGATCAAACGCAGTTTAGCTTTAGAGGAGGAAAATCCAAAAGGCTAAGGAGAAATGGATAAACAGGTAATGCTAGGAACTGAAAGAACTCAGCAACAAACATGACAGCACAAACTTACATAAAAAACGAAAGAACTTACAGGCAACACCAAACAAAGACGAACACTTATAGCAAAAGATAATAATGAAGGAATACTTACTGAAGAGAGCAAAATAAGGGAAGTATATGAACAATACCATCTGGTCCATGACCAGAGGAAAAAGTAACAATATATAGGTAATGAAGAACAACACCTACAAATTTTACCCTTAGAACTAGAGCATGCCCTATAGAATGCAAAACAAGAAAAACCACTGGGCGCTTATCAAATTCCAGTTGAACTGTTAAAAGCCTTAGAAGACGATAATATAAAGAGACTCACCCGAATTCTCAACCACATATATGTAGAGGGCAAGATCCCGGAGGAATGGCTTAAATCGATATTTTTTAACATTTACCAAAAAACAACAATCCCAAATCATGTGATGACTATTGATTGATAAGCCTAATGTGTCACCCTTTAAAGATTCTCTTGAAAATTGTTCAAAATCCAATTTATAAGAAATGGGCAGGTAGATCAAACGCAGTTTGGCTTTAGAGGAGGCACGGGTACAAGAGAGGCGTTGACGGTACTCTTGCAGAAATGTCGAGAATAAAACAAGAGTGCATATGTATGCTTCATAGACTTTAGGACGGACTTTGACCAAGTGCAGCGTATGAAGTTAATAGATGAATTCAAAAACATTAATCTGGACAAAAAAACATTGAGTTTATTAAGGCTATATACTGGAACCAGAAAGTAGTAGTAAAGGTCAACGATATAGAAACAAATAATATACCAACTGCGAGAGGGGTCAGGCAATGATGCGTATTGTCTCCTACGCTTTTCAACGTGTACTCACAGGTCATATTCAGAAAAGCCTTATTGGAAAGTAAAGAGGGAATAAGAATTGGTAGAGAAATCGTAAACACCATGAGATTTGCAAATGACACGGTAATTATGGCTCAGACTATAGAAGAACTAATAATTTTACTAGACGCAATAAATAGTAAATGCATTTAAATGGGACTTGAAATCAACACAGATAAGACCAAATTTATAATAGTATAAGTAGTCCAATAAATAATGAACAACTAACCCTTGGTGGACAGCAAATAGAGAGAGTGACAAAATATAAATATCTGGGAGCTTATATCAATCTAGACTGCGCTGAGATTGAGACTGAGGCTGCGACTAAGGTTGAATGTTACGTCTGGTCCCAACTATTGTACGGGGTAGAAACATGGACGATAAAATCTCAAATAGTTAAGAAGCTTGAAGCCTTTGAACTTTGGATATACGGGGGAATGTTGAAAATTCCATGGACTGCCAGGGTCACCAATGAGGAAGTGCTGAGAAGGATGGGTCAAGACAAAAAATTGTTGAGAACAATAAAAGTACGCAAGACCGCCTACCTATTTTTCTGCAGGTAATCATGCAGGGTAGAGTCGATGGCAAAAAGGGAATGGAAGGTAAAAAGAGAAAGTAGTGGCTGCGAAATATTGGAGACTGGATAAACATGACTGTAGACGAATTATTCTACGTTGCAACAGACAGAGAAACTTTTAAAAATGTGGTCGCCAACCTCCGTTAATGGGGACGTCATAAGAAGAAGATGTAGTTCGACTTTTAAATTACAGTCACATGTCA
Source organism: Diabrotica balteata (assembly GCA_918026665.1). Lineage (NCBI taxonomy): Eukaryota > Metazoa > Arthropoda > Insecta > Coleoptera > Chrysomelidae > Diabrotica > Diabrotica balteata. The sequence continues at coordinate 64,740,892 of OU898282.1, forward strand.
TGATAACAGTAAAATTCTCCTGTAAGTGATTTCATTGTAAATCATGAGGGAAAACCAGCAAAAACCTCATGATACTATCCCGACATGGTAAGTATTTGGTCGTACATTTATTTTACTTCACTAAACACCAAATTCTGATTTTATATGTTTGTTGATTAAAAAACATAAATGATGTATTCTCGGTATGTTACTAAGTTACTAATGTTGGTCTTTTCCTTTTAATAACTTTCTCTTTTAATATAGGTAACCAAATCCTACTACATTTTCCGAGAAAGTTGAGACACAACTGGTCTCATTTAGCATAACTAGAGACGCTTCTTTGACCTTTATTTTTTTTACCATCTGTTTCTGTTAATATATTACCTGAATCATTCTATTGAACCTTAGGTTGATTATGCCATGCGTGTTTATTGATTTGAGATATACAAAATTTTCTATTTTTAATATAAAATTGATGTTCACCTATTCTAATATTTAATGGCCTTAATGTTTCACCAAAAAAATTATTAGTTTTTTTATGTTAAAAAATTGTAGAGTACCTACCTACAAGTAAAGAAGACATAGAAGATCTACAAATTGATGACAACGTAACAATCAAAGGGAGGGATAAATTCACATACTTGGGGTTTATAATCACGAAAAAGTCAACCAAACAGGTAGAAATTAAGCAAAGATTAGGACAAACAAGAACAGCAATCTGTTAAATTAACTTAGTATGGTGGGATAAATATCTAAATATGAAGACAAAAACATATATTTATAAAACATTGAAACAAAAGAAAAACAGCAGTAAGATAGCAACAGAGATGGAATGACTGCGAAGATGCTGCAGAGTAACAAGAATGGATAGGAGAAGTAATGACGAAATAAAGCAAAGAACATCAATAGAAACAGACATACTAACATTTATAGAACAACAAAGACTAAAGTTGTATGGACATGTAAGACGAACTAGCGACAGCAGATGGATAAAAAGAATAACCGAATGTAACCCCATAGTAAGGTGGAAAAGAGGACGACCCCGAAGATCCTGGAGGAACGAAATATGGACATGTAAGACGAACTAGCGACAGCAGATGGATAAAAAGAATAACCGAATGTAGCCCCATAGTAAGGAGGAAAAGAGGACGACCCCGAAGATCCTGGAGGAACGAAGTAGACGACGCCATGAGTAAGAGAGGCCTAAACGATGGAGAATGGGAGAACAGAGAGAGATGAGCGAGGGAAGGCATATATATATATATATATATATATATATATATATATATATATATATATATATATATATATATATATATATATATTTAATATAAAATTAATGTTTTTTGGGTTTAGGTTCAATAAAGATATTACATGTGGAACTAGATTTTATTTTCCATTGCAATCAATCAACGTTTCGGCAGGAAACTCTTGCCTTTGTCAAGATTCAAAACGTAAAACGTGACACAGACATTAACGAACTGACGTTCGTTCAGACAGTTCAGAAAGTAAGATTCTGGTAAGTTTTTATAACTTTTATATTACATCAGCCTAATTTTATAACACAGTAATTTTCATTGTAGACCTTGATAAAGGTGGCAAACAACCACCGAAAGCTCGGATTTCAGAATAAATAGTACGCCTTAGCAAAGCTCTATTTTTTATTGACTACCACACCCAAAAAGAAAAAAGTATTTACATAATTTTTCCAAACTAGTCAAAAAATTTTGGACTACCTTGTCTTTCTTTTGATATATATATATATATATATATATATATATATATATATATATATATATATATTTAATATATATATTTATGTATATATATATATATATATATATATATATATATATATATATATATATAATTGTTAACAGTGTTAATTATAGAATCATGTTGATGTGGCAGTTTTTGTAGCGTACCCAAATATATTATTTCAAAAATTTGTTTTGTTAGAAGTAAGTAAATCATTTCGTAAGATGTTAGGTGAAACATCAAGGCTTAAATGTTAGAATAAGTTAACAATAATTTTATATTAAAAATAGAGAATTTGATAGATCTCAAATATGTAAACACGCATGGCATAATAAACATAGAGTTTAATGGAATAATTCAAGTCCTAAATGAAACGAATTGTAAAAAGAAAAAAATCAAAGAAGCGGCTCTAATTATGATAAATAATACCAATTGTTTCGCAAATTTCTCGTCAGAATGTAGTAGTATTTGGTTACCCATGTTAAAAGAAGATGTTATTAAAAGGAAAATACCAGTATTAGTAAGTCAGCAACATATCGAGAATACATCATTTGTTTTTTAAATAACAAATATATAAAAACCAGAATTTGGTGTTTATTGAGAGTAAATTACCTGTAACACCAAATACTTACCATGTCAGGATAGTATTATGAGATTTTTTCCTGGTTTTCCCCCATGATTTACAGTGGAATAACTAACAGAAGAATTTTACTGTCATCATGGCATGTGTTTGACTTTTTAAAGACAAATTACATGTTTTTTTTTTCTAACGGATATTCCTAAGTTTAAGTTAATAATGTAACCGAATGAACTGTCTTACAAGTAAAGTTGTCCCAGGAACGCAACTTAACAATATTGGCAATATCATTTTAAAGTCATCTATTAAAGTTCATGATACGCCCACTAAAGAAAGTAATCAGGTCACATAAGCTAGCGGACAAGGCGACAGCAAACAAGTTTGAAAACTACGTTAAAAACTACCTAACAGAGCACGCTGAACACGACTGTGACTTAGACCAGAATTGGTAAATACTGAAAGAAACACTCCTAAACGGTGGTAAATAAGCATGCGGAATAACAAGAAATAACAGAAGCAAAAAGTGTACAAACTGGTGAACAATTAAATAAAAGCAGAAGTGAAGTCCAAGAAGATGGAAAAATTATTTAAGGAACGGAACTGCAGACAACTACCAAATATATAAACGGCAAAGAATCAAAGTCAGAGATATGGTACTAGCAGCGAAACGGAAAAGTTGGGAAGAATTGGGAAACAAGATGGAAGAAGACTACCACTCTATCAAAAAGATATTCTTTAAAACCCTGAAGAATTTAAGAACCAAAAAGGCTCCACAAACACCAAAGCAAATAAGGGACAAAGAAGGACACTTACTGCATGACAATGACCAAATCCGAGATCGATGAAAGCAATATTTCAAGGATCTACTGAATATCCAAAACGATGTAGACATTATTACAGAAGAACCAGAAGAAGTATAGCAAAAAGACCAAATTCTATAACTATAATAAATAACTAAAAATATATATAATAACTATAACAAAAACAAAAGAAATCATACAAAAGCTTAAGAAAAGTAAGGCGGCTGGATTTGATAAAATCACAGCAGAAATGCTTAAAAACATGGGCGACAAGGGCATTAAGCTGCTAACAAAAGTATGTAATATGGTATGGAATGAGAGCCAAATACCAAAAGATAGGGAAGTGGGAGTTATTCTACCCATTTTCCAAAAGGGAGACAGACAAAAATGTAGTTACTACAGAGGGATAACACTACTGAGCATCCCATCCAAAGTATATAAGAGAATACTAGAAAAACGTCTTTTACAAAAAGTCGATTCTAAAATGGAACAATCACAGAGTGGATTTAGAAAAGGCAGAAGTATCCAAGATCACATTTTTACTATAAAGAAACTAATACAAAACGCACGGAACTTAAGCACTGAGTTATACCAAGCCTTTATAGGCTTAGAAAAGCCATTTGATAGTACTCCAAGGAAGGTAATTGACAAAAAAGGTGTAGAAATTAAACTCAGGCAAGCCATTATGAGTATATATAGACATACAAGGAACAGAATCAGAACCGATAATATGGACTCCGAAAAGTTCACAGTAAATGAGGGTCTACGTCTAGGAGAAGTCCTAGGCCTTATACTGTTTAACATTGTCTTGGATGACATAATTAAAGAAACTAGAGCAGAAACATTGAAATTTTATGCCAGACTTAGAAATCTAGATGCAGTGTGAATCTCAGAGTGTGCATACGCAGACAATCTAGTGATATTTGGTATAAATGAAGTAGCACTCAAACGAAATTTACAAGTATGAAGCGCTGCACTAATTAAACGAAATTTGAGGATCAATAATGAGAAGACGAAAGTAATGGCATGTGGAAAAAATAGAAAACAAACGAAGACAACACTTAACGGAAATACACTTGAACTAGTCGATACTTACAAATACTTTGGAGTACAAATAGATAACAGAGGAACTGAAGAAACTGAAATAAGTTCCAGAATAGAAAGTGCTGCTCGGATGTACCACGTAATTAAAAGTACGTTTTTATCAAAAATAGAAGTATCCCAAAAAGCCAAAGTGACCATATACAAGATGGTGTTTGTGCCGATTCTAACTTTTGGTAGTGAAAGTTGGACGCTTACCGATAAATTAACATCGAAAATACAGAGCATAAAAATGAAGTTTTTTAGAAGAATAATGGGTATAACCAATTTAGACAGGATTAGAAATGAGGCATTCAGAGAACATCTTAAGGTCCAACCAATTATTAAGAAAATTGAAGAGGCCCACCTAAGATGGTACGGACACATGGTTAGAATGAATCAAGAAAGACCAGTTAAAAAAGTTTGTATATATATATATATATATATATATATATATATAATATATATATATATATATATATTGTAACCTCAATCCTAGAGACACGAGGAATCAGCAAAGAACAAGCAAGAAACCAAGCAAAGAATAAGAAGCAATGGAAAAAAATTGTACATGCAACTAACTAAATACATTACAGCAAACACCTAGGGTTAAATGGGTTTAGGATTATATATATATATATATATATATATATATATATATATATATATAAATATATATATTTATATATATATATAATATATATATATATATATATATATATATATATATATATATATATATATATATATATATAACAAACATAAAAACCAGAATTTGGTGTTTATTAAGAGTAAACTAACTGTAACACCAAATACTTACCATGTCAGGATAGTATTATGAGATTTTTTTCTAGTTCTCCCCCATGATTTACAGTGGAATAACTAACAGAAGAATTTTACTGTCATCATAGCATGTATTTGACTTTTTAAAGACAAATTACATGTTTTTTTTCTAACCGATATTCTTAAGTTTAAGTTGATTTCATATAATCGACTGAACTGTCTTACAAGTGAAGTTGTCGCAGAAAAGCAACTCAACAATATTGGCAATACCATTTTAAAGTCATCTATTTTAAAATGTATAATGTGTGTCTAAATTGTCAATATAATTGAGTCAGTTCAAATTAAATTATTAGAAGAATTTTTTACCAAGTAACAAAACACAAAAATTGTTCAATTTACTATTGTTTCTATTTTGAGAACGATTTCCGGGGTGAAAATTGAAACGTCAATAAACTTACTTTAACCTTTAATTGTGGCTTATTTCCATTTAAATAGTAATTAGTTTAAACAGCCACAAGAAAATAACTTCATACAATTGCGTACCGCATACAAAAAAAAAAACAAAGGAAGAAATACGAAGGAGAAAAAAAGGAAATTATTACGTTTTTACAAAAGTAATATTTGCAAAATGTTGCAATAGGTTTAATTTTTCAACAATCAAAAAACGAAATCAAATTCCAGCGGTTTTTGAAATAAAAGACAATCTGTTATCAAGATCTCACTCTCACTAACCGGCTGAATGTTTCGTTTTTATCACACGTCCCTGCCAAATTGGAGTATCATGTCGGTCATTTTAAAAAGTAGGTCTTTGAAGTCACTTTATAAATGGTGCTTTACTAACATGATACTAAAAAATGTAAGTTGTAAACATATTTTGCCGGGTATTTATTTATAGAGAATATATTAATTTTACTTAATTTTGTAGTTATGTTTCCTTAACTGTCATTATATTCTAATGTTTATATAAAAACTGCAATAAATTTTTTTGTCGAATTTCCTTTCATTTTCTTGCCTTTTAATACCTTATAGATGTTTTAAGCTTAAAATTTATTATTAACATACTGGTAATTTAATAATTATAAAAGCAACAGAAACAGTAAACTTACTGCTTAGGTTTATTAGTAGTTTTATTTTTTTTAATTTCAATATTTTTCTTAAAACACAAAATAATAAATTATTATTTTATTATTATTATTATTAATAATTAAATTAATCAATAAATTTAAATATTTAAATTAATTTAAATAATAATAAATAAATAATTTTAAGATTTAATTATTTATAAACGAATTTATTTTAATTATTTCAAGTTGTTCTTGTTTTCGACAAGAATAATAGTGTTATAAAAGTAGCATATATCTTCCAAATATCTATTTTTAACATACTTCGTTTTTAAACTAACGCAACAAGCCCATTAAAAATTGTTTATTATTCTGACGATTTTGTAGTTTCTAAAATTTGCTATTTGGTTCTTCAGTACACGCTTGAGCGATTACAAGTTTAATTTTTGGTTTACAATATAATTCTAATAAACTTATTTTTGATTTTTCGAGTAATAGATAAAAAATTGTTTTCCAAGCTTAAATGAAACTTTAGTATAATTTCATTTGCCTCACTAATATTGACAATAATTAGAATATTTTATATATAATACAAAGTTAAATACTTATGCAAATTGAAACGGATCTTAAAATATTTTTCAATACAAATCAACCGATAGAATTTATCTGGATTTTTTCTCATGTAAGCATAACAGAGTAAAAAAGCTAATCGAGAAGCTAAAAGAGCGTACTATATGAAAACCAAATTTATTACCAAAATGGAAAATTTCGCAAACGACGAGATTAAGATATACAATACTGCATCAGAATGGGACATACCATGTTAACTCACCACTATCTACCTAATAAAGAAAGAGCATCAAAATATATGTTGTGTTCGCGATATTCATATGATAGTCGATTATTATTCGTTTTTGTTAATTATCTACTTTATCGCCCAAAAAGACTTTTAAGTGTTTTTACCAGTGAGCATAAGCTAGTAGGCTAGTAGGAGCCTAATCTATAACATATAATCAGTTAACATTTAATATTATGTACACGTTATCTCTATGTTAATAACATTTTATGATTGGTGCGGTTCTCTTAATTAAAAAAAAATGTTAAAAGCTAGAAATACTCAATAACTATAGAATATTGACAAAATAAAAAAATTTAATATAAATTTTATATTTAGGATCAATAGTAAACATACTCGTACTTGGAAAACTATACTACGTAGTTTTGATAGAGGAATATACCTAAAGGACTTCTACAAATAATATTATAATATTTTATTACTTATCATCATTCTCTTTGCTTTTGTATACGTATTCCACTTACCTAATTACATTTCTTTATACTTTTCTTTATCTTGGTTTATACCAATATTAATCAATAACTAATTTGGTATGTTTATTTTAGTCTATTACTAAGACTAAGTTGCCAAAAACTTTTTTACGCATGAAGTAATCATTTGGAATTAATGCCGTACATTTTTCAATGACCTAAAATGAATGGGTGTTGAAATCAAGGGTTGCGCCCTAGATTTCTCACCCCCTTTACCGGCCGATAAGTACAGCAAGCAAAAAAAGGTATTTTAAATAAACAAAGATCCAAAACTATGTATATGAATGCCGAACTGTATCATATTGCCGAAAATGGGGTCCAAATTTACCGAAAATCACATATTATTGTCCCTGCTACTGGTACTTTTGTACGGCATTAGGTCGCAGGTCATTATTTTTGTATTATCTACCATTATAAATGCCGTACAAATACGTTTGGCCAAAATTCCCCTCTTGATTGGTAAGTTTACCTTACCAGTGTAGTCACATGTACCGATAAAAATTGACGGCTTAATTTGTAAAGTTGTTATTACATATTGTAGTATTAATTTATATGTGATTCATGCTCACATGTCAAGTTACTCCCTAATAATTTCCTTTGAGCTTGTAGTCTATAAATTTAAATATCTAATAAATTAGTACATACATGTAAATGTCATAAAATATATTGTAATTCACAAAACACACACTTCAAAATACAAACGCAACAACACAATTTTGATATATGGAACACCAGTTTTTTTTATAATACAAAAAAGAAGCAAACGACAAAATGCAAAATGAACAAATAATTAGTAAGAATAAAATTAATATCTCAAGAAAAATTTTCAAGAAGATCTAGTTAAGTTCAAAAATATAACAATATATAAAATAGTAAATATTAATCAAGAATTTTAAATATTTTATTTAGGTACGTCAATAATTTACGTATAAAAATTGCACCAAAAAAGAAATAGAAGTCCATCCTTAGTTCAGTAAATAAAAGTATCAAGTTAATCGTAGAACCTCCCACGAAACAATAATCTTCAGTTTCGTATCTTTGTCTTTCATAATACTTGTGTAGTTTTAAATACACAGTTAAAACTTCTTGTCGATTATTTGGCAGTAGAATTTTCTTTATAATTATTTATATGTATTATTATTATAATATTAATACAACTGGATATTACAATAAAATATTAGATATAATGTATAATTATCGAGAAAAAAACTAAAGAATAATAATGTAATTGTGTGACTGTAATATAATATTGCAACCCTAAATATTAATTGCAAGAAGCTTTAAACAGACTCCAACTAGGTTTAAGAATGTTTACTTCTGTCTATAATTTAACGCAATATTTTATATTGTTAATTAATAATATGCAGTGCGCGTCGTTAGTCTCCTAACACCTATTTTTAAATGGAATCATAATTATAGCTAATAATTACTCATTTAAAAGGTTATTTAAAATTTTTTTACTATACAAGTAAAATTTTGCACAACATGGCAATCAGATATTATTTTCTACGATATTTCTAAATATCACATTGCAATTAATGCTTCATTTGAAACAATCTTCTTTACGTGCCATCTCCTCGACGAAGATTGTCAATTATCATGGTTTCTGATCTTGGATGCGGTTGCTCTGAATAAGTTGAGTAACTTGCATCCTTACCATTTCTTTAAGTTACACTGCCATGCGAATCTTCTCGTTCTTTTATTTCTTCTGCCTTTAATTTTCCCTGATATAATCAATTGAAGTACATTGTATCTCTAACCATACAGGACATGCCCCAAGTAGTGTGACTTTCATGTTTTAATGGTTAGCCATATTTACATTCTGTTGTTAACTATTCTCATTCCTTTTTTAGCCTCATGCTGTCATGTAGTCGCCTCGTTAACGGTCTACGCTTTTATTCTGTAGGGTATAGAAAATATGGCACCTTGCTAACCTACACATATTATATTGCTAAAACACAGTAGGTTCACTTGAATGCCTGTCTTTTGTTCTCCATGTTCCAAAATTGTCCTAGTTTTATTTTCATCAATAAAGTCTCGAAAGTATAACTAATGTTTGTAACAGAATAAGAGAATAAGAGTAAGTAACACTACAAGTGGTAACGCTACCAGGTGTCTGTAATACAAAATCCTGGTAGTGTTAAGATTATATATATACCATTCTACTTTACCCCATGCTTTGATTTTGCATTTGACAACACCGATGTTCCTAGCATCCTGTGTTACTTTCAGCAGCTGCGCTGTAAATTTTGTTTTTGTCGTGTTTGATTTCGGGGCCCGAGCTACATGCCCTGATCAATGCAGACGGTTTGATTATAGTGGTAATATTTTTCACCAAACTTCTGTTTGTAGATATTCGGCAGTTCAAAGTTATATCTAAGTCTCCATATTTTATTTTCACAGACTGCTCCAAATATTTTGCGTGCTATGCCTTTTATTTAAAATTCTATAGAGATGATTCATCTGTTTTGTTGGCTTAGTACTTTGCTGGACCATGATAGCATCTACTTTCAATTATGATGCCCCTTTATATTTCCCCTGATGTGTTTTTATTGGGGTTGGCAGATCTCCCTAGGTGTTTAAACTCTTTGGCATAGGATATTGTGTAAGTCCTTGATGAAAACAATAAAAAAGTTAAGTAATACTTGTGAAATAAACTTAAGCGACGCTGTGACGCTGGGCGCCATTTTATGTAAACTAAAAAGAAGAAATGTGCAGTAGTTTTAGTAGAAAAAAGTTTTCTCATTCTATTAAAAGTTGACCGTGCAATTTCAATGCGGCATCTTATTTCTTTTGTCTGATCAGTATCCTCTGTGTTCCATGCTTCAAGGTATTTGTTTAATTTCTGTATTATCTAGTACTAGCTTAACTTTGATGTTTTGTGCTTTTGTAAATACCATGAACTTGATTTGCTTCAAATTTATTTTTAGTCCATAATCGTCGCAATATATATTTAGTTGATCAGCAAGGTGTTGCAGTTCTTCTAGTGTTCCTGCCAGAAGGACTGTATCTTATTAAGTGGCTCAATGTTTATTATAAGGCCCTCACTGATCTCGGCAAGCGCTAATTCTTAGATGGCTTCACTGTATAAATTAAATAACAAGGGTGATAAAATACACCCTTGGCGGACCCCACGGCGAATCTGGATATCCTCGGTCAGTTCATTTTCAACTTTCACTTTTGCTGTTTGGTTCCAATAGAGGTTATAATTCTAATGTCTCTACTGTCTGTGTTTTTATTTAAAAAAATTTCTTTAAGCCGATTATGCTGCACTCTGTCAAATGCCTTCTTAAAATCAGCGAAACAGGCATACACTTCCTGAATAATATCTAAGCATCACTGCGAAAGGACAGTGACTGTAAACAGTGCATCTCGTGTTCTCAGTCCTTTCCTAAATCCCATTTGTGTATTACTTATGCCTTTATCTAATGTATTCCATCGTGAATTACTTTTCAAAACAATTTAAAGACATGACTCATTAAGGCTATGGTGCAAAGTTCATTGCACTCCTTTGCATTGGTTTTTTTGGGAAGCAGAAAGAATGTTGATTGGGTCCATTCTTTAGGTATTAAACATGTTCTATATATGGTACTGAATAGATCCAAAAGAAGATCAATAGATTCAGTATTCACAATTTTGAGTAATGCTATGGAAACTATATCAGGCCCGGGAGATTTACCACCTTCAGCTTGTTTCATTGCATATTTAATTTCTTCTCGTATACTGTCAGGCCCAATATCATCCTTAAATTGTTTTGGTGCTTCTGTTCTCTCCTTGCCTTCAAAAAGTCATATTGTGTTTATCTCTGCATTTTTTGTTTATATATACTATAAGTGCACCTTTTTTATCTCTTAGTTGCCTAGTTTGAAGTGTTTTTCTCATTCACGTTAATTCTCTAATTCGTTTATGCATGTTAAAAAAGTCATATTTGTTCTCAATTTCTTCTAGTTCTTGGCACTGCTCATGTAACATTCTCTCCTTAGTTTATTTTATTCTCTTTTTAATTAATCGATCAGTTCCATTATATTTAATTGGATTTTTTGTTTTGAATGATTCTCTTTCATTCATTAATAGTAGTATTTCTTCAGTCATCCTGTCTTTATGTTTTGTTTTCTATTCATTGGTTTCAAGCTTTCATTTGCTGTTTTAATTATTGCTACTTTTATATTTTTCCATTTTTAATCAATGTTATAGCTACTTTTATTCAGTTCTTGGGCATTACGTAGATGTTCAGTAAGAGTTTGTACAGTTTGTTCCTTTGTTTGTGGTTCACTTAATCTCTTAGTATCAATTCTACTTTGTGTGGGTTTTTAAAATAGTTTCAATTTGGTTCGTAATGTGACTACTATGGCTTTAAGGTCTGAACCAATGTCTGCTCCAGATTAAGTTTTGGCAGACAGTATAGAATTACGAAATCTTTGTCTAATGAGGACAAAGTCAATTTGATTTCGGATTGTATTACCGGGAGATTTCCATGTATACAATCTTCTTTTTGGTAGCTTAAGTGTATTAGCTATTACAAATCCTTCCGTCTGGCAAAATTGTATCAAACGGTCACCACGTTTATTTCTATTTCATGGACCAGATTCTCCCACATATCCATTCACATGTCAATAACATTTCAATGTCTTAAGTTCACAGGGATTTCTCTGGTTTACGACCTGGGAGGCCTTGTGATCTACAGTTATTCCTCCCCTGCCGGATCTTGGATTCTGTGCTCCATAATAATAAGTAAGTTTGTTTACTCTACTTTCATTCCTGATTTTACTAGGGGTAGTCTAAGAGTCTTTAATGCAGTGGTTCCCGTTGCCTTCTGCATCCTTACGCCGTTGACCTATTTTTTGATTTATCTGCATTTAGGACCAGTTTTCCAACCTTTGGACAAAAGAGTGTCCTTCCACTTATTAACTCATCCACGATAGCATCTGCTGAACGCTAATATTATTTTTGAATAAGTAATGGAGTCGACCGTTACCTGACGGAAGTTTATTTTATCTAACAATAAAACATTGAAAACTTTTGTTATTAATTTTTGCACACAACTTTTTAATTTATTACCACTACATTTTTAGTGTCACTATATTGTTTGTATTGGTGATAAATAAAGACTTTTGTGGAAGTATTAAAAACATAAGATCCTTTTTATGTCAGAAGCATTAAAGTTACCTATGTTCTCCAGTGAATTTTAATTCGGTAGATAAATTCACTTTTATACGGATACCTTAAATTTACAGAGAGGGTTCACTTGAAGCTGTGTAGCTGTGAAGCTTACTTAATGGAGCAGAATTTTTTATGGATATATTGGGTTAAATGCTTTGTCAAGGCCAATAAGTAACTGCCAAGTGACCCAAAATAGTTCTTTTGGGGCAACTGTTACCTTTCAATAAGCTTCTACTTCGTAGTTTCTTTTTTGTTTCTGTATGCTTTTAAATATAGTTACCCATAATATAGCCATCCCGGACAACATCAAATTTTGGTTTAATTTTAATTATTTTCATCCTTAAAATAGGCTTAATTTTTAATAATAGTTTTTAGTTTATATAATTAAGGCGACTATAATTTTACGAATTTAATATATATTTATGAAATTCAATTTCTAGTGTGGATTTTTAAGTAAGATGTTCTAGATTATGTATTATATTTAGATATTGTTATTATATATTATATCACCTTAACTGCATTATTCCAGCCAAAGTAGCAATAAAAATTTAGCATATTATTCCAAAACCATTTTAGGGTAAATTTGTAATCAATTCTTTTTAAGTTAAGTTATAGTTGAAATTTAACTTATACATTATTACAAAATTGCCAAACATCTAACCAAAGTAGTCAATAATTATTGCATAAAATAAATGCATTATACTAAACTTGATATCTAAATAGTATAAAGTATTTAATACCTTTAAAAAGATTTTTACAGTGTAACAATAGATGACGTATTTTAAATAAAAATAGGTGTCGTTGATTGTAGTAGCTGTACATTTGATGGTTGAGTGACAGCCAATGGAGTGTTCGACAACAACCGCGGCGCCATCTTTGATCTCTGCAAAAAACCAAGAGGCAATCAAAGTACAAATTAGCCGTGCCTGTTTGCAATGACCACAGACAGGTGAAAATATATTAGTGATTTGGTCAGATAAATACTGGGCCAGCGACGGTAAACACCATTTTGTGCGTTAATTTTACAAGGTTAATAACACTAATTAATTACAAATCTTACTAGTTCAACTAAGTAACAAAATTATAATTTAGTAAACAAATATATGTATGTTTAAATGTCATATTGCTTATTTTTATTATTCAATATTCTCTCTTAATAGCTAAAAAGTACAATCTAACCTAACCTATTTCATGATATCTAAGTAGAAGCTGAAGTTATTGTTAATAAAAGAATTTAAAAATTAAGGATATCAGTATTCGTACTGAACGAAAATTAATAAACTTATACCCACATATTCAGAAAAACATGTTTTAAAATTTGAAATGCTACTTAATTAAGTTATTCCTAAAATCTGTAGAATAAAGAGATAAGAAATATATTTACTGCAATATAAACAATTTTGGAAAACTACATAGAACTAGTCTTTTATGTATTAAATTGGAGAAAAGAGTAGAAACATATAAAATATAACAAATGTATTAATAATCTGGTATATTTGGAACTAAAAACGATAATTAGGAAGAAATTATATGCTCCAAATTTATCACCTTTGTTATCTTTCTTACAGCTTTCTAAAATAGCAGCGTGCAGTGCTTTTTTTCGTACACTACTCCAACAGATAAAAGCCAACTCATATTATTAATACCATGTTAAAAGTCGATAGATGGGAAGTTTTAGAATAATACAATAGAAGTCATAATAGCGCCAAATAAAATATGTAATGGTGCAGGGAGTATAAAAACTATTCTAAAAGTTTCCTTGAACATGTTTTCTTAATAATCCTTGCCATAAAATGTAAACCTTGGTAACTCTTTTTTTGGTACCCTATACCTAAGGATAACATTTTCTACCAATGATTTGGTTACTGTTTCAGCTTGAGCAACTATGTATTTGCTCAATTCGCGTTGCAACCTCAAAAAATTTATTTCCTTCGTTATAAGTCTCCGGTGGATCCACTAAATATATCACTATTATGACTAATGGTCTGTTTGCAGTTGACGTAATGGCTTGCAGTTCTTTAAGATTCAGTTTAGCACCTTTTAAACATCCTGCCAAATATAAAAGGCCCAACGACGCGACGCCCTAATTTTAGTTTTAATATTTGTGGGTTGTGCCGATCTTTTTTGGAGTATGTAAGATTTTCAATAAACTTGTTTGTACCTATATTCAACTATTTTATCTAGCATACCGTCGGAAATAAATAAACCCAATTCCAAATTCCTCTAACCCTAGGTAAATAAATAGTATATTACTTTATGAGGTGGAGAAGCAAACGTAGCAATTTTCAACCATACATTGTACAATTCATACGCTATTCTTATTCGAAATTAACTGTGACAACTATCAAAGTCGTCTACATATATATATATATATATATATATATATATATATATATATATATATATATATATATATAAGGTTCTTGAACTCCTAAGTGGAGCATAGAGCTTCAGTGAAAACGCGCCATCGGGTTTTATTTTGCGCTAAGGCCTTCGCCTCATTCCAAGACTTTCCTTGTTTTCTTATCTCGTCCATGATGGATCTTCCCCAAGTTTGTACTGGGCGACCTTTTTTTTCGTTTTCCTTGGGGATTCCACTCTAGGGCAGTCTTTGCAATACTGGAGTTATTCTTTCGGAGTGTGTGACCGATCCAACCCCACTTTCTGGACTTTATTTCATTTACTACCCTCGCTTGTTTGGTCAGGTGTAGTAAATCTTCGTTTCTGATGATGTTAGGCCAGAAAATACGAACAATTCTTCGTAGACATTTATTAACAAAGACCTGCAGTTTGTCTGTAAGGGTTCTTGTCGCTTTTCAGGTTTGACATCCGTAAAGTAGTACAGACATGAGATTTGACTGGAATATGCGGATCTTTGTCCTCGTAGTATAGTCTCCAGACCTCCAAACAGGGTTGAGCATGCTGAAAGCTTGTTGCGCTTTTCGTATCCTCATACGAATATCGTCTTCTGTGCCTCCGCTTTCTGTTATGACACTTCCAAGATACGTAAAGTTTTCCACATTTTCAATCTGCATGTTATTAATGGTGAATAGCGTGTTGTTTCGTCGTCTAGATGTTAGAAATTAAAATATTTAAGTCGTCGGTGGGATTTGCGTCTCCCTGGTTACAGTTGTTTGACAGTTGTTTGCAATTATTAAAGACAGCTTATTTTTGTTGCAACCGCAAGCGCAAATTTAGTGTGAAAATGGAAAACCTAAACGAAATTGAGTCCGCGGCTAATGATGCAGTAGCACGTTTGGGACCCTCCAAGTCCGGAATAAAGTATCGGTTAACGTACAAGCACTTCCAAGAGTGGTGCGATACAAGAGGAGTACGGCAAGTTACCGAAGACGTTTTAATAGCATATTTTAATATAATGGAAATCTTTTACAATGTGGTCACGATACTCTATGATAAAATCCGAGTTAGTTATTAGAAAAAATGTGGATATAAGCAAATTTTTAAAGTTACGTGCCTTTCTGAAAAAAACAAGCGAAGGATATACTGCAAAGAAGTCTAAAGTTTTCACTTAAGACGAGTTTGATAAATTTTTGTTTGAAGCGCCAGATAAGTTGTATTTAAGATTAAAGGTAAAAAAAAATTATATTGCAAAGCATGTAGTATACTCTACTAAATTATAAAAAATATTTCAGATTGTTTTGTTAATTGGGGTTACCGGCGCCTGTCGATCCGACGAAATGGTAAAAATGAAGACTCTGAACATTAAGGATAAAGAAAGTGTAATAATTATCAAAATCCCAGACAGTAAAACACGACAAATTAGATCTTTTACGATAATTGGTCAAAACTACATTAAACTGTATAAAAAGTATGCATTACTGCGGCCTGAAAATTTTACATAAAACCGATTTTTTATCAAGTACCAAAATGGAAAGTGTTACCGAAGCGTCATGGGAATACATTCGATCAGCGCAGTAGCCCAAAAAGTAACTAGTGATTTAAATTTAAACGATGCAAGCGCATACACGGGTCACTCCTTACGACGAACTTCAGCAACACTTTTAATTGATGGAGGCGGAAATCTAGAATGCCTCAAACGGCATGGGGGCTAAAAATCAAGTACGGTTGCCGAAGGATATATAGAGGATTCAATAAGAAACAAGAACGATAATGCTCAAAAAATTTTAAACCCTTATGATTCCAACATCGGAAATGATTGCTGAAAGTTGTTCTCGACCATCAGTATCATCAACAATCAACAATTACCAATGCGTATCAAGAGTCGGGAACATTTTTGCACGGTTTTAATTTTGAAAATGCCTCATTAACTAATTGTACTTTTAATATTGCTATAAATAAAAATGATGTTTAATTGTTGTTAATGACATTTGTATTGTTGCTTTGTGACATGTTTAATATTGTTGCCATGGCAAAATTTTTCCCTCCGCCGCACCGTAAAGAAATGGGAAAAAAACTGCTGCCGGCGGAGACATCAAACTTAGAAAGGATCAAGTTAGATAAGTAATGTCATCATTATTTGACGTTTGAAGAAAAAAAATTATATCCTTCCTACGGGTTTTTTCTCTTATCGAAGCCAAACTGTGTCTTTACCACACTGTCCCATCTTTAGCGGTTATACAAGGTATTCGTGTGTTTTTCGGTTCAAAACTTAATCATCAGAATTAGAAAAATAAGCCTCCTGTTCGATATTCGATAACTCAGATTGGACTTCGCAATGGCTGAAGTTATCGGTTATCGAACAATTATCTTCTAAATCAATCTCTATTTCACTGTCAGATGGTACTTCTTCCAGTAGACGAAGAAGTTTGGCTTGCTTGGCTTTGAAATCCATTATCTGCAAATAATTATTGTCATAAGTTATAAAATACGAAAAGAGAAACGAAAGGCCTACATGAAGTACAAAACATCAACAAAACATCAAATACCCCAGAATCTAGACAGAACTATAGAAGAATAGGAAATGAAACAAAACAGATGCAAGATACCAGACGCATGGAGAAACAGCATAATGATACCAATGTTCAAGAAAGAAGATAAAGAAGACCCCAACAATTATAGAGGTATAAATCTACTGAACACCGCACTTAAGCTTACCACAAAAGTCCTAACCAATAAAATCAATAAACTAACAACTTTATCATATGATCAACAGGGATTCAGATCCGGAAGATCATACGTAGACGCTGTATATAGAAAAGGCCATCGAGTTCAATAAACCAGCATATCTATGTTTTATAGACCTGACAAAGGCTTTCGATCGCATCCATGTCGAAGACGTCTTACAACTACTGTATAAAAGAAACATACCAATCAATATTATACAAACCATCGAAAACGTCTATCTCCAAAATCGTATACAGGCAAAGATAAACGGAAAACTAACACAGTGTAGACCAGTACAAAGCGAAGTCAGACAAGGTGACTCGTTGAGCCCACTTCTCTTTAATATAATAATGGACGAAATAATAGAAGCAGTACGTAAAGGTGATGGCTACAAAATGGGGAACAAAAAAATCCAAATATTATGTTATGCAGACGACGCCGCATTAATCGCCGAGACAGAAGACGAGCTCCAAAGATTAACACGTATCTTTAATACAGCAGCTAAGAAATACAATATGATAATATCGGCAGACAAAACCAAATGTATGACAACATCTAAATACCCACTACGGTGTAATATCAAAATTGATGGGAAAATAATAAAGCAGGAAGCAATGTTTAGATATTTGGGAATAGAATAACTAGTTACGGAGATGTTGAAGAAGAAACACGACAACAAAGCATAAAAGCAAGTAAAGCGGCGGGATCTCTTAATGACACAATCTAGAAAAACAAACACCTAAGACAAGACACAAAAACAAAAATCTATAAAGCAGCAATTAGACCTATATTAACATATACGGCGGAGACAAAATCTGACACATCTAAAACGAGACGACTGCTAGGAACAACAGAGATTCCAATACTCTAACGAATATCAGGGAAAAGTCTTTTGAATAAGGAGAGAAGCGAAAACATAAGAAGAGCATGCAATATAGATGACATAAATGGATGGGTGACAAAACGAAAACAGGAGTGGAACGAACATATCAGTAGAATGGCAGAGGATAGAATAGTATAAATACGACGAGATAAGTCACCAAATAGACGAAGAAGTATTGGTAGACCAAGAAAAAGATGGTGCAACAATTTATGAGGCTAATATCGAAGAAGAAACAGGCTTAAAGCCTATATACTAGAAGGAAGAAGAAGAAGAAGAAGTTATAAAATACAATGTAAAGAAATGATTCAAGTATATAGCATACTATATAATCAAGTTTGTAACAGTAAATAAACAAATAAAAGTTAAAATACTCACCAAAAAAATACTAACCGATTTGTTATCGCTGTGTCTTCTGAACTCGCCGAATCTACTTTACAAAAATGGTATCCATGGTATCCAACCAATCCATATCCAGAAAAGATTTCAGTTAATAAAAATTGGCTTTATATACAAAATAAAAAGAAAATTGAATTAAATTAAATTGAATATTGTTATTCCCAAAATTGTTAAAAATTTTGGCCGCACTAATCTCCTTTTCTAACTACCCAAAAACAATATTGAACTTTATTGAATTTTACTAGACCCGGGATTGTCAAAATGACTTTGTAGATAAACAAAATTGACTTACAACAATACCTATCCTAGCCGATACACGGGAAAATCGAAAAATTTGTTGTATTGTGACAAATTTCAGTTATTTTTATAATAACTTAGAGTTCTAAGTATATCCATATTCTGCGTTTACTTCTTAGTAATTTAGTTCACTATGTATAGCTTAACCTTAGGCAAATAAATAAATAATTCACAAAAACGACAAGTAAAAAAAATGAACAAAAAAAGAAACGAAATAGGAAAAAAAAATTAAGCATAAGTATTCGGAATAAAAAAAATAACCAGATCTAATACCCGACATAACTTTAAAATTTTGTTTGTCAACGCCAATATAATAAAAATTTAAAAATAAATTTAATTTTAAAAATTAGTGAAGAATTAGTCTTATGAGTTTAAAGAAAAAACTAATCACATGGATTATCATCAAGCACATAAAAAGAAAACTAAAGATTTTGTCCATAAAGATTTAACTACTAAATTCAGGTAACACAAAAAGATTATTGTGGACATAAATTACATCAACATCATCATCGGACAATTCTTTCTTATTATGGCTTTCACTTTCGCATATTAGCCTATTCTGAGGTATATTAGAATTACTCTTTATTTTTTCGTTGCTTTCCATTGCTTCCTATTACTGCATTTCTTTTTCCATAGTTGTACTTTCATTATTTTGAAGTCGTTGGCGATTGGCGTTTGGCGTTTGGCGGCCCTCTGATTATGCGTCCTGTTGTTTATTTTAAGCGTTATAAATAATTACTCTTACTATATATTTTATATATTCTCATGTCGTATGTGATAACGGGCCATATCAGTGTTTTATATATCTTAAAGTTTTTCTTTTTACTTAGTTTTCCTAGTCTTTATTTTTGCGTTTGTGTTTCTTCCAAAGACTTGGTTTCCCTTTTCCAAAGCAGTCTGATATAAATTTATCTTGCTGCGATTAACACGTTCTCCAAATTGAAAAAAACACTAATATTTAAAAATGCATATGGGTTTTACCGAAAAATACATTAAATAATGTTGAAAATGTAGGGTGTTTATATCTTTCTCTGTATCTTAAATCTGTAGTTTATCACGTTGGGCGCCAATGTGTAACCATCGAACGACCCATCAGAAACGGTAGGTGCCAATGTATAATAATAAAATTTACAACTTTCTTTGGGACTTAATTATTAGGCTTCGTCTAACTATCTCTCAGGTGTGACAACCGCTCACCCTAATGCAAATATGAAAAGTGAGTTTGGCTAGGACAACTAAATTAAGATATTAATTTATTAGATTTATTGTAGAAAAAAAAATTTACTTTTTATTATTTCTTAGAATAGATAAAGTAAATATCCTGCTTAAAAAGTTGCATTACTTTTAAATTGATATTTACGGTAAATATTGTTCAATGGCTTCAAGTGATTGCACAGGATTACTTGTTGGAGACTTTCAATGCTGTTTAGATATTATATTGTAGCATGTAGTTGTTGGATTCAGATGTAGCTGAATCTAGATATTTGCATGTATGTATCTTCCGGTGGCCGTTGAGTTTTGAATAGTAGCTGCAGTTGTTAACCGATGTTTGACCATGTGCTTTAGACAGTCTTCCGTCTGACAGTAAATCGTCTTCCACATAGTGAGCAGTCAAAAGCAGAATTGGAGTACTAAGGATCTATACTAAATATTATCCGAATTAATGGATATTTTACTTGAACTATTTATATACTGATCTAGACAGCGAGAAACTGTTAAGTCACTTCTCTTGTCATTTCTTTTATATCTGCACATCTAGGATCTAATAGCTCAGCGTAAACGTGTGTTTTAATTTATTATCATATTTCTTACATCCTGATCAGATAGTTTTGGAGTTGGAGGTGTACGCCCTCTGGGATTTTTTTTATTCAGACTACTTTTCACTACTACTCCTAGTAATAGAGGTAAAATCTGAATCAACAATATCGTCATCATTACTAATATAATCCATATCAGCTCGTCATATTCGTCTGTACTTATTTCTGTCATTAACGTTAGCAGCCTTCTTTTCTATTTAGAATCCATTGTACTAAAAAAAACAAGAATAAAAAAAAATTTATTCATATTTTATTTAGGTTGTATAAAATCTGATTTACTTAACAAGGTACAATATATTTGAAAAGCAATTTTAGATTTTTTATTTTGCTACAACCTTATAAGATACTCTTATACAAATGAATGACAAGTATTTACCAAGCAATTCAACATATTGCTATCTAAGCTTTTTTTTAATTCTATTATGATTTAAAACGAAAACAGTAAAATTTACTTTCACTGAAGCTAATGCCAAAATAGAAACAAACTACAAGTTCGATTATGCTCACTACGTTGTGCAGTAAAAATAGTTTTCGTATTTTTTTATTTCGACTAGGATAGTATTCACATCGCTACGGAAAGTGTTATGCTAAAACGGCAAAATATGCTATGAGTCTACAACGCTCTCAGCTTTGTTCGGGAACATAATAATAAGCTTATTGTACCTCTTGTATTTATTGATGATGTCCACTTTAAAATTCTAAAACCTTTTACCAGCTTATACAGGTTTAATGAATAATTACTATATGGCTTTATACCACAGTAGCATCCAAAAACATTCTTTGCCCTGAGATCTAATTCCTCACAGTTATGCAAGATATCGTTAACTATTTTAGGTTCTCTGCTATACAGTCATGAAACAGTTCCTGCTCAAGCAGGATTTCCTTGGCGTGCACATATCCAGAAAAAAAGTCGGTTATGACTCTTTCCTGATTTTTGCCCAATTTTCTCAGACCTACAAGCTCTTTTTTGTCTAATATATATTTTTCCATATGCCTGATCGTGTATGCTTTACTAGCATATACGTCTACCAGGAATAAAGTCAGTGTTTTAAGCAATGCAAAAACTACACCACTTTTCACCACTTGGAAAGATACCACTTTTGTAGAGGTATAATTCCTCTATGTTACCCTTCTGGTTAATTTTATAATTTAAGACTTCTAGGAATTATCTTGTTAAGCTCAAGTTAATTCTGTAACTACCATCAGCATGTTGCATTCTCCCTTCGACTCTGCCATTCAACTTTTAATATGCAAAGATGACCAGGTCATTAGCATAGCCCAGAAGGTGATGTCTGTCGTGGCTTAATCTAGTTGTCAATATATCTATAATTAAATTATATGAGAAAGAACGAAAAGTTGGCCACAGATAGCCTCAACATGCAGTATATCCATCTGCAGCTTGTTTATTATATTTCTTTTACATAAATATCTCGTAATTGCTACGTAAGTGGGAGGTATTTTCTGTTGTTGTGAGTTTAATGTGTTATATATCCACCTATATCAAAAAATGTACCCAGCATCACCCCATCTACGGTACCGATATTTCAACTAATACCAGCCCTCATGTATATATATATATATATATATATATATATATATATATATATATATATATATATATATATAGTACATATATAAATGTATATATATATATATATATATACATATATAAATGTATATATATATATATATATATATATATATATTTATAAATTTATGTATATATATATATATATATATATATATATATATATATATATATATATATATACAGTGTTTATTAGATAAAACTATCCACCATAAATAATTTTTGAACATCAACTAATATTTAAAGGGAAAACATTATAGTATATTGTTGGGGATGGCACCCCCCGTATCATACACTTATTTTTTTAAAACTTATTTTACCTTTTTTTACTTGATATTGGAATTAGATTGATCTTTGTACTGGTTTTAATAATATATAACACATGATGCTTAAACTGATTAGTATATAATGAGAAAAGTAAATATAAATGCAAGAAAACTGGATTAAAAATTTTTTAACAATTTTATTACATTTAGAATAAACATTTTCCTCCCAAAAATTTTTACAATAATTGTTAAAATGACTGCCATTTACTTCCATAGAATAGTACATTATATTTCTTCTCTGACATTGCTTAACACATCTGCATTAATTGTCGACCTTCATCCTTGTTGGATTATCTTATGGTAGATAAATGTTACCCTGGTGTAGGCTGTAAATTATTTGTGTGTAAATAAATAGAATTATATTTAGTAACCTTTTTACAAACTACTTATTACATATGAGTTTTTTAATAATAAAAACGTGGCGTCTTCTTGGAAATTATTTAAATAATGTCTAAGTTATGTCACTTGCCGACTTGACCCTGTCAGATTGTATTTTGGAACAAAAAACGCACAGACATGTGACAGACTCTATGGTGCCACACTAAACTAATTTTCTTATTATTATTTGGTATAAAAATGTCCTAACATACTCCCGGCGTTGAAGTATGCTTCAAAATTTTAATAAAATAAAGTAAATATCAAAGCAAAAAAACACTTAGTCCCTATATAAAACACTGCGACACTATTAATCTTCTATTGGCAGTGGAAACAAATGTCGTGTAGATCTGGTGTTGAGTCCATTCTTCTTCTTCTTTAAGTGCCGTCTCCTTTAAGAAGGTTGGCTATCATCACGGCTATCTTCACCTTTGACACTGCTGCTCTAAACAGCTCAACAGAGTTACAATTGTACCACTGCCTCAAATTGTTTAGCCAGGATACACGTCGTCGGCCTATGCTTCTTCTGCCCAGTATCTTTCCCTGTATAATGATCTGCAGCAACTCATATCTCTCACCTCTCATGACATGACCCAGATACTGCAATTTTCTTATTTTAATTGTATTTAATATCTCCTTTTCCTTGTTCATTCTTTTTAAAACGTCGTTGTTCGTAACCTTATCGATCCAACTTATTTTTAAAATTCTTCTATAAGCCCACATCTCAAACGCTTCTATTCTGTTACTTATATCTTTTTTAAGCGTCCAAGCCTCCATTCCATATAATAACACAGAAAATACATAACATCTAAGCATTCGTACTTTAAGTTGCAGACTCAGATCATTGCTACAAAGTACTTTTCTCATAGTATTGAATGTTGATCGGGCTTTTCCTATACGTGATTTGATTTCCTGTGTGTAATCGTTGTTTTCGGTTATGATTGTTCCCAAGTATGTATATCTGTTCACCTTTTGAACGAGTTCGTCCCTAATCCATAACGTGTCCTGTTGTTGTGTCTTTGCGATGGTCATGAATTTCGTCTTTTTGATATTTAAAGTAAGTCCAGCCTCTTCGCTACTGTCTACAATCTTATTTATCAGAACCTGCAATTCTTCAACTGACTCTGCGATTACTAAAGTATCATCGGCGTATCTGATGTTATTTATAAGTTCTCCGTTGACTTTAATTCCACTTGATGTTTCCTTTAGTGCCTTCTGAACTACCTCTTCTGAATAGAGGTTAAAAAGCAGCGGAGACAATATGCATCCCTGCCTTACCCCTCGTTGTATTTCTATTTCTTCTGATAGTTCGTTGCCAACCTTTACAGATGCAACTTGATTAAAGTAAAGGTTTGATATTATTCTAATATCTTTCATATCCAGATTTTTATCTTGAAGTAGCTGTAGGAGGCGATTATGTCTGACTTTGTCAAATGCCTTATTGTAATCAAGGAAACAGACATAAAGAGGTTGGTTAACATCCATACATCTTTGGGCCAATACATTCAGGGCAAACAAGGCCTCTCTTGTACCCATTGCGTTTCTGAAGCCAAACTGCGTGTTACTAATATCTTGCTCCAGTTTTCTGAAAATTCTTTGATGTATAATTTTCAGGAATATCTTTAGAGTGTGGCTCATTAAGCTGATGGTTCGATGGTCACAGCATTCTCTAGCGTTAGCTTTTTTCGGTAGAGTCACGAACGTCGACTTAAGCCATTCTTTTGGAATGACGCCTGTATCATATATGGTGTTGTACAAGTCTTTTAGTATATCTATTTGATCTTCTGCGATTAATTTTATAATTTCCGCTGGTATCTCATCAGGACCTGTAGCTTTATTATCTTTTGCCAATTTTACTGCATGCATGACTTCTTCTTTTGTTATACTGGGCCCCGTTTCTCTACTGTTGTATAGTTCTATGTTTTCTGGTTGTCTCTCATCTTTAAATAATTCCTGTATGTATTGTTTCCATCTTTCTATTTTCTTGTTGTTATCAAGGATAATTTTACCTTTTTCATCTAATAGAACACTACTGTGGTTTGTTTTTCTGATGCCGGCCAGTTCTTTTACCTTCCTATGTAGATTAAAGTCATCATGCCTTTCCAATAGTACTTCTATTTCCTCACACTTGTTTGAGTACCATTTTTCTTTGGCTTCTCTTATTTTCTTTCTAATTACACCATATATGTCTTTATATTTTTCGATGTCTACGTTCTTGTACAATCTTCTCTTTTCCATCAATTGCAGTATCTCATCATTAATCCATGACTTTGTTGTGTTATTATTTTTCTTTCCTTTTAGAATCTCCTTCGTTGGATTCAGCATTATGTTTTTAAATGTTTCCCATTTTCTGTTCGAATCTTCGTCTGGATCGATTATATTTATCTTTATTTCCTCGTTAATTTTTTTGGATAGCTGATCTCTTACAAATGAATTTTTCAAAAATGAACGTTGTATTTGATTCTTATTGCAACGTGCAGTTAGTTTTTTAAATCGGAGATCGAATGATACAACAACGGGATTGTGGTCTGTGGCTGCATCAGCCCCAGGGTATGTTTTTGCTGATTTAATGGAGTTCCGAAACCTTTTTCTTATTAAAACATAGTCTATCTGGTTTCTAATAACTTTCCTATCATTATCCGCAGGCGATCTCCAGGTGTAGAGTCGACGATTAGGTAACTTAAAATAAGTGTTTGTAACTACCAGACTGTTCTCTTGACAGAACTCCACCAATCTTTCCCCCCTCTCATTTCTTAAACCAAGTCCATATTTCCCTACAATATCTTCTACTTCTCCTTTTCCTACTTTTGAGTTAAAATCGCCCATAACAATCGTGATATCTCTATGCTTTGTATTATCCAGGGCTTGTTGTATATCTTTATAGAATTGTTCTATTTCATCGTCTGTCTTGTCGGAAGTTGGAGCATATACTTGGATTATATTTAACTTTCGTTGGATCATTGTTAAAGAAACCATAACTACTCTATCTGAGATAGGACTGAAAGAAGTGACTGATTGACATAAGTTCTTATCAACAATGATTGCTACTCCATTTCGATGGTTTGGATCATTATTTCCCGAATAGTATATTTTGGAATTTAAAATCTGTTGTTCACCCGAGTCTGGCCATCTGGTTTCACTTAGTCCCAATATTTTGACAGACATGCGTTGCATTTCTTGTATGACGTTGTGTATCTTTCCGGCTTCATAAATTGTTTTAATATTCCAGGTAGCGATCTTTGCACCTTTATTCTTTTTGTAGGGTTTTCGTAGATTAACGACCGGGGGAGCCCTACAGTCTTTTGGTTGTCTACCCCTGCCGGATCTTGACGACCGAAAATCATGATCAGTAACTTGTTGTAACCATCTTGTACTAGCCATAATGATTAACTAGGGATATCCATTAAGGATCTTTAATGTAGTGGTTTCCCCTTGCCTTCTACATCCTTACGCCGTTGACCTATTTTTTCGGTTCGTCCGCCTTTAGGGTCAGTTTCCCAACCCCAGGACAAAAGGGTGCCCTACCACTTACCAACTCATCCGCCCGAAGCCGTTGGTCAGTAAGTGGGGGATTGCTTATACCGGCAAACGTTCGGTAGAATTTTCGCCATATCTGGCTACCCTCACTTAGTTTAGCCTGCAGACCAATGCAGTTGCCCGGGGTGTGGCACGTGGAGCCATAAGTGAGAGTTAGTTGTCTTATGAGGACCAGTTATCAAGAACCATCTCCCGTCTATGACGCTCGATGTGGTCGTTCCGATAAAAGGTGCTACCTCTATAACACAACTCTACACCCCTGAGTCCATTGGAAGTTTTGATTTCAGCTACTCGATGTTCTTCATTTTTACCAGGAAATAACTTAATTATTCTTCCTA
Source organism: Diabrotica balteata (assembly GCA_918026665.1). NCBI lineage: Eukaryota > Metazoa > Arthropoda > Insecta > Coleoptera > Chrysomelidae > Diabrotica > Diabrotica balteata. Next base: position 64,768,058 of record OU898282.1, read on the forward strand.
TAGACCATTTGCATGGAGGTAGATTTGTATCACAGATGAAAACTAAGGATCCTGGTACAATTTTGTTGGTTGAACTGTGGTGCCATTTATAGGATTGGTGTAGCTAGCTGATATATTCTTTAGAAAAGCGGTTCCAAGTCAGATGGATCTTCTGATTTGGCAAACAATGGTCTCGAATGTAAAATACATTCAATTTGAGTAAGCAAAGTGAGAAATTCCTCATATGTCAAATTTGTATTCTTACGCGTTCTTTTCATATGAAACTTCATTTGTTTCACTGCTGATTCCCATAAACCCCCAAAATTTGGGCTATAGGGTGGGGGAAAATTCCAAATTATATTTTTTGTCAAAGCAAAATCATGAATTTTATTTTAGTTTTTATATAAAAAGGTTTTGATAGACCTTAACTCCTTACTAGCGGCTCTAAAGGTTGAACCGTTGTCAGAGTAAATATTACTAGGAATTCCTCTTCGGGATAAAAATCTCTTAAAACATACAAGAAAACATTCTGTTGTCATATCAGTGAGTAATTCCAAGTGTACAGCTTTTGTTACAAAACAAACATATACACAAACATGATATTTTAAAATTTTACTTCCATGAAACTTTTTTTCTTTTAGTGGAAATGAACCTGCATAATCAAGTCCTACATTTTCAAAAGGATAGGTAGGAGTAATGCGTTCATTGGGTAAAGGTCCCATTTTTACATAGTTGTGAGGAGGTTTTACACGAAAACATTTAATACATTGTCTTACAATTTGCTTTACTAAAACCTTGCCAGATATAGGCCAATATTGTTGTCTGATTAATGACAATAAAAGCCGTGGTCCAGAATGCAAATTACTGACATGGTAGTGTGTACAAATTAACTTGGTTAATACATGAAATTTAGGCAATAGGATTAGTGTTTTTACATTATCTGGCAATGTTGAATGCATGAGTCTACCACCTACTTTAAGTAATCCGTTATCTAGTATGGAAGACTAATGAAGCAATCTGGATTTTTTGCTCAATGGTTTATCATTTAACAAACATAAAATTTCGTCATGAAAGGATTCTGCTCGCACAAGTTTAATCAACAGCAGAAATGAATTATTGGTTTCATGCACAGTTAAAAGTAAGCTAGGGGCTCTTGTTTTATTTTTAATATTTCTAATAAAACGCAATACATATGAAAAAACTCTTTTCATTTTATGCAAATTGGAAAATCTCGTAATAAAATTACTAATTCAGCTGTTCTGAACAGTGGAATGAAGTGATACTTGAACAGATCGTTTAAGCTCTAGTAATTCAATTACGTCATCAGTTGAATCATTAGGCCACAAATAGGGACGTTCTCTTAAAAACTGCGGTACCTGGAACCACAGTTGTGATTCAAGAAAGGATTCAGGAAATATTCCGCCACTAGCTATATCTGCGGCATTTTCCTTTGTATTGACATAATGCCAACTATCACTACTGGTGAGTGATTGTATTTTTGTTACTTTGTTGACAACAAATACTTGTAACTGACTAGGTTCCAGTTTTAGCCAATTTAATACAATTTTTGAATCAGACCACATGTACATTGGCACATTTAAAATTGATAAAGATTTGGTCACCTTGTCAATTAATTGCGAACCTAACAAAGCTGCACACAATTCAAGTTTAGGTATTGTTATTGATTTGATAGGAGCGACCTTTGTTTTTGAACACAGAATCTGGGAATAGTATTTGTTTTTTGCATCTACGCTGCATATATTAATGCAACTTGCATAAGCATACATTAAAGCATCGCAAAAGCAATGGATGCTTGTAATTTTATGACCTGATCCAAGTAATGGTCTTGGAATATGTAATTTATTTAGACATGGTAGTTGATTATACAGTTTGGTCCAACTGTTATTTAATTCTGGAGGAATTATTTCATCCCATGGTTTTTGAAGTGGAAATAGAGTTTGAATTATTAGTTTAGCAATTAATATGACTGGACTTAACAGACCTAAATGATCATAAATTTTGGAAATGATAGATAATATTTGGCGTTTTTTAAATAAATGATTGGAATTTTTATTAAGAGAAATTTTAAAGCAAAGAATATCTTGTTGACTCATCCATTGGATTCCAAGAGTTTTAAAACTATGAGAATCTCCTATATTAATAACATTGTTGGATATGTCATTACAATTACTTTTAAGGATGGTTTCAGATTAAAATCTATTTTCTCAGAATAAATTTTCCAGGCCCTAAAATTTTAAAAATATCATTGCATCTCATTTGCAACTCTTGTAAATTGTTTGATCCTGTCAACATATCATCTACATAAAAGTCTTCCAATATGGATTTTGCAGCTAAAGGAAACTGAGATTCATGATCAAATGCTAATTGACGCATGCACCTCATTGCTAGGAATGGAGCTGATTTTTGGCCATAGGTTACAGTAGTTAATTGATATACATCAATATTATCTGTTGAATTGTCTCTCCAGACAATTTGTTATAGTGGTCTATTCTCTTTATGTACAATTACTTGTCGGTACATTTTTGATACGTCTGCAGACACCACATATGTGTACTGCCGAAATCTAATGAGGATGTCAAAAATATCATTTTGGATTTTTGGCCCTGTATACTGTAGGTTATTAAGAGACTATACAGATGTAGTGGGACATGAACCATCATAAACTACTCTTAGTTTTGTGGTAAGACTGGTTTCTTTTAGTACTCCATGATGGGGTAAAAAAATAGGATTTTCTAGAAGGGTGTAAGCTAACAGTGAGGTTAACTTTAACCATATGCCCTAGTTCTTGATATTCCTTAATGAATTGTTTATACAAACCATTAAGTTCCTTATTTTTCAATAATCTTTTTTCGAGCAACAAAAATCTGCTAATTTCTGTACCTAAAGAGTCTCCTAATAAGTCAGGTGAAAACTTAAATGGAAGCTGAACAATAAAGTGTCCATTTTCTGATCTGGTGGTAGTGGTTTCAAATATCATCTTTTGATGGTGGTATGGGATCTTGGATTGAATTAATTTCCCAAAATTGTTTTAACTGCTCATCTTCGGCTATATAGTGAAATGGCACACTGCATGAGATGTCTCATAGGGGACTATCACGTTCAGTATTCAACCCAATTTAGTGTTTTGTAAACTTGGCAAACTCTTTCCTAGGTTGATTTTTTCATCACAAAAGAGGTTCCAAAATAGATGGGCACCAAAAATAGCATCAATGCTACCAGATTCATTAAATAAAGGATCAGCTAATTGAATATTGCATGGAGTATTAAAAATTTTAATATCAAAACTGGTTGAAAGAATTTGATTTGAAATAGCTGACACAACATAAAATATGGATGAAATACTAAAATTATTAACTCCAGAATATATTGTAATTTGATATTTTTTGGTAATATTTGCTACTGTTTGATTTATACCATTAATGGCTAGGTTAGTAGGAATCATAGGCATATTGAAATTTTACAAAACTTTCTTTTATTAAGTTTGTTTGAGCACCACTATCTAATATTGCTCGACATGGAATTAATGAAATATAAATAATAAATAAATAATTAAAATAAATTAAAGTGGATCCGAATTAAATGTCACCTCTGAACGCTTTCTTCGTTTATTGTTTTTACTTATTTCAATCTTTGTCGGCCAATAATTGCTTTAAAACCATATACTTTTATTTAGTAGATATACTTTGTTTTTTGGTCAACGATGTTTTTCTATATAGAAGTTTTAAAGTTTTTTCTTATATAAATCATTATAAATCTATCATAACCTAACAACATAGGCTATAGTAGTAGACAAATGTCATGAATGTGTCATGTTTTGAGAAAAATGTAATTATTGTTTTACTTTTTTCTATTCAACATGTAAAACAGCCGTCTGCTGTGTTCTAATTTTGGGTTGGTTTTTACAAATACCCATTAATTATAGTTTTTTTGATTTTAGTGCATTTATATATATATATATATATATATATATATATATATATATATATATATATACATATACATTAAATTGTACTGAGTGTATATATCCAAATTTGGAAACTAAATTTTTATACTCTATATTAATGTCTTATCTCCTTTGTTGATCGAAAATATTTTCATTTTTTAGTGACGAGAAAATTGCCATTATCAGGTCTAGTATTACAATCTACATTTAATTAGCTCTTAAATTTAAATTCTCGCCTTCTGATTCCAAAGTAAATTAAAGTACCAAAGGAAAATTGTTGCTATCAATTTACATCATAATAAAACATTACATTTAGAATAACGGATTCGTGGTTAAATTGATTGAATAGGTGAGAAAGGAAATACAATGAAAATTGTACTGTTTTAAAATAAATGAACCGAGTAAATTATTTTTGATTTAAATAATATCGTTTGTGTTTCAGTTTAGAATGAGGTAATCTGTTTTATTTTTACTTTTTTTACCCAATATTAGTTTAAATTGTTTTTCGGTTGATAAAATCAATCGTAATGATCTCACAGCTGAAAACCAAAGAAATAATTATACTAGATAATAAATAAATATACAGTAATTTTTAAAACAGGATAAATATCAGGATATCTAACAAAATTCCTGATCCAGATCAAAATTTACAGATTTAAAAATAAGATTTTTAAATCAATTCCTTAATATTTTTTAAAATAGGGACAAAAATGAAATGACTATAATCTAAATATTTTATTTCCATTGACTCATAAATACGTAACAACCAATATTTTATATAATTTCTATTTGTTGTGTGCAAGTAATTGGAGGGTATACGAGAAACGTATCCTCTTGTTAGCATATTTCATATTGAAGAAAATGGGATTTCGCAAACGTTGTGTTATTAATTGTAAAAATACAACCAAAAATAGTAAATTCAACACATGAAGAAATATCGCAAGCCCTAAATGAAATCAACACAGGAAAGTTTCTCAAACATAGCGGAAGATTCACTAGGCAATGGCTTTCGGAATTCTTTTCTGACATCCTTCAAACGGGAAATCTCCCCCTCCAACCTAAAAATGCAAAACTCGTCGCCATTTTAAAACCAGGGAAAAGTAATCATTTACCGAAAAACTACCGCACTCTTAAGTATGGTGTACAAATTGTTCGAAATACTGTTGAATAATAGAATTAGCAAAACCATATTCCAACACTTACCAGTGGAACAGGTAGGATTTCGGCCAAATCGCAGCTGCACAGACCAGGTACTCGCTCTGACCAATTATGTGGAATCAAACTTTCAAAAGCAATTAAAAACAACCGCTGTCTTCATCGATCTATCTGCTGCTTACGACACTGTGTGGCGACAAGGGGCAATATATAAATTAATGCGAATAATCCCATGCAGAAAGACCACTGAGGTTATTAACGCCAAGCTATATAACAGATGCTTTAAAGTTATATTGGGAGACAAGACTAGTACCTAAAGAAAACTGAATAATGGACTTCCACAAGGATTCGTGCTGGCTCCCATGATTTTCAGCCTCTACATAGCAGATATGCCAGAAACCACATCAAAAAAGTTTGAATACGCAGACGACTGGACGCTTGCCGCAAGTCCTAAAGAATTCGAGGTCACTGAACGCACCCTAACAAACGATTCAAATGCCCTTAATTTATGCGGGATTGCGGGAATTATTTCCGCAAATGGAGATTGCAACCCAATCCCACTAAGACAGAAGTGTCCTGCTTCCATTTGTACAACAAGATGGCCAACTATCAACCTCAAATCCATTTTGGGGATAGACTCCTTAACTATAATAAACACCCAAAATACTTAGGTATTACACTTTACAGAAAGCTAAACTTTAAAGAGCATCTTACTTAGACTGCTGCAAAACTCAGAACACGAAACAACATCCTGCAAAAGCTCTGCGGCACTACATGGGGCTCCTCAACACCCACACTTAGATCGACAGTATTAGGATTGGTATACTCCGTAGCGGAATACTGTGCACCAGTGTGGATAAACAGTCCACATACTCACCGTGTTGATGTTGAACTCAACCAAGCCATGCGAACTATATCGGCCACAATCAAGGCAACGCCCACTTACTGGTTACCAGCTTTGAGTCATATAGCTCCACCACCCATCCGCCGGGAACATGCCCTTGTCAGAGAATTTACAAAAATCAATACTAATACTGAGCTCCGCTCCCATGTCGGAACTTCCGCCAGAGACATAAATAGGCTCCGTTCAAGACACCCGCCTCTAAAAACAGCAAAAAGGCTAGTAGATCAAAACTTTGGAGAGAACAATTGGAGAATAACGCTGCACCAGCTAACTGGAACATGCCATGTATTACAAGCAAACCTGAGGGCTTCAACCAACTCACTTTTCCGATTCACTTTTTAGATGGGGTAAAATACATTCACCAAATTGCAACTGCGGCGCCGAAAGGCAAACAGTAAAACACATGCTAGAGGAATACCCGATTAGATCCTATAACGGCAACCCTTTGGATTTCCTGGCTGCTACAAATTAGTCAATCGAATATACTTATAATCCAGATGTTTGTTTGTAGAATAATATTTTTGTATTTACTGTTGTTTGTAATTTATATAATTTATATATATATATATATATATATATATATATATATATATATATATATATATATATATTTATATATGTATGTATATATATGAACCTGTGATGTAGCCATACGCTAAATAAAATAAATAATAGTAAATTCAAGTTCTATCGGTTTCCAATTTCTAAGCACAAATTAATGCAAGGAGAAAAGTGGACGTATATTATAATAAATCAAAAGTAAATAACATAACCTAAATTCTGTTTTCTTACGCCCGATTTCGTAATAAATTTGACGTGAACATTAAATTAAAGTTCACTTTAAGTGTAAATTTCAATAATATAAAGTTCACTTTAAAGTGTAAATTTCAATAATAATCATGTTGGTTTAAGTTTGTTCAATTTAGTCTAAAGTGAACATTAGTTAGTGTTCTTCAGGTTATTATTATGAAATCAGACGTTAATGTCGCTCCAAAATATTAATATAATATGCAATTATTATTTGTATTTTACAGTGAATAGTTGGTTGAAAAGGTATTTTATGATATATTTTCTGGAATTCAGTTTTTATTATTGCATCCATTAAGCAATAATTTAATATATAATTTTATTTACTACGTACAATGTTTACCATTTATTAACCTCATAACCTCAATCTCAAATATCAAATAATAAAATCTAAAAGAAAAAAATATACATACGAAGTTTTACAGTTAAAAATTAATTCAAAATTTCATTATTTTTAATAATTATTTAATTATTTCGAAAGTTAATTACTTTAACACTAATTAACACTAATTATTGTATGAAATAAACAAATTAATTATGCTAAATGAGACCAATTGTGTCGCAAATTCCTCAGCAGAATGTAGTAGGATCTGGTTACCAATATTGAAAGACAAAGCTATTAATAAGAAAATACCAGTATTAGTAAGTCAGTAACATATAGTATACAAATAATATACAACAAATATATCATTTATGTTTTTTAAATAACGAAACATATAAAATCAGAATTTTGGTGTATATTGAAGGTAAACTTATAACTTAAACACGAACAAATACTTACCATGTCGGCATAGTATTATGAGGTTTTTTTCCTAGTTTTCCCTCATAATTTACTATGGAATCACTAACAGGAGAATTTTACTGTCATCATGTCATGTGTTTGTCTTTTTAAAGACGAATTACATGCTATGATTTTTTTCTGACGGACGGATTTTGAGAACGATTTCCGAAGTGGAAATCTAAACGTCAATAAACGTATTTTTATCTTTAAGTGTGGCTTATTCCCAGTTAAATAGTAATTAATTATTATATGGAGCTGAGACTTGGACATTAAAAAAATGCAACAAAACAGCAGCGAAAAAGGAAATAGAGACAGAAATTTGTGCCCATGGAAATCATTGGTTTGACGATGAATGCAAGAATGAAATAAAAGAAAAAATCTTCGAAAGAGCTTACACCCACATTGAGATGAAGCCATCGGTAAAAATTAAATAAACAATAGTGCTGTTTCAGTTTTTTCCTGCGTGTTTTTTGTTTCGATTCTATCGTTTAGTTTTTAAATTTTCGTAGAGTGTTTTTAACATCTTTTACAAAACCTACAAATTGTTTTTGTAAGTATGAACCCTTTTGGTTATTTACTTATTTTTTACATCGTTTTATTTTTATTTGTAGTGAACTGATGATGCTTTTGAAAACTAAAAAGCGAAACGTATTCGATTAAATCAATGAAGTAGTTGACGACTTTCATTTGCCTATTATTGACCGATACAACCTCTGCTATTCAACTATTGAATATTTTTTAAATTTAATCAACGGTCGTATTTTTTGCTATGTCTACATATATATATATATATATATATATATATATATATATATATATATATATATATATATATATATATATATATAACCTAAACAGAGAGAAAGAATTCAGAGCATTCTATAAGAATTATTCAAGGCAACCACAAGACAATGCAGAAGTCAGAATAGCGACCTATTTACAACAAGAAAAGATGTATTGAATAGATGGGTGGAACACAACCAGGCACTTATATAGAGGAAGAAAAAGAAAACATAGAAGATAAAAGAGATGAGGTATAATGAACAGACAAGAGGGAAGAGGAACCACCAACGATTCTTGAAGTTAACGATGCAGTTAAAAAACTAGCCAGAAACAAATCACCCGGAATAGATAATCTTCCAGCTGAACTATATAAAAAAGGTAGCCAGGATCACCCGCTAACGTGGGAATAAAAGATTCGAAGCATAAGCAAATATTTATTTGATTGACCAACTGTTATTAGAGCTAAATTAAGATCTCAACAATTTGTTCGTACAGTTCCTATATTTAATTCTCGGATACACTGACCGGAGGACTAGAATTTTAAATACTAATAAAGAAATAAAATGGATACAAAAAAATGGAATGTACAAAAGCTGAGAGATGTGACTATTGCAGAACGGTACTCGGAAAACATCACCAACAGGCTAAGGAATCAAAATGTAAATGACGAATGCCAGACAGATATAGACTCCTCTGGACCAGAATAAAGGAAGACATTAAAACAGCAGCGAAAAAGGAAATAGAGACAGAAATTTGTGCTTATAGAAATCATTGGTTTAACGATGAATGCAAGAATGAAATAAAAGAAAAAATGAAGCCTACAAAAAGTTGATTACCCGACGAACTAGAACAACAGTAAAAATTACCAGACATAGAGAAGAGAAAAAAGAGGATACACAAAAAAAAAGGAAACCACCTAAATGAGAAATTTAAATATATATAAAACCTTAACAGAGAGAAAGAATTCAGAGCATTCTATAAGAATTATTCAAGGCAACCACAAGACAATGCAGAAGTCTGTTACAACAAGAAAAGATGTATTGAATAGATGGGTGGAACACAACCAGGCACTTATATAGAGGAAGAAAAAGAAAACATAGAAGGTAAAAGAGATGAGGTATAATGAACAGACAAGAGGGAAGAGGAACCACCAACGATTCTTGAAGTTAACGATGCAGTTAAAAAGCTAGCCAGAAACAAATCACCCGGATAGATAATCTCCCAGCTGAACTATATAAAAAAGGTAGCCATGATACCATAATGGCATTACAGCGGCTTATGAAAGAAACATGGACACAGAAAACCCTCCCCAATGATTGGAATACTTTGCACCATGCACAAAAAAGAAGATATATTTGAATACTATAACCATAGTGGAATTACGCTTCTAAATGCAGCATATAAAATATTTTCCACAGTAATATGTAATCATATGGCACCATATGCAGAACGGATAGTAGGAAAATACTAAAAAACTAACTTTTGAAAAAGTTGAATGTAGAGTACGAATTCAAGTGGAACTGTCTGAACCTCTTAAAACAAATAACGTGCTGCGCCAGGGAGACCTTCTCCCCTGTATACTGTTCAGTCTGGCTCTAGAAAAAGTAATACATACGTCACAAATCACAACCACTGATTCAATATACACTGTGTCTGTAAAGTATAAAACAAATTCTTTTTTAGCTAAACAGAGCATTTTAAGAAACAATCCTGAAACACGTCGATTTTTTATTTTAGTTTACCGTATTTTAAAATAATATTCTAATATACAGGGTGAATTACTTTAGAGTAATGACGTCACCGTCATTTTTTTAAATGGAACACCCCCATTTTGTCTCAATATTCGGATTACTCTAGCTGAGTTGATTCCAAAAATTTATCACATGTTGATTCAAATTAGTACAGGGTGGACAAAATACAATAGTTTTGTGTGTATGTTCATAAAGTAACGCGTTAGTTAAAGTAACAATATTATCAAACATACTTATTGTCTAGCGGAGAGATTATGATGAAATACATGACTTTATAAATGTAAAAAACAAATTACGTAAAGTACATAGGTACGAGATATCCCCTTAAAAACTCAAGGTACGTTGCCCCGTTTAAATTACCTTCGATAAAGTATGGTCCAATGATTCGATTTCTTACAATTGCAGCCCATACATTTATCTTTTGCGAGTATTGTGCATGATGCTCACGCATCTAGTGAGGGGTTTTATCTTATTAAGTAGGCTAATACCTTTTGTAGAAAATTTCATAGAAGAATAATAAGACGGATAAAAAAAACTAGATCGATCATAGATCAGATTATTACTCTAAGGCTGCTAATTGAAAAAGAATGGGAATTTAATAGGACTATGTTTAATCTCGTTATAGATTTCCGACAAGTATAAAAGAGTATTAAAAGAGATTATATCGTCAGCTTAATTAGAAAACCACGTAAGTCCCGAAAAATCAGTTTTCGGTTTTTGTCGGCATATGACTCACAAGAATGATCCACACAACTACAAACCTCATATCTTACAAAAAATTCTAAGTTCCTAAAAAAGGCATATTTCAAACCTCGTAACGTTTAATAGGGAATTTTCGTTTTGCACAGCTGGTAACTCCCTTCCTCCAACAGTCTGTTTACATGCAACAAGTGGGCCGCTGTGTAGTGCTTTGTTTGTTTACTGGATAAATATTGTTTTATTTGTGTGTACAAGCTACTTGTATGTATTCTCGTAAGGTAAGAGCTAAGTTATTATAAAATACTAAAATAATAGTATATCTTTAGGTAACTGTTGCATCATTTTACAATCAAACTTCATCAAGGAGTTATGAGGTTTGTTTTTTAAGGTTGTTCGTCTAGTTTGAGGTTATGTCTGGAGTTACTTGGTCTGAAAGTTTAGAACTATATTGTTTCATCCTTAATGAATTTCCTGTTATTATAACCATTAGCTAAGATGTACGTTCTAGAAAATAAACACTCATATATTTTTTATAGTTAACTGGACAAGAATTTTACGTACTTTTTTACTCAGTATATAACTGAATAGGTCCTGTTCGATGTGAGATACGGGTTCTGCGTTAAAGTGGTATTAGGAGTTACGTGTTCTGCTATGTTGGTTTTAAAGGAGTTACAAGGTTTGCAGATGTGAATAACTTAAAAACAATGCAAAAAGAAGAGTTATGAGGTTTTTTTTATAATCTTGCTAAAATACCAAAATAAAAAGACTTACATTATTCCTTAAATATTTTATAATTAAATTTTTTTTTTCACAATGTCAACCAGAAAAGATGTTATTATGGCAATATTGAAAAAGAAACAAGACGAAAATGTGTTGCAAAAAAGTAACAAAAATTCCTTCTTACAATCCACCAATGTTATTTTAAAAGAAAACTCTGCTTGCAAACCTTCAAATTCCACCATATATACAGAACCAACAGTAAAAGTTGATATTTTGGGTAGTTGCATTGATGAATCTTTAGTTACTTTAACACAAAATCAAGAACTAAACATTGTTCAGAAAACTGATGAAAATTCTTTACTACAATCCACCAATGTAATTTTAGAAGAAAACTTTTTAGGCCTATACCAACCTTCAACTTCTACCCCACATGCAAAAAAATAGTAGAATTCGATCTTTTGGGTACCTAGTTGCTTTGATGAAAATTTACTTGTTTTAAAGCAAGATGGTACTATGTCAGACATTTACAATCTATTAAAAGCTCCACCAATAAGCATCTCAGGTTTAAGTGACTTAGCTAATGCTAGTATAAGTGATCAACTGGATGAAACTGTTGAAGAAGTAGGTATGAAGCCTGTGAATGGAAATGTTCTTTTAGAGATAATGGTAGGACCTGACAAAACCTCCCCTATAGACATAGATCAAGAAGAGATTAGGCCTACTCAAAATGAAGATGTCGAAGAACATAATCAAGAAGCAGATGAAGATGAAGATGACCCTCAAGATGTGGTAGCGTTAAATGTTGAAGAAACTGATGAAAATTGTAAGGCAAAGAACCGGAAACGCAGAAAAAGGCACCAAGTTCATGAAAGCGATTGGCAGTATAAAAAAGCGAAAATGTCCCGAGAAAAAGGAGAAGAGTATGTTGGAAGAAAGCTTGTCAACGGAAAAAGTCGCTTTGTAGTAAAAAAACCAAAAAGAGAAATGAGAGCAGTAGAATGTAAATGTAAAAGCCCTAAATTTGAGTGTAAAATGCTGTCGGAAAATACAAGGAAAAGGCTATTTACTCATTTTTGGCAAATGTCATGGGATGCTAAAAAAATGTATATTAAAGGACTAACTGATGTTTGTCTACCTGAGAGAGCTCGAGATCGAAAAGAAACAAACAAGTCAAGGAGGAAAGTGTCTTTTAAGTTTCATTTAAAAGTTGGAAATGAGAAGGTTCGCGTTTGTAAGTCAACTTTACTCAGAACTCTGGGAGTTGGAGACTGGATGACATTGAATTGGTTAAAATATATAGTAGAGGATGAAAATGAAATTGATGAAGAAAATAGTCTGTCAGAAAATGAGACTAATAACTGCAATAAAATACCCAGCAGAGATGAGGGGAAAAAAAGGAACAGACAGGAGAGCTTAGTTGAACAATACAACTTAAAAGAGTTTTTGCAAAGCATGCCATACGTCGAATCTCACTACTACAGAACCAGCTCAAAGAAACTACACCTTGAACCAATTTGGACATCAAAGGCACAGCTTTATGACGTATACAGTAAGAGCTGGTGTAATGAAAAAAATATTAACGCACTGTCTATGTGCTCTTTTCATAAAGCATTCAACGATATGAATCTGTCATTGTATAGACCCAAAAAAGATCAGTGCGACATGTGCTGTGCTTTTAAGTTAAAGCACATATCGGAGGAATCATTCAACGAACACCGACAAAGAGCAGAATCGGCGAGAACAGAAAAAAACAAAGATAAAGAAGAGAAGGAATTCGTGTTTACAGTCGACTTACAGTCGCTTTTATTAAGTCCAAAGTCAAATGCATCCTCTTTGTATTACAGAAGCAAACTCGGTGTACACAATTTATGTATTTTCAATTTAAAAACAAAAGAAGGATATTGCTATATCTGGAATGAGAGTGAAGGGGATTTGACGGCTAATGAGTTTGCCAGCAGCTTGTGTTATTTTGTTTCTTCCCAAATTCTTAGGACTAAGATGATCTTTCGTTGTGTTATAAAATGTCTTTTTGGATAATAAAAACTTGTTCACTGAGTCACTTTAGTTATTAGAGAGTTATTGCAACGTCAACATAAAGGCTAACTTTAATAAAGAAGCGTTGCGTTGAAAAAAGGGCGTTGCAATAACTCTCTATTACTTGTCTGTTTCCACATTTATTTTAACTTAATATTAATTTTTAATTTTTATTTTGGCATATTCTATAACTCCAGTAAAATTGGTAAGTCATACTCTTTCATGAAGAAACAAACATCGTAACTCCTCAGAACATAAAGTGTAACTCCAAAGTTAACTGATATCAAACCAAGTAATTCACATAAACAAACCAAATCAAAACTGAATTAACATTTGATATTGTTGTGGTTATTTGTGAGCACTTTGTTAGCAGGAAACAGCCGTTGATCTCTACATAGCGTTCAAAACCTTGAGAGAGAACAGTTTTTTTGCTCTCCTGTAAAGTTTCTCTTTTGGCAGTTACGTGGTTTTCTAGTTGAGTCTACGATATGTAAAATGCAATGGACAAACTTTCAGTTCCAAACAAAAATTTTTTAGGGCGTTAAAATATGTGTAAATGGCTGTAGATCCAGAGTACGGATAGGTAATAAACTGTAAAAAACAGTTTAAAATAAACAGTAGACCAAAACAAAGAGACGCACTGTTACGTCTACTTTTTAATAGAATCTGAAACACTCAATACTCCGGGAGTATTGGATTTTAGGAAGTGTAGAACTTCCAAATTTCAGAAGAACTGAAGGAGAAGTGATAAAAAAAAATACTAAAAATAGGGCTAAGCTCAGAGGAACAAATTTAAATGGCCAAAGAGACACTAAATCTCAAGTGAGTGTTCGGGCTAGCTTCAATGCACTGGATTGTGGCTTTAAAGATACAAACAACAATAACAAGAGATAATGAGCTAATGAAACAAGAAAGAAATGAGACCTGGTAATATCAAACGTGATACAACTGAAGAAGGTCACTGGGAATAAATTTATAGAAAGAGAACAATAAGAAGAGAAAAGAAGGGCGCCAACTCAACGATAGTTGAGATTTTGAAGTAACAAATGAATCTGGAGATAATACTCTGAAATACAAAAATACTAAATAATAATCTTGTTTTGCTATGTTATATACTGGTTAGTAGAACTGAAATAAAACTCAAAATAGCAACAATAAATATATTTATAAAAAATGTATATAGGTATATGTGTATAAACAATTTACATATAATGCAAAGCCAAATAGCAGTGGTAGTGGATGGTGTACACATACAATGGGACCTAATAGCCCCTCAACAAACGAATAGTCACTACCACTGGCCAAATAAAATATGAAATATTAGTATAAACCAAGAATAGTCCGTAAGGTAGCCTAAGTCTTAACACAAAAAGGTCGTAATTTAAATTTAACTAATTCAACTAAAATGAGATACAAATTACAATATTGTAAAGATATCAAACTTAATAAATCTATTACAATTATTATATTATATCCAAAAAGTGAGTCTTCAATACTCTTTATATAATGTTTAAAAAAAAAACCTGAAATTTATTTCCCTTCCCCAAAATCAAAATTCTATTGTATCAAAAAACAATATTATATCAAAAAAATGAGTTTGGTCAAACCCTTTACATCCTTAGTAAAAAAACCTAATAAAAACATGAAAGGTATTTTCTTCTCTCCCAATAATATCAAAATTATATTATATCAACAATTAAATTATCACAAAGGCATTTACCTTATCATATGCATATGATGAGTTAACAGTAAATAGATAGTAACAAAAAAATTACACAGTCAAACAGCTTATCTTTACAGCCCCATAAGTCCATAGGAAAATTTCTCTTGGCACGGTTACATCAGTTTATGGCTGTAAAGACGAATCCTGGGCACAAAACCACAACCAGTCACTGGTCTCTGGGTGACAGCAAAATCCACGGGTTACATACACAAGTTGCTAACTATATAAGGATTCAAAGTTACTAATATCCTTGAGGGAATATTTTCAAGAGAATACTCTCAAGTGAAGTGACGGAATCTAAAAAGGTTATGTAATTTAATAAATGTAATTTAATAGGTGTAGCAGCATGGATTGACTGCACCAAAACAAAACATCAAAACATTAGGTATTAGGTTGTCAACATGTCAAAATTTCCGAAGTTCATTTCGTAGACATGACAGGCTTGCGCCATGAAATGAACATGCGCAGAATACAGAAGGCTGTAGCACATTTGTAGAACCTTTTATATTCCACCAAAAAAGTTAGAGAAAAAAAAGAACCAAAAAACTTAATGATAACGACATGGACTAAAACAGAATTTAATTTTGACTATATAAAAATGACCTTCTGTTCTTTGCAAGTAAATCAGGGAAATTTTATATTTAGATTATTTCGGAACTCAAAAATAAATCTCTAAAGAAATACTAAGCTACAATGATAAATTTGATTGTATGATAAAGAGATAATACGTATAAAATGATTTACTTACATGGAGCCGCAGCACGCTAAAAAAATCTTCCTTTTATGTGGAACTTATAAATATTGATTTTTAAAATTTACTTATTATTATGAATATATCTATTTTATATATAAATTAATTTATTTTTCCCCAAATTATTTTTCTGCTCCAATTCCGTCACTTTGAAGGTGAAAATTTTTACCGGTTGACGTGGCTGCGTATGAGTTCTGACCAAAACTAAAACTTCTTTCGCACAACCTCGATCTTCCTTTCAAAGCGCTAACAGCGCGTGGGTGGAGAAATGTCGATTTAAAAATCGATCACAGGCGGGTTATAAGAAAATTTCTTGGGGGGTTTAAATTGGACTAGTCAGTAGCGTAAACGCTACATTCTCCCTTATCTCCAGCAAAAAAAAGGAACTTTTTTTTTTGTGGCAGAACGATCTAACGCTGGGTCGACAATGAACGTTGATACGTTAAAATTGAACATTTTCCTCATCAGTCAACCATTTGCTCAGGAATTGGAACAAAATCAAGGACGAAATAAAAATATGGAACGAAGAATATGAGACGAAGTCATACATTTTTTTTAATGAGATAATGTATGTTAATTTAGTATAAACCAAAGATATAAAAAATATACATTTTAAGTTTAATTCTATAACCTTACAGCTCAAGTTAACTTTTAACACTACTTATCTACATTCTCAAGTATTTATAAAAACAACCATCGTTAAAACTACATTATAGATGTGTATTAACAATCCCTAACACAATATCTCCAAGAACCATTCATAACAACGAAATTCAAACAAAGTCCTATGAACTTTACCCAACGTTGACACTGGAGCGACCCGATTCTATTCGTCACCATAGAGTTCAATGAGGGCCTAATTACTCAGAACTAGTTGAAGTTACAAACCTAAACATATATATGGTTCGGGATATCAACAACATATTGAAAATTCGAAGTAAAAGATAATACAATACACCTACTTGCTTTAGCAGCGGTAGAAAAACACACAATCGGTAAAGGTTGCTAGTGCCTTAGATACTAGCAAGCCCACTATACTCATGGTATAGGGTATGCTAAAAAAAAAGGTAAGTAAGATAACTGCAATCCCAACTCATAGTAAAGGATATGCACAAAAGGGAAAAGATAATTGCACGTCCAGATCTACTCATGGTAGAGGATATGCACAAAACTCACTTCTACCAGCTATACACTTGGTAGAAGGAAAGATAAAAGAGATCCTAACTGTAATACCTAAACTGTACTATTGACGTGTTCCAATTCTTTACTCACGACAAGAACAGTAAAGGACAGATTTTTAGGACTCTATAATCAAGATAAAGATAAGATATATATTCATAAGATATAGATAAGAAATAAACTTATCCAGGTGAAGGTAAAGATAACTAACTTTAGGTAAAGGTATGAGATAAACCAATTAAGGTAAAGGTACGAGATAAACTCAATTAAGGTAAAGATAAAGATACACTCAAGGTAAAGGTACGAGATAAACTCAGTCAAGGTACGAGATAAACTCAAGGTAAAGGTACGAGATAAACTCAATTAAGGTAAAGATAAAGATACACTCACATCTACCAATCCGTATGAATGGTAGGGAGACAGGTAAACAAACTGTATACAATAAGATATGTTAAAAAAATCAAATACTTTCAAAGATAATAGCACAGTAGATTACCTCCAAGTTAAACAGACTTACTTACTGCTGAATATCAGAACGATCCAATTCTAAATGACACATTCTAATTTCAACCTAAGAGACACTCAAGGAACAACTAATATGTATTGATATATTTCTGAGCCAAGTGAGGGCACACATCCAGGGTGATCAATCCTGAACCCACGCTAAAACACCGACACAGTAAGTGAATATGAATGCATAAGCTTTATGGCCATAGTCTACGTACGAGCCTATGCAAACATCAATAAAAGAAAATGATAAAGTGTTTCCTAATTATCTCTGTAAACATCTATTTAACTCAGAACTCAAGATGGGGAAAGTTCCATATATCCATCCTGTACTCCTATGATATGCAATTTGACTTTTAAGAGAAAACAAACAACAAAATTAACAAGTCCATATACTAAGATAATAAGTAACATTAAGATAAGATAAAAAAAAATAGAAGGCAAAATAGCAAAACATCTTATGGTTTTTGCCAGGTAAACAAAATAGATAAACAGATCTTAAACAACCAAACTGGTACAGAAGTGATAAGGGACCAATGAGATCTAACGATATAAAGTTGAAATGGAAAATCAATCCGTCGATAACTATCCATTTAACCTGGTTGGGGAAGATTTGTCGGTTTGCATGTAGCACAGATTTTGCATTTAGCGATATAGCTACGTACAGTTTGACGCATCTTCGGCCAGTAATAAAGTTCAGATATTCGACGGAAAGTTTTGTAGAAACCAAAATGAGCTGCAGTAGGATGGTCCTGAAAAGTGGCCAAAACCTCTGCTCTATTAATAGTTGGAACGACTATCTTCCAATCCGACATTCCAGTAAGGGCATCCATGGAACTTAAGACATGTTTATACAAAACACCATGTTCAACTTTAAAATCGGGAAATTTACCTGGTACATTCTGTACATCATAAAACATTTTTCGATACCAGTCATCTGGTTGGACGGTTGGAATACAGACTCTCAACTCATACTCTAATTCAGGAGCTAACAGATGCTCTACCTTAAAGACTGACCTTTTTACACAACTGAGAAATATACAAGAGAATGAGTAAAAGTAGGCAAAGTTTAACTTACTCTCTGACTCCAAATTAATATTCTGAAGGGATACCTATACCAGTAATGTTTAATTGTTTTGGTCCAGTTATGAAATCCAATGACATATACTGCTACAACACCCTAAGAAATCTAAAATTTCAAAACTGTTATTTTGAGGTAGTGACTCAACTTATTGGCTACTCCGGACTTGTAAACATATGTGAAATAGTTAACTTTAAGTTCTTTAAATTTTTAATGAATTTATTATTTAGCTAAAATAGTTATTTAACAAATCAAAACAAAGTAATTTATTCAGTCTACACAGTATATAGCAAAACAAGTCGATTTAAGATATAGATATAAGGTAATGTCCAAAAAAATTGAAGTACAAAACTAAACGTTAAAATGAAAATCTAAAAACACAACCAGGGAAAACCACAACAACCCAAGATCAAAACCAAAAATTAAAGGAGATATATATATATATTTTTTTTAAAGGCAGAAGTGGAAAAGAAGCCCCACGTTGGGCGCCAATTGAAACGCTCAATACTCCGGGAGTATTGGATTTTAGGAAGTGTAGAACTTCTAAATTTCAGAAGAACTGAAGGAGAAGTGATGAAAAAAAAATACTAAAAATAGGGCTAAGCTCAGATGAACAAATTTAAATGGCCAAAGAGACACTAAATCTCAAGTGAGTGTTCGGGCTAGCTTCAATGCACTGGATTGTGGCTTTAAAGATATAAACAACAATAACAAGAGATAATGAGCTAATGAGACAAGAATGAAATGAGACCTGGTAATATCAAACGTGATACAACTGAAGAAGATCACTGGGAATAAATTTATAGAAAGAGAACAATAAGAAGAGAAAAGAAGGGCGCCAACTCAACGATAGTTGAGATTTTGAAGTAACAAATGAATCTGGAGATAATACTCTGAAATACAAAAATACTAAATAATAATCTTGTTTTGCTATGTTATATACTGGTTAGTAGAACTGAAATAAAACTCAAAATAGCAACAATAAATATATTTATAAAAAATGTATATAGGTATATGTGTATAAACAATTTACATATAATGCAAAGCCAAATAACAGTGGTAGTGGATGGTGTACACATACAATGGGACCTAATAGCCCCTCAACAAACGAATAGTCACTACCACTGGCCAAATAAAATATGAAATATTAGTATAAACCAAGAATAGTCCGTAAGGTAGCCTAAGTCTTAACACAAAAAGGTCGTAATTTAAATTTAACTAATTCAACTAAAATGAGATACAAATTACAATATTGTAAAGATATCAAACTTGATAAATCTATTACAATTATTATATTATATCCAAATAGTGAGTCTTCAATACTCTTTATATAATGTTTAAAAAAAAACCTGAGATTTATTTCCCTTCCCCAAAATCAAAATTCTATTGTATCAAAAAAAAATATTATATCAAAAAAATGAGTTTGGTCAAACCCTTTACATCCTTAGTAAAAAAAAAACCTAATAAAAACATGAAAGGTATTTTCTTCTCTCCCAATAATATCAAAATTATATTATATCAACAATTAAATTATCACAAAGGCATTTACCTTATCATATGCATATAATGAGTTAACAGTAAATAGATAGTAACAAAAAAATTACACAGTCAAACAACTTATCTTTACAGCCCCATAAGTCCATAGGAAAATTCCTCTTGGCACGGTTACATCAGTTTATGGCTGTAAAGACGAATCCTGGGCACAAAACCACAACCAGTCACTGGTCTCTGGGTGACAGCAAAATCCACGGGTTACATACACAAGTTGCTAACTATATAAGGATTCAAAGTTACTAATATCCTTGAGGGAATATTCTCAAGAGAATACTCTCAAGTGAAGTGACGGAATCTAAAAAGGTTATGTAATTTAATAAATGTAATTTAATAGGTGTAGCAGCATGGATGTCTGCACCAAAACAAAACATCAAAACATCAGGTATTAGGTTATGTCAACATGTCAAAATTTCCGAAGTTCATTTCGTAGACATGACAGGCTTGCGCCATGAAATGAACATGCGCAGAATACAGAAGGCTGTAGCACATTTGTAGAACCTTTTATATTCCACCAAAAAAGTTAGAGAAAAAAAAGAACCAAAAAACTTAATGATAACGACATGGACTAAAACAGAATTTAAGTTTGACTATATAAAAATGACCTTCTGTTCTTTGCAAGTTAATCAGGGAAATTTTATATTTAGATTATTTCGGAACTCAAAAATAAATCTCTAAAGAAATACTAAACTACAATGATAAATTTGATTGTATGATAAAGAGATAATACGTATAAAATGATTTACTTACATGGAGCCGCAGCACGCCAAAAAAATCTTCCTTTTATGTGGAACTCTTATAAATATTGATTTTTAAAATTTACTTATTATTATGAATATATCTATTTTATATATGAATTAATTTATTCTTCCCCAAATTATTTTTCTGCTCCAATTCCGTCACTTTGAAGGTGAAAAATTTCACCGGTTGACGTGGCTGCGTATGAGTTCTGACCAAAACTAAAACTTCTTTCGCACAACCTCGATCTTCCTTTCAAAGCGCTAACAGCGCGTGGGTGGAGAAATGTCGATTTAAAAATCGATCACAGGCGGGTTATAAGAAAATTCCTTGAGGGGTTTAAATTGGACTAGTCAGTAGCGTAAACGCTACAAATCCTGGAGAAAGTAGTAACAACAGCACAAATTAGAAGAAAACTACTGACAGTAAATGGACAAACATTACTACTAGCATACGCAGATTGACATTGACATTGACATTGTGAGAAAATATATATATATATATATATATATATATTATATATATATAAACACAGTTTATTAGGGTTGCAGTCAGTGTAATAAACTCTGTGTTATTTGTTTATATCGACAGTCAATAATATCCAGTATTTCTTATATATAGATAAATATATAGATAAATATATATATATATATATATATATATATATATATATATATATATATATAATTGTATGACTGAGGTAATTGAATCTACTTCTTGTAAGACATACTTGTATGACTTTATATAGCAAGCGTTTCTAGTGAATTAACATTTGTACCTTCGGTATTGTCTTACTCACTTTTTCTAAGAACTTCTTTAACAACTTCTTAATTTGTTCAATACCGCAGTGACTCTTAACCTAAGCGAAGAACATTAATTGGCTTTTTATGTTGTTCAGATATTTTAATTATTTTTGATAAAACATAGTTACTTATTTTTTCCTGGTAATTATTTTTATTTTATTAATATAGCAAATTGACTGTTGGAAAAAATTATAGAAGTATCTTACTATCAACAATTACCATCACTTAAATAAAAGAATGTATATTATTGTTTTAAACTTAATTTAAGCGATTTTTTATGTCATTATTATCTTTTAGTGAGGTCAATAGTAAGTTTGCACTTTTATAAAATTTTATTATGGTATTATATTGCCTATATTTTCAACTTTATTTTAAATATGAACAAAATACACTTTCTTATTTTTATTAATTATTATCAATTATCTCTAAAAGTATAATGTATTTGATAAGAAGTAGATTATTGACTACAGATATAAAATAATTTTAAATTTGACTCGATCGAATTTTCACTTAAATTTTTTTATTTATTTTCAAAGGTTCTGATCTTTTAGCAGATTCCTGCAAAATTGTTTAAAATTTTCACTTATTTTAAATACTTGTTTTGTTATATTGTCTTCATACAGTCCATCTTTTTGTTGTTTAGGTACCCTGTCCGCTTCGATCCTCATCATAGTTATTAACATCTTAGAAGATGTACTGTGGTCCAGTAGAAGATGTACATTGAGCTTCAGCAGTCCACATAGTTTAAATATGTATAATATTTCTTTACTAGTCGCGGTCACCTGTTACATAATATACTGCCTCAGTATACTGTTTGTTGAGAAGCTTTTTCGTAATGTCTACCCACTCCTGTGGAGATCAGCCGCGTTGGTGTTGACTCTGAGGCCTTAATCCTTATACCACCAGCCACTTCATTTTAATCGCTTCAATAAATATGATAAAAGAATTTTAAAATTCTAGAGTAAACAGTACTAGAGAGAAGCTGATTGGAATTAATTTCATGCAGAACTGAGACATTCTCGCGAAGAGGGGTACATGGAATTCGAAGCAGTTATCTCCATGTTTACATTTTAAAAGCATTTATGAGTGGTATATTTGATTCTTTTGGCTGACCATGTTTTGCATGCATATATAATATGGAAAATAACAGAGTTGAAACGAGTCTCTTCTGGTTTTTTCTAGTATGATAATTAAACCAATGATTGAACTAATGGTGATTAAGACATACCGAACCATTTTCACGGATTTTGGAGCCACGTGTTTCTTCTCCTTTCTGATTAGCAATGTGTTTTGGGAAAGACCAGATGGTAAAATATCGACAGGAAGGCCTAGAAAAAGGTGGAAAGACGCAGTCAGGGAAGACCTGGAGAAGATGGAAATAAGGCCATGGGAAATAATAGCACAGGATCGGAATCAATGGAAGGCAATAGTAAACGCGGCAAAAACTCACGAATAGTTGTAAAAGCCAATGATGATGATGATGATGTTTCTTCTCCTTCCTGACCTTCTACTTTTATCTATTTGTTCCCTTACAATCAACTGAAGTAGGCGGTACTTATTAAGTCTAAATAGGTGACCTACATATGACATCATCATCATTTTGGCTTTACAACCCTGTGTGGGTCCTAGCCTCCCCAAGAATTCTCTTCCAGTCGTCCCTATCCATCGCCTTCATCCGCCAAGCACGTATTTCCATATTGCTCATATATTGGTCTATGTTATCTAGGAATCTTGTTCTGGGTTTTCCTCTTCTTCTTTGACCAATAGGTCTATCAAGGAGCGTTTTTCTAGCTGGATCGGTTTGCTCCATCCGCATTACATGGCCTACTCACCTCAGACGTCCTATCTTAATGTGTTTTACGATATCTGGTTCCTGGTATATTCTATAAAGTTCGAAGTTGTATCGTCTTCTCCAGACACCATTTTCATTTACCGCTCCATAGATTCGCCTCAGTATTTTTCTTTCGAAACATCCTAACACGTTTTCATTGCTTTTTGTTAAAGTCCAGGTTTCTGAACCATATGTTAGGACTGGGCGTATTATTGTTTTGTAGAGTTTTACTTTTGTATTTCTTGATATAGCTGTAGATTTAAAAAGGAGATTAATTCCAAAATAGCATCTATTAGCCGTGCAAATTCTGCGGTTTATCTCTGCGGTAATGTCATTTTCAGTATTGACGAGCGTTCCCAGGTATACAAATTCGTTAACTGCTTCGATGACGTCGTTTTCTATAACATGTTGCCGTCGTATTTGTGGTTGCGGACCTACTTTCATGTATTTCGTTTTATTAATGTTTATTATTAAACCCATTTTTGTAGCCGCTTCCTTTAGTGCTACATTCGCCTCTCGTGCTGCGTTAGACTTACCTAGACCTAGATATGACTTGATTTAATTGTGATCATGATTTTTTTTTCTTTTTTAATTCTGTGGATTTCCTCTACATTGGTAATATGTTTGATCCAGGATATAAACGAAGAATGCCTCGGTTCACCAAAATTTTTAATGACCCAGTACATCTACATACCGATATAGTCCATACCGTCCGAAATGTCTAAAATATGTTTTTTTATTCTATCTGGTGAGGGTTTAAATGGAATGCCAATACTCATTGTAGTAGTCTTTATTAATGTTTTAGATGTAGATGATTTATTTCAACAATTTTAAAATCAGTATTTGAAATCTTTCTCACTAATACGCACAATGCATGTCAAGTAGATTTTAAAAGTTACAAAGACGAAAAATATATTTCTTAGCCCGCGAGATTTTACTTACTTTTCAGTTTCATTGGAGACTTTTTTTCCAACCAGGAGTATGACAGTTATACTCCAGTATAGTCTCATAAATAATATATTTGGTATTATAAATCTTCATCTTCTCGTAGCACTACAACTCGGGGTGGGTTTGGCTAACTGCACAACTCGCTTTCATCTCAAACGATCGTCCATGATAGTTGGGTCAGTGGATAGATCCATTGTTCTTAAATCTGTCCATATGTTATCTCCTCCTTGTATTCGTGGACGTCCTAAGGATATTTTTCGTGTTGGGGCTTAATTCCAGAATAATCTGGTTAGATGGTTATTAGAGAGTCTGTGGACATGGAATCTTAGACGTTAAGATTTATTTTCACGGAATAAACCGTTAACCCTAATTATCTGTTTGACGTCGGGATTTGTTCTCTTTTGGTATTGGTCAGTATTTCGGTCGTAATAAGGTCCAAAGATTCTTGAGAAAATTTGTCTCTCAAAAGATGTGATGTTGCCGCTTTAAGATATTTAAAACTCTCTACTATTTTAAAGTTATATCTGTCTATTGTTACATTTTGCCCTATTTTATCTCGCCTCTTTTGTCTGCTAGTGCACATATATTTGGTTTTCCCTTTTTTCGTCCATTGGTCTTTTTTTTGTTTCTATCTATGATTTATTAAGATTTATTTCTATTGGTTACTGTATTTCTCGCAATGTCAATGTCAATGTCAATCTGCGTATGCTAGTAGTAATGTTTGTCCATTTACTGTCAGTAGTTTTCTTCTAATTTGTGCTGTTGTTACTACTTTCTCCAGGATTCTATTAAAAAGTAGACGTAACAGTGCGTCTCTTTGTTTTGGTCTACTGTTTATTTTAAACTGTTTTTTACAGTTTATTACCTATCCGTACTCTGGATCTACAGCCATTTACACATATTTTAACGCCCTAAATAATTTTTGTTTGGAACTGAAAGTTTGTCCATTGCATTTTACATATAATCTCTTTTAATACTCTTTTATACTTGTCGGAAGTCTATAACGAGATTAAACATAGTCCTATTAAATTCCCATTCTTTTTCAATTAGCAGCCTTAGAGTAATAATATGATCTATGATCGATCTATTTTTTTTATCCATCTTATTATTCTTCTATGAAATTTTCTACAAAAGGTATTAGCCTACTTAATAAGATACTCGATAAGATTGTATATGCTGTATTAAGTAGGGGAATGCCTCTGTAATTGGAGCACTTGGTTTTGTCTTCCTTTTTATGGATGGGAATTATTCATGTGGGGAATTTTATGGGAAGAAATTTCGAGAAACTGGTACGGTTGAGAATGCACGGAAATCAGTTCATCCCTCTGCAAATGCTGATACAGCATTAGATGCTTTACTTAGTGCTAAAGAAGATGTGCCACTTCTGTGCGTAAAGTTAATCGCGATATCGGTGTTAGCAAAACAACGGTACACAAACTATTAAAGACTGAAAAATTGCATCCTTATAAACTCAAACTTCTGCAGGATGATCGCGATAGAAGAATGCAATTTTGCGAAGCAATGATGGATAGCTACCACCGAGACCCTCTCTATGTACAAAACATTATTTTTTCTGATGAGGCTATTTTCACGTTAAATGACGAGGTTAACCGTCAGAATTGTAGGCATTGGGCAAAAGAAAACCCCTCACTGGATGCGTGGGCATCATGCACAATACTCGCAAAAGGAAAATGTATGGGCTGCAATTGTAAGAAATCGAATCATTGGACCATACTTTATCGAAGGTAATTTAAACTGGGCAACGTACCTTGAGTTTTTAAGGGGATATCTCGTACCTATGTACTTTACGTAATTTGTTTTTTACATATATAAAGTCATGTATTTCACCATAATCTCTCCGCTAGACAATAAGTATGTTTGATAATATTGTTACTTTAACTAACGCGTTACTTTATGAACACACATAAAACTATTGTATTTTTGTCCACCCTGTACTAATTTGAATCAACATGTGATAAATTTTTGGAATAAGCTCAGCTAGAGTAATCCGAAAATTGAGACAAAATAGGGGTGTTCCATTTAAAAAAATGACGGTGACGTTATTACTCTAAAGTAATTCACCCTGTATATTAGAATATTATTTTAAAATACGGTAAACTAAACTAAAAAATAGACGTGTTTCAGGATTATTTCTTAAAATGCTCTGTTTAGCTAAAAAAGGATTTGTTTTATACTTTACAGACACAGTGTATATTGAACCAGTGGTTGTGATTTGTGACGTATGTATTATTATTATTATTACTTTTTCTAGAGCCAGACTGAACAGTATACAGGGGAGAAGGTCTCCCTGGTGCAGAACGTTATTTGTTTTAAGAGGTTCAGACAGTTCCACTTGAATTCGTACTCTACATTCAACTTTTTCAAAAGTTAGTTTTTTAGTATTTTCCTACTATCCGTTCTGCATATGGTGCCATATGATTACATATTACTGTGGAAAATATTTTATATGCTGCATTTAGAAGCGTAATTCCACTATGGTTATAGTATTCAAATATATCTTCTTTTTTGTGCATGGTGCAAAGTATTCCAATCATTGGGGAGGGTTTTCTGTGTCCATGTTTCTTTCATAAGCCGCTGTAATGCCATTATGGTATCATGGCTACCTTTTTTATATAGTTCAGCTGGGAGATTATCTATCCGGGTGATTTGTTTCTGGCTAGCTTTTTAACTGCATCGTTAACTTCAAGAATCGTTGGTGGTTCCTCTTCCCTCTTGTCTGTTCATTATACCTCATCTCTTTTACCTTCTATGTTTTCTTTTTCTTCCTCTATATAAGTGCCTGGTTGTGTTCCACCCATCTATTCAATACATCTTTTCTTGTTGTAACAGACTTCTGCATTGTCTTGTGGTTGCCTTGAATAATTCTTATAGAATGCTCTGAATTCTTTCTCTCTGTTAAGGTTTTATATATATTTAAATTTCTCATTTAGGTGGTTTCCTTTTTTTTTGTGTATCCTCTTTTTTCTCTTCTCTATGTCTGGTAATTTTTACTGTTGTTCTAGTTCGTCGGGTAATCAACTTTTTGTAGGCTTCATTTTTTCTTTTATTTCATTCTTGCATTCATCGTTAAACCAATGATTTCTATAAGCACAAATTTCTGTCTCTATTTCCTTTTTCGCTGCTGTTTTAATGTCTTCCTTTATTCTGGTCCAGAGGAGT
The DNA here is from genome assembly GCA_918026665.1 of Diabrotica balteata. Classification (NCBI taxonomy): domain Eukaryota; kingdom Metazoa; phylum Arthropoda; class Insecta; order Coleoptera; family Chrysomelidae; genus Diabrotica; species Diabrotica balteata. The sequence continues at coordinate 64,795,927 of OU898282.1, forward strand.
CTATATCTGTCTGGCATTCGTCATTTACATTTTGATTCCTTAGCCTGTTGGTGATGTTTTCCGAGTACCGTTCTGCAATAGTCACATCTCTCAGCTTTTGTACATTCCATTTTTTTGTATCCATTTTATTTCTTTATTAGTATTTAAAATTCTAGTCCTCCGGTCAGTGTATCCGAGAATTAAATATAGGAACTGTACGAACAAATTGTTGAGATCTTAATTTAGCTCTAATAACAGTTGGTCAATCAAATAAATATTTGCTTATGCTTCGAATCTTTTATTCCCACGTTAGCGGGTGATCCTTTAAATTGTAATTTAATAAATTGCTTATTATGCTTTAAATGGTCCTTAGATCGCTATCCTACTTTATTTTTCATATTCCTACATTTTGATGGTCTTCGAGCCAAATTTTAAACCAATCTTCCATCAGTTGCTAAACTCATTATACATTGAGGTAGAATGTCATCATTAACAAGATGTTAGAGCCTTTCCAAAGACGTTGCAGCTTCAGATAGTATGTAGCCAATACTCCTGCAAAGTACGAATACAAAATCTAATGCTGTCGTTTCAGAAAATTTCACACCGATATTTACGCTGTTTTTACATAAATTCATTTTTTCGTAACTTTTCTATAAATGCACTACTTAAAATGTATTATTTTAGGAGCACTTAACACAACATAAAGTAATATAGTCATATTTACATAGTCATATAAGTATAGTCAATTTTAAGCATTTTAGATTTAGACGTATTTGGATTGGCAATGGTTAACATATTTATTTTAAAATATATTTAGCTATATCAGTTATGTTTTAAATTATCGACGAAATATAAACATACATAGATCGTTTAAAGATATTCCTCCTATTAAGTCAACTATTATTTGTTTTAAAACTGTTTTACAAGAAACTGTTTAATATTCTACGAAATTTAATGTAGCGCTGTCACTAGTTGCTTGTTTTGAATAAATGATTTATATACTCATTTGTATTTTTTTTAAACTTTTTGAATAGTCACATATTGAAAAGTAATAAAGTAATATTTGTTTTATTTTAAATAAATCCTAATGGGATGTGAAACCTTAAACGGAAACAAAGTCACTTTAGGTAGAATGGTACATTTTTTATTTTTTTGACTCACGCTTATTTTCGAATTAAAATCAGAATGCTTTTGTTTCTCGTTTCCGTTTGGGGCTGTGCCGCCGCTTCAACAACAGGAAGCGTAATTAAAATAAATGATTTCTTCTCTTGTTTGATTTACGAAGTTTCATGGCGTGATGTCATGGTATACTTAAATATATTATGTGGGTGGATATTATTAGCATTATTACGATTTTTTACAGGACATCTCGAGGTCATGTCTGAAACATCCTATCCTTTAACCAATTATGGTGGGATAAAAATGCAAAGCAGCTTCTAACTCTTTTGTATTCAATCTACACGATCTGATTCTGATTTTTTCACATCTGATTCTTTTAAATAAAAAAACAGAAAATACTACTTAAATAAAATAATATAACTTTGTACCATCTAAAACTGAAAGTGTTTCCAAACATAATAATTAATTTTTGTGCTGTATTTCTTAGATAACAAGTTTTTTACACAATTGTTTATTTTAAAATATCAACCCAAATAAAATATTTTTACTGAGATTTTGCAGTCACTTCAAAATTCTCCAGATAAAGCAGATTTTAAGAAAAGTTTCAGAGAAATACCTTAGATATCTACTAACTCTTTTACTAGCTATCTTAATATCTCGGTTTCTTCTAATATCTAGGGCTTCCAATAGGTTGCTCAACTATTATTCTTATCATCCATTTAAATATACAATCAACCTCATATCTTAGGAAATCCTTAGGGAATTCCTTCTGTAACTTAGAAGTATTTGTGTTAAAAAATCCTACCCCCGTCTCCCCCAAATAATATATATATATATATATATATATATATATATATATATATATATCTTTTGTCGAGTTGAACGATTTACTCAATGGTGACCAATTAAGGTTCATTTCAAATAATAATATTGATAATATAGTTCTGCCGACTACCACACATTTGACTCCGTTGACTTCGTTATTGTCCCAATATTCTTCCTTACCATACTTTCATCATGTTACAGACAAACTTATTAAACTTTTTTGAAATATACTAGTTAAATTAGCAATAAAAAACGCTAAAACTGTCAGAAAATTATTTTCTATAACCAAAACATCTTTGACCCCTCTATAAAAATTTATTTTTGTTTACCACATGTCCTTTGTTGAATGTTATTCTTGTTAGATAGATCAAAGTGGGCGATCAGTCAGGCTTCAGATGAACCTCCAACCATACAAGCACACTTGATTAATTTATCTAAGCATACTTGTGCTCCGACACAACATGCTGACATGAAGTCAATTATTTGGCTAATAAATTATTTGTTGAATGGTGTATTTTTCAGGACGTAGACGTAGATGTTCTTGTTTCGAGTAAAATTCCTTGTTGAATGTAATTCCTGTTAGATAGGTCAGAGTGAGCGATCACTCAGGCTTTAGATGAACCTCCCACCATACGGATCTAAGCACACTTGATTAATTTATCTAAGCATACTTGTGCTCTGACACAACATGCTGACAAGAAGTCAATTTGTTGAATGGCGTATTTTTCAGGACGTAGACGTAGATGTCCTTGTTTCGAGTAAAATTCCTGTAAAGTGAAATCTTTTAACATACTCGTATCGCAATAATGTTTAAATTGTTTTACATTTAATATGTAATTCAATAGTTATTACGCCTTGTTAAGTGTTTCAATTTAGTTTCAATTGCTTACATTTTTTTACTGATGATGGTCTGACAAAACCGAAAACGTTCTAAATTTTAATCCGTTTGGATTGTTTCATAGAATCTTTCATGGAAATAATTTTAAATTTATACGAACTTACACAAAAAGTTTTTTGTGATATTTAATTTTAGTTTGGTAATGGACTGACAGTTGTCAATCCGTAATCTATTTTTGAATGAAACTATAACACTAGCAGAAACACAAGGTTTTTCTACTATGGATAAAATTTGTGGGTACAGTCAAAAAATAAACCAAAGAATATCTAAATCAAAGTGAAAAAAAAGTATTTGTACGAAATATAGCTAAACAAATATAACTATAGTTATATAGTTAGAAATATATGGCAAAACAATTTGCTGTCTTCTCATCAAGAGTTTTTAGGTTGAAAATCTATGGGTATAAAAACATTTCTGGTAAAGAAAAATACTAATTTTATTATCGTATCGATAGTGCATGTACTTAATTTTTAATAGTGATTTATCAACATTTCATAAAATTACACCGATAATTACCATGAAGATATCAATGCTAATGTTTCTGAGAAATACTTTAAGCCAATCATAAAGCTAAGTTTAAACTATTCGTTAAGTATTTTGGGCAAAGTTAAAGAACGGCTGCAGTGCATGTACATATCGCTATTATCATTTGACCTAAAGGAACCCCTACGCCTATTAGTAACAATAAATATAGAAACCCAATTATATTGTTACTGGTCCCTGTAGCATTATAAACGTCACATCTTTATTAATTTATTTTTATTTTAATTTCTTTTCTTTACCTTCAGTTTCTTTTTTACTATTTTTTCTTTAAAAAAGTAGTTTGTGCGCTCTCTCTCTTTCTGCCCGGTAGAATAAATATGCATCCTCTTTCTTTCTGTCTGGTAAACTAAATATTCTGTTCTATGTTGACAGAAGAGCTAATTCCATCATAGGCATACGTCCTATGGCATCTGTGCTAAACTTCATTGTAGTCTCTCCCTACCTTCTGTCAATCAACTTTTCTAAACGTGGTGGGATATTTTTTTTGACTGTTTCTAAAATTTATAAAAGAAGGTAATATGGAATATGATTCATTTTGTCGTCTGCAGAAATCTCTTGGGGTAAGTACTTTCATTGTAATCTATATTCTATAATTCTGACAGCATTTTCAATATTCATAACCGCACTTCTTTTAAATACCAATTTTAATAGTAATTATATTTCATTTTACTCTTGCCATCTGCTATTTGTTTAATTGTGAATATGGTAAAATAAGTGGCAAGGAAGTTAAGCCCTTTGATATCTCGCTAATGCTGTTGTTATATTCGAGTGTACTGGGTTTCTTGGATAATTAATTGGATAAATTCTATGGAATGTTTTATGGAATATTATATTTAAAGAATAATTTGCAGTTGTCTGTAAGGCCTACTAACATGCTGTGGAAGTGGCAATGGAACCTACCCACAGAATCTGGGGGCAACAGCGTAGCAGGAGCAAGCAACCAAAATATGCCATAAGTATGTTAAAAATTTAATAAGAGTAAAGCTTTAGGCAGGATTGTTTTTGCTTTGTTTTATGTTAAATAAATATGATTAGTTAAATCATTGGTTAACAACTTAATTTTCGTTGTGTGATTCATAGCTTAGACAAGACGGATTCACACTTGAGAGGCTGAGCTAGGCGAAGCATACACGATAAGCTCCCATGGTTGATTGAGGTAATATTTTATAATAGTATTTCAATTCTCTTTGGTAGTCTTAGCGTTAAACATTGGCGCTCAGTCATTAATGGTCTTCTTCCTGACTATGTTAAGGCTCTTGCTTTCCAGGATCTGGAATCAGTTGCAGACATTACAAAATATTCGAAGAGATTTGGATCTGCTTTTACTATTTCGTGTAGCACCAAATTTTCTGTTAAGTCTCTTTCTTCGTCTGCTGCATGTTGGAACTGCAGCATAATAAGCCATACTTTTCAAGTGTGCAATAAATCCGACAGAAAAGAATATCACCAGATATGGATGATGGAGATGTTCAAAAAATGGGTTGCGAGTTCAAGCTTCAGCAGACTGCATGCCTCAAAGCAGCCAAACGTCCGTCCCAGAAACATCGAGCAAGGGCAAAAACATCCCAGGAAAAACCTATCAAAAACATTCGAACAATAAAAGTCAGTGAGTGTTTATATGCAAAGTATACTTAAAACTGCTTCTCCTTTTATATCTAATGATCATTTATGCACTTTTTCTTAAGTACAATGTGAAACTTTACCTTCTTCTACTACTTCTGTTTCTTCTAGTGGTCCTATAAATTATAAGGTACATTTCAATTTTGGTGAATTGCTAGATGTTCATACTAATTATAATAGACCATATAATTCTATTTCTGTAGGTAACGAGACAATCTCTGCACTTCTTGCTAGTAGCAGTAATGTTAGTATCATTGGTTCTCCTTTATTTTTACTTAAAAATAACAGACCCTTGGTTTCTGTGTTTACTAATTGTCGTTAATCTCTTTACATTTATGAATGCTATATATTTTTTTAGGCGAAATGTGTTCCATTAGGTTAAATTAAAAAAGGTGAAAAAAATCTCTCCAAAAATAGTATTCTACCTATTTTGTGACGTTCTTCATTTTGTCTATGCAATATTATTTAATTTCTCTATACAAAAAATATAAAACATTTGTTAATATTAACATAATATGGAAATGGTAACAACATTATGCTTTTTATACTAATTCTGGAAGACAACCTTACTACATATTTTATTTTATTTTAAAAACCGTTACAGTGAAACCAACAAAAACAACCTCTCACAACTTATAATTATTCAAAAAAGGTTCACCCCCTCACGTCACGTCACAGACGGTTAAATTTCAACAGGTAGATAAAAGTCGAACGAAAGGGTAGTGGTGCATATGATTTTCGACGTTTAAGCCAATTAAATGCAAACATTCGTGAGAAAACCTCAACAGGTCTCCGGATATTTAAAAATAAACAGGACATATCCGGAAATTATGTTTCAAATTAGAACTTGTTGCTTAATTCAGGTAGGGACAAGTTGTATTGTTATAGTTAATTAATGGTGAGAGCAGATCTTAAAAAAAATAAATGGTATATAAATTATATATTTCTATAGAATATGCCTATATATATATATATATATATATATATATATAAATATATATATATATATATATATATATATATATATATATATATATATTTATATATATATATATATATATATATATATATATATATATATATATATAATAATATATATATATATATATTTATATATATATATATATATATATAATATATAATATATATATATATATATATATATATATATATATATATATATATATATATATAAAACGGCATGAATCGCAAAACAAAATAGAAAAGACTGATGGAAGATAACGGTTGCCTTTGCTGATGCTCTCGTCATTAAATCTATGTTTACTTATTATTTTAGCGATTCAGATAAAATTTCTATACGTGAAACAGCTACTGTGACATTGTCTCCACTTTTAATCTTCTGTAGGCAAATTATATTTTTCCAATATTAATCTGAATTTGGGTCATGTACTGGCTTGATTTTCATATTGTATAAGTAAACAAGAGATCGGTTACAATAAGACATTCTCTTACCGATATCTATTACCCCTTTTTCTAAATATTTTACAATATGACTAAAAGCATCTGTTCTCCAAGAAAATTGTAAGTACAACTACCGCTCCGATGAAGACCTAGAATTCACAGAAGAAGTTGAAAGAAGATCTAGAATTCTAAAAATAATGAAGGGACAACATATATCTACTCTGGAGAGATAAGAGGGTTGATCAAGCGTTGTTATACCAAAGAAGCTGCAGGTACAAAACCAGATTACGAATGAAACTCTGAAGAATCTGCCAGCAAAAGCAATACTATAAATAACACATTTAATTAACACCTGCTGATTAAATTTGTCATCTATACTATTGCTTTTGCTGGCAGATTAAGATACTTTCCTGACAGATGGCAAGAAGCTCATGTAATAATGATCGAAAAGTCAGGGAAAACAGCACATTTCCACAGAATTATAGACCAATAAGCTTATTATCGGCAATAATAAGAATTGCAGACCTACTTATACTAGCTAGGCTAAAAGAAGAATCAGAAGCAATCTGAATAATACATGGAGCAGAGTTAAGATTCAGATTTAAACACTTGTAAACTTCACGTACTGCGACTAGCAGGAATACATCACGAAAGGGTTTCCAGCCGCCTTTCTAGCTGTCAGTAAGGGATTCGACAGATTCTAGCTCGAAGGCCTGCTGTATAATGTAAACCAATATGGTTATATTAAGTCAATGACATGTCTTATGTTAATAAACGTAGCCGACAATAGATGCAGAGTTCGGATAAGGTCATTCCTGTTCGAAGTTCTAACCATGGAATCGGGTGTATCACAGGGAGTGGTGTGGTCGCCATATCTATACACCATATATACATCAGACATTTCAACCAAACCCAGATTGTTGCTATGTCCATACGCAGACCATACAGCAATAGCAACGTAGATCTAGCAACAAGATACCTACAAAAGGCACTTAACCAACTACAAGATTGGTATGTGCAGTGGAAGATGGCTGTCGACCCTGACAAAACACAAGCCGCCATGTGCCAAAAAAAAGAGTCAGACCAAATAAGGTACTATTTCTATTCGTCACCCAAATTAAATGGTCAAATCAAGTCCAATATCTAAGCAGTCCTTCCCAGAACACGTGAAACAAATAGTCAATAAAGTTAATACACTTGTACAATTTTGCCAACACTAACGCATGGATGCGCCTCAACCGCATAAATGCACGTGTATAAAACCAACTATAAAAAGATGCACACCGTCCAGAACCACATGATAATGTAGGCTAAGAATATACTTAGATACGTCCCATTAAGGTACATATTTAGACATTTAAAACAAAAGAGAGTCAGTCCTGAGTATGATGGACGATAGAGAACACGAAACACTTAACAATTTTAGGAACCACTCGAATAAACAACTAAGATAGTTAACAGACTATTACGAAAAAACAAAGGATGGTAAGTAAGCAGCCCAGACAAGGCAAGTTCGCTCGATATTGAAATAAACCACGAAAAGAGTAAGGAATGCGATAGCCACGAGATAGTCGAACTTACGCAGTAACAGGAGCCAAGGGAAATTATTTAGCCTGCATTATATTTATTTCCTTTATTTAGTTACTTTTACTTTTTATGCTAACTACTTACTCTATAAAAAAAAACAAAAATAAAAACAAAATGTATACGGGGTGTGTAATGGCCGTCTATACTTATGAATGCATACCCCACCCATTACTACTTTCTCTCTAATATCATTTTGTCTTAACCCTGTACTAAAAATCTTATGTTATAGCAGTCAATGCAACAAAACTACGATGTAAAAATTAGATCAAGTGATAATGCTTCAACCACAAACACAGCCAAGTCCGCCCTCGGGCAAAAGACCCTTCAGGCATTAATAACCAGGTAGGTTAAAGGGACAAAACTCGCATACTCTAAAACTAGGCTTCCACGAAGCGTAGAGGGGCACTCTTCACTGGTTCACGTCGACGCCGGCGTAATGACATGGAAACTATTTAATAGTGAAAAGAAAAGAGAACACGGTTAGCATCTTATGTGCAATAAATATTTACTTTTTGTTAAATTTACTCGACCTACACAAAAAATCATGGTGGAAAATAGGTCTACTTCAGGGAAGCGACCCTAACCACGCGAGCCATGGTTTGCTCTCAATTCCTTACTGAGAGAAATCATGTACCATTCCTTTATCCTTTCAAAATCCAGTTTTCTACTTCCTATCCCTCCCTGGTGAAGGGCAGCCGTGATCATCAGTACTAGTTCAAGACGTAGAGGAAATGATCCTGGACCGACTTGAAACTGGATTACCACAAGCATAACTGGAACAGTTTAAATGGTTGTGGTACTGCGATGGGGAAGGCAACGGGAAAACCAGCCCATTATATTATCCAAAAATCTAAATGGCAAGCGAGAAAAAGAAAATTGCCCTCAGTCCGGAGCACCCCTTAAATGGGGAGAGGGTGCAAAGAGTCCCCCGTCAACTACCCAAGAAAGTGGACAGAAAATACAAATATACGACCGAATAGTACGCATTGCCACCTGGAACGTACGCAGCTTATTTATGTCCGGAAAACTGGCAAACACTGAAGCCGAGATGATAAGACTGAAAATAGACATCTTGGGGATGAGTGAAGTAAGATGGCCTGGTTCAGGAGTACAAAAAACAAAACATGGATACATATATTATTCAGATGGAACTGACCCCGATCATCGATATAGAACTGCTATATTAGTGTCAAACAAAATTGCTGAATCAGTCACAGACTTCATCCCTCTAAATGATAGAGTAGCAATGTTGAAATTACTAACAACTCACAGAAAACTAAATATTATTCAGGTCTATGCTCCAACAAGTGACAACTCAGACGAAGAAATCGAAAAATGTTATAACAATATAGATGAAATAATGCGACTGACAAAAAGAGGTGAGATAACGATGATCATGGGTGACTTTAACGCTAAAGTTGGTCGTTGTGCTGAAGGAGATCACATAGGAGCATACGGTCTAGGTACCGGGAATAGTAGAGAAGATAGACTTTATTTAATTTAATTTAGATACAATTCTGCGTAGAAAACAATCTGCTAATAGCCAATACCTTCTTCAAACAACATCCTAGAAGGCTATACACATGGAAATCACCTGCAGACAGAAAAGACAAGATTGTTAGAAATCAAATTGACGTCATTTTGCTCAATAACACATTTAAGAAGTACATACAATCTACGAAAACATACACTGGAGCTGATATACATAGCAATCACAATCCAGTTATAATGGATTTTAGATTAAAAAGATTTATCAAAGTCGAAAAAAAAAACAGTGACATCGCACAACTAAAAAACCTTAAACAGAAAAAAGAAATAAGTATCAAGCTTGAGGAATAAATAAAAACGATCGAAAACTTGGTACAGACAGACATTGAAGTGACATGGACTGCCCTAAAAACATAAATAACAAAAATACAAGAAGAAGACATCGGGTTCATAAAACACAACAAAAAACAAGAATAGATAACGCAAGAGATCATGGACCTCATGGACGTAAGACGAAAACATAAAACAAACCCAATAGAATACAAGCGAATCAATAAAATCATTAGAAAAAAGTGCAGGGAGGCGAAAGAAAACTGGATGTCAACAATTGCCTAGAAATCGAAAAACTTAACCCATTAAGTATTGAATTTTATAATTTTGAAATTTGCTGTAATTTTTCATATTTTCTATAATAGTGGTGTCCAAATATTGTATATAACTAATATTTTAAATACCCGTCTGGTAATAACAATATTACAGCATGTGCCATATATGACACAGTAGTCCCCTATACTACTAAAGCACAGAATACACCACCAACCAGAAGCGACAGCATTGTCTATTCCTTTGTTGTTAGCTTGTACTTAATTTTAGTGTGGATCTGACATTTATACATGTTAGTACACTGAGAAAAGTCACACACATTTCTGGCGTACATCACCAAAATTGTAGTTGCACTGAGAAAAAGGTTGCATGCAGGGTCGGCTTTTGTTGACATTCTTAATAATGCTGGAATTATTTTTTTTATGTGTTTGCAAAAGGTTGCAAATATATCGCTCAACGCAAAGTAATGGTGAAAATCATATTCATTGGAACCATAGATGAAAATACTTTTTTGTTTATCCTGATTTTAGCATTAAAAGACCAATAATAAAATATATAGTAAAACGTAAAAAATATCGGGGTAAACAAATAAAAAATCAAGAAATATTGTAGGAGTATATTTCTATAAATATAAAGATGTAATAACCTAAAAAATAATCAAAAAAGTGTTACGAATCATTAGAATTATACATATCTCTATCCCTATGTTTGTGAATATCTTGAAAAAAAACACCAATTAATAGGCATAGTAACTGTAACAATTGTGAAAATTATCGGACACAGTGTTAATCTTTAGATGTGAATTCTTTATTAACATATTATGAAGCATACAACCCTACAAAAATGATCCATGGAGCATTGCAGCATCCTCCTGATTTTTTTATTAAATATATCTATAACTTAGAACACATTTTTAAAACTAAGTTTGTAGAGATTTGTATACAACAGGGAGTCTCACATAAACTTTTTAATATAATGAAAAAAAGTAGAATTTACCCATCCATGCCCTGATTTTACTAAAACATATGTTGTAAAATTACTTATTTGGCTTAAAATATTTTGTAGCATGAAATATACTAATCGAGATCTTCGAAGTACAATTCAAAAGACAAAATGTAGAGAAAATTGAATATTTTGTGCTAACAATTATAAATGTGTTAGAATGCTCAATTTTCTATTTCCCTTCTTAACATTCTTCTTCCAATTCTTACTTTTTAGATCCCTATTAAAATATTTTAGAGAATAATAAAGCCTTAATCTAATAAATAACTTTACAAGATAGGTTATCGGAAATAATTTACAAGGATGAATAAAAGTTACGTCTTTCATGACATTAAAATACGAATATGACACTTGTTTTTCGGTCAAAATAGTTTCGTATGATGTGGAAAATATTTGTTCTAATTTATATATATACTGAACAAAATTTTCACTTGGTGTACTTAATCCTCCATATACATATTGATCAGTGTTGAATGCTTTAAAATGAGTGAGTAGGTGAGTAAGATCTAATTCCACCACTTTTCTACAGTATTCTATACAAACTTCACAATTATGTACATTGATACATTTTTTAAGTAAATATCCACAGACATACTGGAAAGCATTTTGGTTAGTAATATTTTGATATTTATAATCTGAGTCAGGAAGTGCAATAGCCCTTACTGGATTATTTTCTTCCTGTTGACCTGTACAAATGATGTTACTGGGTTTTAAGTCCATCAATTGTTTGTCCAAATCATCTTTGCAATTCATGGCATTGGAATGTAAAAAATTTTGACAGAACAATTTTTTAAATGCTCTTTGGAACTGGATAGGAGTAGGATTAATTGAATTGCCCCCTTGTTGCCTAATGCTACCAAAGTAATTTTCTAAGCAATCTTGGTTTAGCCTCCTAGTTTTTAAATATTTGAAGTCAAAATGAAGTAGCCTGTCCCACAACTTTTTGACCCCATCTATGGTAATAACCCAACATTTCAATGACCTCGATCTAGAAGTAACATTTTTCCCACTCTTGTCAAATATTTTCAATTCTTGAATGAACTTCGACATTGAATTTAAATAATTTAATTGAATTGCTGAACCTTCATAACAATTTTTATATTTATTGGAATTACCAGTGTCGAATGAGTTTAATATATCAAAAAGAATGTCAAATTTTTGAATGAATTCTATTGTTCCAAGAGCATCTGCAGGTAAATGTCCTAGTGCCATAAATGTGCTCATAGAACTCGCAACTGTGTGGCTTAAAACTTGAGTTGCAAGTTTTACTCGCATCTTCTCAAAATTTGTGGGGTATATGTGTGAGCTGGTAAGCTTTGGGGCACACCTATACTGATTTCCCTTATCCTCCCGATAGAATGCTTCCACATATGTCCAGGATGTTTTCTTATAACCATCAAAACACAAAATGTTATTTATTAAACTGTTCCTGGTAGCCTTAATTAAATGACATGGGTTATAAATATAAAATAATAATTTATCATCTACAGTAAATTCAGCATTACCAGGTCTGACCCCCAATAATTTACCCAGTTTCATAAAATTTGATCCCATATCTGTGACTAGACAATCAACATACAAACCACATTTAAATAATTTTAAGATGCATTTCTTGATAACAGGACACAACTTTTCTGCCTCAAAGCTAGTATTAACAAAGAAATAGGCTAATGGTTGTTTCCAATTGGAATACAAGCCTCGAGCCATAATAACCAGAACATTTTCTGCAACAAGACCACTCTTCTTTTCACTGCCAATATCACACAATCCAACAATTTCGTCCCGTCCTAAATCAAAATATAAATTACTTTTTAGTGACATTTCGTCAATACATATAGTACAATGTTTATCCTGTTCAATCATAGTTGAAACTTTGATTTTTAATGCATCAAAAATTTGTTCGTTATTTAAACCTGGTTTGCATGCTAAATTCTCTGTCATTCTTTGTAAACTTCTTTTTGATGGTAAATATAAAAGTTTACCCATAAATGAATATGCCCTAGGACCTAAAAAGTATAAAGTTAAAGCAAATTGCTTATATTCCTTGGAATACCGTCGTGTTTTCGGTGTTTTACTTCCTAATATTACTTGGGCCTTCAGTACCTGGGATAAGGGCTTATTTAAAAATTTATCGCACATTTTATTAAATTCGCTAACTGAATATTTTTCTTTTCGTGATTGTGTTGTAGTGCCCTTATTTAGCTTTAAACGTAAAGACCTGATCTTCTTATAAAGCTTTATTTTTCTTGGAGTATGAGAACTCAATATACTGGATGTCTGTGTTGATGCCGAGGATGGTAACAGGACACAAGGTTGTTGAATGTACGTTGTAGAAATATCATTTGGGAGTGGCTTATCTCCTAAAAAAAAATATATTGAAGTATTTTCAAAGTTGCAAAGTCATATGTCTGTCTTCATATCAAATGTAAAATTTTTGACAATTTTTTTTCTTTCTACCAATTTGGACAAAGCATTTGTTTAATCATTTATGCCAATGATTAACTTAGATGTGTAGTACAACAACAATCTTAGTCGATGTTTTAATTTACTATGGCTGTTGTTGCCAGTTATGTGACAGCCTGTGATTGTTTCAGTAGAACAATCCAATCTATTAAAAGGTGTAATATTGTTCTAAGACTTTATTTGAACAAATGATATTTCACAAAATAACAAGTAACCCTTCTAACCTTTAAGTCATAATGGCAAAATTTTAAATTTCAGATAACGGTTTTTATAGAGAGTTACATCTGACTAGAAAATAAATTTAATTATATATTTACAATGTTTAAATTTTTTACCCGATATGCTTTGTAGCTGTATTTGAACATGTTGGCTTGAACTTTCCATCTCATGTTCAACATTCATTGCTGGCTCAGCATCTTTTATTCCAAACTTTTCTATAACTTCTGAAGATGCAGCTAAAATTTAGAAATTTGTTATAGTGCAATCAATATTTCAATAGAAATAAAGTTTCTCAGTAAACTGTTAAATAAAAAAGTGAATCATATTAAAGCTAGGCACTAGAAAATATGTCTAGGATGACAACCAACTAATTTTTTGTCTCATTTAAATATACTTATTTTTCATTGGTTTGCATATTGCTATATATTGTGTTTAAATGTTTAATACTTACATTCATCAATTAACCCTTGGTGAGAATGTTCATCTGATGAAATGTGGCCATCTAGACGTCTCTTTAGATGATGAAATATGGTAGGAACAGCATTTAAAAATAATGACTTTCTGTCCATACCATATGATATACATTTTTTTTCAAAATGCAACTCACACAACTTAAAATGTTTGTGCAAGGTTGCAAAACCCTTTTCAAATAAGTCTATCCTATTGGCAGCTCTTAACCAGTGCTCAGCCCTGAAATAGAAATATAAGGTAATAAATTATGGATACAGTAAGATCAAATTTGGAGTTTAAAATGCTGAACATTTACAACTTAGTTGGTAGTATATAGAGATTAGAGTTGGTAGTATATAGAGGTAGTAGTATAGAGACATGCATTTTGGTCCAAACTATAAGACAGTGATTAAAGGAAACTAATCAATGCAGTAAAGTAGTGAATGCAGAGAGTGTTTGGTAGTTGAAATATTTAAAATAAATTAGAAATATGAATATTGATGTAAAATACCCAGATATTAATATTTTTTTATTAAATATACCAACATTTATTTTTATATGAAACTTGAAAGTATTTTTGTTTATTGATTAAATTATTTTTATAACTTTCTTGATTTCTGAACTTATACCGATTCCACTTTCTGCATTCAATAGTGCTGCTAGATTATCAGCTTGACTATTTGTCACTATATGTAGGACTACCATTATGTATACAAAACAAACTTTTCTATCGACAAAAAATGTATAAATTTGCTACATACCTTTCCTCATTTTTTGGGATTGAAAATAGGCTTAAACCACCTCCGCTTTTTGTGCGACAGCCGCGATAAATGCACGAATAGCCTCCTTTGCCCGTAGCCATTTGATTGAACAGTCAATTAACACTTAACCTGACTTAACACAAATAAAACCGAAAAATTTTATAAAATAACCAAGTTCAAAGGTAATAAAAACACTAACGCCGATTCTGCACAAATGCAAGCGTCACCAAAGCTTCTTGACATTAAAACATATTATAAAATGGCCGACCTCACGCATGCGCATAAAAATTTGGTTCATGAAAATCGTCCTTTTGTCGCTTCTTGTTGGTGGTGTATTCTGTGACTAAAGTAAACAAATATTTGGAAAGATGTATTTTTATTGTTAAGTTTACAAAAATTATGAAAATATAAAAATCGCTTACAAAGCTTCAATTTTGTTTGTGAAAGTCACTAAGGCACTGAATACACAGCCCTACGTTGCATTTGCCACATTGTGTTCTCACAGCGCTCGATTGTGCGTGACTGCCGGCACAACGTCTTCTTTTATCATTCGGAACATATTCAACATAGTGATCACTGTGATCGTACCTAATATCGACAGCAATCCTGCTTTCAGGTGAATATGTAGCTGGTCGTCCAGCAGCTTTAGGTAGCTTTTGAAACCTTTTTAAATACACTTGTGCTATTTCTCTTCGAAATTCAGTTGGGGCGCACCTGGGTGATGTTTTCTATATATTATCCACGAATTTTGGATATATATGTCTAGTAGCCAAGTAAAGATGGGCCACCACCATTTCTTGCCTCCAATTCCAACTCTATAAACATTTGTATTCGCATCCATTTGATCGGTACCCCCCATAAAAGCATTGTATTTTCCAATACAATTAGGTCTAGGAATCCCTATTTTCTTTTTTTCAGTCGATGAGTATGCTTGCATTCGATACTGGAGAAACTCCATGAACAGTTGATGCTACAGTAACTACAGAATTATCCATCCAGCGTGTCACCATTACTTGTTGATCTGTGGTTACAGCATAGTCATAAGTACCTCTAGGTGTCTTTTTTAACTCTTTTACTGTACGGAGTGGACAATTCTTTGTTAGTCTATTTTCTCTAACTGTCCCTGTTGCTTCATAACCATTCTCTTTTAAATAATAAAGAATATCGATGGATGTGAATAAGTTATCAAAATAAAAATGGTATGGCAATGATCTAGTTTCCTCGGGCTTCTCTTCAATAAGCTGCAATAACGGAGCTGTTGCTTTAGAATTTGGCATATTTCCCTGATAAACCTTAAAATTGATAAGGTAACCGCTTTTGGAATTGAGACACCAGACTTTATATCCAAACCGGATGGGTTTTCCTCGAATATACTGCTTACATCCGTGTTTTCCAAAGTATTCGATCATGCTTTCATCATAGGCGATTTCTTGAATGTAATGTAATGTCTCAGAAAGTTAGTTTTTATCTTATTTATAAGAGGTCCGAGTTTAGTCAGTTTGTCGTTGAGTTCAAGAAGAGTGTTACCAGCATTATGCACGAATCTCATGATCTGAAAAAATCTGTCATGACGCATGGAATTATAAACGGCTGTATTTCGCATATCATCTCCAGAATCCCAGTAACTTTTTTTGATGGCTTTTTATCATAACCAGAAACTATAAGAATTGCTAAAAAGTATTTCATTTCTTCTGTTGTAATTTTTGGGTCTGAACAATTTTTAAATTGAGCGTATCGAGTAGCCTCAACACAAAGTAACTGTATGATATCATCAGCAATGAAAAGCTCGAACAGGTCTACTGGTGACATATTTTCATACTTCGAGAAATCTGAAATTGGAAATATCTTTTGGTCTGTAATCTCGGGTAAGTCACGATTTTTCAACCAGTTTACTATTTTTTTATTTTTTTTTTATTTTTACCAGATTTAGTATGCACTATGGTATTACCTTCATTAGAGTCTTTATGTGCAATATCTTCAGTATTTCCATAATCGTCAGTACCAATTCATTCTCCAGTATTGAATACTATTTCTGCAGACGCTTGAAGTTGTTTGCCTGATAAATTGTCTAGTCCACCACCAGATTCATCTCCGAAATCTTCGTCTGATTCTTCTCGGTTTTCCGGGGGTTCTATATAAACCCGATCAACTGTGTCATTGTGAAAATCCTTCCAAAATTGTTCTGAGTCAAAGAGATCTGCAATCTCTTGGACTGTCAATCTGTAACAAAAAATAAAAACATTTTTGTACATTTAACAATTGCGTACCGTAAAAGACTAGCGTGCCATATAAGTTACATGGACAAAAACACATAATTTATGAACACTGGGTATATCTAATGCTCATTTTTTACATACATAAATGTTATCAACTCATCACATGAACTAAATTTGTACACAGATATAAAATTTTTAATACATACTGGTAAAAAAAAATAACTTACCTTTTATTAGAACACATTTCGTACGTAGTCAAAAGAAAGACGAACTCTCAGCTTATAATCACAACAACAAATAATTGTCAAATGTATTTTGCTTTCGCCTGCAACTAAACTACATACTAACAGACCTAAAAACATCTACTTGGGTTTTGAAGGTCACTCGTTAAGCGCTGTAAGTCACGATGAAAAGATCGTGCTTTAGTGTATCATATATGGCACACTAGTACCTAATGGGTTAAAGAAAAATATGACACCTTTAATATTCATAAAAAAGTAAAAGAAATGACAGGTAGACATAAAAAGCAAGCAACAATATTAAAAAATGAAAATAACGAAATAATTATGGGTACAGAAGACAAACTAAAGAGATGGAAAGTATACATACAAACTCTTTTTGATGACGACAGACTTTGTTCTCCACCATCCACAGATAATCGAATAAATGAAAAAGGCCCAGTAATAACCAAAGAAGAAGTAATTCACGCAGTAAAATCTCAGAAAGATGGAAAAGCCACCGGACCAGACAATATCAATGTCGAAAGACTAAAACTAATTGCAGATAACGAAAGTAAAAGCCTAGACTTAATAACAGCACTATTCAATAAGATATATGACACAGGTAAAATACCAAAAGACTGGCTAAAATCAACATTCGTAGCATTACCAAAAAGATCAAATTCCTCACAATGCGATGATTATCTAATATTAAGCTTGATGTCTCATGTCCCTAAAACTTTTCTCAGAATTATACATACACGAATTTACAAAAGTGCGAGTTTCAGATGACTGACACTCAATTCAGATTTCGAAACGGATTGGGAACACGAGAGGCTCTGTTTGCTTTAAATATGTTAACGCAACGATGCAGAGAAATGAATGCAGATGTATATGCATGTTTTATTGACTATCGAAAAGCATTTGACTGTGTTAACCATCAAAAGATGATCGAAATTCTGAGAACAACTGGAGTTGACGAACAAGGCTTGCGAATTATCTCAGAACTATACTGGCACCAAACGGCAACAATTGAAATGGAGCACACAACATCCAAAGATATACAAATCCGACGAGGAGTGAGACAGGGTTGCGTCTTATCACTCCTTCTGTTTAATTTATACTCAGAGTCTATATTCAGAGAAGCATTAGATCAGGTCCAAGGCGGAGTTAAGATTAACGGAATTAGCATAAACAACATCAGATATGCTGATGATACTGTCTTGATAATATTAAGCTTGATGTCTCATGTCCTTAAAACTTTTCTCAGAATTATACATACACGAATTTACAAAAAGTGCGAGTTTCAGATGACTGACACTCAATTCGGATTTCGAAAGGGATAGGGAACACGAGAGGCTCTGTTTGCTTTAAATGTGTTAACGCAACGATGCAGAGACATGAATGCAGATGTATATGCATGTTTTATTGACTATCGAAAAGCATTTGACTGTGTTAACCATCAAAAGATGATCGAAATTCTGAGAACAACTGGAGTTGACGAACAAGGCTTGCGAATTATCTCAGAACTATACTGGCACCAAACGGCAAAAATTGAAATAGAGCACACAACATCCGAAGATATACAAATCCGACGAGGAGTGAGACAGGGTTGCGTCTTATCACTCCTTCTGTTAAATTTATATTCAGAGTCTATATTCAGAGAAGCATTAGATCAGGTCCAAGGCGGAGTTAAGATTAATGGAATTAGCATAAACAACATCAGATATGCTGATGATACTGTCTTAATATCAGCCAAAACATATCCTGGAGCTGATATAAACTCTGATCATAATCCTCTTGTAGCCCAATTACGAGTAAGACTAAAAACCATAATCCAGAAACAGAATAACAAAAGATTAGATATGGATCAACTTAGAAATCGTGAGATAAAAGTCAAGCTTACAAATAGCATTAATAGTAATGTTGCTTTAACAACCAACACTGATGATATTGAAAGAGACTGGATCAACTTAAGGGACGCTATATGCATCGGTGCAAAAGAAGTAATTGGTAACTCCGAGCGGAAGAAGAAGCACGAGTGGATGACAGTCGAAATATTACACCTTATGGACAGAAGGAGGGAAAATAAGAATAATCCCGAACAATATAAAGAACTGGATAGAACTGTCAGCAGAAAGATAAAAGAATCCAAAGAGAAATGGTTGCAAGAAAAATGTCAAGAGATAGAAGAGCTAGAACGAAGACACGATAGTTTTAACATGCATAAAAAATCAAGGAGTTTACTTATACTTACAAGAAAAAACAGTTTGGTAGGTTATTAGACGAGAACAATAAACTTATTGTAGATAAAGAAGAACAGTTACAGACTTGGGCAATCTACATAAAAGATTTGTTTACGGATTATCGTCATATTTCTACGAACACTCTTGATCTGAATGGACCAAAAATATTGAAAAGTGAGGTGATAAAAGCTATAGATCAAACGAAAGATGGGAAAGCAACAGGATGCGATGAAATACCAGTCGAATTCTTAAAAGTTTTAAACGAGAACAACCTGAATGTAGTATTGGAACTGTTTAATAAGATATACCATACTGGTCAAATTCCATCGGACTGGTTGAAATCTACATTTGTGCCCCTTCCCAAGAAATATAATTCTAAGACGTGTAGTGAATATCGCCTTATAAGTTTAATGAGCCACACCCTTAAAGTATCTTTGCGTATTATAAATTCCAGAATACGAGCAAAATTAGAACACAGCATAAGTAAAACACAGTTCGGTTTTAGATGCGGTTTTGAAACTCGAGAACCCCTCTTTGCAATACAAGTTTTGATTCAAAAATGCCTGGATCAACAGAAAGATGTTTACGTCTGTTTTATCGACTATGAGAAAGCATTCGATACTATCAAACATGACAAACTCATAGAACTATTACGTCTTTCAGGACTTGACACTTAGGACATCCAGATTATAAAAAATCTATATTGGAATCAAACAGCCCACATGAAGAATGGACATATGGTGAGTGAAAACATAACCATTTCTAGAGGGGTAAGACAGGGCTGTATTCTTTCGCCACTGCTTTTCAACCTGTACTCGGAACAAATATTTCTAGAGGCACTAGAAGAGTACAATGAGGGCATCAAGATTAATGGCGTAACAATAAGTAATTTTCGATATGCAGTTGATACTATTATACTGGCCGATAACATCGAAGATTTACAGATGATGCTACATAGAGTTAATACAACTGGCAGCCGATTTGGACTGAAGATCAATAGAAAGAAAACTAAATTTATGGTGATCAGTAAAAAAAAAATTCAACATATCGACCTGCATATTGAAGACGAACGTATAGAAAGAGTTTATAAGTTTTTTTGTGATTATTGTATTCAGTAACAATTCAACTCGATTTAAAAACTAGTTTTTCCTAAGCAATAATTATAGTATTCGTTTAGATTTTCTACTTTTGGGATGAAACTTTTAATTCATACTTCCTTTATTACTACTAATCATTTATACGGACAGCCTATCAATAATTATTACCATCCCGGCTGTTATAACTTTGTCGCACAATTCTTGTGATATAATTCTTCGGCATCTTTTTAAAATATAACCTTTAATTCGTTGAAATTATGTAATTTTACGTTATCGTTAACTTACTCATTAAAATTTACAGGGTGTATCAAATTTAAATAGGTCACACTTTTCATTTTCAAGCTTTACGAAATCAAAGTTTGTAAATTCTCTTTGGCCGACCATTCTTTGAGAGAAAGCAATTTGTTTTCGTAAGAGAATACTAAAATTTATTTTTCCTTAGCGTAATTAGCTTTCTGTTAAAACTGTAGTAATTTATGAACATTATAACATAACATAACATCAATTAAAATAATAATAATAGCAAATATTATCTCTAAAACCAATCTTTTACAGGAGTCAGTATTGTGTCAGTTACAACTCCCTTCCTCCTCTGTGATTAAATATAACATTGAGAGTCAATTTTTATAGTACAAGAGCTGATACATACTGAAAATGTTAACCATAAAAATAATAAATCTAACCAACACAAGAAAATATTTTATAACACTAAAAGTTACCAATTATTTTAATCGATGAATAATTGGTAACTAATATAAAATTTTATAAATTCTTCTAAAAATGTGTTAAATAAATCTATATATTTGTGTGGATACCAGACTATCCCTTGTATATTGTATAAATATGTTAACTATGACTGAATATATACTAAATATATATGTAAGGGCACATGTAATAAATTGGAGACATTCGAATTGTGGACGTTGCGAAGAATGTTCCGCATACCATGGACAGATAGGGTGAGAAACGAGGAAGTCTTAAGAAAGGCAAATACTGAGAGAGAATTAATCAATTTGATCAAGGTTCGAAAAATTGGATACCTCGGCCATATTCTGAGAGGAAAAAAATACGCAATCCCTCAACTAATCATCCAGGGAAAGATTGAAGGCAAGAGAGGAGTAGGTCGCAAACAAATGTCATGGCTACGAAAGATAAAGAACTGGACAGGCATAAATAACACTGGCGATCTTTTGCACGCAGCAAAAGACAGACGTCTGGCCTTAAGATAATTCGCCAACGCATTATAGGTGCACGACACTATGAGAAGAAGAAGGGCAGAATTATCTAGCCGCATTGATACCACGGCCGTGTCCAAAATTAATGTTATTTACACACACACACACACACACACACACACACACACACACACACACACACACACACACACACACACACACACACACACACACACACACACACACACACACACACACACACACACACACACACACACACACACACACACACACACACACACACACACACACACACACACACACACACACACACACACACACACACACACACACACACACACACACACACACACACACACACACACACACACACACACACACACACACACACACACACACACACACACACACACACACACACACACACACACACACACACACACACACACACACACACACACACACACACACACACACACACACACACACACACACACACACACACACACACACACACACACACACACACACACACACACACACACACACACACACACACACACACACACACACACACACACACACACACACACACACACACACACACACACACACACACACACACACACACACACACACACACACACACACACACACACACACACACACACACACACACACACACACACACACACACACACACACACACACACACACACACACACACACACACACACACACACACACACACACACACACACACACACACACACACACACACACACACACACACACACACACACACACACACACACACACACACACACACACACACACACACACACACACACACACACACACACACACACACACACACACACACACACACACACACACACACACACACACACACACACACACACACACACACACACACACACACACACACACACACACACACACACACACACACACACACACACACACACACACACACACACACACACACACACACACACACACACACACACACACACACACACACACACACACACACACACACACACACACACACACACACACACACACACACACACACACACACACACACACACACACACACACACACACACACACACACACACACACACACACACACACACACACACACACACACACACACACACACACACACACACACACACACACACACACACACACACACACACACACACACACACACACACACACACACACACACACACACACACACACACACACACACACACACACACACACACACACACACACACACACACACACACACACACACACACACACACACACACACACACACACACACACACACACACACACACACACACACACACACACACACACACACACACACACACACACACACACACACACACACACACACACACACACACACACACACACACACACACACACACACACACACACACACACACACACACACACACACACACACACACACACACACACACACACACACACACACACACACACACACACACACACACACACACACACACACACACACACACACACACACACACACACACACACACACACACACACACACACACACACACACACACACACACACACACACACACACACACACACACACACACACACACACACACACACACACACACACACACACACACACACACACACACACACACACACACACACACACACACACACACACACACACACACACACACACACACACACACACACACACACACACACACACACACACACACACACACACACACACACACACACACACACACACACACACACACACACACACACACACACACACACACACACACACACACACACACACACACACACACACACACACACACACACACACACACACACACACACACACACACACACACACACACACACACACACACACACACACACACACACACACACACACACACACACACACACACACACACACACACACACACACACACACACACACACACACACACACACACACACACACACACACACACACACACACACACACACACACACACACACACACACACACACACACACACACACACACACACACACACACACACACACACACACACACACACACACACACACACACACACACACACACACACACACACACACACACACACACACACACACACACACACACACACACACACACACACACACACACACACACACACACACACACACACACACACACACACACACACACACACACACACACACACACACACACACACACACACACACACACACACACACACACACACACACACACACACACACACACACACACACACACACACACACACACACACACACACACACACACACACACACACACACACACACACACACACACACACACACACACACACACACACACACACACACACACACACACACACACACACACACACACACACACACACACACACACACACACACACACACACACACACACACACACACACACACACACACACACACACACACACACACACACACACACACACACACACACACACACACACACACACACACACACACACACACACACACACACACACACACACACACACACACACACACACACACACACACACACACACACACACACACACACACACACACACACACACACACACACACACACACACACACACACACACACACAC
This sequence comes from Diabrotica balteata, assembly GCA_918026665.1. Taxonomy (NCBI): domain Eukaryota; kingdom Metazoa; phylum Arthropoda; class Insecta; order Coleoptera; family Chrysomelidae; genus Diabrotica; species Diabrotica balteata. The sequence goes on from OU898282.1 coordinate 64,820,656, forward strand.
ACACACACACACACACACACACACACACACACACACACACACACACACACACACACACACACACACACACACACACACACACACACACACACACACACACACACACACACACACACACACACACACACACACACACACACACACACACACACACACACACACACACACACACACACACACACACACACACACACACACACACACACACACACACACACACACACACACACACACACACACACACACACACACACACACACACACACACACACACACACACACACACACACACACACACACACACACACACACACACACACACACACACACACACACACACACACACACACACACACACACACACACACACACACACACACACACACACACACACACACACACACACACACACACACACACACACACACACACACACACACACACACACACACACACACACACACACACACACACACACACACACACACACACACACACACACACACACACACACACACACACACACACACACACACACACACACACACACACACACACACACACACACACACACACACACACACACACACACACACACACACACACACACACACACACACACACACACACACACACACACACACACACACACACACACACACACACACACACACACACACACACACACACACACACACACACACACACACACACACACACACACACACACACACACACACACACACACACACACACACACACACACACACACTACATCATGTCCAATTGGTTGAATCACCATTAAGTCGCACCATCATCATCGTCGTCGTCGTCGTACTAAAATAATAGTCTTATGATATATTTTATTGTGTTACTGTAACGATGGTCTTTTCGGCATTCTGTCAACGCTTTGATTGGCAAATATCAGTGCCAATGGTTTGTTATATTTTGCAGATTTCTCTATTAGGTTCTTTATCACTAGTAAGTGGTCGTTAGTGCTGTATCCCGATCTAAATCCAGCTTGTTCTTTAGGCTGATATAAGTCTAATTTAGCGTCCAGTCTTTTTTTGCCAATTTTTGTAAAAAGTTTGTATATTTGTAAAATCAAATTAATAGGGCCGTAGTTTTTTTTTAAATTTGTTCTGTCTTCTTGCTTGAGTAATAACGTAATGACTGTCCATTGAGAAAGAGTTTTCTCTTGGTAGATGCATTCGGTGAAAAGCTTGGCCAAAGCCTGGATAATTTTATTTTTACCTCATTTAAGCGCTTCAATTAATATTCCATCATTGCCACACCACCACTACTCCACCAGCCGTACCATATCTAGCTTATTATACAATGAGATATTATGAAGATTATTTATTATGATAATTATGAATACTGCGTTACCTAATTCAAAAATATATCATCGTCGAGCTCATAAAATGCATAACACACGAAGAAAAGTGTTACTCAAGAGTAACAATTTTAATTTACTCTTGAGGTTTCTGAGTTGCCGACTCTCTAATGCATTGCTTAAAGCAAGACGTTTTTCCTTACGAGTGCAGTAGTTGCAGCACAAATCTCACGGGTTGATCAGTAGTTGTGCTACAGCTGTACGTGCTGTGCTACAGTGTTACGGATTTGTTTACTAGACATGTTGTAAGTGTTCTTTTGTATGTGTAAGTGTGTTTATTTGTTTATTTGTATATACGTGTGTTTGTGTGTCTCTGTGTCTGTGTTTATGCATGAGTATGTTTAAGTCATGTTTAAATCAACAAATTTTTTAGTAACAGCGTAGCCGCAGCTCCTATGTCTTGATTTTTAGGTAATCCATGAATAATAATTTGTTTATACCTGTGCTCGCCATTTAAGTGAAAACAGAGGAATAGGATCCTAGCCACGGTATTTTATTTTCTCTATAAGTATGCAAGGTTATTTATTCTCCGTCAATTGAAATTGATGATTATGAAGTCAAAACCAGTCTTCTTAAGACATTTTTAAAAATCATATATCTAAGATTGTTTCTAAAACCAACCTAAGAAAGTAGTTTTATGTCGGTTACAAACCTGACTAAATAATAATGTCTAAACATTAAAGACGAATAATTAGTTCGGACTTGTTGGTGAAAAATATACTTTCTTTACGTTGTGAATAAAGCTTTTTATATACTTATTATTGGCAACATTAACCTTTTGTTTTTAGTTCTTTTTTTTATTGAATATTTACATTCAGACTAGTAAGTAACTGGCTCCTATACTAAAACGATGGTTAGTACATCATACATAGACAAGGCGCGCACACGTCACTAATTAGCGGAGAAATCTAGGTTATTTTTAGTGTTCACGGTAGTTGATTTTGGATTGATGTGTAAGGAAAATACTAAGCATACAGTTCTCCTTTAATTGTCATTATAAAATGCTCCAGTGCATTCGTTATGCGATTTTGATGGGATTTGTTTCCTAAGTATTAAAGAGGGAGCTCCTCTATTACAAAGTTTTCTCTAAAGGGAAATTATCCAAGTTATATTTTAATGTTCTTGGAGTAATTTGTTTGCCTCATGTTTCTGTGTTTAAAAATTATTCTAAATTTAGAGATTTCTATATTTATTTCGAAACTTAATTGCTTTAAAATATACTGTAGTTATTAAAAAGTTGAATGTAACGTCTATTATTCTATATGCGATAAATATAAATATATATTCTGAATGCGATTCTAAAGTTAAAATAAAGTATACTAAGTTAAGATCAAAAGCTGTGGGAAAAGTAATTTTCAAAAGAAACGCGTTCTAGTTGTATACAAATACGGTTCACACTTAAATTTTTAATCTTTTTTTCTATTTTTCCTTTTGGTTTTATTCGGTAATGGCTTTTTCACTTCTGGAAAAAATGCAGGTATATTCAAAGAGGTTTACTTGCTATTTTATGGTGAATAAAATATTAATCAGTAATAATAAAATATTTATAGTCTATGGATTTACTATACAAGACGAATTTTGTAACAATATGTCGCAAAGTTTGGAGAGTAGAACGATATATTTATAAGAAAGTAGAGTATTGTCAGTCAGTTTCTAAAAATCACCGGTAAAAAGTAAAAAAAAAACAAATTAGATTGTTTTGAAATACATTTAGATATGTAATTATCAACTTTAATAAACGTCATTGTATTATCTTTTTTTTTGCAGTGTTGTAGTTATTGTCTTCTCGGTGCCAGATTATTGCTACGTAGTCTGGCTTAACAGTTCAAGTGTACAAATAATAGATTCTAATTGCTATTATTGCCGCCTCCCAGAATAAATACAATGTTTCGTAACACATTGTACCACCCAAATTACAACACTCTTTTACAAATTAGTACAAAAAATTATTGGCAAAGTTAACCATTCAATCCATCAAGACTTAGATGCTGCGAACCAAAACCGACTGGGCTCCAGACGCCCTCCAACAAAATCGACAAAAACCACCTTGGCAGAAAAGTTCAATCTCACCACCGCATGGACTCGAGAATATACTGAACAAAAAAATAGCAACATGCCTTATACCACCAAAAAACAACATAATGTACTATTGATGTAAATGAGCATCCCAATTCTATAACTGCAAAAAACTACAAACCATTAGACATCAAATAACAGTGTCAAGATCATATTATGTTAAGAATACAACTGCAAGTGGATGGTGCTACAATCGATCAAGTGGAAACATTTAAATACTTGGGAATGATGACGAATGACCAATGAGATCCTCAACAAGAAATAAAATGCCATACCGAACAAGCAAGACAAGCTTTTATCAAATTTAAATCGCTACTATGTAACCACAATCTTTCCTTCAATCTCCGCTACAGGATGGTTAAATGCTATGTATGGTCCATATTGTTATACGGCATGAATACATGGACGTTAAGAGTACTTTTCATTAATAAGTTGGAGGTCTTCGAAATGTGGACGTTGCAAAGAATGTTTCGCATACCATGGACAGATAGGATAAGAAATGAGAAAGTCTTAAGAACAGCAAATACTGGGAGATAACTACTCAATTTGATTAAGGTACGAAATATTGGATACCTTGGCCATATTCTGAGAGGAAAAAAATACGCTATCTCTCAACTAATCATCCAGAGAAAGATTGAAGGCAAGAGAGGAGTAGATAGTAGAAGTAGAAGACGATATACTTGTTATAAGTACCACGAAAGTGATACTGCTAAAATATCCATGCTAAATAGGTTGGTCGAAAGAAGAAGGGGGAGAATTAAACTCACATATCTTGGCGATGTGCAGGACGTCTTAAGGGAGATTTTTCCCAACTCATTTTAAAAAAAGTTATGATATTCTGATGCTTTAGTTTATATTAAAATCTATAAACTACGATGTCGTAGGTATTTTCAAATGAAATTTTATGTAATAAGCAACGGTTTGATATCTAGAAAGAGGTTTAATGTTCTTACTTTGAGAAATTTATAATATGGCTTAGGTTGATTTTTAAGGGACCTTAAAATAATATAAATGGAATATTAGAGTATACGTTACCAATAAATAGTTGATGGTCAGATATACAGCAATATAAAAAAATATGCCACAATACGGTACAATAGTGGAAATAGAAAAGTAATACTTACTAAATAGGTATAGTCAGCAAAACAGCAGTAAGCATACCGTGCGTCAGCCAAAGAAACTGTTATGAAACTAATGTATTTAAATAAATTGGATATACCTATACTGGTATAAATGTAGCTTTAAATATATTTTATCGCTAGTCTTTCTGAAAACCCGATAAGCTACATCTGATGCAAACTGTAATTATGTTTTTTATTCTCTTTACCTCCCACGTAACTATCAACTCATTCAATATACAAAATTCACACGTCAATGGAGACAGAGAGGAGTATATTTACAAAGGTATCCAATTTCTATCAAGAGATTCAATTTTAAAATCTAATAGTATCAGAAATTAAATAATAGTGCTGCAATATTGAGATCGATAAAAAATAAATAGAAATAAAATCTCCACCATTATTCGAACAAGGCGAGGGTAATCCGCTTACTGAGTGGTAAAATAGAAATGATCTTAATTTTGTCTGTTGTCTAGTAATAAATAAAGACTTGAAATATATATATATATATATATATATATATATATATATATATATATATATATATATATATATATATATATATATTGAAATCATATATATATATATAAATATATATATATATATATATATATATATATATATATATATATATAATATATATATATATAATATATATAATATATATATATATATATATATATATATATATATATATAATATATATATACAGTATTGGAAGATTCAAAACGGAACATACGAATTATTAATACAATTATTAAGATCTCCTGACCTGCAATTACCCAGTGTAAATTTCAATATAACGTCGTGATGTCTTATAATTAATTCATTTGTTCGACTGGACTCCTTCTCCAGTCGATATTTTTCGACTGCTGCGCACGTGCGCACCTTAATAATACGACTAATAGTTGATTGTGTCGGTATTGGCCTATCTTCATACGCACAAGTAAATAAATTTATAATATCACGGTACGAGCTGCCCCCATAATACCATTTTGAAATTTGTACTTTTTCTTTGTTTGTATACATGGTTTATGGTTAGAAACACTACTTTTATATCAGCTTATGGCGTTATAATGAGAAGCAAAGCAAAGGGCATGTATTTGTTTTGCTCGGCCAGTGATGTTCCTTGGGACTGTTGCCAAATCAATAGATACCTTCGGCAAAAATCTGTAAATTTTGATGTATCATATACATCCTTTTAAATTTTAAATTATCAACAATATTTGGAATAATAAATATATTAAACTATACACTAACCAATTTAAATAATATCTAATGAACACAAAAAAATTGTTATTAATAAAACATTGTTATTATCTGCACAAAAACACAGAAAATCAGTGGACGATAGACAACAGTGTCGACGTACACCTGTCGAATACGCTTAATAGAAATCGCCAAGGAGTAGCAATTCAGTCGAACAAATGAATTAATTATAAGACATCGCTACGTTATATTGAAACTTACACTGGGTAATTGCAGGTCAGGGGATCTTAATAATTGTATTAATAATTCGTATGTTCCGTTTTAAATCTTCCAATACTGTATATATATATATATATATATATATATATATATATATATATATATATATATATATATAGAAAACTCAAATATTTGGGTGTGCAGCGGAAGATAGGACAAAGTACTTCACTCTTAAGGCTTATCCTCGAATATTGTAACGGTAAAATTCAGAGAGATGTCTATTTCAAAAATATCTTTCTTTACAAAAACAAAATCCATTCACGAAGAATATTCTAAACGTCATCTTGTACTAGAGGTAAGCTTTATACCTACCTTATACAACCCCCTATTGTGTAAAGTCTTGGGTCTATACAATAAACAAGTGGGCGGCCTTCTATTCAATGCGGTTTTGAAATAATGTTGAATAAAAACATTCATGAAATTAAAATGAAAGAATTTACTTCTATTAGTAGAAGTGCGATTTATAAAATTAGTACTTGAAGCATAAATCGCGGGAGGAATATGTGCATCAGTTTTCAAATATTTATTATTTACTATATAATTTCTAAATTGAACCACTTTCACTTCTTTAGTTAACAATGTATCTGTTTTGACAACTAGATAGGTAATTAGACAAAATAATTATTAATTTCAAAACAGGAGTTTAAAGAATTAGAAAGAGGTAGCCCGGGCCCAGTTAAATGGTCAAGCTTATTCCAGTGGAAGCAATAAGGAGGATTATTTTTCGTTTTGGCACAGCTGACATGCTCTCTCTAGCACTACAACCCATGAAACTGTGGTAAAAAGCATGCTTTATTTATACGGTTGTGAAACACGACGATTAACAGAGACAGATTAATATCGAAGAAAGATATCTCGTCGAACTTAATGCAATAAAGTATGAGAATAGTAGGTAAAGTCATGGATGGCATACAACGAAAGCAGCTCAAATGGGTACAGGTCCAATAAATGAAAGACAGTAGACTCCTAAAACAAGTACCTGTATGAACACCTACCGTAATCCGGAAGAGAGGATTACCTTAGAAAACACGGATGGAAGGAATAAGAAACTTAGTGAGCTCGAAAGAACTTAAAGAACAATGGAACAACCGAATTGAATGAAAAATGAACGTCGGAAGACATTTTATAAGGATTATATCATATTATAGGTACATTTACATGGTAAAAAAGTTCATGGTATTTACAAAAGCACAAAGCATCAAAGTTAAGCTAGTACTAGATAATACAGAAATTGAACAAATATCTTTGTACAAATACCTTGGAGCATGGATCACAGAAGATACTGATTAGACAAAAGAAATAAGATGCCGCATTCGAATTGCACGGTCAACTTTTAATAGAACGAGAAACTTTTTTGTAATCGAGATATCAATATATCGCTTCGGATAAGAATGCTTTGATGTTATATTTTCTTTACCCTTTTATATGGGATTCAAGCTTGGTCACTTAAAAAATCCAACATTAAAAACCTAGAAGCATTCGAAATGTGGTGCTACCGACGTGATTTGAAAATATCATGGATGGATCGCAAAACAACCGAACAAGTTCTCGAACAACTAGGAAAACAATGCGAAGTTTTAAATTCCATAAAAATCAGGAAATTAGAATACTTGGGGCATATCATACATCACACATCAAGACGAAAAATCTAGTGGTTACGCAATCTCCGTGAATGGTTTGGATGCAATTCAACAGAACTATTCAGCCGCATATCCAACAAAATGATAATTGCCAGAATGATTTCCAATCTCCGATAGGAGTGGAACTTGAAGAAGAAGAATAAGTACATTATTATTATATCATATTATATATATATATATATATATATAATATATATATATATATTTATATAATATATGATATAAACGATATTGAAAGAGGTGACAACATAGACAATCAACAAAATCTACATCGACAACTACACAGTAAACACCCAACAATAATAGAAGTCTCAAATGCCGTCCTAAAACTCAAAGATAATAAAGCCACAGAAATCGATTAAATCTGTTGGAAAATATATAAAAAAAGGTGATGATCAACTTTTTGCAGTAACCCATAAACTAATAGTACTTATATGGCAAAATGAATTTGTTCCAGAAGAGTGGCTAAATGAAATAATATACGTTGCATAAAAAGGACGATTAACTGGATTGTAAGAACTATAGAGGCATTACTCTGTTAGCATCTTCACCTGTTAGCACCCTGCTTGGCAGGGTGCTAACATATCAGATCAATTTACGGTTGCAAAAGGCTTGAGACTGGGAGATCCTTTATCCACTACATTATTCAAATTGGTATTAGAAACTGTAATCAGAAAATGCAGCATGAAGATGGAAGAAACGATCATAAAAAATGAGCACCAGTGCTTGGCATTTGCTGATGATCTAACGATCCTAGCAAAAACCGAGTAAGAATTAAGAAGAGTTGTGAAGAAAATCATCGAAGAAGCACAGAAATTTGGATTGGAACTAAATGAAGACAAAACTAAATATATGATCATAGAAGGAACAGAAGGGAAAAATAAAAGACTTTAGTATGAGGTCAGTAAGTGGTAAAAGCTATAGTTTTAAAAGGGTGGACAAATTTGAATACCTAGGTGTAGTTTTCGATGAAAATGGAAAAGAGAAATGGGAGCTCGTAGCCGGAATAGCAAAAGGGAATAAAAAATTAGGTGGTTTAAGAGCCCTACTGAACTCAAAATACGTTTCTAGACAAGGTAAACTCAGAATAAAAAACAGTAATTCGACCCACAGTAACATATGCCGGTGAGCCTGGACATTAAATAAGAAGGAAGAGGATACTCTGGAAAGATGGGAAAGGAAAATATTGAGATGCATATTCAGAGGACGAAAGGCAGAAGATGGTTTGGAGAGAAGAACCAACAATGAATTAATGGCTTTATACAAAGAACCTACTATTACCAAGTTCGTCAAGGCACAAAGAATCAGATGGTTGGGACATGTGGAAAGAATGGCAGCAAACAGAATTCCTAAACTAGTAATAACCAGAAAATTAATCGACCCCAAAAGAAGAGGTAGACCCAGAACGAGGTGGATTAGTAAAGCGGAGGAAGACCTTAAACACGTGAAGGTGAGGGAATGGAAAAAAAGCACAAAATAGAAGCGAATGGAAAAATATTGTACACCAGGTTCTTCAGAGTAGTTAAGAATGTTATATATACATATTTACGTTAAAGTTTTGTTTAAAATAATTGTAATTAGTTAATATTAGAATTATGTTGTAAAAAAAATGCTCTAGGCCTTAACGGCCTGTTGTGCGTAAAAATAAATAAATAAATAATAGAGTGCAAAAATCGAAAGAATCGCGTTTTTGCATTAATTGTTAATCATTAAAAAACGGCTCCGAACTTTACGCAGGAAACAGGTAGGTTTTCTTCTTATAGGTCTACAATAACTAAAAAAGTTGTCAGCTACCTGGATTATTGAGTGTCACGAGAAAATCCTTATTAGCCTGGACTAATATGGCTGGACAAGCAAGTGAAGAAACAAACTTCATATTTTATGTAAACTTTACTAACAAAAACGTTGAAAATAAATATTCCTATAAATATAAATAATCAAATTCCATATTCAAATACAGCAAAATATTTGGGTATTGTCCAATAAATATAAATAATCAAATTCCGTATTCAAATACTGCAAAATATTTGAGTATTACTTTAAGCTTTTATGTAAAGAAGAAAAGAAAATAATAATTCTTATTGAAATACAAAAAAATGTACTGGCTGATTGACCAAAATTCTACGCTGTTTCTACATAATAAATTATTATTATATAAGCAAATACTGAAACAATAGTATTAATATAAAAACAGTATAAACATTTAGAAGGAAAATGTTACAAATTAACAGAAAATATTTCTATTCATATAAAAATTTAATCAAATTATAGGTACTTATTATAGGTACTGCTTATTTATATAAAATTTCCTCAATCGGAACATAAACTTCTTCGTGAACTACCCATTTTAAAAACAATTAACACACTGGTTTGTCAAAAGTCGAAATAAACCCTAATAATGTTATGCAACATTATTTATGACCCACCTTCGAGAGGGTATTATACTTCTTACCTAACCAACCTAACCGTGTCGACGAGAATCCAGAAACTATCGACAAGGACAGCCTGTACTGGCCGAGAGAGAAAGTTACATTTAGCAAAATTTGAGATTTTAAAAAAAGTTTATACCAAATAGCTGCTTTGTGTTACACTTTATTTTAAAAATAAAAACAGATTCGGAAAGTGGGTCAAATTTTGTAGTGCCCTATTTCAAAAAAAATTTTTTTACGTTTATTTTAACCAAAAATATTTGAAAAAAAAAATATTGTTTAAACAATTTATTAATTTACAACTGAATAGTGCACTAGAACTTTTTAAGACCTTTCATATAAAAAAAGAATCATCTCAATATCTGCCATAGTTTTTGCGTTATTTGATATAAACTTTTACATTGTAACTTAGGTATGCCGAGAAACGCAAGGAACGGCCTTAACCAAGCTTTCGCAAATCTTTATTTTCATCAACAGGGTGCTACAATAAACAGAATTAGTACAAATTACAGAGTAAGAATTACTTTACCCCTTACACTAATTGAGGTTAGTTGTCTTGATGTTTATCAAATGAAATTGGCAACTTATTTGACCCCTATAAACGATGGCGAAAACTATCCAAAAATTGATTAAAAAAAAAACGTTCTTTAACATACATATTCAAAACACTTAAAACACATATACATAAACATTTAAATAAAATTATGCTAAATAATTACAAAACATGTACGTAGTCAAAATATAAAATTTTTGATAATAAATATTCTTATCAGAAACAAAAGAATTGGTTGTCAATTCGTTGCTACTAACTTAAAACGACAGAACGTTAGATCTTAAATGATAACGATGTAAATTGCTTAAATTATTGGTATTTGTCTTTTTGTTAATGATTTCTTTTTCTTAAAAAATGAAAACCATCTCGAGAAACAATCTTTTTGAATAATTGCTCTCCGTGGATAGGATTTTTACATTTGGAAAATCGAAAGTGTGCCCCGTTGTGTTAGCGTGTGTGGCTAGGAAACATCTATCAGGGTGTAACCTAATGTCACTCTTGTAAAGAGTCAAACGGCTGGAAACTTTTTGGGAGGTGTGACCTATATAAGAACCTTCACAGCCTAAACAATTAAGTTTGTAGACAAGATTGCTTTTATCCAAATTTGGTACTTTATCTTTCAATGACTTGTACAGAGATCCCACAACTAGAGTGCTTTTATAAGCAATTTTTACATTTGGTTGGTATTGAGCAAAACTTCTGGTTAATTTGGGAGAGGCGTCCTTAATAAATGGAAGTGATGCCAAAGATATAAGTATTAGGAATAATGTTAGTCAGTGAGTGTTAGTCAGAGGTAACTTTCATATCACCTGTATTTTGGAAAGGGTTTACTTGTGTGTTGAGTATAACAGAAGATGTGTTAAAGATGATTTTCCTAAGTAAGGATTCGGGGTACGAATTATCTTACCCCGAATTTTAATTATATATGAGATATACAATATATACAATATATACAATATCTCTCCTACTTCTAGCCTTAGTCTTTTTGTCTTTTCTTTAACGACTTTAACGTTTCTGATACGAATATTTATAACCAAAAATTATATATTGTGACTACGTTCATGTTTTGTAATTATTTTAACATAATTTTATTTAAATGTTTATGTAAAAGTGTTTTGAATATGTATGTTAAAAGAACGTTTTTTTAAAATTAATTTTTGGATAGTTTTCGTCATCGTTTGTAGGGGTCAAATGAGTTGCTCATTTGATAAACATCAAGACAACTAACCTCAATTAGTGTAAGAGGCAAAGTAATTCTTACTCTGTAATTTAAACTAATTCTGTTTATTGTAGCACCCTGATGATGCAAATAAAGATTTGCGAAAGCTTGGTTAACTAAAAAGAGTACATCTTTGTCCTAACTTCCGCTGCACACCCAAATATTTGAGTTTTGTATTCTATTTGATTAGCGTTGATTACAAGCGTTTATCGCTTTTTCACTATATATATATATATATATATATATATATATATATATATATATATATATATATATAGGGTAAGTCCGGGAAAGACAGGCCACTTTTTTTCTCAAACAGATTACTTGAAAAATTGACTAGTATATGATACGATTTTTGGAAAATAATACTTATTATAGTTTATATATTTATTGTGCAAAATAAAAGACGTGTAACTTAAGCAATATAAAAGTTATAGAAATTAAGATAAATTGGCCCATCTATACCAACACATAGGTATAGATGGGCCATTGCTATTGGTAGAGATGTGCTAATTTGAAACACATAAAATAATGATGTTAACCTATTTCTTTTTACTAGCAATTTTTCCACACGAATCGCAAACATTTTCAAATTTTGTACAGTTGTCATGGCACCAGTGTTTGCAAATCAAACATTGAACCCAGTCATCTTTTCTGGATGTTTTGCTGTAATCTTCAGCACAACCAATACACTCATTTTCATTAAATTCGTATTCGTCTTTGCTGTCATCTAAAACTGGCACATCTGCATTCATATCATCATCAGACGAATCTAACTCATACTTTTTACATTGACGCCTTTTGTTTTGCTGCTTTGAAACTGTCTTCTTTTTTTATTCTTGTTTCTTTATCTTCTTTTCTTGAATTTTGTCTGCAGAATTAAGAATTTCCACCACTCTTCTTGCTCGGCCCCTTACATTCTTTTTTGCAGCATCAATTTTGGGTACAGGCGATAACGTGTCCAATAATTTTCCAGGTGTTACACTTGAGTCTTCAACATTAGACGTACTAGCTGCAGTTTCTTCAACAACGACTAGAGTAATGCCTGCAAGTGAAGGACCTGGTTGATCTAAAATATTTAGATCTATTGCTGTATTACTTTGTTCTTCTACTATAGCTGAGGAGCTCTCATTTGTGGACAAAAAAGCGTGCTCTGGAATTTTATCAGGATCAAACGGTACAATTCCTGTGGCAACAAATCCAGAGGTTACATTTTTCACCGTTACTGAGATTTTCCACGCATTTCCTAACAACTCACCAAACTGATAACGTGTAATTTTTCTTGTTGGGTTATTTCTGATATAGTTTTGACATCTCGAGTAAAAATTAGCCTTTAAAGATTTGAAAAAAGCTCGGTCCAACGGCTGCAGAAAATGCGTTGTATGACTGGGTAAGCACAACATTAAAATTTCGTTGTTTTCGGCGCATTCTAATACTTCCACTGCTGCTGTATGGGACGTATGTCCATCTTATATCAGCAAAACTTTGCCCTAAGGCTTTCGAGGAATAAACAGATTTTTTAGCCAATGTAAAAAAATATCTGCATTTACGTAGGCCTATTTTTCGGACATTACAAACATTGCTCCAGGGGGCATTCCATTCGCTTATTCTTCTTTTCTATTTTTTCCTTTAAAAATACAATACGGAGGTAAAAATACGCCCTCAGCATTGCAGCAGCTTATTACAGAAATCGTTTCTCCTTTCTCTCCTGATGTAATAACAGGGACATTCTTGGATCCTTTAGACGCGAGTACATGTCCAGGCCTGTTATTTAACTGCAAACCTGTCTCGTCTACGTTGAAAATATGCCCCGGCTTATTTATTAGTTAACTATTAGTTAAAATACTTAGCAGCAGATCCAAGTACTGTGTAACTACCTCGTGGTTTAATCCTTTTGCCCTGTACAAAGAAACTCCTTCACCTTTTCGCACTGATATATCTGGATGGCGACGTAAAAAAGACTGTAACCAGTCAAAACAAGCTTTATTGTTGTTTTTATTGAATTTGTGACTTACATTAAATTTTCCTGCCAACTCAAACGCCACAGTTCGTACATGGACACGAGTGGGTGCAAAACCATACTTTTGCAATTTCTTAATATGCAGCACTAATTTCATCTCGATCTCATCCCCAAGAGTTGAAGAAGGTCCAAGACGATTGTGTTTTTTTTAGATCATTATTTTTCATTCTTCTCTGTATGCTACTTCGAGGTATGCCAGAAGCTAATGCAGCTCGATTTAGTCCCATGCGATTTTCTCTGATAGCTGCAACTACATTTTGTAGTGCTTCTTCGCTCCATTTACCTCTTTCAACAGTAGATTTCCGCTTATAATATAAAGGCATATTGTAACCTGTAACAATATAGAAATTAATTAATAATACATATTATTAAAAAATATTGTTGAATAATACAAACCCAATAGTTATTATTGGCCCATCTGTACCGATACACTGTGGCCCATCTATCCCAAAGGTTGGGTAGAGATGGGCCACGCCATCGAACACACAGTTTAAATTTTATAAGGGTATTTTAGGTTAGGTTCAGTTGTTTAATCTCGATATAACAGTTGAATACATAATTAATAAAAAAAAACTTACCTTTTGTCAAAACTTACACAACTTGAAAGTTCACCAAGGAAAACTTTCACCAACAAAATATAATTAAGTAAAAAAATCTCTCTTGTTTATGCATACACGTCGCAATGACCACGTTCACAAGGTCTGTCGTTGACTAAATGTTACAAATCAACGTTGCTGCACTGCACAATAAATAGAGGATCTTCAATATGACGAATGGCCCGTCTATACCGATGGCCCATCTCTCCCGGTCTTACCCTATGTATATATATACACACACATATATATATATGTAAAAGTAAACCTATGTTTATTTTAAATGAAACAGCAGGGTTTAGTTATTTTTAGTTAATTAAAGTTTTAGGTTGTATGACTGTTTAAGTTTTATTGACATTGACATATTTTAAATTGTATTGTCAAATTACTTAATGGCGTAAGAAATAGCATTGTTCTTGATTCTCTTTTTAGGTTTGTATATTTGTTAAGTTATGTTAGTTATGATATTATTGTTAATAATTTATATTGTAGAATTTTAATGATAATAAACTCTTTTTAGACGAATTCAAACTGCTATCTCTTCACATGAATAAGGGTATGATATTACACTTATAAATCAAGAACTTAAGCTGAAAAAACAAATATATAGTGATAACTATAAATTTCCAAGCCGTTATTTGGACAAAACGATATTTAAGAATGAATTTTACATCAATGAGAATTTGCATGGCTATAGAAGCAAACAGTAGTGATAGTAAGAAAAATGTATATAAATTTAAGTGGCTGCAGCCAACAGGTTCCCGTTTTTATTATGAAATTCCCTTTGAAAAACAACTTCAAATTGATCATTCTGAACTATTTCATCTGAAAAAAGTGAAGAATATGTTAGCATCTATGAAAACAAGAGGATCCTTTAGAATAGGTACTATAGCATTAGAAGACAATTTGAAGGAGATTTATTTTGATTCAGATGGTGATGTGGTTTATCAAAGTGAGTACTTACAACAGACCTTATTACCAGTGTATGAGAAGATAGAAACAACTGAACAATTTCCATCATTTGCTGAGTTGCTTCAGAAATTTAATGACACAAATTTACCTAAAGTTGAAAAGAAAAATTTTAAAAAAATAAAAGATGATTTTGTACTTAGAAATTTTGATGGAAATAATGTTCCAACGAATTCATGGCTCAAGACCTTCGAATCAGAATGTTTGCGATGTGAGGTGGTCGCTGATGAAGACAAGATTTTGATTCTACGTTTGTTTCTTGATGGAATAGCAAAAGAATGGTTTGAATCAAAAATAATAACATTAGGCTTAGATAACAGTTTTGAGGTATGGAAAATTAATTTTTTAGATAGTTTTTGTGAAACAGGTTGGCATAATCATAGGCAAGCTTATTCTTTTAGGTATATAGGTGGTAGTATTGTTGATTATGCGTTTCGTAAAGAAAATTTATTGCTAAATATTAAGAATGATTTTCCCATTGATATACTAATTGATTTAATTGTAACAAATTTGCCAATTTATATACAAGATAATATTAATAGAGCTGACGTTACAACAATGGAAAAATTGGCAGGTGAATTACGAAAATTGGAAAGTTTAGTTATAAAAAAGAAGAATAAATTGGAGACAAAACCAAATTTTTATCAAAAAACTACTATAATACCAGAAGAACAGAAAACTACTTGTCAATATTGTGATAAAAAAGGATTCCCTGGGAGGTTTCATCCAGAGGCAATATGCCGTTTAAAGCAAAAAGATAAAAAGGTAACAAAAGAAAGCAAATCAAATGATATTAAATATATTAATAATATTGCTATACAGGAGACATTAAATGAAACAGTAACTGACCAAAAAAAACTAGATTTGCTGCCATTGATCAAATTAAAAGTATTCCTAAATAATAAAGAATTATGTGGAGTTTATGACCCTGGCTCAAATGTTACTCTTCTGAATTCGAAGGTGGCAAGAAAGTTAGGATTAGATATTCAAGAAGATAGGAATATTTTTAAAACGATAAATGGCAGAACTAATTTTACAGGAAAACTAATTGCAAAACTGAAAATTAATAAAATTGAGAAAAATATTAATCTTTTTGTAATTAATGATGAATATTTTGAGTATGATATTCTACTCGGATTAGATTCCATTTTAAATTTTCAAATGAAACAAGATTTTGATTTAGAAATTTATCAAAGATTATACGGAAGAATTGAAGAAAAAATCGAAAAATTTAATTATAATATTAATATTACAGAATACTCCATAAACTTTAATGAGGGAATTCCCACAGAACTTTTTGAAGCAAAATTAGAGCATTTATTGCCATATCAGAAAAATAAAATAGAAATATTACTAAATAAATATGACAATATTTTTGCAAAACATAAATTTGACATTGGGCAGGTTCAAAATAATGAAGCTCAAATTAAACTTTTAGAACATAAATTTGTTGCAAAAAGGCCCTATAGATGCTCGATAGAAGACCAAAAAGAGATAGAATTTCAAATAGGACAATTATTAAAAGCAAATTTAATAGAAGAATCATCTTCACCTTTTGCAGCACCTGTTACATTGGCTTTTAAAAAAGATGAAGGATCTAAAACAAGATTGTGCATTGACTTTTCCTTTAATTGACGAGATTTTGACCAAAACAAGGAATGCTAGGTTCTTTACTACTTTAGATATAAATTCTGCTTTTTGGTGTATTCCAGTTCGGATAAAAGATAAATACAAGACAGCCTTCGTTACCCAAAGTGGTCATTGGCAATGGAAATGCTTACCTTTTGGGCTTAAAACATCTCCTGCAATATTTCAAAGAATTTTAAGTAATATCATCAGGAAGCATAATTTAAATTCATTTTGTATAAACTACATAGATGACATTTTAATATTCTCATTATCATTTGAAGAACACTTAGACCATATAGAAAGACTTATGAAAGCAATTATTGAAGAGGGATTTAGACTCAAACTTCTAAAATGTAATTTTGCAAGAGAAGAGGTTAAATATTTGGGACACATTGTGGGAAACAATTCAGTTCGTCCGTTACATGATAATTTAATATCGATCAGAGATTTTCCAGCACCAGATACGAGAAAAAAAGTACGACAGTTTTTGGGAAAAGTAAATTTTTACCACAAATATATAAAAGATTCAGCTAGGTTATTAGAGCCACTACATAATTTACTTAGAAAAGATATCAAATTCCACTGGTCTTTAAGCTGCCAAACAGCTTTTGATGAGGCAAAGAATATCCTCTGTTCTGAACCTATACTAGCCATTTTTAACCCAAATGCTCCTACAACTATATATACAGATGCTAGTGTTCTAGGAATTGGTGCGGTTCTGAAACAAAAACAAAGAGATGGAGAAATGAAACCCGTAGCATACTTTTCAAAAAAATTGAACAAATATCAAAAAAATAAAAAGGCTATTTTTTTAGAATGCCTGGCAATTAAAGAAGCAATAAAATTTTGGCAATACTGGCTAATGGGAAGAAAATTTCTCGTTATTACTGATCATAAACCCCTTGAGGGAAGAGAACTTCGTACAAGACCAGATAAAGAATTAGGAGATATGACACATTTTCTTTCACAATTTGACTTCGACATTAAATATGAACCTGGAAAAGAAAATGTAGAAGCAGACTGCTTTTCTAGAAACCCAGTTTTGGAAAATATTAAAAATGCAGAAACATTCATAAGAACAGTAAACCTAGTCACATTAACTGAGATAAAACAAGACCAAAATAATAATCGACAAGTTATAGATACAATGAGAGAAACAATTTTGAACCAAGATATATTTTATAAATTAAGGAAGAATGAAAAAAAAATAATTTTATCCAAAGATTTTGGAAAAGAGTTAATAACAAAAGTTCACAAATTTTATGGTCATATTTGTGCTGGTAAAGTAACGAACAAAATTAGAAATTTTTACTACATTAAGAATATAGATTCAGTAGCAAAGTATATCTGTAAAAAATGCGAGATCTGCTGTAAAAATAAAACAAGAATCGGTCCAAAATATGGTCTTTTGTCACAATTGGGTCCAGCAAAAGAACCTTTTCAGATAATGTCCTTAGATACAATAGGAGGATTTGGTGGCAATCGTTCGACAAAAAAATACCTCCACTTACTTGTAGATCACTTCACCAGATATGCGTTTGCAGTTACTTCTAAAAATCAGACCACAGATGATTTCATAAAATTAATCGCCAAAATTCAAGATAAACACCCCATAAAAACATTATTAACAGATCAGTATCCAGGAATTAATTCCAAAATATTTAGAAATCATATGATGATTTAATTTTCTTTCATCTTCATTCAATAATCTTTCATTTAATCCATTCTCGAATGGATTAAATGAAAGACTTAATCAGACATTAGTTAACAGAATAAGATGCAAACAAAATGAAACTAGAATTCGAGCATGGACAAAAATAGCTGAAGAATGTATAGAAGAATACAATAAAACAGATCATTCTGTAACCGGATATAGCCCAGAATATTTGCTTTTTGGAAAAGCAGAGCCGATTGTTCCCGAGGAACTGTGTGAGACAACAAATCTATCAAAAGATAAAGAAATAGCCTATAAAAATTCGGTACGACATCATGAATATAATAAAAAACTGTATGACAAAAATAGAAAATCCTATGAATTCAAAGAGGGAGATTGGGCATATGTAGAAAATAAATCAAAACTAAATAGAAAAAAACTTGACGAAGTAAGAGTAGGTCCATTTCAAATAAAAAAACAAATTTCAAATACATTATATGAAGTAGATATTGGATACAAAAAGAACGATATGAATTATTTCCATATTTCAAAATTGATGCCTTGTGATAAACCATATACTTAGATGGTTTATCATACCTTTTTGGTAGGGGGATGTAAAAGTAAACCTATGTTTATTTTAAATGAAACAGCAGGGTTTAGTTATTTTTAGTTAATTAAAGTTTTAGGTTGTATGACTGTTTAAGTTTTATTGACATTGACATATTTTAAATTGTATTGTCAAATTACTTAATGGCGTAAGAAATAGCATTGTTCTTGATTCTCTTTTTAGGTTTGTATATTTGTTAAGTTATGTTAGTTATGATATTATTGTTAATAATTTATATTGTAGAATTTTAATGATAATAAACTCTTTTTAGACGAATTCAAACTGCTATCTCTTCACATGAATAAGGGTATGATATTACACTTATATATATATATATATATATATATATATATATATATATATATATATATATATATATATATATATATATACATGTATATATATAAATTTATACAGATTTTGAGGTTTTAATACTAGGTTAAATAAATTTGTTGATAGCGGATTCCCCTGTTTTAAAGCTCTATTCACTGTGAACTGTCTTAAGAAGCTTCTTTCTATTGTTACTTTACTTATCGTGTTCCTAAGCGTCATTCTCATTAGCCTTATAAGCTGTTCTGGTATTTCTAATCCTTTCATGGCTTTATATAGCATCGTTCGATTTACGGAGTCGTATGCTTGTTTACAATCGATAAATAGGATATATGTCCTAAGTTTTGTTAGTAGCTATTATTTTCTATTAATTTCAACATACTTATTTGATCAGTAGTTGTGTTTCCTGGTCTAAAACTGCCCTGGTATTCTCCAATTACTTTGTTTTCATATTGTATTAATCTTTTTGTAATAATTTTTGCAAGTACTTTATAGACTACTTCTAATAGTCTATAGTTTCCGCACTCCGTTTTTTCTGCTTTTTTATAAATGAGACAAATAAGAGCGGTATCCTATTGTTTCGGCATTTCTGCCTTTTGCCAAATTATTATTGTCAAGTGAAATATCCTTTGCTTGGATCTTTTGCCACCTTGCTTAAAAATCTCAGCTATGATACCACTTCCTTCTGCACTTTTGTTATTTTGTAGGTCTCTTATTATTTCTTTGACTTCATTCTAAGATGGTTTCTCGCATGTACCTTCTTCATCTTCTTGCCAATTCTCGTTTTCCTTAAGCTTCACTTGTTGATCTGTATTTAATAAATCTTTAAGAAATTCCTCTCATCTATTTAATTTTTCTGTTTTTTTTTCACCTAGAAGTAAACCATCTTCGTTTCTGCAATACTGTGGATTATTCTTTGTAGTTTCTCTGAATTTCTTAACTTCTTGGTAGAAATGCTTTACCTCTTTGTTTATGTAGGCTTCTTCTATGTTTTTCAATTGTTTTCTAGCTGTTCTCTTTTTTTTTTCTGCAAATTCTTTTCGGTTCCCTCCTTCTTGCCACATTGTTTTGAAATCATTTTGGATTTTCTTTTTTTTTTCTTCTATTTTTCTATTTTCTTCTACAGTCTAGTCGTTCATCGAACCAGTCTTGTCGTCTTGTTATATGCTCTCTTGCTATACACTATACACTTTTCCGCTGCTTCTTCTGTCTAGAAAAAAAGTCTGCCACTCTTCTTCTATATCCTTGATTGGATTCATTAGTTTTTTATTTATTTTTTCCATTAGTCTATTTAAAATCTGCTTCTTTTGAAGGCGCTCTAATTGGTAATTTAATCTATCAAACAGGTTTTGGAATTATTGGTGGTTCTTATTTTAGTTTTTCTATTATTAGTGTATGCTTTCTGGTTATAAAGAAGAATCCTGAAGATACCATAGACAGCCAAAGTCGCAAATGAAAAAGTACTGCGGAGGATGAATACAACTGCTAATTTGGTCAACATCGTGAAGGGGCTTAAGCTGGAGTACTTGAAACATATAATGAGAAATCAAGACAGATACGAGCTACTTCAATGCATATTGAAAGCTAAAATTAAAAAAAGAATATCCCAGCTTATTAATCTAAGAGCGTGGTATAGAAAACCTTAACACAGCTATTCTGTACAGCAAACAACAAAATCATCATAGCCAGAATGATCGCCAACATTCGGAACGGACAGGCACCCTAAGTAAGAAGAAGTGTATGACCACTGTTGGTATCTGCTCCTCTGTAACTCCAGCAATTAATTATTACCTTTTCATATTTGCTCTCAATTATTATGTAATCTATCTGATTTTTTATTTTTCTCTCGAGAGAAGTCTATGTAACCTCATGAATATCTTTGTGATCAAAGCTTGTGCTAGCTACATATCTTCATTTTGTTCTCTGTAGCAAATTCTATTAACTTTTTCTTGTTTGTATTTGATTTCTTGTGTAAAGTTCGTCTTCCTGTTATTTCTCTATATATTTTCTCTCTTCTGATTTTCACAGTCAGGTCACCAATGATTATCTTTATATCGTATTTCGATATAATCCTTATTAGGGTACTTAGCTTTTGGTTTCTGAATCTTTATCTTTAGTGGGCGCAAGTACATTAATGACACTTATCTTTCTATACTTTTCTCTTACTCTAAAGTAACATATTCTGTCTGATATTGGTTGAAAATATACAAATTCTCCAAAACATCTTCTGGTCTTTGACTCTTGAGCAGTTTGCTCTTTCCTATTTTTAATATTTTATTTCCCAGTTGTTTCGTTTCTTGCAAAGCAGGGATATCTATTGTATGTTTCCATAATTTGGTCTAAGTTGCTTAAATCTCCTTGCTCATATGTACCTCTCACATTTCAAATCTCAATTTTTATTATGTCTTTGGGTTGTTGCCTTTCTTTTTTATTATTCTATGTGATCTTTATGATACTTCAATTTACGTTCATATTTAAGTATCTCAGTTTTATCCGTAAAAGTTTCTATTTTTGTTGCATTCCCCGTTTTATTTGGGCCTGTAGTTCTTGTAATATAAATGTTTCCAAGCTTTTTTTTTGTTTCTTATCATCATTTGTGTCTATTTTTTTAACTAGATATAATCAATTTTTTCTTTTTACTTATTTTCTTCAGTTGTTCCATTCTGTCTTGTAATTTTTTACGTCGTTTTTTATTTTCTGTTTCCTCCTTTATCACATGTAGTTGTTTATTATTTTCCGTTTGTTCTTTTCTTATTTGCTTTATTTCATTTATCACATTTTCATTTTTTTCCAATAGTTGTTATATCATTTTAACCATGACATGCTCTTTCTTTTCCTTTTACTCCGTATTATTTTTAGAAGGTGTATGCTTTGTCATTTTACTTCTTCTAAAATATTCATCTGGTCTGGTCTCTTCTCTTGGGTTTTGTTTCTTCATCTGTATCTATTTTACTTCCTGCTCTTTTGTCACTTTTATTTATTTTCTTATATTAATAAAACTTTTTTATTAAAATAACAGTTATTATTTATTATTTTAATTAAATATAATTCTAATCTAACTTTAATCTAATTTATGCTAAGGTCGGATCTGGATCTTTGTAATACAATTATGTGGCTTATATTTTGATATTTAATTTCTTGTCAGTACTAATTATTTCCTTTTCTGTAAAAAGAGCGTAGGAATGCCTACGCGGGTCGCCCTTGAAATTAAAACATTCGCCAAAACCAGTTTTTTAATCTTTCACCCAATTATTTATTTCTTCAAAACTTTTTAAAATTATTAAAATAGTTCTATCTTACTTGTCTGATGGTAGTTCCTTTATTTACTACTATCACCTTCATGCACTAACTTTTAACACGTATTTTTGAAACTGTAATTAACTTGTAATTTCCCAATTAAATAAAGTTATTTATGAAGTTTAATACGAAGCGAAAAATCAACGGAACTACTATTATCACTTGCAGGACCGTCTTGATTATTTATTCAGCATATACATTTTTAATATTATCTATATAATTATTTATACTTATCTATAATATTTTATAATATTATTTAAGTGTATATAATTTTATTTAATTTTATTTCATTTTTTTTAATTCTATTTAATTGTATTTAATTATTTTTTTTTTTAATTTTACTTAATTTTATTTAATTTATATTTGTCTTTATATTTGTTTATATTTTTCTACAATTTTTTATAATTATAAATAATTTTTTATACTTTTTTATAATTTTTTAAAATTTTTATGTATTTTTTCTATTTATTTAATTTTATAATAGAGCCAATTTTATTTAGTTTTTATTTAATTTTTATTTAATTTTTATTTAATTTTAATTTAATTTTTATTTAATTTTATTTAATTTTATTTAATTTTATCTAATTTTATTTAATTCTATTTAATTTTATTTAATTTTATTTAATTTTATATACTTTTATTTAATTTTATATAGTTTGATTTTATTTAATTAATTTAATTTTTTCTTAATTTCTTATAAGTTTTTATAGTTTTGTTTAATTGTAATTCAGTTTATTTATTTGTATTAAATAATATTAAATTTTATTTAATTTCATTTATTTTATTTAATTTTATTGAATTTTATTTAATTTTCTTGAATTTTATTTAATTTTATATAATTTTATTGAATTTATTTTATTTTGTTTCATACAATTAGTGTTCCGTCTCATTATAATTTAGTTGTAATTTTTAAAGTTTTGGGTAAATTTAAGTTTTTAGAAATCTATTAAAAGTTTAAAATATTTATTAGTTTTAAATATTTCTGGGGAAAATTTGTCCTATAATTCCTCCCGTTAGAAAGTATTTACCCGGCAAATCTGTAGGCTATTGCTGTCGCAGCCGCTGCGTCTGTAGATGGTTGTGATAAGGACAATATGAATGACGGTATAATTTACGTTTTTCCCCCCAAAGTAAAATTATATAGCTATTAGTAGCTCCCTCCCCTCTACTAGGGGTTTCCTGTTAGGCATTTTGTAATGTATTTTTAGTAGTAGCGAACGAGACTCAGTTCTGTAAACACTATAGTAAGCAATAAATAGTTCTACGAAAATTGTCGTCGTACAATGTTTTAATTTCATAAAATATTTTATAACAAATATACCTCACGGTAAAATAATCGTGAGTCAAGACAATTATATTGAAATCAAAACTAGTCACAAAAAAAATCAAAATTCGTTCTCCAGTTGTTTTCAAAATGTCATTATACATTTCATACATAAAATTAACGAATAAAAAGACTCAGTTGACCATAGTTTTATTTGTTATTTTTGTTGGAAAAATGATCAGAGTTGTTATTTCTTTTAGACGTTTGTTATTTTAGTATTGATGGCCAAATTCTACTACGTCTACTAGACAACTAGCAATAAAGTTTTGTTTTATTTATTAAAATAAGTGTGCTCCAGAAAAGAAATAAAAAGAGGGTGACCTTCCTGTGTCTATGCAATACAAATTCAAAGGAAACTGGAAGAGAGGCGATTAGCTGATTTTGTCTCTGTTCCAAATGTGTCTCAATGACTCAATCGAGTTCGTACAGGTGAACTTTTATTGTCGCTTTTAGAATATTTGATCTCACCCTAAGTCAGTCACTTAATGAAACTTGTTACTTTGTCTTAAGGTAATCGTCACTAGTTTTATTTATAATTTGGTCAACTCTAATACCTGAATAAAACATAACTTTTTAAAAGATACATCCCGAACTCAAATCTCGAAACAAAGTTATGCGCGGGCTGTTATAAACTAAATATAATAAAACTTAAATTGTTGTATATACCGAGTATCTTAATAGCCACAACAAATTCGAGTATAACAAGAGTCTGATTCATGGCCGAGTTTGCTAGTTTCTATTCAGGTGCACAGCATGTAGTACAAACTATAATTGTTTTTACACATGCATGTTCTTATATCAACATCATCTATATCACTTCCGTCACGATAAGAACATTGAAATAAGTTGGTTCATAAATATTTGTTGGAGAATAGCCGGAACTTGGCCGATGCATCTCGACGGTTGCGCTGTGGGCTTTAAATACAAGGGGTATAGCAAATGTACAAGGATACCCTATGTTTCTAAAGGAATGTTACTTTCGAAAAGTAAACTCGTAAACCTTTGTTTCGTAAAGTATAATAATATATTTGGAACGTTGCTCATTGGGCAACAGGATATAGTTGGTTATTTTAACTACAATTCGCTAACTGCAGGAAATCATTCTAATTCCTTCTTCTTGTAATTAATTTTATTCCTGGGATAAGAGATATACATAAACAATATCCGTGTACCATCTTCGTCTTTTTGTTCTTCTCATTGGCCCTTCAACCTATCTCATCTGTGGTCTTCCTTTTGGTCGTCTACTTTTGTAGGGTCTCCAATGTTGTATTGTGGCATTACGACGCTGTTTTTTTTTGTCTAGCAGGGTGGTCTGCGAAGCCCCATTTGAGTTTGGCAATTTCTGTTGTGGTATTGTTCCCTTTCTGTCATATATATATATATATATATATATATATATATTATATATATATATATATATATATATATATATATATATATATATATGAGTAAGAAAAAAGAAGTAATTGTGACTCGTTGACTATTTTTTACTCGAGCTTTCAATTGTGATTACAATTATTATCAAGAGCTTCTAAAAAATACAAAATATCTTACAAAGTTGAACTAGAAATAAAAATTTTTTTGTTAACTCCAAATAAAATTAGTTTTTTATATAAAACTGCTGCTAACATATTATTACAAAAAATAATATTAAAAAAAATGTTTCATTCTAATGAATGTTTCTCTAAAATAAATTTTTATAAAGTTTACAAACAAAAACAATTGAATTTGTAAACAAAAATTGAACAGCTACAAATCAGCCTCAATGTCATAAATACCAACTTAAAAATTTTTCTTTTTGACCTATTGTCAAAAAGAAAATTTTGTTTAAAAATTCTTTTTTGTTTAGTAACAAAAAAGAAGAAAATTTATTCACCATTGATAGATGCCTGAAAAAATGTAACAAATACATGAAAAATTCAAAATATGATATTTTACTGATTGCATATATAAATTTAATAGAAATAATATAATTATAAATTTTGCTTAGATTTTGAATTTCTGACCTTTTGTTTAAATTATTATCACTTTTGCTAATACAAACCATTTCCAAAAAAGTTCTTTTAAATTTATTACTTTCGCTACATAAAATTTTAATATTATCAAAGTCCATAATATGGTCTTTGTCTATTACATGCTCTGCCAACGCACAAGATGGTTTCTTAATTCTGCAATCACTTTTGTGAGAAATAATGCGATTTGAGAGATTTCTTCCAGTCTCAGCAACATACTTAGCTTCACACTGAGTACAACCAATGCTGTATACTACATTTTTTTGATCTAATTTGTCTAAAGGATATTTAGTTTTGGAATATAAAGATGAAATGTTTTGATGTTCTTTGTTCCTATTTTTATATCGTCAATAACCTTTAGTGTTTGTATTAATTTAGGAGTTAATGTTAATTCACTACCTTATATACCATCATTATTTGATGAGTTAACAAAAAAATTTTTATTTCTAGTTCAACTTTGTAAGATATTTTTTATTTGTTAGAAGCTCTTGATAATAATTGTAATCACAATTGAAAGCTCGAGTAAAAAATAGTCAACAAATAGCCCCTTTTATTGACTCCAACCCATCCAAAACAGTTTTATATATGTATATATATATATATATATATATATATATATATATATATATATATATATATATATATATATATATAAGAAATACTGGATATTATTGACTGTCGATATAAACAAACAACACCGTTTATTAGGGTTGCAGTCAGAATATTGGCCGGGATGTTAAAAAAACACTCTTTTGACTTTTTGTCGAGCTTTCGGAATGGTTTTATTCCTTTTTCAAGACACTATAAAAGACAATTATGTAAATATTTAAAAATATCACAATTTTTCAGTGTAACTTATTAGTCGTTGAGATTATTTTTGTAAGCATTGACACTCAACATTTATACCACACATTAAAATATACAATTCTGGACATAAAACATTATAAAATTTTTAAAATTTATTGTAAAAATAGTAAAACTTGGTTGATAGCATGTTTTACTGGTGTATATTAACTCATACAGAAATTGGAAAGTAAAAACACTGTAATGAATATGTAATTAGGTGTAATTGATGTTATCTTTCTTTAGAGAAGAAATACTAGAGGCCCTTCTTAGGTGGCTATACTTTTTAAACCTGTCTTAATGGTATGCAACTTATTATACATAGTGGTGTGATTTATGTACTGGTAAATATTTATTTTATTTTTGGTGTTTTTCTAGTAAATAACAATAAATGTTGCTTAATTTGTCTATGTCGGACTTTTTGTTGTTGCAAGATGTGCTAGATTTTATGAAACACATTTCCAAAAAAACACGTTTTGAATGGTTCTTTTCTTTTGCCAAAATATTGATGTTTTCGAAAAAGGTAAAGTGGATATACGTTATGATTTTTTATGATGTTTATTATTATTATTTAAATTAGATTGAAATCTATTTTACTTAGGTTTTGTGTATCCTTTTTGTCATTTATTGCGTTGATATTTCTTTTTATTTTTATTGATTCGTATATCTCCCTCTTCTTTTTATTTTGTTTGTTTTTAAAATTTTTATGTTTTCAAAATCAAATTTATGCTTCCTCTCACTTTCATGTTTTGTGAGCGCAGTGACGTTGTTATGGTCATATTTGTGAGAACGAATTCTGGAATATATATATATAAATTATATATATATATATATATATATATATATATATATATATATATATATATATATATATATATATTTATATATATAGCAAAACTGGTAGGATTATCGACCGAAACGTAAATAAAAATTTATTGTTTTGGAGTATCAGGTATGCGGTCTGTTATTAAAAAAACTCTTTTTTTTTCTTTTATTACTCTATATTTCGCTGATTTTTGTCAGCTTCTTCAGGAGATAACTAAAATATGGTTAAAATTTTATATACATAACAGGTGATAATAAACAATGAATTTACTTACAGATTAAGAGTTAAAATATTTCAAAATGTTGAACATAATATATTCAAAACAGACGTGATAGTATTAGTCAAAAGCATCTAGTCACTAGTAATTAAATATAACAAAAAGATATATAATAAATAGAAAACAAAAACAACCAAGAAACAATAAAAACACAATAAAATTACACATTAAAAATATACAGGGAGATTTAAAATATAATTGTAAAAAGAAAAATTATTTGAACATACCTACTAAGAATATTACAGTAGATATTGCTCAACTGTCCCGTATCTGCCACATCTGACACATACAACGCATCTTGTCCAAAACTTTACTGCTTACCAAAAATTCATAAAGAAGGTATACCTCTTAGACCTATTGTAAGCTCTATAAATTCGGTAACTTATGACTTATCCAAATTTCTTGCTAACATTCTTAAAGATGCTTTTGACGAAGTGAACAACTATAATGCAAAGGATACATTTTCATTTGTTAATGATGTCAGAGAGTTGAGTTTACCGAAAGATTATGTTCTAATTTCGTTAGATGTCATATCGTTATTTACTAACATACCAATAGATCTGGTCTGTAATGTAATACAGTCAAAATGGAATCTCATCCAAAATTATACAACCATTTCTAAGGATAGTTTTTTAACACTTCTGAATTATGTTTTTGAGAACACCTATTTTAGTTTTAATGATAAATTCTATCGACAAATATTTGGAGCACCCATGGGTAGTCCACTCAGTCCCATAATAGCAACCATTATTTTGGACCATTTGCTGGATGTCATTATTCCACAATTACCTTTCCCCTTAACCTTCTTAAAAAATTTGTAGACGATCTTATATGTTCAGTTCCTACTTCACAAATTCAGAATACTTTGAACATTTTCAATAACTTTAAAAAACATATTCAATTTACGTTAGAGATTGAAAATGATTGTTCGATATCATTTTTGGACACCAAATTAATAAGAACTGAACAAAACAAAATATTGATAGATTGGTATTAAAAGCCAACACACTCTGGAAGATATTTAAACTTTTTCTCAAATCATCCCACTCATCAAAAGTTTAATACAGTGATTGCAATGAAGAATAGGGTAAGGCATATTAATGATGAAAAATTCATAAACAGAAACTTAAATTTGCTTTTAAACATTTTTGAAAATAATGGATACCCAAAACGTATCCTTAAAAAATTAATATTTAACTCAGACATTTTTGACGGTCCCACTGATATCGGAGCAGTACAAACAATCCAATATAAAAAATTACCATTATTAAAACAGTTAACACCTTCTGTGACTAGTTTATTTAAACAATTTACTAACATCAAAATTGTCCAATATAATGTATTAGAAAACCGACAACTGTTTTCTAAAGTAAAAGACAAGACACCAACTGTAAATAAAACTAATGTCATCTATAAACTGCCTTGTTTGGATTGTCAGAGCTGTTATGTTGGCTAAACTTCTCAATGGCTAAAACAACGGGTCACACAACACAAAAGTGACTGCACAAAAAATAAGAATACATGTGCGGCAGTTGACCATTACCTAAAAACTGGGCATCAATTTGACTACTCAAATGTCAGGGTTCTACAACAAGAGAACAATTACAAAAAAAGGTTGTTTTTAGAAATGTGTCACATGAATAAAGAAAAATATGCAGTTAATTATAAGGCAGATACGGGACAGTTGAGCAATATCTACTGTAATATTCTTAGTATGTTCAAATAATTTTTCTTTTTACAATTATATTTTAAATCACCCTGTATATTTTTAATGTGTAATTTTATTGTGTTTTTATTGTTTCTTGGTTGTTTTTGTTTTCTATTTATTATATATTTTTTTTGTTATATTTAATTACTAGTGGCTAGATGCTTTTGACTAATACTATCAGTACTGTTTTGAATATATTATGTTCAACATTTTTAAATATTTTAACTCTTAATCTGTAAGTAAATTCATTGTTTACTATCACCTGTTATGTATATAAAATTTTAACCATATTTTAGTTATCTCCTGAAGAAGCTGACAAAAATCAGCGAAATATAGAGTAATAAAAGAAAAAAAAAGAGTTTTTTTTAATAACAGACCGCATACCTGATACTCCAAAACAATAAATTGTTATATATATATATATATATATATATATATATATATATATATATATATATATATATATATTTGTGTATATGTATAATATATTATGAATTAGTTGCCTCGAATCAATTCAATAATTATTTTTAGCTTGTTCCATGAAACACATCTGGATATTGTGAAATGCCTTTTCATAGTCAACGAAGGCTAGAAATACGGGTAGTACGGTAGTTGGTATTCATTATTTTGTCTATCAATATTCTCATTGTCATCTGCGTCTTAGTCTTGTAAAATGTTTTTTTTTTTATTTTTATGTAGTTTTTGTGTGGAGAAAATGCCTCGTAATCAAGTAAAGCCATCTGGGTGTCAAGATAAAAATTGTTTTTATTTATATTTCTATCTCTGTCTGTATTAGAACTATCGACTCCTACTTTATTACACCAAGTAATTACATAATGTTTTTTTTTAATTCTTTTCTTTTCCCATTTGTTATATTTTCTTTGTATATTTTAATTTAGATGTAAATACACTTACCGATTTTATAAAATTTAATAAATTTGACAAAACAAACAATAAAATTAAATTCATAATTTTATTTTTAATCAACATCCCAATGATCTTAATTTCAGATGCCAAATTGTAAATCAAACGTTTAAACCCAATCTTGTTAAATTTGAACGGACGGTTATATTAATGGTAAAATACCGTAAAAAATTTGATTACACATAATAACACAAACCAATTATAAATATTAATCCAAAAACTTCGCAGACAATATTGATTCACTTTACTAAATAACATACTATTTCATAGAACTTATAAACAAAATTAAATTTATAAATTTATTAAGTTACTGTTCCACTTCAAAGTTTTATATCTCTGTATATTTAAAATTCATTTTAAAACTTTATATTGTTCTCAAATGTTAATAAACCACTTAACTTGTTATTTATTTCAATTCTAAAATTGACCTAGAGACTCACTTGTCCACTCGCTAGCTAACTTCTGCCTGAATCTAATCTGGATCCTCCTAACCAAAATTCCTATCACCTCTTGGATCCTAAATTCTCCCAGTCTAAGCTTCTTCCTATGAAATGATAATTTATTGGTACTTACAAATGCTGTAAACATTAACTTCTGCACTGAAATGATTTATCATGAAGTCACCCCTGCTACCACTTTTTAAAACACTATCGAAAATAAAATTTTCACGAACAGTAACTGACTGTCTTTTTTCAGCTTTCACAAGTCTATCAAATATAAATTAACTTTTATCATTCCCTTTTTCCAACCAATATTATTAAAGTATTTTAAACAAAAACACCGAATTCTTAGTTTCTACAAAATCCATCAAATTTATATTTTTCTTGTTTTCGATACACACCCAACAATAGAATCTGCATAAATTAACCTTTCCCTAAACTTTCCCAATTACAAAGACACTAGCCATAACACAGTTAATCGCTGTTTTATAATTCCATCTTTAAAAAGGTTTTCCCTGTATTTCGAAACGATACACTTACTATACATACATATTTTTTTACATTTTATTTTACCTAATATTTTAAATTTTACCATTTACCATACGTCTAAAATAAGCCCATTTCACTTCCAATACAAATAAAGCACTATATAAATATACGCCATTTCACTTCTAACACAAATCAAGCCTTATATAAATATAATTTCATTCTTTGATTTTTTTTAATATGCAGAAATAACAATTTTTGTCATTTTGTCCTGTTGTTTGCCAGTTAAACTTGGTGCATATTTTTGAATCATAATACTTTACTGTACTTTTTGTTACTGTACTGTAGTGTACTTTTTGGGTTTGATTGCGCGTTGGATAGTTTTGATTAAAAAAAAAAACTATTTTGTTGGCCACTTTTCGATAAGGTCGTACTTGAAATTTTTAAATAATTTGTAAAATTTCTGAAAACCACAAAAATGACATGTAGCTTCTGCGAAAACCTTAAATGTAAACAATAGAGTAAACATACAAGTTTAAACAAAACATACATATCAATCAAAAAAGTCGTAATATATCGTATAGTCGTATGTTTTTTATTTTATTTTAAACAATAAGAATACACCTAATCTACGAGATTATTTAACATTTTTTCTTTAACTTAATTTTTTTCCCAAGATGGTTTGTACACTAGATGTCACTTGGTCTATCTTAGCTTTTTTTTAAATGAAATGCACACTTCTTTGAAGTGGCTACACAGCACAACACTGACTCTGCCTTTCACTAACTGCTCATGTTACAATGCATAATATCATTAAGCCTTGCACAACGTTACACATTACGCAAGCTCGAACGATTTAGTTCTCTTGTGCCTTCACATCTGGAGTTAGTTTACAAGAAGCTGAAGTGCTTCTTGGTTGGGATGCTTATGCTTATGGAGCACGTACAATATTTTTTAGCCATTTTTTAGACCAGCGCTCTACGCCAATAATTGCAGTTTGTGGGTTAACATTAGATTCTTCTACAGTTGATTCTATTGTCAGGACTGATGTATCATCAGCAAATGTGGCTAGTTGAACGTTTTTCTTTCAGGCATGTCAGATGTATACAAAAGGTATACTACTGTTCCAAGAACACTACTTTGTCAAACCGCTGCATTTATTGGCTTTAACTCAGAGTTTTTGTTTTCCATTTTAACTCTAAATTTTCGTTGGTGTAGATATGACTGCAATTATTTATAGGAGGTTGCAAAGGAAATTTTTTTTTATCTTCATTAACAGGGCATCGTGTCATACTTTGTCAAATGATTTTGCGATATCCAGGAATACTGCTAAACAAATTTTGTCCTATTCCAAAGCTTTCTTTATTTTAATTATTATTTGGTAGGTCTGGTCAACTATGGAGTGTTTATCACTAAATCCAAATTGTTGTGTAGATATAATATTTTTTTGCTCAAATATATGGTTTATTCTTCGAAGTAGCAATTTTTCAAACACCTTTGAGATTACGGATAGTGTAAAGAGATTGACCTGTATAATGTTAATTCATGGTTATCTTGTCCTACTTTATGTATCATTATGACCTCTTTCTGAAAAGAAAGGGGTCATAATATTTCTGTCTTAAAGGAGCATGTATTACGGTAGTAAACTTTAAAATGGCTTTTCTAGGTATTTTTTTTAGTATCTCACCGTTGATCAGGTCAAACCCCGGCGCTTTTTTGTATTGATGTTCTTGCTTAATTATTGAACTTCTTTTGTAGTAGTCAATTGTATATTAATAAAATCAAGGTCTACTCGTTTATCGTCTACCCGAGTTTTCCCAGGGTTTATTTGAAATATGGTTTTTAAATAAT
The DNA here is from genome assembly GCA_918026665.1 of Diabrotica balteata. Taxonomy (NCBI): domain Eukaryota; kingdom Metazoa; phylum Arthropoda; class Insecta; order Coleoptera; family Chrysomelidae; genus Diabrotica; species Diabrotica balteata. The sequence goes on from OU898282.1 coordinate 64,854,365, forward strand.
CAGCGAACATATCCACTTTCTCTTTGGGATTTCTTGACCATGTTGTTTTTTTTTTTTCGTAAAGGAGGTATATGTTCAACTAGTTTATTTATCTTTCTGGTCGCCTTCCAGAAGAAGTACTCGGGGCATTCTTTTTCAGTTAGTTCTCTAAGGTACTGATTGATTTGTTTTTAATTTGGCAGTCTCTTTTCAGCTGTCGTGTGAGCCTGTTTATCTTATTTTAATTATCAGTTAATCGTGTAATCTCCCATACCTTCCGAGCGTTTTTTAGCAGTTTCTCGTTTCTATTGTTCTATCGTTTGAATTAATTTATTGAACTTAATTTTCTCATTCGTTTCTGATTGGAAGTTTATCCAGTCAGTAAACTTAATAATCAACGCAGATTTACTTCAGTGCTTGCAATTTACTCACTAATGGATAGTATAATTGGAAAGTGGTAAGATATAAGTGGTAAGATAATTTAAGGAAAGTTTTAAAAAACCCTAAAGCTTTAATCCTGCCGAGACCACAAAGTCATTCCCAAATTTCTAAAACTCAAACACCACACTTCTTCTTCTTCTATTTCCCAAATTCTTAGGAAGACCAGTTTTTCGCTTCTCCGTAAAGCTATTCATTCTACTAGACGAAAACTAGATGTCACAAATAGCAATATTTTCAATATCTGGTCATCTACTTATTCTTTCAATGTACATCCTATATTATGGGATAGTTTCGACCGCGACAACCAGCCCTAAACACTTTCGAATCTAAAACTGAAACTCAGAATCGCAAATTATTGAATCTGATTTCCGAACAAATTCCAAAAACCTTAACATTGGAACCCACTACAGTGGTCCATAACTTTTCTGATCCCCTATTTCAACCATTGCTACTCAAGCTTAAGCAAAAGATTTCAATTACTCTTTTACCCCAAGTCACATTCCAATTAAGACAATCATCTGTCAAACTGAAAAGGCCATCTCCAGTTTATCTTCCGAAGATGCTGAAATAACCAGGCAAGACATCTCTAAAGTTCTTAGAAACTCAAAGCCGCCTATTTAAAATATTGGCCAATCCGAGAAAAAAGCCCTGAAAGAACTTAAGTCAAATCCAAATCTAGTCATTCTTCCCGCCGATAAAGAAAACGTCACCGTCATCCTAAACACTTCTTCTCACATTAATAAACTCTCAAATCTCGTTAATACTTAAGACTACAAACCAATTCCTAATAATCCAACGACCTATGCGGAGAAATCAACAAAAGCCATTATCAATCAAAAGTTCTCTACCTGTTGACATCAAAAAATCTCTAATTCTTCGTGAAAAGTCTTCAAGAACATCTTGAATATATGGCCTACCCAAAATTTATAAACCCGATATTCCTCTTCGTCCCATTGTCAGTGCATACAACTGACCTACACAACCCTTGGCCAAGTATTTGGTCAAAAAGTCTTCACATTTTTGTATATAGTCCCTAGTGTACATTGTTACAGTGACATTGCCTTTGTCGCTCTGAACAATCTTGATCTCAGGGTGATGTTTCAAAAAAGTTTTGCATTTAATATAGTATTTATTTAAAAAGTGGTCTTTTTCATCTTTGTTGAGAAAGTTCGTGATTATATTAGTGCATTTAGACCTTAAAAAGTCCTTATCGACATTCTCAATTGGTCTTAAAATGTTCTCGATGTCTGCCAACAAAGAGGAAACTTTAAAATCTTTTTTGTTAGGAAGCAAAGCGAATTTAGGGCCTAACGCCAACAACTTTTTAACTTCTACAGGAAATTCTAAGTCTGTAAGGTTTTTAAACCAACTCTCCCTGAAATCAATACTGTCAAAACTATCTAATCTGAACTTATGGAATTTATTGATATTGGTTCTCTTAATTTAATGAAAAAGATTGTTATAAATTATCTGTTGTCTACGTTTAAACTCAACATATGTGTGATAATTAAGTATAGATTTTGATTTGGCTTGGAGATCTTTTAGCTTATTTTCAAAATGATTAATATCAGCAAAAGTAATTTTGATTTCTAAATTAAGAATATTTTTTCCAAACCTTTTTCCAAGTCCTTGAGATCGAAAATCTATCTCTCCTCTCCTGTGATGAAGTAAATTATTCACATTAGTCAAACTGTTCGTGATATGGTTCGGAAAACAAACATGTTCTTTAATTTTTAAGTTATTTTAAAATTTTTAACAGTTTTAATGCCTTCAGTAATTCAGATAACATTATGTTATTTAACGTTGTGTTTTATATGCTATGAGTCTTACTTTCTAGTAAGTTTTTATAACTTTTATATTGCATCAGCTAAAGTTTATAACACAGTAATTTTCATTGTAGACCTTGATAAAGGTGGCAAACAACCACCGAAAGCTCGGATTTCAGAATAAATAGTACGCCTTAGCAAAGCTCTATTTTTTATTGACTACCACACTCAAAAAGAAAAAAGTATTTACATATTTTTTCCAAACTAATAAAAAATTTTGGACTACCTTTTCTATATATATATATATATATACATATATATATATATATATATATATATATATATATATATATATATATACACACATATATATATATATATATATTTATATATATATATATACATATATATATATATATATATATATATATATATATATATATATATATATATATATATTGAAATGATTTCAATATGTTAAAATATATACAACTTTAATGGATTTTTATATGAGTTTGTTGTTTATGAATTTCATGAAGCCATCACAATGTGGGTTCGACTCTGAAATAAAAGAGAGAAAAAGATTAGTAAATTGTTAAATAAATTAATTTTGACTTACCTGGTATAGTGTTAATAATTTCTGAATAGTATAGTTGCCTAGTGTATAGGTGAATCGTCTAAACCTTAAAAAGAACAAAAAAAGAAGAATTTTAAAAAAATATTTAAACATAAAAATTTTAAGAAACGTCAGAAAATAAACTGCTTGACAGTTTATTTGACAGTCTGTGGGAGCTAAATTATTAGGGGTTTTGTTAAATAAGAAATTACAACGATGTGGAGATGAAAAGAATAAATTAGTATTGTAATAGAATAAGTATTATATCTAAACATTTTTTTTTGTAAATTCCCAAATTATATGTGATTAAAGTGATTATGAGAAAGTAATGTGGCTTGACAAATATGTCAAACAGGACAGTTTAATGGTTTAAAATATTTAAATAGAAGACAGAAAAAAAAGAACGTTGGTTGCTGTTAGCAACGGATAATAAGAGGGATTGGTTTTTTTTGGAGAGGACGCCGACGAGGTTTTTTTTTGGACGAAGGAGAGCCCTGAAACTGTGGAATAGGTCGGGAGTGTTTTTTAACTCGTCTAATTAGAATTTAGTTTTTCCACAGTTTCCACAGCAGAGATATCCAGAAATTTGTTCCAGAGAGTAAGAGAAACAATTTCACTTATAAATTATATTGGAGTATAGAAATGTCATTTAAATTGAGAAAATTAAAATTCATGAATTAACATAATTGCGATAGGCCTTAAAAATTGAAATTATTAATGATCATTAAATTAAAAATAGAATAGTACGTACCTTAACTTCCGAAGAGAGGATTGATATTCCAGTTTCACAGATTATTTTTGAGTAGTTAGTTTCCTTTAAAGAAATCAGAACTGTTTTAAAGTGAAGTTGGACAATAATTTTGGGGATCATTTGAAATTTTGATTATATTTGAATAGTCAGCGGAATAAAGTGTTCATTTTCTTTTTCTTTATAGTTCATTTAAACACTTTATAAAGTTGCAATATTTATTTAGTTTTTAGGTACTTGTAGAGAGTCTCCACATTTTGCAATACATTTTTATTGTCACGTCACTAAACCACGTTAAGACTTAAACGATTCCTATTTTTGTAAATTTTTAAAGGCAACCGAAGTTGCAGACGAATTTTATTGTTCATATTAAATTTGTTCAATATTAATAAATAACGTGCTTCATTTGGGTTAATTTATCAAAGGTCTAAAGTAAATTTTGGTTTAATTTTTTTTTGAACTCTACCAGGAGACTGCAGAGTCGACGTCACACAGTGACAGATTGCTTAGAACGAACACATAATTGAGCTAGCCGAGGTATATTAAATTAAACAACGAACCACATATTATAAAAACTACATTTATTATAAATACAAAATAAAATTAATAAAATACAACATTATCAATTGACGCTAACAACGTAGGGCCTCTGGGAAAACAGAAATAGGGGTGTTTTTTAAGCATATTTATTAATATTACACAGATTAGAGTAAAAATAAATTGGTGTGATTAGAGTTGCAGAGATTCTGGGACAGTTAAAGTTAAATTTGAGAATAAATAGATATTAGAATAAAATGGCAGACCGAATGACTTTGGGAAATGGAAAAGAAGTCGTACCGAAAGAGAGTAAAGGAGAACAGGTGTTAGAACAGGAACAGGATATACAGGTAGATGAAGAAAGCAGAGGAGGATCAGGAGAAGTTGTAGTATATTTAGAGCAAGGCATACAAGAAGCAGGACAAGGTGATAGAGAGGGAAGTCTAACAGATAATTTGAGAGAGGAGTTGGATGAGATAGTGAGAGATAGATGTGATGTAAGTGAGGATGAAAGTAGAGTGCAGGAGGAGAGACGCAGGGAAGGAGATGTTGGAGAGTCAGGGATGGCACAGATGGATATGAAGCAAATAATGCGGATGCTACAACAGATAGATCATAATATTAGGGGGGATATGCACAAAATGGATAGTAATATTAACAATATTAGGGGAGATATGAACAAAATGGAAAATAATATTAAAGGAGAACTTAGGGGAGAGTTAATTAAAATGAGGGAAGAAATCAAAGAAGAAGTGAAGATAGTCAGGGAAGAGATGTTACACATTACCCAAGGTTTAGAAGAGAAAGTAGAACAGGTCAGAAAAGAAAGTGAGAATTTTAAGAGGAATGTACAGGAGGAGATATCTAGAGAAAAGGCCATAATTAGAGCGGAAATAGGACAGGAAATTGGGAGCAGATTTGTAGAGTTGGGAACAGCCATTCAAAAGAATTTATCAACGGAAATAAACAAAGAAGTTAATAAGCAGAATAAAGAGATTGTTAGGGAGGTAGAAAGTGTTAAAAAGCAAACTCAGGATCATGAGGAAAAACTTACCATTATCAAAAACAATATAAAGATGGGATTGCAGAATTTGGAACTGGAAATGGGTATGCATGCAAATCAGGCGGAAAAGGGAGATAGAGTATTACAGGCACAAGTTGAAAGATTTTTAAATGAGACACCACATGGAATCACCAAACAATGCCCATATTTCCTAATATCTGGAAAGTATCCAGAAAGACCCTGGGAAATCAGTAATACAGGAGACATTCAAGAAGTAATGAAGAAGGTGAACCAAAATTTAATAAGAAATGCTAACCGTTATGTAAATAGAATCAATAAGAAGAGAAAGAAAAGAGTTACTTTTGAAAAAGGGGAGAAGGTACTTATCAGGTCAATACAGGTGCCTAAAAAGGATGAAAATCTGTGTGGAAAATTACTTTTGCCATTTGAAGGACCTTATGTCATTAGTACTGAACATGGGGTAAACAGTTATGAACTAAGACATCCAGAAACTAATAATATTAGAGGGATATTTAATATAGAGGGAATTTATAAGTATTATGAATAAACATACAAGTGTAGGCAATATTATGACACGAATTTGGTATTATAAGATATAAGTTTTGTAAATAGAAGGATAATTAATAAATAAGCATATCTTGAGATAAATTTGATAATTTAATAATTTATTAGGAACAGATGTACAGAATAATGATGAATTTATATAAAAAAAAAGGTTGATTTATTTTCAAGTAGATTTATAGGAGTTACAAGTATAAATAAATAAGCAAAGTACTATGGACAAATCGATATTTTGTAGAAATTGGGAAATAGGGAATATTATAATGATAAATAGTATATGCGGAAATAAGATGAAAAATAGAATTATATGAAATATTGAAATATGAAATATAGAGAGTTATATGTAGAGATGATGAAATGAATATTATATGGGGATATAAAAAGAATAAATAATAATGCGGCAATGAATAAAGATACTGAAATAGTATATGCGGAAATAAATAAATAAATAAAAATATAAAATAAAGAGGGGAACAATTATAAGAATTTCTACGAAAATAGTACAAGAAATAAATAGTACAGGAAAAGAAGTAAAGAAATTGGGAAAGTACTTGGAAATTTGATTCTAAAGTTGATATAATTAGTGAAAGATTTATAGATTTTGTTTGAAAAATTCTGTATTTGTCATAGAGTAACTTATAAAAAAAAAAAATATTCAAGAGATATGCTTATTAATAAAAGTCAGTTTATTGTTATGTTAATATTAATAAAATATTTAAGTTTACCGGTAAGAATTTAGATTTAGTAAGTGCTGATAGTTAGCACTGAACAAAATCCAAATTGGGGGAAGTTGAAATGATTTCAATATGTTAAAATATATACAACTTTAATGGATTTTTATATGAGTTTGTTGTTTATGAATTTCATGAAGCCATCACAATGTGGGTTCGACTCTGAAATAAAAGAGAGAAAAAGATTAGTAAATTGTTAAATAAATTAATTTTGACTTACCTGGTATAGTATTAATAATTTCTGAATAGTATAGTTGCCTAGTGTATAGGTGAATCGTCTAAACCTTAAAAAGAACAAAAAAAGAAGAATTTTAAAAAAATATTTAAACATAAAAATTTTAAGAAACGTCAGAAAATAAACTGCTTGACAGTTTATTTGACAGTCTGTGGGAGCTAAATTATTAGGGGTTTTGTTAAATAAGAAATTACAACGATGTGGAGATGAAAAGAATAAATTAGTATTGTAATAGAATAAGTATTATATCTAAACATTTTTTTTTGTAAATTCCCAAATTATATGTGATTAAAGTGATTATGAGAAAGTAATGTGGCTTGACAAATATGTCAAACAGGACAGTTTAATGGTTTAAAATATTTAAATAGAAGACAGAAAAAAAAGAACGTTGGTTGCTGTTAGCAACGGATAATAAGAGGGATTGGTTTTTTTTGGAGAGGACGCCGACGAGGTTTTTTTTTGGACGAAGGAGAGCCCTGAAACTGTGGAATAGGTCGGGAGTGTTTTTTTAACTCGTCTAATTAGAATTTAGTTTTTCCACAGTTTCCACAGCAGAGATATCCAGAAATTTGTTCCAGAGAGTAAGAGAAACAATTTCACTTATAAATTATATTGGAGTATAGAAATGTCATTTAAATTGAGAAAATTAAAATTCATGAATTAACATAATTGCGATAGGCCTTAAAAATTGAAATTATTAATGATCATTAAATTAAAAATAGAATAGTACGTACCTTAACTTCCGAAGAGAGGATTGATATTCCAGTTTCACAGATTATTTTTGAGTAGTTAGTTTCCTTTAAAGAAATCAGAACTGTTTTAAAGTGAGGTTGGACAATAATTTTGGGGATCATTTGAAATTTTGATTATATTTGAATAGTCAGCGGAATAAAGTGTTCATTTTCTTTTTCTTTATAGTTCATTTAAACACTTTATAAAGTTGCAATATTTATTTAGTTTTTAGGTACTTGTAGAGAGTCTCCACATTTTGCAATACATTTTTATTGTCACGTCACTAAACCACGTTAAGACTTAAACGATTCCTATTTTTGTAAATTTTTAAAGGCAACCGAAGTTGCAGACGAATTTTATTGTTCATATTAAATTTGTTCAATATTAATAAATAACGTGCTTCATTTGGGTTAATTTATCAAAGGTCTAAAGTAAATTTTGGTTTAATTTTTTTTTGAACTCTACCAGGAGACTACAGAGTCGACGTCACACAGTGACAGATTGCTTAGAACGAACACATAATTGAGCTAGCCGAGGTATATTAAATTAAACAACGAACCACATATTATAAAAATTACATTTATTATAAATAAAAAATAAAATTAATAAAATACAACATTATCAATTGACGCTAACAACGTGGGGCCTCTGGGAAAACAGAAATAAGGGTGTTTTTTAAGCAGATTTATTAATATTACACAGATTAGAGTAAAAATAAATTGGTGTAATTAGAGTTGCAGAGATTCTGGGGCAGTTAAAGTTAAATTTGAGAATAAATAGATATTAGGATAAAATGGCAGACCGAATGACTTTAAGAAATGGAAAAGAAGTCGTACCGAAAGAGAGTAAAGGAGAACAGGTGTTAGAACAGGAACAGGATATACAGGTAGATGAAGAAAGCAGAGGAGGATCAGGAGAAGTTGTAGTGTATTTAGAGCAAGGCATACAAGAAGCAGGACAAGGTGATAGAGAGGGAAGTCTAACAGATAATTTGAGAGAGGAGTTGGATGAGATAGTGAGAGATAGATGTGATGTAAGTGAGGATGAAAGTAGAGTGCAGGAGGAGAGACGCAGGGAAGGAGATGTTGGAGAGTCAGGGATGGCACAGATGGATATGAAGCAAATAATGCGGATGCTACAACAGATGGATCATAATATTAGGGGGGATATGCACAAAATGGATAGTAATATTAACAATATTAGGGGAGATATGAACAAAATGAAAAATAATATTAAAGGAGAACTTAGGGGAGAGTTAATTAAAATGAGGGAAGAAATCAAAGAAGAAGTGAAGATAGTCAGGGAAGAGATGTTACACATTACCCAAGGTTTAGAAGAGAAAGTAGAACAGGTCAGAAAAGAAAGTGAGAATTTTAAGAGGAATGTACAGGAGGAGATATCCAGAGAAAAGGCCATAATTAGAACGGAAATAGGACAGGAAATTGGGAGCAGATTTGTAGAGTTGGGAACAGCCATTCAAAAGAATTTACCAACGGAAATAAACAAAGAAGTTAATAAGCAGAATAAAGAGATTGTTAGGGAGGTAGAAAGTGTTAAAAAGCAAACTCAGGATCATGAGGAAAAACTTACCATTATCAAAAACAATATAAAGATGGGATTGCAAAATTTGGAACTGGAAATGGGTATGCATGCAAATCAGGCGGAAAAGGGAGATAGAGTATTACAGGCACAAGTTGAAAGATTTTTAAATGAGACACCACATGGAATCACCAAACAATGCCCATATTTCCTAATATCTGGAAAGTATCCAGAAAGACCCTGGGAAATCAGTAATACAGGAGACATTCAAGAAGTAATGAAGAAGGTGAACCAAAATTTAATAAGAAATGCTAACCGTTATGTAAATAGAATCAATAAGAAGAGAAAGAAAAGAGTTACTTTTGAAAAAGGGGAGAAGGTACTTATCAGGTCACTACAGGTGCCTAAAAAGGATGAAAATCTGTGTGGAAAATTACTTTTGCCATTTGAAGGACCCTATGTCATTAGTACTGAACATGGGGTAAACAGTTATGAACTAAGACATCCAGAAACTAATAATATTAGAGGGATATTTAATATAGAGGGAATTTATAAGTATTATGAATAAACATACAAGGGAGGCAATATTATGACACGAATTTGGTATTATAAGATATAAGTCAGGAGTGTTTTTTAACTCGTCTAATTAGAATTTAGTTTTTCCACAGTTATTACAGCAGAGATATCCAGAAATTTGTTCCAGAGAGTAAGAGAAACAATTTCACTTATAAATTATATTGGAGTATAGAAATGTCATTTAAATTGAGAAAATTAAAATTCATGAATTAACATAATTGCGATAGGCCTTAAAAATTGAAATTATTAATGATCATTAAATTAAAAATAGAATAGTACGTACCTTAACTTCCGAAGAGAGGATTGATATTCCAGTTTCACCGATTATTTTTGAGTAGTTAGTTTCCTTTATAGAAATCAGTACTGTTTTAAAGTGAGGTTGGACTATAAATTTGGGGATCATTTGAAATTTTGATTATATTTGAATAGTCAGCGGAATAAAGTGTTCATTTTCTTTTTCTTTATAGTTCATTTAAACACTTTATAAAGTTGCAATATTTATTTAGTTTTTAGGTACTTGTAGAGAGTCTCCACATTTTGCAATACATTTTTATTGTCACGTCACTAAACCACGTTAAGACTTAAACGATTCCTATTTTTGTAAATTTTTAAAGGCAACCGAAGTTGCAGACGAATTTTATTGTTCATATTAAATTTATTCAATATTAATAAATAACGTGCTTCATTTGGGTTAATTTATCAAAGGTCTAAAGTAAATTTTGGTTTAATTTTTTTTTAACTCTACCAGGAGACTACAGAGTCGACGTCACACAGTGACAGATTGCTTAGAACGAACACATAATTGAGCTAGCCGAGGTATATTAAATTAAACAACGAACCACATATTATAAAAATTACATTTATTATAAATAAAAAATAAAATTAATAAAATACAACTTTATCAATATATATATATATATATATATATATATATATATATATATATATATATATATATACTTATATAAAGAGTGTTCTGAGTTATGTCGAATTTTCTTAAAATGTAAAACTTTAAACGAGTACTAATTCTTAATTTATTTAAGCAATTCTAATAAAATTACGCATACATCTAAATTACTGGATATTGGTCGAATGTATTACATGATTAATTATTAAACAGTTATTTACAGGGTGTTCAAAATTTGTAGTTTTATTATTGGATTATTCAATATGTAATATAAGACTTATTTTAAATGGAACACCCTGTATATTAATAAATTATTAAATTTAAATTTTTTTTCTCTTTCGAATGATATAGGGATGTGGATATAGGCTCTTGTGGATTTTTCCGAAATAAAATTTTTTGATAATCTGCGTCATCGGGATGTACAAGAATTTGGCGATAAATTTTCTCTGCGTTGGCTGCTAATATGAATATATGTTGACGATAACGAAGAATAATGACAAATAAGTCATCCTGCATCTTGGGACCGACCATTAAGGTATCATTGAGCGATATTCCCGTTGACGTTTGTGCTGAGCCGTCAAAAACTACGCGAGTTTTAGTTATGAGACTATCTTGTTCTTTGCATGCCTTTTCTTCCGGTGACAAAATTTTGATGCTTGGAATTTCTTCCATTTCCCAGAAGCGATTTAAATTGAAATCCGATATTGGACTATTTAATGAAAGATGACACGAAATCGAGACGAATGGCGCAATCGAGACGAATTATGTATTTCACCTGCAACAACCCAACCCAGTTGAGTTTTTAAAAAACAGCATTGGGCTAATTTTTCAACGATATTTGACCTACACTGAGCAGTTTCTAAAATAATGTGACTCTTAAAAGAGCATCTACTTTTGTAGGTTTGCAAAATTTAGGATCAGCTAACAAGATATTTTTTGATATTTCGAGTTGAGTAGGATTTATTTGAATTGACGGCACTGTCTTGCTGATTTGTGGAAAAATCAAAAATTAAACAGTTTTTTTAAATTTGCCAAAACATGATTTAATTGTAGCATGAGCCGAATTTGTTATTAAAGTCGACAAATCATCTACCCTGGAAACTATGATATTAACGGGTTTTTGATCTTGATTAAAAAATTAAGCCACGGATTCGTTAATAATAGTACTTCCATGGATACATGAACGTGCAAATTTACGCTAGTCCTAGGTGTATCCGTATTTGTATTTTTATTGTTATTGGAAGCTTTTTTTGATTTATCGAAATGTAACAAACTATTGTTTATGTTATATGTTTTTAATGACAAATGGAACGACAGTTTGGAAGCAGTACATTGTAAGACGAGATGATTTTTGCGTAAGCAATTAATACACCTTAATACACCTTAAATGATAACTTAATAAAAAAATATATTTAAAACTTAATAACTTAATAAAAGCTATTAAGGACGCAGAGAAAAAGTGCAATACAAATTCTAGGAGAGATAAGGAGAAAAAATCAGTCAAGGAACAAAAAGACTTATGGAGGCAAGAAGAGAACTTAAGAACAAAAACTATACGAATAACGAATACACGCGTACTACAACAACTTAATCAAGATATTAATAAAGCAGTGAAAAAGGACTTACGACAATATAACACAAAAAATATTACAACGGTTGTCGAGAAAAATAAAAGTTTAAAGGTGCTGAAGAGATGTCAAGCTCTAGGTAAGAAGAATATTGTTAAGCTCGCAGATCGAAATGGAAAAGTGGTAACAGATGAAGATAAGATAATTGAGGTAGTTAAAGAATTTTACACAAAATTATATAGAGAAAGGGGTAAGAAAGACGGCACCAAGTTGAGAAAAGTCCAGAATGTGGGTTCACAGGATATCCCAGAAATAATAATCGAAGAAGTCTCAATATCATTAAATCGAATGAAAAAGAATAAAGCAGCTGGTGATGACCAAATCCTTATTGAGGAAATTAAAGCAGGAGGAAATACAATATTAAAAACATTGCCACAATTATATAACTTATGCCTTTCAAAAGAGGTTACACCATCTCAGTGGAATAAAGCTGTTATAGTAGTCATGCACAAAAAGGGAGATATAACAGAGCTAAAGAACTATGGACATATTAGCTTGTTATCTCACGTTTATAAGTTGTTTATGAAAATAATAACTAATAGGTTGACATCAAAACTAGACTTCTATCAACCTTGCGAGCAAGCAGGATTTAGAGCTGGGTACGGAACAAATGATCATTTACAAACCATTAAGTCGTTGATTGAAAGACACCATTGAATATATTAGACCCCTGATACTTGTCTTTGTCGACTTTGAAAAGGCATTTTGATACGGTCAATCAAAGTGAAATGCTCCAAGCTCTAACACAATGTAGAATCGATCACCGATACATATCTCTCATCAGATACATCTATCAACATGCTACAGCCTGTGTAAGACTTAATGAAGAGACTGGGACTTTTCGTATTGAAAGAGGTGTTCGGCAAGGAGACAGCATGTCTCCTAAATCATATAAAAATTTGCTAGAATACGCTTGTAAAACAATAGATTGGAACGAAAAGGGCATCACTGTAGATGGAAAATTTTTAAATAACCTTAAATTTGCAGATGATATCGTTCTTATTGCAGACAGCTTTGATTAGGCACAGATAATGCTTCAAGAACTCCATACTACCACAAAAAGAGTTGGTCTTAAAATAAATTTTTCAAAAACATAATTTATGATAAATTTAGTCCATAATAAACACATCTCAGTAGAAGACAAAGATATTGAGCCAGTTGACTCCTATAAATACTTGAACTATGAGATCAGAATAAGTCGGGACAACCAAACAATCGAGCTAAAAAAAAAGAATAAACCTCTCTTGGGCTGGATTTGGAAGAATGAAGGATATTTTTAGGTTTAAGATTCCAATGTGTCTGAAAAGAAACGTATTTAATCAATGTGTTGGCGAAATAAATTCCCAACACTATAGTTTAATATATTTTATGTTTTATGTAACACAATATGTTCTATGTCTTAAAATTCCAACGCTTGCGCGTTGTCAAAAAAGGTGTTCGTTATAATAAAAATGTCGGTCTGACAAAATTGACTTCTGGTCATTCATATAAAATTGTAATTATTAAAATTAAGTTGTAAAAACATTAGTGGCTCTTCCTTGTAGGAATCCAGAAGTTTAGTGACATTGTGTTTATGGAAATAAAGGTTTTTTTTGGGAAAAAGTTGCCTAAATTATTCTTAGACTCCAAACCAGCGAAGAAACTTCTTTAATGTGGTAAAATTCCAACATTAAATTTGGACCAATCGAGTCGGATATAACAAAGCTAGGAATTAATTCAAAAGGTAAGCCAGAAAACCTGAAGAAAAAAGAAATTATCCAATAAAAAGCACATTGAATAAAATAATTATATCCAGCATTTTGACTTTGTCATTTATGTGAACGGCGGCGGCCATCTTAGATCCAAATCCATACTTGTCCATACCGAAGACACCCGAAGACGAGAAATCAAGTATCACGTCAAAGTCGTTTTGTGATGAAATCGATCAGATACAAGTGACAGAAAAGTGACAGTGACATTTATTTTTGGTGGTGTAAACAATCAATAACAATCTATAGTGCAAACTTTTCATTTAAAGTTTATATTAATTGTATATTGTTCTTTAAATTGTTTTAGTATAGTTTTGGTATAAAGAAATGGCGACGAAAAAAGATATTGACAAGACAAAGTTAAAAAAAACGCAGGCCATTGAGTCTATCAAAAGAATTTCAAGGTTTGTTTCAGCACATGTTGATGATGAAATGTCAGAATCAAAAATAAGTCAATTAAAAACGAGAAAAGAACTTATAATAGAGAATTTTAATAAGGTTCAAGACCTTCATTGTGATATTATATGTCTTGATAAGGAATATGATGAATCCCTGGAAGATATTGAAGAAGAGTATTTCAATACACTAACTAAAATTAACAATCAGCTTTCAAAAACTGAAACAGTAGTACAGAGCGTAAGTAATCCCCAAAATATTGTACACAATTCCTTTTCAGCTTCAAAAATTCCACCAATTGATATTCCTACATTTGATGGTAAGAATTTAACAAGTTATAGACCTTTTATAGATTTATTTATAGCTGTTTTTGATAAAAATAAGTCACTTCAAAATGTTGAAAAACTTTTTCATTTAAAGAATCATTTGGAAGGGGAGGCAAGAAGCCTAATTAATGATCTACCTCTAACAAATGACTCTTATGATGATGCATTGAAAATTTTAGATAACCGTTATAACAATGAAACAATATTAATAAATTCTCATATTTATTCATTACTTGACATTCCCTCCATTCAAAAAGGAACTTCCACTGCCTTACGTGAATTCATTAGTAAAGTAAGACAGCAGTTAGGTGCACTAAAAAATTTAAAACAACCTGTAGAAAGTTGGGATATGATTCTTATATGTATTTTGTCCAAAAAACTAGATCAATATACTAATAGATCATTTCAAATTGATAGGGACAACTCAAAATTGCCAAATTTAAAAGATTTTCTATCTTATCTTGAAAATAGGGCCACAGCCTTAGAAACTGTAACTGTTCCAGATCAAAAATATGGCACTGCCAAAGAAAGGTATCAAAAAACACACTTGGTTACAAGTAAAGTAAAATTAGAAGCCAGGTGTAGCTTTTGTTCATCCTTAGGTCATAAAATTTATAATTGTTCAAATTTCAAATCTGTCACAGTAAGGGAAAGATTGTCTTTTATAGACAGGCATAAGGCTTGTAGAATTTGTTTAAATAATCATCCTGGTAGGTGTAAAATGAGTTTCAGGTGTTCAATTTGTCAAAAGGAACATAATTCTCTGCTGCATTTGGACAGACATTCTCCATCAGATAGTACTGAACAGGGTAGCAGCAGTAACACAGAGGATAGGGTGATTACATTTGGTTCAATAAATGAAAAAACTGATAATGTTCTGTTGCCAACAGTAAAAGTAAAAATTAAAACAAAAAGGGGTGATTATATCACTGCTAGAGGCCTCCTGGATACTGGATCTCAAATATCGTTAGTAACAAGTAGATTGGTAAGTGAATTAAACTTAAAAACATTTAATAATAATTTCAATATCTTAGGTATTTCTGAGAGTATTACTAACGTAAAGAAGTCTGTAAATTTAAAAATTGAATCATGTGTGTTTGATTATAGCACAAATATAAAATGTTCTGTGGTTGATAAAATTACCAGTCATATACCACAAGCAAATTTCAATGTTTCAAACTTAAATATTCCTAAAGATATTAAATTGTCTGATAATGACTTCAATAGATCTTGCAGGATTGATATATTGTTTGGGGCAGATATTTCCTTTCAAATTTTGCTGGCAGATAAAATAAAATTAGACCAGATTATATTACAAAATACTCTATTTGGATTTGTAGTTAGTGGTTCTTCTCCACCACTACAAATTTGTAATTTTTCTTCTTTTCATTTAAGTGTAAAAAATAATTTAGAAAATATTGTTTCTCAATTTTGGGAAACCGAGAAGGTTCCAGAAATTTTTCCGGAGTATTCTACTGAACAGGAAGCTTGTGAGATAAATTTTGAAAATTCTTTGCAAGTAATAAATAATAAATACCAAATTAAATTGCCATTAAAACAAAATTTACTAGATTTGGATTTAGGAGATTCATTTTCTGTAGCATTAAAACGCCTTGAGAACTTAGAAAAAAGATTAAACTCCAATTCTGAACTCTACTGTCAATACAAAAGTTTTATTGATGAATATTTAGCTCTAAAGCATGCCAAAATAGTAAGTCTCAGTATGTATGATTTAAATAGTGGTTCTGTATACTTCATGGCTCACCATCCAGTGATACGTGAAGACAAGAAAACCACAAAATTAAGAGTTGTCTTCGATGGTAGCATGAAATCAAAAAAGAAAAAATGTATAAATCATTATCTCTATAATGGTGCTGTAGTCCAAAAGGAGCTCTTTGATATTCTCGTCCTTTTTAGAAAACATAAGTATGTCCTTTTGACAGATATTAAACAAATGTACAGAATGATTTTGGTACATCCAGATCATTGCCAATTACAAAATATTTTGTGGCGAGAGAAAAATGGCAGTTTGCAATGTATACAACTTCAAACTGTAACATATGGTTTAAGAAGTTCTTCTTTTTTGGCTACCAGGTGTTTGGTAGAATTAGCCCGAACTGAAGGTAAAAACTATCCTTTGGCTGCACAGGCTCTTCTTAATAACACCTATATTGATGACATTTTGTGTGGTGGTGATACTATTGAAGAAACAATAAAATTAAAAAACGAGCTTATAGCGTTACTTAAATTAAGGTCCTTCGAGTTGCACAAATGGTGCTCAAACAATTTACATATTTTAAATGATATTCCTAAGAATAAACAAAATTTTGATGAAATTAATCTCAGCAAAAACGATTTGACAGTAAAGACATTGGGATTAACTTATGACACAAAAACAGATAATTTTAAATTTAATTGTCCAAAAGTGGATGTAAATGAATGTGTAACTAAAAGACAACTTCTGAGTTTTATTTCTAAATTTTATGACCCCTTGGGATTAGTAGGCCCAGTTTTAGTAGCTGCAAAAGTAATTATGCAAAAACTTTGGTTAAATAAGGTTAAATGGGATGCTGTGATGCCTAGTAATTTACTTGATAATTGGAAGAATTTTGTTACAAGTTTAATGAGCATGCCCACAGTAACTGTCCAAAGAAATTTATACTTTACTGGTGCCTTTCATATTGAAATAGTTGGGTTTTGTGACTCTTCTTTGATTGCATATGGAGCTGTAATTTATGCCAGAACTATATTTGAAAATAAAGTACATGTAAATTTGATTTGTTCCAAATCTAGGATTGTTCCTATAAACAAAAAACTAACTGTGCCAAGACTTGAGCTGAACAGTGCTTTGTTGCTTTCAAAATTGTCTCACAAGGTTTTTGAACTGTTAAAAGATAAAGTCAGCAAAGTATTTCTATATTCAGATTCAAACATTGTCTTAGCTTGGATAAAGTCGGAACCTTTAAAATTAAATCCCTATGTTGCTAATAGAATTCTTAAAATTCAAGAAATGACATCTGAATTTAAATGGTTGTATATAAACACTAAGGAAAATCCAGCAGATTGTCTTTCTCGGGGTATTGAACCTCATGAACTTAACTCTAACAGCCTTTGGTTTAATGGTCCTAAATTTCTTTCAAATATTAAATTTTTGCATGCTGAAATTCAATTTTCTATTCCAGATCATTTGCCTGAATGCAAGGTTGTCAATTTTGCTAAGGTTAAACCAGAATCTTTTTTCATAAAATTTTCTAGCTTAACCAAACTTCAAAAAATAGTAGCTTATTGCCTACGATTTGTAAATAATACAAAAAATAAAAATAAAAGGTTTACTGGAAGTTTGACAGTTTCAGAACTGGATAATAGCCTTAAAACCATTATTAAACATGAACAAAGTTTTCATTTTTTTGATGAAATAAAATGTCTTACCAACAACACAGCAGTTAAGTCTAATTTAAATTCTTTATGTCCATTCTTGGACTCTGAGGGACTGTTGAGAGTTGGTGGTAGACTCCAGAACTCAAATATTTCGTTTAATAAAAAACATCCTTTAATACTTCCCAAAAACAATCATATCACTGATCTTTTAATTCACAGAGAGCACTTGAGACTTTTACATGCAGGTCAAAAACAAGTTTTAAGTTCATTAAATCAAAATTTTTGGATTGTTAGTGCTACTAAAGAGATTAAAAAGATTTTGCACAAATGTGTAACCTGCTTCAAATTTAAGGCCAAGTGTAGTGAACAGCTAATGGGATCTCTCCCAGAGCAGAGGGTGCGTTCAGCGAGAGTTTTTCAGAATGTTGGTATAGACTTCTGTGGTCCATTCCAAATTAAACAGTCACATGTTAGAAAGTCTGTAATGACAAAGGCATATATAGCATTGTTTGTTTGCTTTTCTGTGAAGACAATTCATATGGAGTTACTCTCTGATCTAACAACAGATACTTTTTTAGCTTCATTAAAAAGGTTCATTTCTAGAAGGGGTAAACCATCCAAAATATTTTGTGACAATGGTGCCACCTTCAAGGGAGCAAACAATCAAATACAAAAACTTCTAAAAGACAACGTCAATTTAAAAAATTTTTGCCTTGATGATAAAATTGAATTTTGCTTCATCCCAAGTTATTCTCCAGTATTTGGAGGTCTATGGGAGGCTGGGGTAAAAAGTGCAAAACATCATATCAAAAGAGTGATGGGAAATAATATTTTAACATATGAGGAGTTTAATACTTTGATTATTCAAGTTGAGGGAATATTAAATTCAAGGCCTCTCATGCCTATTAATAATGATTCAACTGACCTAGATTATCTCACACCAGGTCACTTCCTAATAGGTGCTCCTTTGACAAGTTTCCCTGAAACCAATTTAACAGAGATTCCTCAAAATAGATTAAAATTTTGGAGGTTGTGTGTTCAAATGCAGCAGCATTTTTGGCAAAAGTGGTACCAAGATTATTTAACGCAACTTCAAAACAGACCTAAATGGAGAACATCGTTGCCAAATTTACAAGAAGGTATGCTTGTACTTGTAAAGGAGGACAACGTTGCTTCTTTTAGGTGGCCTATAGCAAGAATTATAAAAACTATTCCTGGTAAAGACGGAAAGGTAAGAGTGGTGGAAGTAAAAACTAAAAATGGAACATACTTGCGCTCTGTTACTAAAATTGCTGTTTTACCCATTAACGATGAATAAATTTATTATTTTTTTTTAAGGAAAAAGGGGGATTTAAAATTTCAACATTAAATTAGTATCTAGCATTAGTATTGTAGTTATTAGTATTTATAAGTATCTAGTTTTGTTATCAAAACCAAGGCCCCCCAGCATGTTGGCGAAATAAATTCCCAACACTATAGTTTAATATATTTTATGTTTTATGTAACACAATATGTTCTATGTCTTAAAATTCCAACGCTTGCGCGTTGTCAAAAAAGGTGTTCGTTATAATAAAAATGTCGGTCTGACAAAATTGACTTCTGGTCATTCATATAAAATTGTAATTATTAAAATTAAGTTGTAAAAACATTAGTGGCTCTTCCTTGTAGGAATCCAGAAGTTTAGTGACATTGTGTTTATGGAAATAAAGGTTTTTTTTTGGGAAAAAGTTGCCTAAATTATTCTTAGACTCCAAACCAGCGAAGAAACTTCTTTAATGTGGTAAAATTCCAACACAATGTATTTTGCCAGTGATGAGCTACGGCGCAGAAACCGTAACGCTCACAAGAACAACAGTAAGTAAACTACAAGTTGTGGAAAGAGCAATGGAGAGAATTATATTACGGATTTCTCTACGTGATAGAATACCCAATGCTACTATACTCAAAAGATCAGGAGTAGCAGACGTTATTGAAAGGATAACAACACTAAAGTGGAACTGGGCAGGTCATGTAGTAAGATCAGTCGATAACCAATGGACAAAAAGAATTTTCGAATGGAGACCTCGAACACAAGCTTTCAGAAATAGAGGTGAACCCCCAACGAGATGGACAGATGACATAAAAAGAGTGACTACAAATTGGATACAGATGGCGCAAAATCGGACTAAGTGGAAAAGCATGCGAGAGGCCTATGTTCAGCAGTGGACGTTAGAGGCTAGTTGATAATGATGATGATGATGAATTAATACACCGTCCACCTTTTTTAGCAACGTCTTAATGTTCAACAGGCGATAATTATGTGAATTCACGGCAGAAATTTACATAATGCTCACCTTCACAAAAAATAAAAACAATTTTGTGAAGTAGTTGCAGTATAAGTTTGATGATTTCGCGAAGACAGAGCCATATTCGACGATTTTGATTTATTTGGTGGAGGATTTTTGATAGTAGCTTGCTGAGATCGCGTGTTTTTGAGTTGAGCTTTTTTTTTTAAAAACGACATCATTTGTTTCATTGTTGGATTACGCGATTCGTTATTACTATCCTCCCATCATTCGCGAAGACTATTGGTGAATTTGTCTTTGAAAGAAACGAATTCTACGAGTCGATGGGTTCATCAAGATTTTTTGACGCTCTTAAATATTTTTGAATATGATTCAAGAATGCGCGAGTTTAAAATTCTTTTGACATGCACGGCGTATCAATTAGCGATTTGATGTAACTATCTCAAATAAATTTGCTTGTATTGGCTTTGTAACAAATTCTACGCGACATCATAATTTTAAGCGGACGATTCGATAAAAGATATTCTGTCAGCAGCTTCTCCTTCTAAACAACTTTTCAAATAAAATAGTTTTCTTACGGGAGAAATACTATTATCTTCATGAACTAATGAATTAAAAATAAATCAGAAAACCCTAACCACGTGACTATAGCCCCAGTAAACCTAGGTAGAGGAATTCTTGGAAGAGATGCTGCCGGTAAATTCGTTGCAAAATTATTTGCTACAGGAGCAGTTAATGCAATGTTGTTTGCGGATTGAATTTCTGCCGACGACGACGATAAAGGAAAGCTAGAAAATATTGGTTCTGGTGGTGTATCATCCGTTAACGATTTTAATTTTTCCGTAATCCGACCAGACAAAAACTTTGTGCCGATTGCGTATGTTCTATAATATTGTTCCTTAAATTGTATGCGATAATTAGTAAGTTCATCCGATTCCTTAAGTAATATTTCTAATTTCGTTTGAAACCATTTCAAAATTTTCACGAACCTTTTCTATGTCCTGATATCGTTTTTCTAGGATTCACAAATCTGTTTCAGGATTATATTTATTTAAAAAAATTTCCTATGTGGTTAAAGATCGTTTGGCATTACCGCGTTTGATATTGAAGGATTTAACGTAGTCTTCAGTAATTTTAAATCTTTATGATATATAAATAAAAATAAAAACAAATAGCCAAAAAACTAAAATTTGCCACGACAAAACGGTAATAAACAATTTAAATTTTGCGATCAGTTTGTCAAATTCCTACTAATTAATTTTGAGCAAACTTGAAATAGAGAGCATATTCATTTTTATAAGTAGTAAAAGCAAAAATACTGGATTAATTGAGTGGTTCGAATGACTTACTTTGAACTGGCGACTTTCGATTTTTCTGGTGTTGACAGCTACAGGAATACGACGACGATATGTGATGAATCCTTGAGAATTTCGCCGAAAATGCGATGATTTATTCTTGATACACCTCACTCACGACCACTTTACTTTGATTTAAAGCGATAAATCACACTTCAATAAAAGTCCTATTTTTTCGACAATAGCTAATCTCAGTTCTTCAATTACGACACGAAAACCACTTGTTATTTTCGGCTGAAGGACCATGTTACAATCCATGTTTAGTTTATCGTGAGATATATTTGCTATAAAATATTATTTTATTATTAAAACTATTTATTGCTTAATATACATGTTTACAGAATTGACTGTCGAATGCTACTAATAAAAATACATTACAAAATGTATATCAGAAGCCCCTAGGGGAGGAGAGGTCGTTTCTAAAAACTATAAAATTTTAACTTTTGGAAATAATGTACATTACAAATATATTCATATTGTCCTTATCAGAACCATCTACAGACGCAGCGGCTGCAACATAATATAGCCGACGGATTTGCCGGGTATCTACTTTTTAAAAAGAGGGTTTATAATCTACAAACTTTCACCAGAAATATGTAAAACTGACAAACATTTTAACTTTTAATAGATTTTTGGAAGTTACTCAAACTTTAAGAATTACCGATATGTATCTAAAATAATAAAATAAAATCGACAATCACATGAAGTAAATTATAATGAAACGGGACCATGAGATTGTTATTTATTATTTGACTACAAAAGTTTAATTATTCGAAATTAGCTTATTGCTACAAATACATCAAAATTTTCTCTATTCTGTGCCACTCTTAATAATTGTTGTACGTTCATGCCCGTCCAAGTTGTGATATTTCGAAGCCATGACATGATTTTTTTGCCTACTCGACTTTGGACCTGTATATTTCCTTCCATTATGAATCGTAATCAAGTATATAATACCCAAATTAAGTAGAATTCTTAGTCCTCTGCATCTGTTTGGTTAATAAAACTGTTATAACTAGTTCTTCTATCTTCTTATTTACTACTCTTACGGATTTTATCAGCAATGTGTCGATAGTCGATTCATACCCGTCTAGAAGAAATAAAATTATTATGATTATTGCGATAAACACAGATACACTTTTTCCTTATTTATAATTAATTTTAAAACTAATATGATGCTAGATAGCGTTGATAAAATTTTACAAGTTAGGATACCGGCGAATTTAATAAGAAAACATTTTCCGTTTATCTTTGTCACTTACCCTCGTAAGTTGTACGGTCGGGACCGGTTCATCTACATCTTGCTAGAATTTGATATATTTGCATTATTTACAGTATAATTTTATTAAAATAGCTTTTTACAGCAGTAAATAATTTAAATTAATAATCACTTTAAGATATCACGGTATAAAACCTAATGGTATGACTTCAGAGCTTACATGGGGGTTGTTACATTGAAACTGTTAACTAAAGCTCATGGGTAGAATCCTGGCGGGGGCCCAAAAAACAATAAATTTAAAGACGTAGTTTATACTCTAAAATGGACTTGCTACTTAAATTAGACCACGGCGCTATATCGAATGGATCTACGCAAAAGCAGTACTGTAAGAGATGGTAACTTACTCTCGGTATTACTCATTCAATGAGTCCTTACAGGAAAGGTACGTCTAAGTTAATTAAATATACCTTTAAATATATAAATCTGGTGTCACCATGTTTGTCCAAGCTAATAATCAAAAATCACTGAACCGATTGCAATAAAATTTTGTGAAAGTGTATTTGAAGTCCAACTTTGGAGATAGGATATTTTTTATCTCGATGAATGACCCTTATTTTTTTAATTGTCAATTCAAATTGTTTTATACAACTTCACCTCTACAGTTTTAGTTCATTTGATCCGTTTATTAAACGTCATTTTATGATATTTTATAACTACATATAATATATCTTACAGTGACGTTTAACAAACTTTATTTTATATTTTTATAACTTTTTTATAATAATCGAGAACAACTAAATCGATTTGTCTTATTTTGGTTTTGAAATCATTATTTCAAGTCCTAGGAAGGTCTAACAGGTGAGAAAATATGATAAAATTATAAAGAGAATAGTAGAAACAACTATTTTATTTTCCCATACAGTTACAAAATACCCAAAATACAATTTTTTTAAGACTACCACTTTTACAGTAGTAGTTCATTTAAATATAAAGTGACGTTTACCAAACGTCATCTGTGTTAACTTCTTCTGTTTTGCATAAACTAGAGAAAATACACACACAGTTATAATATACTGATCTATACCTAACAAAAAGTGTGATTTTTACTTGAGAGTAAAATATTTTTATTTTTGAGAGAATTAACATGGCCTTAATAGGGTAAACATGGTGTCAATATCTGCATTATTAGATTTATAAATCGCAGTATATATTAGTGGGCCCATCAAAACTCGTATTTTAGTAGTATCCGTATCTTTAAGATCTGTTCGTGTCCCTACAGTTTACCTTAGAAGAAACCTTATTCGAATTTCTGCAATCTTGTATACTGCACTATAGTATTTATCGTAGAGCTTCAGAGCTAAAGATGGTTCCATATATCTTTTAAAGTGGCTTCATCTCCTAAAGTACGAGCATGGCCTTTTAATTCTGGTTATGACTATATTATGAACATATTATGCGAAATGAATCCAGATATGCTCTCCTTCAAGCCATCCTACAAGGAAAAACATTTGGAAAGCGAGGTTCAGGCAGAAAAACACATCTTGGTTAAAGAACCTCAGAATCTGGTTCAATACCTCTGTGCAGCTTTTTCGCGCTGCTGCATATAAGATAAGGATTGCCATTTGATCGCCAACATTTGTAACGGATAGGCACATCAAGAAGAAGAAGATGACTATATTATATTGTGGAGTTTACACATTCTTTGCAGGTTTATTTACCGCCAACTTTTGTCGATTTTTCCCGTAATAATACTTTTTCCAATTTTATCCTAATTTTTCTTTGGTCTAATTCTTTATTAATATTTTCATCTTTTAAAAAAGATTTTTCATTATCATAACTTTCACTTGAAGGTCGAAATTCATGTTCTTCATCGATATCATATCCATCTTCTTTATTAGATCAGTCAGATTCTTTCTCATAATATTATCTTAAATCAATGCTTTCAAAATTATTGATAAATGGATTAACTTTTTTGATATACTACGAACCAATCATCTAAAAATGACAGGTTTGACACAAAAATCTTTAATTTTATAACAATTACAAAACTTACCATAACGGTGAGGTGAAGTCACTGAGACTCTGACTTCTAATTTAAAAGTGTTCACAGTACACTAGCTAAATACCCACTGAATACCAATAACTACCAATAATAGTGACTTAAGCTACATGAGCGCGAGCAAGATTGAAGGTCACCAGAAAAAAGTTACAACAACTTCTAAAGTACTATGAGTCTGCGTATATCTTAAATTTTATGGAATTATATTATTAAGTTTATTAGAAGTAGCTACTTCATTTTAGATTATTGGAGGTCTATTAAAGAAGAAGAGAAAGTAAGAATGAACAAAAATTTTGTTCATTGCATATTATTCTTGTTACTACTGGATGTAACAAAGAAAACGAGTAAGCTTCCTTTGACATAAAAGTTTTTATTTTTCAATATTTGATTGTTTACAAAAGTTTTACAATATTGCAAAATTAGAAAACAAAAATTTTGCCTAAAATTTTGCCACATTCTGCAATATTTCTATTGTGGGTAACTTAAAGTCACACATTTAAAACTCGTTGTGCATGTGCATAGATGTTTTTTATAGAAGTGAATTTATAAAATCAAAATCTGGCAATCGTGGGGACCATCCAGTAGGATATCTTCTTTCAATACATCATCGTCGATTGAAGTCATCCTAGTTTAGTTTGTGTACAATATATATATACAGTGGTGAGTGCTTTATCGACCGGCTTTTTAACGTAAGAGATAGAAAACACAGTTAGGTACCTTGTGAAATAAAAAGAGATGAAACTCGTAAAGGTGGGAAATAATCGATAGAAACCTATAATTTACATTACATTACATTACCACCGTCGATAGTCTCGCACCTTTAGCCGTTATTATAGTATTAGAAGTGTTTAAAGTCGCTTTAAAACTCGGCAAAATAGCGGAAAGGATAGAAGATGGATTTTGTGAGAAAGAATGAGATAAAGCTAGTTCTTAGACGTGGCTATTTGACTTCAGTCATAATTATACGGATGGCCGCGAAAATATTTTATTTTAATATCTTCTGATGTAAGAATAAATGATTGAATAAATTAAGAATTAAAGTAAAAAACGTTAATTAGTAGCGATTTTAAATTATAAATCTTTAAGTTTATTTAATAATAAAAATAACTCAACTGAAATATTTGACTAAACTAAAGGTAGGTATGTTCTGTCCGATACTATTTATTGTATGTGGAGTTGGTGTAATTATTAGACACGTAGTCTATTGACAAGAAGATTGGGGTTCAATTCCCACCAAGGATAAAATTTTTGTTTTACTCAATCAAAAATTAATAGAAAATATTATACATATTAGGTAACAAGTTTTCGAAAAACTCATTATTTATAATTTATTCTTATTCCAATGTTATAAGACAGAAATACAAAATAATTCAAATTCAAAAATATATTTATGTGTAACTTTAAACACTTCTAATACTAGTAACGACTGACATAAATGTTTAGTGATTCAAATCAAAACGATCTCTGCATAATTTCAAATTATTAAAAAAAAAAAAAACCACATATGAGTTTTGAACTCTAATCGTCTACGTCGCAGTGTCGAATTCTTACCACTAATCCACTAAGGACTGATGTTTATTTCCGTGACAAGAGTGTATGAAACTCCTCAAATCATAGAAATTATTTTTGGTTAATAATTTAAAATTTTAGATTAAATAATCACTATTAATTAATTTATTTTATTCACATTTTTGCTTTATTGTGGTCAATCATTTTTTACTTTATGCGAAATTAAAAAATGTCACTGAAATATGTTACACATACGATGTCACAAATAATAATTATGACCGAGGTGATTTAGCTGGAAGCTAACGTCTAAAGGTGTGAGACTATCGATAGTGTTAATGCAATGTAATGTAAATTATAGGTTTCTATCGATTATTTCCCACCTCTACGAGTTTCATCTCTTTTTATTTCACAAGGTAACTGTGTTTTCTATCTCTTACGTTAAAAAGCCGGTTGATAAAGCACTCACCACTGTATATATATATATATATATATATATATATATATATATATATATATATATATATATATATATATATATATATAAATATATATATATATATATATATATATATATATATATATATATATATATATAAGAAAAAAGAAGTACTTGTGACTCGTTTGGAAAAAATATAACACTGTTTTTGATGGGTTGGAGTCAATAAAAGGGGCTATTTGTTGACTATTTTTTACTCGAGCTTTCAATTGTGATTACAATTTTTATCAAGAGCTTCTAAAAAATACAAAATGTCTTACAAAGTTGAACTAGAAATAAAAAATTTTTTGTTAACTCACCAAATAAAATTAGTTTTTTATATAAAACTACTGCTTACATAATAAATACAAAAAATATTAATAAAAAAATGTCTTATTCTAATAAATGTTTCTCTGAAAAATTTAGATGAAGAAGAGTACATCTTAAATACATCGTACATCTTAAATAAATAAAAGTACATCGCACTGGGAATATTCATCATGATGCTCCGAGATTATGTAACAGGTTTGGAAAAAATATTATTAATTTAGAGATTAAGATTACTTTTGCTGATATTAACTTTTTTGTAAGAAAATTACATGAATTACGTACCAAGGCTTATAATATTTTAAATTTCCACACATTTAATGAATTTAATCGTAGACAAAGAATTAAATATAACACAGAATTTCATAAAATCAAAAAAATACAAATTAATAAGTTCAATAAATTAAAGATAGAAGCTTTCGATAAGATAAAATTTCAAGAAAAATGGTTTAAGAATCTAACATCTATTCAGTTTCCTTTTGAAATTAAAAAATTTTTAGCATTAGGACCTAAATTTTCCGTCCTTCCAAATCTGATATTAGAGTTCCTAATTTACTTTCTGATATTGAATCAATAATCAGACCACTTAATGATAATCAAAAGGATGTTGTTAGATCTAAATGTACAAACGTCATTACAAACTTTTTACATAAAGAAGTCAAAGATCATTTTTTAAATAAATACTATTTACAAACTAAACTTTTTCTTAAAAACCATCCTGAAATTTATATTGTCAAAAGCGATAAAGGTAACGTAACTGTTGTAATGTATAAAGAGGATTACCTACAAAAAACTGGAGAACTCTTAAATGATATAAGTATTACACTACACTTAGAAGGAGTCCTGTTTGTACTTTACAACAAAAAGCAAATTGTCTGGTATCAAAATTAAACAGTAAGAAATTTATTGATAATAAAAAAGCAAAAGAACTCAAAATTTATAATTCTATTGCACCACGGTTTTATGCTCTACCTAAAATACATAAACCAACTTTATCCATGAGACCAATTGTTTCATCTCTATGCCCTCCAAATGGACCAATAGCACAGCTCCTCACTGACATCTTAACCAATGCTTATAATTTAAACAACAATTTTTACATAAAAGATTCATTTGATTTTAGTTCTTTCATTAATAATTTCCAATTACCATAAAATTATGTTTTAGTTAGTTTTGATGTAACATCTCTTTTTACTAATTTACCTTTAAATTTAATCATAAGTAGTGTTGAAAAACATTGGAATGAGATTTCGCAACATACTAATATTGACTTATTACATTTTAAAACACTCATCAACTTTGTTTTTGATTCTAATATTTTTATATTTAATGGTGTTTTTTATAAACAAATTTTTGGTAGCCCTATGGGATCTAGTCTTTCACCCATTCTACGTAGCTATGTCATGGATGATGTTATTAGTGATTGTATCAATAATTGAACTTTTTTCATTCCATTTATCAAAAGATATGTAGATGATCTAGTTTTGGCACTTCCTAAACACAAAATTCTTGAAACAGTCAACATTTTCAACAATCATAATCAACATATACAATTTACAGTTGAGGAAGAGGTAGATAATTCTCTACCATTCCTTGACATGAGAATTGTAAGAAATACAGACAATATGTTGAAAACTAGATGGTTCAGAAAACCCATATGTAGTAATAGATGTATAAGCTATTACTCTAATCATCCAAATAAAATGAAAATGAACCTTATAACAGGATTAAAGGAACGTGTTTTAAAACTTTCTCATCCAGACTACCTACAAGAAGATATTTATTTGTTAAAAAATATTTTAATTGAAAACTCTTATCCTCCTGATATGCTACATAGGATGGTTTTTTCTAATTTATTAAATATAAATAACTTAACACCATTTTTTGCTAAATCTCAAAACACTGTATCCAACAATCAAAACATATATTATCATTCACTACCTTTTATACCATCATTAACTCCTAAATTAATACAAACATTAAAGGTTATTGACAATATAAAAATAGCAACAAAGAACATCAAAACTATTTCATCTTTATATTCCAAAACTAAATATCCTATAGACAAATTAGATCAAACAAATGTAGTATACAGCATTGTTTGTACTCAGTGTGAAGCTGAGTATATTGGTGAGACTGGAAGAAATCTCTCAAATCGCATTATTTCTCACAAGAGTGATTGTAGAATTAAGAAACCATCTTGTGCTTTGGCAGAGCATGTAATAGACAAAGACCATATTATGGATTTTGATAATATTAAAATTTTATGTAATGAAAGTAATAAATTTAAAAGAACTTTTTTGGAAATGGTCTGTATTAGCAAAAGTGATAATAATTTAAACAAAAGGTTAGAAATTCAAAATTTAAGCAAAATTTATAATTATATAATTTCTATTTAATTTATGCAGTCAGTAAAATATCACATTTTGAATTTTCCATATACCTATTTGTTACATTTTTTTCGGGCATCTGTCAATGGTGAATAAATCTTCTTCTTTTTTGTTACTAAACGAAGAAGAATTTTTTAAACAAAATTTTATTTTTGACAATATGTCAAAAATAAAAATTTTTAAGTTAGTATTTATGACATTTTAGGCTGCTTGTAGCTATTCTATTTTGGTTTATAAATTCAATTTTTTTCTTAAGAAACTTCATCTAAATTTTTCAGAGAAGCATTTATTAGAATAAGACATTTTTTTATTAATATTTTTTGTATTTATTATGTAAGCAGTAGTTTTATATAAAAAACTAATTTTATTTGGTGAGTTAACAAAAAATTTTTTATTTCTAGTTCAACTTTGTAAGACATTTTGTATTTTTTAGAAGCTCTTGATAAAAATTGTAATCACAATTGAAAGCTCGAGTAAAAAATAGTCAACAAATAGCCCCTTTTATTGACTCCAACTCATCAAAAACAGTGTTATATTTTTTCCAAACGAGTCACAAGTACTTCTTTTTTCTTATATATATATATATATAGACTAAACTAGGATGACTTCAATCGACGATGATGTATTGAAAGAAGATATCCTATTGATGATATCCTATTTGAAGATGTTTGTTATTGTGATATTTAAAGTCTTAGTGCGCGAAGCAATTTAATTAGCTAATTAATTAAGTATTTAATTAAAATTATTTAAATGATATGACTAAGATTCTATCACAATATTTAATTCTCTTATCTCAGGGTTATATTCGTGCTTCTATATCTATGCTTTACATGTGAAAGGTTAGGTCCACAGAATACCGGAATAATAAAAAACATAGATGATAATAACAGTATATATTGATATAAAAATAATGAAATAAAATTCACACTCAAATGTTTTCAATAAACAATATTTCATAGAATGATTCTTAAAATTTTGTTCTACGTACGTGAACCTTCAAAATTAATGATACAAACAATATTAGTTAAAATCACAAAATCCCAATTATTATTCTAAATCTCCTAATCAAAATATTTATATCTTTTCTAAAGTAATTGTAAAATTTGTGTTATCAATAAAAGAAAAAAAAACTGAATCATAGAATGATTCTTAAAATTTTGTTCTACGTACGTAAACCTTCAAAATTAATGATACAAACAATATTAGTTAAAATCACAAAATCCCAATTATTATTCTAAATCTCCTAATCAAAATATTTACTCTTTTCTAAAGTAATTGTAAAATTTGTGTTATCAATAAAAGAAAAAAAAACTGCAGAAAAACAAAACGATCTCTCTCTGATGATGAGTGGTCCAAATCCTTGTTCCTTGTAGCCTACACTATCTATTCTTAGCAGCTCCCTAGGTAATCAGCAATCTTACAACAAATTGTTGCAAGTTTATCGTCCTTAATGATCTCCTTCAAATACACGAATCGTTCAAATTATGCTAGCCTCCTCTCTTCTCGATAAACTGAATCTCTCGTTGGCCTGAGTGAAAAATGACTCTTGGAATATCTTCTCTTTACGATAAACTGAATCTTTCGTTGGCCTGAACAGTGACTCTTGGAATATAAGTACAAAAATATAACTTACAATCTTTTACTGGATCAGCTTCTGTCAGATACACTAACTACACGAAAACTCACAAACTTTCACTGCTACCGCTTCCTACCTCTGGGAAACTACCCGAGAACAACGGCCGTTCGCCTTGCACCCTTGGAAACCAACTGACTATCTTTTTTTCTTTAAAAACTAACTAAAGTCTCATTCTCAAACCAACCATCCCCCCTTTTTCACTCTCATCCAATCAAAACGCGTCATAAATCTCCCATTTCTTCATTTTGATAACACACAAATTTTAACCTACAATTATAAAATTTCCTAAAACTTACAAAATAATCTTTTTATACCAATTCTTAAGAACTAACAAAAACATATCTTTCTAAAATCTATTCTATTGTCCTAATTACTGCACAACATTTATTTGGAAAAACCGCTTCAATTGTCTAGGGTTTCACTTAAGCTTATACAGGTCACTCAAATATATTTTAACAAAGAAAATAATTTATGCATATCTTACGTTTTGTTCAATACAGGTAATCCAAAATTAAAATACTTTCATTCTTCGAAATGTTTGTAGTTTATTGTTTGACTTATCTGAATTATTTTAATGTTTTTGAAGTTTGAAATATTTTTAGCAAACCAATACTTTTCTCGATTTTACATATCATAACAATATATATATATATATATATATATATATATATATATATATATATATATATATATATGTATTCAAAACATGGTAAAAATAAATATTTTTACTTTATTATTTTTATTTTTACCATGTTTTGAATAATTGTAGCTTTCATCTGATGATGCCAATGAAAATTGGCGAAATATAATGAACTGTTGAACAAAGTGCACTTGGCTTTTAATCAGCTGTATAACCAATTAACCTCAACTCCCTTTTTATATATTTATTATATATATATATATATATATATATATATATATATATATATATATATATATATATATATATATATATATATATATATTTATGTATATATATAAATATATATATATATATATGTATATATATATATATATATGTATATACATATATATATATATATATATATATAATATATATATATATTATATATATATATATATATATATATATATATATATATATATATATATATATATATTTATATATATCCTAATACTATATGAAAAAAGTTATAACGATAAAATAATCTTTTCTCACACTCATTATTAAAAAAACGCTGAAGCATGACCTGCCTTGTGGTTCTGCGATTTAAATATCGTTGTCAGTTTTTCCATATGCTATTAGTTACTTTAAAAGAAATTAGATAACCGCATCAACACAGATTTTCTTACAATTTATTCGTCCTGAATAGGAAGTGCTTTTGAAAATAAGATTACATGGAATTAGTTTTACTCAAAAGCAATATGAAGTAAACGTATATATTAGCTGTTTCTCTAGAAACTGTATTCAATGATATAAGTGGTTTCACAGAAATCTTGTGTAAATTTAATTCAAAATTAAAATTACTTTTTCTAATATCTTTTAAAATTATAAAATATACTACATTATAGATACTATTGCATTTATTTCTATTTATGAATTAAAAAGAATATGCTTTTAAATACGATTCCGTGATAATATGCTTATGATTATTTTTCCAAGATTTACATTATAAAACCAATTGTCGGTATTTACACTCTTTTCCTAAAATTATTAAATTAGTAGATTTATAATTTAAAACTAACACTTTCTATATACAAGGTCTACCGAGATACCGAGTATACAAGGTACAACTGGTAAAACAATGATTTCAACATGCGGCTCAACAATATCAATAACAAAAATGTAAACAGAGGTCTGTCTGTAAGAAAGAGACTGTCTAAATATTTTATTATTCTGATTGGGATATACTATAAACTTTTATAGTGTCAAAATATACAATATGGTTGCAGTGTAGTCAATTTTTATATGTTTATTAACAATATATAAAAAAAGTAATAACGATAAAATAATCTTTTCTTACACTCACATTAAAAAAAGGATTAAGCATGACTAGCCTTTTGGTTCTGCGATTTAAATATCGTTGACAGTTTTTTCATATGCTAGTTACTTTAAATGAAATTGGATTGCGGCATCAATAAAGAGTAACATAACTATTCTCCAGAGGCTAAGAAAAGACAAAAAATTACTAACACCATAAAAAAAACAGAAAATAATTCGGGCACATCCTGCGTAATGGTAAATACCGACTTTTACAGTTAATTTTACAGGGCAAGATTGAGGGTAAGAGAGGCCTTGGACGTAAGCGTATATCCTGGCTGGCCAATCTTAGGAAATTGACAAGTCTAAGTCAACTGATCTATTTCGAGCTGCTGTAAATAGAATAAGATACGTCAATGTGGTCGTCAACATGTCTAGAAGATATACACATTTAAAAGAAGATCAACACAGATCTTTTTTCAATCTAATCGTCCTGAATAGGAAGTGCTTTTGAAAATAAGATTTTCAAAACTGGCGAGATAAAACATATTTTTTTTTCCAGCACGATCCTGGAGAGACGATGTCGACGATGCAATGACCGCCAGAGATCTAAGAACTAAAAACTAAAGATTGCTTCGGCAGAAAACGTTGGAAATTAGGATGCGAGAAGCGCGGCGCCAGCTGTAGAAGACTCGCTTGGTATATATATATATATATATATATATATATATATATATATATATATATATATATATATATATATATATATATTGTAAAAACTACGACCGTCAATTTATATTAATAAAGTATTCAACTAGTGAATTCAGAGGTTTATTCGGTCAGTCAGGTTGGCAAAATAAAAAACAGAAGTCAACTACTTCATAAGTTTATCGAAGACGTTTCGCTTTATATTTCTAAAGCTTCATCAGTTCTAACTCAATATGTAGTATTAAAGATGTTATCGTATATGTACTTAAGTTTACTCATAAATTTAGAACTAACTTAAAAAAAAATTTAAACAGAAATATGCAAAAAATAACATTCGCAGAAACGAAGATTTACAAAAACTTTAAACGTACATT
The DNA here is from genome assembly GCA_918026665.1 of Diabrotica balteata. Taxonomy (NCBI): domain Eukaryota; kingdom Metazoa; phylum Arthropoda; class Insecta; order Coleoptera; family Chrysomelidae; genus Diabrotica; species Diabrotica balteata. The sequence goes on from OU898282.1 coordinate 64,888,512, forward strand.
TGGCTTCATTTAGAGATGGTTCTCCAATGAAGACAAACAAAACACTGGGTGAGTGTTTTGTTTGTCTTCATTGGAGAACCATCTCTAAATGAAGCCAAATGTACGTTTAAAGTTTTTGTAAATCTTTGTTTCTGCGAATGTTATTTTTTGCATATTTCTGTTTAAATTTTTTTTTAAGTTAGTTCTAAATTTATGAGTAAACTTAAGTACATATACGATAACATCTTTAATACTACATATTGAGTTAGAACTGATGAAGCTTTAGAAATATAAAGCGAAACGTCTTCGATAAACTTATGAAGTAGTTGACTTCTGTTTTTTATTTTGCCAACCTGACTGACCGAATAAACCTCTGAATTCACTAGTTGAATACTTTATTTATATATATATATATATATATATATATATATATATATATATATATATATATATATATATATATGTATATATATATATATATATATATATATATATATATATATATATATATATATATATATATATATATATATATATATATATATATATATATATATATATATATACTAACTTTGTACCTTCTCTTCTCTGGTAGGTCTGACTAAATGAGGAGTTTTTGTGTTAATGTATCCAAGCGCTGTCTGTTGAGCTGTGTTATTTTCTGTATTATATTGTGAGTATCTTGTAATGTTTAGCTAAATATCTATGATTTTTCTGATTACATTTCTACTTTTTGTTTCTTGAACTTATTTATAATTTGATTAATATCTCTACGCAATGTTTGTCTGTTACCTACCTGTTCTTCCGAAAATAGTACCTTGTTGCATTCAAATCTTAAGACCCAAAACGCCCATATTTATAATTATTATTATTTCCAGACCTAAGTCATACGCCTCTCAATCCCTCTAATGGAAAAAATCTCTCATCTTAGATGTCTCTAGTATTAAAAGGATTAAGCTCTGATGAAGCTCTTATTGAGGTTTAGGTGACTTGGTAAGTCGGAGTATCTCTCAAAATTTTTTTTATGCATCTGGATGTTAATAATAATACCGCTTTATGTTTGGTCTTAGAGAGATGAGAGATGTTTTATGTTCTTTATTTGGTTCTTCGGAATAACTTTGGAAGTAAGAGGGAATAATAGGCATGGAGCTGGGTACTTGCCATTCTCCATTGTCTTCTTATTTGTATTTCAAGATCTCTGTACTTAGCGTTTTTTTGTTTTATTTAACACAAAGATTATAATGTTGTTAGATATTGCCATATTAATTAGTGTTGTTTGTCTATTTAGTTTATTCACTAGTATAATATCCTGTCCATTATGAACCACTGGTTAGTCTTCAAGCACAATGCGATCCCAGTATAGCTTGTAGTTATTGTTTTTAAGCATTTTTTCAAAAAAGTATTAATAATAAGGAACATGGTTTGTGTCGAGAAGTCCCAGTTTGTTGCCTAGTTTTGTTGTCTACTGAGTCACGGTGTTCTTTGTAATTAGTTTCAATATATACCTGGTAGCTTCCGGTTAGATGCTGCATGATTTTTATGGCATAAATGCAAGGTCTCTTGGATTAAACATTGATATCAGCATTTGTCATTGGCACCTGAGAGACTTTGATAATATATTTTATGTAATTTGTTGTAGGAATAACGTACACCTGAATAGCAAGTAGCAGAACTTTTGTTTTGAAAAGCATGTTTTCTATTGTCGGCAAATACATCGACGTTGTATTGTTAACATAGTCTTTGCTCATGCAGGTTTTTAATCAATCTTACCAGATGTGCATTTTTTCTTGTTTAAAAATATGTATATAATTTAGCAATGTATAGTAGATGTCTCAGCCTGCCTACTTAAATGCCTGGCAGCCTCCGGTAAGATGTTTAATGGTTTCTTGATTCCAAGACCGGCAAATTTTGGTACTTTGCTTAATTTCGTGATGGCATTTATTGCTACACCTTAGGCTACCACACAACTGATGCCGTGTGTTATTGTCAATTTTACCGTTATGTTGTAAAGCAATATAACATGTCTAATTCTACACCAGATATTTTTCTATAAGTGCATATGTCTAACAATAAACTCACTGTTACATAAGTCTTTTAATTTTTACTTTATTTGTTCTATCTGCTGATTTCACGCAAACTTCGAGTCCAGTATTTCCTGAAGATATTGCAGTTTACTTTCCAGATTTAAATTTGGATTATGTAGGTTTAGAGACTATAATACATGATAATTTCTTTTTCTGGTACATTGCATGATTTTCTACTTCTGTGGGCATATAAAAAATCAAACATTTCAAGTCCATAGAAATTAAAATTGACGCTTGTAAAGTACTCGCAACTTAAAACTAAAGCAATATTAGGTAAAGAAATTCATGATTTAAAGCAATATTATTTACCACCATATTGGACCTAAAATATTGTAAAAGGAATATAAATTGAAATATAGTAATCGGCCGTTTTCTTAAATCTGTATCTACTCTCGAATCATTTTGTATAATTTAATTTAAATTATCAACAGTGTTAAACCATATTCCATACAAAAATCGTACGATCAAATACTATTACAAAATATTGAAATTAAATTCAAATATAAAACCATTGACGTAATCTGACTAGACGAATCTGAAATGAAAATTAGTGAATCATTGAATCAGATAATAACCACTGGTTGTGATTTTTACACATCGCCGGCACTGATAGCAAACAAAACATCGGAGATGTGTCTCAGCTACCCTTGATCGCTCTACAGTGACCACACACTAAACTGTTAGTTCAATTTACACCAGTAGTTGAAACGCTTCGGATGGTCAGTGATCCGAACTACCCTCGACCCTGACCTACCCGAAGGAAATCTTTACGCTAAAACCACCCAAGTGCTTCTTTCCATACGAGTTAAGATTCATTCTTTGGTATTTTCATTCAACAGCTGATTTTAAGGTTAGCCTATATTTTCGAATAGTCAATTATTATTTTACTCACAAATTGTATATTTACATGTGTGTACAAAAATTTATTTTGAAACCTCAACGTGGATATTTGTATCAACACGTGTTTGAGTATAGTATATTGAACAAGTTAAAGAATATTTGATGAAAGTTTTTTATATAAATAATCACTAGAATTTATTTTATTTTTATACCACAATTATTTTCTTTGATTTTAAAAGTATATTTATCGATTTGCTAATATACAATCATGTAAAATATTATAATATATAATAATCAAAACTGTAAACAATATTAATGTGATTGTGTTGATAATAATTAGTATGTCGAAAAATTATCATGTTTTTCTGTTATTCAAAAAGACATTACATTAATAAGATTAATGTCAAATGATATACCAAATAGTGGTACATACAAATTAACAAAATATGTATTTTGGTGAGTTTTAACTATCTTGAAAAAATATTACGTAAATAAATTTAAGTCATTTTAATAGGCAATTATTTTAGATATGCTCAGCCCAATTGAAAGAATATTAAATCTTTTATTTATCTTATTTGTTTTCGAAAAATGCAGCAAACGCTTTAGATATTTTATTGAAATATGTTTTTTTATATATTAAATTATTACTATGAGTTATTTTCTTCTTCTTTGAGTGCCTATCCTATCGGAGATTGGATATCATTATGGCGATTCTAATTTTATTTACTGCTGTTTTGAATAATTAACTATTATTCATTAGATTACATTGATTACATTCAAAATTTTAGAATTATATTTAATAAATATACAAAAACATTTCTTATTATTATTAATTTAAATTTAATTTAAGTTTAATTATTCAAAAAATGATACACATTGATACGGCAATACTTTCGGTTTCAATAATATGATGGTGGGGTGGCAAATATGGGACAGTCACAGTACAGTGTTGTTAATACTTTACAACCTTCGCAATAAATATATATATATATATATATATATATATATATATATATATATATATATATATATATATATTAAATAAACTTTATTTATAAATACATAAACTAATATAGCTTATTAGCTTTAAAAACAAATTATTTTTATGTGTGCTAAAATTCCTAAACATGTTTAATAGATTATTTTGAGCAAAATAATCTATGCCATTTTTTACCATTGAATGCTGTGAGAGAGGAGAGAGGTAATTTAAAGAATTTAAAATATATAATTTTGTATTACAATGTTTTATTATGTATTTTAGCGTGTTGGAGTAGACGTAAAACTATCTTTATCTACTGTAAGTATTATTTCTCAAGCTGTTAAAAATAATAATTTAAAACTTTTTAAATTCCCCCTAAAAAATGGTATCACAAAAAAACTAAAACTAATACATAAAAGTTGAATATTAGTTGTATCCGTGATGTTATTTACGACATGTAAAAAAAAACAAGTAATAGTATTACACAATAAAAGTTACTGATTTATTTAGTGCTCTTCGTATTTAAGGATTAAGTGTATTTAAAATTATACTTTTTAGGTGATATTTTTTATTATGTATTAAACGTATCTCGCTTTTCACTGATGTTTTGGCAACGCTGTGGGGTTCTGACATCGTAAATCCTGAACGACGTGTACTATTTTTTATGTGAAAAGTTCTATACTCGAATAAATAGTATAAATCCTGGCAAAAGTTTGAACTTAATTATAAAATTGTCTTAGTTTGCTATAAAATTGTTTCTCTTTTAACTGAAACTTTAATAAAGTGGATAATAGAAAAGGTGTATTAAAGGTGTGAAATATTGAAAATGGGTTAAATTAGTAGCACCAAATTGAACAGGCAAAATACTAAGACACGATTACATTATTCACATAGATTTTTAAAAATAAATTTAAATAGATGTATAAAATTCATCTGGTCGATTTTAGTCCGTACGGTTCTGTTAGGTATTCAGCAAGAACATCTTTTACTGTAATAGTATTAGAAAAACTAATTTACCACGTGTCGCTGATCACTCGTCTACATCAGAAATGATTATGACTCGTTTCTCTGAGATTGAAATTGACAGTAGGAAAAGGCGCCTCTGGGCATTGTTGACAAGTATGTTAAAAAGGTCGATTACAGAAGACTTGAATATATTAATAATAATAATATGACCGTGTTTGTAATGCAATTTGAATAAAGTGCCGTTTTTCATGTAGGTATTTATATTTTAAGATAGATCATAAATTATAGTTGGGAAACACGTAGTCATAAGTTGTTTAAAGTTTTTGTGAGATTATCACATACTTCTTCATCGAGATAACGTCTTATTCTTTAGTCTGATATACTTTGCAATTCACTAAATCCCAAAGGGTTTTCCTTTTAAAAAATATTTTTTATTGATATATAAGAGTGACATTTTTAAACAAAGAAGTATGTGCGCAAAACGCACTCATTTGACAAATCTACGAAGTGTGGATCATGTTGCTTTTAAAACCTATAACTGAAATTATAAGGCATATCTAAGTCGAGATTCTATCAATAAATAACATACAATTTTTAAGTAAGACAAATTAACAATATTGCTGAGATATATGTATATATATATATACATATATATATATATATATATATATATATATATATATATATATATATATATATATATATATATATATAAATCCAATCGCCCTAAATAAAATGGCCATTTCGCCTCACAATGTTCATTAGAAATTTCTCCCCCAATAGATTCTGATATACTATATACTATTCAAACTTCTAATCCTCCTCACAATATCACTTGGCAAATTCCCACAACAGACAGCCACAATAGTCACCACGATAATTCATCAACTCTCATCCAATAAATTTGATCGAGTTGTCAAATCTAACCCTCTCAATAACGGAAAATTTTCTTATCTTTCAACCAGAAAGCAAACACCATCTAAAAACAGAAAACTAGCAACCAACTGATTTCATAAAGGACATAATAAAACTAATTCTATATCGAAACAATAAGGGCTGACATCAATTCTGCACCCACTAAAAACATAAAACCTTCCATTTAAATGTTACCCTAAGAACAACAGACACAAATGGGTCAGAAATTACAAAATCATAATTGACGCAACTATAGTAACAACAGAAACCGAAGAAGCTGCTAAAAGATTTATCAATAAACATTCAGAATTATCATATATCTTAAACTACGTAACTACGATCATTTCGGGATTTACTAAATGAGACATACAGAGCTAAAAATGTCTATAATATTGTTAAGGATTATACGCCGGATTTAACATCGCTTATTAAAATGTATGCTCATTTTAAAGTTCTAAAGCAATAAAAGAAATCACACTAAGCAAAAGACTAGGAAAACTAAGATCATGAAACATCTGAATGAAATTTATGGAGTTTAAATGGGTATTATACCCATTTAGCCTGTAGCCATGCTACAAATTCTCTTAGAATATGCACTATATTTTCTTTTACAAGAAACGCACTTAAAAATAAGTCAACGCACAACCCAAAAAGGTTACACTTTTGTGTATTTTTTTACTAACCGATTCAATGAGAGCTATGCCAGTGGATGAGTAGCTCGATATATACAGTCCAATATACCTGACCAAAATGTAAAATCATATATTATATCGAAGTAGTCGCTGTAACAATACTGAGCTAATCAATTAAAACAACACAAAGGTAAAATATGTTAGTAAACGTTTTTAACACTATGAACCTATGCCCACTCAACGAGGGATCTCCAAAAAGAATCAATATTACTACGAGCACATATTCTGGCATTGATCTCTCCATATTATGTAACCCTCATTGTTCACCTGACTTAATTGGACAGCTGTAAAAGATTGATATAGTAGTGACCACTTACCAATCTTAATAAAATATACAGTTAATCTAAATACAAATACAATACCAACTCAAAAATGGAAACGAAAAAGGCAATAGGGAAACCCATGCTAAATCTTTGTGGGCAGCTACTAACCCTAAAAATATTAACCCTATTAACTCTTAAAACTTCTAGCACAACTGTAACTAAAATAATTCCAATAAATAACATTTTAGACATATCCATAACCCCAATCACAGTATACTATACAGACGCGTGTAAAACTAAAAATGGAATCGGAGTGGCAATAATTAACAGCACAGAGTTCTTAAACATAGAATTCCAGATTAGGCAACTATATAAACAGGATAACTCTATGCAATTTACCAAGCAATCCTGTGGGCAAATGCAAATAAGATGAACAAAATATTAACAGTGACAGATTCTATGTAATTACTACTAATAATCAGGATACACGCAGCTTCTATTAGCTTTACTAATAGAGGAAGAAATAAATAAATTGTATACTGAAGGTTCAAACATCTTCTCTGGGTCAGAAGAAGGTAATAAAGCAGCAGAAAAAAATGCCAAAGAAGCTATTCACGACAACAGTATCACCATATCAACATATTCTATAAGTTTGGTTTTAAAAAGCTACTTCATAAAGCACCTGTTCGAGAACTGGAACAATAAATGAAAATACATACCATCAAAGCTTCAGAAGATAAAAATAAAATTGTACCATGGCAACCACACGAGGTATTCAGACAAAAGCAAATAATTATTTCCCATTTACGACTTGGACATACCAAGTTTTCTCATAAGAATTTGTTTAAAAAAGAAGAACGCCCGATTTGTGACGAGTGCGGTTTACTCCTTACGGTAAAACATGTGCTAGTGGAAAAGTGTGAAAAGTTCAATTGTCACCAAACAATCTTAACGACATTTTAAAATCAAAAACACTATAAATACCCTAATTTTTTAAAAGGCTTTCATTTACTAAGCAAAGTGAAATTAATTTTTCCGCTAATTACCTTATTAGGTTGAACCGTGTTTTTTTGAAAATAAGAACATATACTTACAAGATTAAGCTAAAGATTACACTGCTGTCGCTTTGAAAAATAATATTTTTTAGTGGGAACGAAAAAAAAAATGAAAAATGAAAAAATACTTAAATCTATATGCAAAAAAAGTCTATTGATGCTGACTCAGAGCAGATGAAGGTAAAAAATTGTAGCACGATGTGATTGAACCCAGAGTCAGATGACGTTCTATGAATAAAAATCCATATTGGTCGAGTTAAGGTTTTTTTCTTTGTATTTAAATTAACGTGCATGTGACATCTATGGTCATTAACACGAGTTACGATTTACATGGTAATATCATATAAATTACAAAATAATATAGTTAACATATAGAGAAAATAATAAAAACTTGTAATATAACATTTATATTTTGTTGACTTTTGACAGTTGACATTTCTCGAGGAATTTAATAACCTTGCTGATTTGGTCTGTACTGATATCGACTCTTTGAAGTTAGTACTGATATCGAGCTGTTGGCGTATTTTGGCATAAAAAGGGCATTCGATCAGTATTTGCCTGATTCGGAGAGTCATATTACAGTGCTCACATTTTGGTTGTGGAGATGATGTCATCAGGTAGCCATGAGTTAGACGGGTATGTCCTATACGCAATTTCCGTATGATTGCCATATTTTTTCGAGATAAACTGGGATAGGTAGGAAGGTTCACTGAAGGTTTAATTTCATGCACCGCTAAAGTAAAATTATTCCAGTGAATCTACAAGGTGGATAGATTAACCTTTTTTAGTCTAGCTTTGAGATCGTTTCAAATCTGTACATTCATAATGGTTTCCGTGGATGATGCGACTTTTTTGGCAAGGCAATCAGCTTTTTCGTTACCATTAATACCAACATTGGATGGTACCTATATCAGAGTGATAGTTGTAGTTTGGTTTATAAGAAGCTCATATGTGTCATGAATATCTTGGACGATAGGATGTTTGGTGGATATAGCATTAATGGAGTGTATAGAGGAAAGTGAATCAGAGCATATGGCTATGTGTGTATTTGGATATTGTTGGGCATATTTGAAAGCATGTAGGAGAGCTAGTAGTTCACTCACAATACCACTCTCAGTCTTTGACGCGTCAGTGTAACGAACTATGTTATAGTTATTTGTATTTATAAGTTCTAGAAAGAGAGTTCTTAATGTACTAATACTGGTATCTTTCTTGTTAAACTTAGTGAGTGAAATATCATGATGTGGGAGTATGTTGGTCCAATAGGGATTATTGGAGAATGCTAGAGTTCTAGTTTCAGAATTTATATCTTTTAGTAACGGTTGTAGAAGACTAGGAATAGAATGTATAATTAAGGTATATGGAGGGTTGTTATGGGGATGATGTGATGATGTAATTAAATGATATAAGGGTTGGACGGATTGGAAGAAATTGCAGCAGCATAGGAGAGAAGAAAGTTTTCTCTCCTAAGCCATAAAGGAGGTTCATTAGCTTCACAGTACAGACTTTCTGCCAGACTAGAACGGAATGCTGTATTCGGTTCATACGGACATAGACGAATAGCTGTACTGTGAACAGACATACAGACGAAACATCCATAGTCGAGCTTGGAGCGGATAAGTGATCTGTAAATTTTCATTGACTTGGTTTCTTCCGCGCCTCAATGATATTGTGAGAGTGTTTTGAGTATATTTAGCCTTTCTAGGCAATGTCCTTTAAGTTCCTGTATGTGTTGTTTCCAGGTTAATATTGAATCAAATATCAGCCCTAATATTTTGCAATTTTCAACAACCGGTAATTTGAAGTTGTTGATATTGATTTCAGGATCAAAAGAATTCATTCTTCTGCTAAATTTAATAACTTTTGATTTAGAGTGGGAGAGGGTAAGTCCTAGAGAAGCTGCTTTGTTTTGTAGGTGATTTACTCCTAATTGTAGAATTTTACTAGAAGTTGCGTTGAAGTTACCATGACAGTACATTATTAGGTCATCGGCATATAATACGCATTTGATTGGTGAAGCTATATTTTCACCTCACTTGCTAATCGAAAGAATGAATAAGGATGTGCTTAAAACTGAACCTTGAGGAACTCCATCGTGTTGGATGTGTGGAGAAGAAAGAAAGTTATTGACAGAAACCCTGAACGATCTAGATGTTAGAAAGTTTTTGATAAATGCGTATATGTTGCCAGTAAGGTTACATTCAAAAAGTTTGTCAAGGATTGCATTTCTAGAGATAGTATCAAATGCGCCTTCTATATCCAAGATAGTTGCTATCAAATCTTGACTGCAATTTATTGCGTTGACGATATGAGTTTGGAGTATTACTAGATTATCTCTTGTGGAGCGCAGTCTTTGGTAGCCAGATTGTTAGTTTGCAAGAATCTTGTGTTTTTCAAAATACCATAAAAGACGTTTGTTAATCATTTTTTCCATCAGCTTACACATAGTGAATGTAAGAGAGATGGGCATGTAAAATTGTGGAAAGATAGTTGGCTTATTTGGATTGAGTATTGGTATAACAATATATATTTGCTCCATTGAGATGGAAATTTATGGGAACTCCAAATTATATTATATAAATTAAGGAGTTTATTAAGACTATAATTAGACAAGTGCTTAAGGAATGCATAAGAAATATCAACGGGCCCAGCTGCAGTGTTTCTACTATTAGATAAGGCAGATATTAGCCCATGCATAGTGAAAGGAGAATTAAGGGATCTACTATATTCAGATGATATTAGATGATTTCTGTGTGAATATAAGTCATGATGAGATAATATTATTGGTTTTATTCCTAAGCTTGTCTTCGAAATGTTTGGCAACGGCGTTAGAAATAAGTTCGTGTGAAGCGATCTCTATACTATTTGAAATTAAAGGAGTGATTTTATTATTAGTTTTGTGACCTTGAATTTGTCGTATTTTTTTCCAAAGTTGGCTAGGATTGGAGTTTTCGTTGATAGGTGATACGTAATCTTGCCAGGATAATTTTTTACTTTTTTAACAGCGGGCTTGGTCTTGGCTTTGAATTTTTTGTAATTTATTAGATTTTCAAGGCTTCTATTTTTTTGGTACTTATTTAAAGCTTTTTTGGATAGACGAATCGCCTTTTCACAAGAAAAGTTCCACCAAGGAACTGCTTTATGATTTGGAGATAATGATGTTTTGCCAATATGAGTCTTAGCAGCTGAAAGAATAGTGTCTGTTATTGACGTTAACAAATAGTCTACATAATTGATTATTAAATGATTATGAGCGAGCAAGAGAGTGTCAACAGCTTTTGAATACTCTGGCCAGTTAGCTTTATTTATGCGCCTGTAGCTTTTGGCAGAGGCAGTCCCATTACAATTGTTGAAAATTATTATAGGATAATGATTGCTATCAAAGAGATCGTCAGCTATTTGCCAGGTTAAAAAAGGTGCAGATTTGGGGTCACTAATACTAAGATCTATAGCAGAGAAAGATCCAGAAGAAAATATTAAAATGGGTATTAGATCCTGTGTTAAGAAGACATGAGTTTGTGCAGTTAATAATATTTTCATCTACTTTTCCTCGTCCAAATGTTGATTGAGAACCCCACATACTGTTATGTGCATTGAAGTCTTGTGTGAGTATAAACGGCTGTGGAAGTTGAAATATAAGGTCTATGAGCTCTTCTTCTTTTAGTGAATGGTTTGGGGGAATATATATGGAGTAGATGGTAAGCTTATTGGGGCAACATGTAGTTATGGCAATTTCCTCAAGATTCGTTATTAATGGTAGCATTGTTGAGAAGATTTCGCTGGACGCAAATATTGATGCACCGCCACTAGCTCTAAAGCAGTTCGTTCTAATACAGTGGTATCGTTCAAAGGATTTAAAATGAGGAATATTGGTTGTATTAAAATTAGTCTCTTGAAGACAAAGAAAATCTGGATGGTAAATTGAAATAAGATATTGAATGTGTTCAAGGCGCGGATAGTATCCGTCGCAGTTTCATTGTAAAATAGTGAATTTGAAAACTTATTTGGTTAGTAGAAAGAATATTTCTTGTACTAATTAAATGTTCGTGGTAAAATTATGCGCTTCTTTGAGAGGATCACTACTCCCAAAGGAATTTTCTAGGAAGGTAATTATTTGTAATGCTGATAACTAAAATTTTTCTGGATTCGCACAAATTAATTTTTTAATATTAGAATGGGTAGATGGACTTATTTTACCAATTTCTTTGTCATCAGTTTTTGTTTTCTTCTTAGGAGCTGATTTAGGAGCCGAGAAGGTTGTTGTGTTTAGTGTGTTGTTAGAGTTTAAGTTTAGGGGGCTAGCGGTAACCAGTAAAGAAGGTGATTCAAGACTTGTATCAGTGGAATGAGTTCTTTTCATGCCGGAGTTAGAAGGGACACATAATGGTGTTATAGACTGTTCATTTGGGGTTGGTATGTCAGTAGGTGGGTTATTTGAATAGATTTCTATTTCTGAGGAGGGTAAAAGAGGAGATATACTAGAAAGAGGATCAATTGAGATTTGGCTAGAAGTTGTATTTGGAGAGGGATTGCTAGATATTTCTTAAGGGTTAGGGCAGGAGTCTGCAGTGTGTCCAGATTGCTTACATAAAAAGCATTCTAGTTTATCCGAAGTAATAAAGATCCTATAACTTGTATTTTCATATGAGATTACAATTGAAGTATTTAACTCAAAGTATACTTTATCTGGTATCACAAAGACGTCGAAAATTGAAGATGTGAGCATATTCGTCTTCTGGAGACCTACAACGGATATGCGAGATAGGGAAAGGAAGTTGTAATCCAAGTTTATTTTTAAGTGCTTGCTCTATAAGTGCATTCGTGATCGAAGCAAACATGTTAGAAAGTAGTAGCCTCTTTGCAGGTTTGATAAGTCTGCGAATAGATATTATTTCATTTCTAACCGAAATAGTCGGATTATTTTTTTAGAAAATTATCTACTACGGTTACGGAAGAAACATAGCATATACGCTGGTTATAAATACGTGAAGCAAAGGTTATTTCTTAAGCGGTAACAATTTCGCCGATTGCCTTTATGTAATCAAATAGTACTACGTCTTGGATAGCGTTCATAATAATGGCTTGAGTTCTACTGGGACATGATGTTGCTGTTATATATTTTTTCTGTGTTATTTTGATTACTGTAGCAAAGCTAGGTTGAGTTGTTTGTGACGATAATCCCATAATTTGATTTTAATATTTTGGATGCCAAAATATTAAGTATGGCCAGAAACGACTGGCCTAATTTTATTTGTCGAAAGTATTTAAGTGATATCGACTTACCAATATTTACTTGATAAACAATTACATTAAACTAACAAGTTTTTATTAAAAATACTATTAGTAGAAGCCTGATGTTTACTCGTTGGCTTCTGAAATAAAAATGAATTGAGGTTTTTATATTCAAAAATATGATAATAAACTTTATAAAAGTAGTACATGTAGAGGAACTTTCCTATTAGATCACTCTTTAATGCTATTAATTAAATAAATATAAGTTTACCACAAAACTTAAATCTACATTAACTAACAAATTTAGGGACTTAGGAAGCTTCTCATCCGAGGTTATAAGAAAATTAAGTTAAATAGGTTTAACCAAACGAAAAAAATTACAATGAAAAACTTGTTTTGTTCTAACAAAGATCCAAAAGGTAGGCACGACAAACATAAACACAAACAACATAAACAAAAATAAGCATAAACAACTACAAACACAAATCAGTAAAATTAAAAAATAATCTGTCATTAAGCTCTGGATAATTATCACACAACTTACTCATTTGGCAGGAGAACAGAGATATATATAAGCCGGTTCAACATATACCATAGAAAGTGGACAAGTTCTCTGACTATTTACAAAATATCATTTAGCCAAAGCTTTAAAATCTGACTTAGATAATTTACAAGAAGCTACTTATCTTATTAAAACAGCAATATACTACTACAAAAGAAGTTCAGAAAATAATTAAGAGTATACAGACATTACAATACAAAGTAAAATTGAGATTAGAGGGTCTTTGACAGGCATAATAACAGCAACTATGGAGGCTCTACTGGATCTTTCCCCCCCCCTCCGCCCCGCCTAGAAGAGAAGAGGATGCAAAAGTGGGATATTATAAACTGCAAGAAAACATCAATAACGTACTTGTGAGATTAGCGCATACTAACTGGTCGCTCAGCAAACTACTTTGGTCTGCCTTGCAACCACTCGAGCGTGGAGGACCGACAAACGTGTCTCCGACTATATAAAAACTCCTAGAGTTAATATTGTATTTCCAGTTAGGGGCTGGTTCAGAATCTCCAAAATTGACTTTATTAGGTATAAGTGAAATAAAATAAATAAACAGTACTATAAGTGTATTGAAAACTAACAAATAACTAAAGTTTTACTCTCTCGTAATTTTTATATAAAAGGGGTTACAATACAAATGGATATGAATTCATATTTATCAGAGAAATGTGCACATACTTATTCGGCCTTCTAAATTTTAACATTAACTTATATTAATCACACGAGATATGGTTTCATTCGCGAATAGAGTGTGTGTACACAAATTTCCTTTTTAAATTGTGTCTCTGGCCATGGAGGACTTCAATAATAGAGAATATTAAGTACCTTACAATAACTTTGAACAGTAGTTGACACCCTTCAGAAGATGCTTCCGACGGCAACTGGTAGCAGGAACACTTTTATCATTACACTTTCCCTTCGTTGCACTTATGACTTCACCAAGTTCACATTCCTAAGATCGTTTTATAATTTAATTGTCAAAAACTTAAACAAAAATGACTAATGGAGAAGACACAACGCCGAATATATTTTTTCTATGACACCGCCAACTTCTCTCCTTGCTAATTGTCATTTTTCAGTTTTTTGAAAACTGTCACTAGGTGGATAAGTCCCCTTTCACAATAAATTTATTTTAGAGTGAATATATAAGTTTACAATTATCTGAGAGTGATTTCCTGCATTTATGTGTTTTTTATTTGATATTACATATTATATTATTTATTTATAAACATGTGCGACCTAAAGGCATTCAACGCCCTCTCATGACGAGAAGGCTTTCTAAATGTAACAGATTGGAACTTATGTCATAAAAAATGTGACATTGGGAACGCACGAAAATGGCGCTAGAGGTTCAAAATTTTAATTTCTTATATAATTTAAATCAAGGTGTTGGGAACTTTTCCCAACATACTCCCCCTTTTTGTTGACTAATTCAACAAACATCTTCAAAAACCAAAAGGAAGAAACAAGGGCGAGAGCGAGAGCATATGCTAGTAGCAGAGCTATTGAAACTACAAATTCCTTCTCTTCAAATCAATAACAAGAGTCAACTTTTCCCGTCATGACACAGTTAAAAGAAAGAGAAAGTTAACTAACATTAAAATGCTAAACTAATGAGAATGCGAGCATTATATATTAATTATTTATACTAAGACCTTGTCTAACTATACAGCTAACTAACTGACTTAATATATTATTGAAAGAACTAAATTTAGGAGTTATTCTCCTCATTACAAGGGAGAGGGCATAGTTTTGTAATAGGCCGAGTATAACAACCATTACTAGTTTTTATCTTTACTACTCTAATTTTATTATCCTTGCCAGGAAAAACTTCTACTATTCTGGCCAAAGGCCATTTTAATGGCGGAGTGTCAGAGTCTTTAACAAGGACGAGATCATTCACCTTTATTGGTTTCGAGTCATGAAACCATTTAGGTCGGTTTTGTAACCGATTAAGATAATCTGTTGACCATCTTTTCCAGAAAGTCTGTTGAATCTGGGAAATGCGTTCCCAGATTTTTAAACGAGATTCGGGAATATCAACTACATTTCTTTCTGGATGAGCTGTTAAACTAGTCTGAATCAAAAAATGACCTGGCGTTAGCGACTGAAGGTCATTGGGGTCGTTTGATAAACTACAGAGAGGTCGCGAATTAAGGATTGCCTCAATTTGAGTTAAAACTGTATAAAAAACTTCAAATGTAAAGGAGTAGTTGCCTATGAGTCTATAGAGGTGATACTTAGTACTTTTAACTGCACTTTCCCACAAACCACCGAAGTGCGGTGACCTTGGAGGGATGAAATTGAAATCTATATAATTCTGAGTACAATATTCTTTTAATGAGCTTTGAATTTTATCCTTTTTCAAAAAATCATGGAGTTCCTTTAATTGGTTTCTTGCTCCCCAGAAATTCGTAGCATTATCACAGAAGATGACGGAGGGGTTTCCTCTGCGGGAAACAAATCTTTTTAGAGTACAAATGAACGCTTCAGCCGTGAGACTTGTAACTAATTCGAGATGTACTGCCTTGGTGGACATACACACAAATATTACTATATAACCCTTTATTATAGGAGGCTTTCTGAGATGAGAGGATTTCAATAAAAATGGACCACCGTAATCAGTACCTACCTTTTGAAACGGACGAGACGAGTTTACTCTATCCTTGGGGAGATCTGCCATGACCTGCTCTAGAGACTTTGCACGAAATCTGTGACAGAGAATACATTTTATTATGATGGACTTTACTTCTCCATTTAAGTCCATTTAACGGCCAATACCTTAATCTAAAATTGGAGAGTACAGTTTGGGCACCTGCATGTCCCAAGCGTCTATGTTCATGAGTCAACATAAGACCAACAACTTCATTGCGAGAAGGTAGGAGAATTGGGTGTTTCTGAGAATAGGGGATATCTGCATTTTCCAGTCTTCCACCTACACGAATGAGACCATCTACTTCATCGTAGAATGGTTTGAGCGGTAACAAATTTTTGTTAGAAAGAGGTTGTAGGGTTTTCAATTCCACGAGTTCCTTTGAGAAATATTTTGCTTGTAGTGCCTTTACAATACAAACACTTGCATGTTTGAGTTCCTGAGAGGTGAGAGTACCTGAAAGAATTTCACGCTTAAAATGAGCCGAAAATTTATTCTGAATAAACCTGATTAAATAAGCTACTGCCCTTTGCAGACGTGAGAATTCTGAATAATGAGTAAATAAACGAGTCCAAAACTCAAAATTATCCGAGGATGGTTGAGTTACTAACGACACTTTCCTTTCCTCCGGGGGATCCCTAATTTCTTTGAGTAAATTTCCTTCGTCGCAATCGAGGTTTGGATCTAACAAAAAAGATGGACCGTGCCACCAAAGTGAGCAATTAAGAATGTGTTGGGGTTGTAGACCCCTTGAGGGCAAATCTGCTGCATTATTTTCTGAGCTTACGTGATGCCACTGCCATCCAGAGGTTATATCTTGAATTTTAGAGACACGGTTGGCAACAAATACGTTCCAACGAGAGGGATGAGATTTAATCCAAAATCGAGCAATTTCTGAGTCTGTCCAGAGATGAATCGAACTAATGAGGAATCTATTTTCAAAAATACTTATGAGGTTTTCCATTAATTGTGACAAGAGGAGCATTGCACACAATTCGAGACGAGGTATACTGATTACTTTGAGAGGAGCAATTCTGGACTTTGAGGATATGAGATTACTGGATATAGAGCCATCTGAGTAAACAGTGCGGACATATACACAAGCTGCATATGCCTTTGAGCTAGCGTCAGCGAAACCATGGAATTCTATTCTAATGGTTTCCTTTAAGAAAAAGAAATATCTGGGAATTTCCAATTTTTCTAGAGTTGGCAAATTTGCTAAAAACGACGTCCAATTTTCTAGTAGAGTTTTTTCAACAATTTATTTGTCCCAATCTATCTTTAACATCCATAGTTGCTGCATAAGAATTTTTCCAACTACTATAACAGGAGCCAGTAGTCCTAAAGGGTCATAGCATTGAGCTATGAGAGAAAGAATTTTTCTTTTTGTTGGAGGCCCTTGAAATGAAACATTAGGAAGAGCTATACACAAAAAATCTTTAGAGGGGTTCCATTTTATTCCTAACACTTTATTTGGGTTATCGTCGAAACTGAGGTTATATTCAGAGATTGATTGAGTCGAAATGCCCGCGAGAAAATTTTGTGAGTTAGTGCACCACTTGTGCAAACTAAAGCCACAACTACTTAATAGAGAGTTCAATTCTGAATACAAATTTTCCAAGCTTGATTCATGATCACAGCCAGCCAAAATATCATCAACATAGGTTTGCTCTAAAAGGGCCTTAGAGGCTAGAGGGTACTGACCTTCGTGAATTTGAGCAATCTCCTTGAGAACACGAGTAGCTTGGAAAGGGGCACTAGTACATCCATACGTAACAGTAGAGAGTTCGATACATTTCAGAGGTTGAGAGGCTGAGTCTCTCCAGAGAATATTCAATAAAAATGTTTGAGCAGGATTTATCTTAATTTGTCTATACATTTTTTCTATATCTGAGATGAGGACAAATTTGAAAGATCGAAAGCGACACAAAATGTCCATGAGATTGGGCTGTAGTTGGAAACCTTTGAGGGAAATGTCATTTAATGACAATCCTGATGATGTTGGACACGAGCAATCAAACACCACCCTTAATTTGGTGGTAGTTTTGTCTTCTCGTAAGACTGCATGATGCGGGATAAAATATTTAGGTTCATTGTTTTCGTTTACTTCTGAGAGAGGAACGTATTTCCCATGTCCGAGATCCACATATTCATCAATGAACCTTTTATAATTTATAAAGTATTCTCGATTTTTAGAGAATTTCTTTTCTAAGTTAAAAAATCTTTTTTGGGCGATAGAGAGAGAATGGCCTAATTTTAGGTTTTCTAATGGAGACCTCAGAGGTAAATCCACTTGATATGAGCCATTTTCTAATACACGAGTTGTGTCTACAAATATTTTTTCAGCGAGTTCCTCCTCTGGGGCGAGGAGGACCCTTTCAGGAATTTCTTCCAGCTTCCAGAACCTTTCTACTAAATTATCGAGAGTGAGTTTCTCTACGGATTGAACAAACATGGCTACATTGTGAGGTTCACTTGAGAGGGAAGGAAGATTAAATCTAACCCTGTTATTACGAGATGAGGGTACATGTCCAGCAACTACCCATCCAAATCTGGTCTGTTGAAGTACAGGGAGATTGTTACCAAGCCTCCTTACCCCTTCTAATAACAAGTCGTAATAGCAATCTGCACCTATGAGAAGGTCAATTTGTGTAGGGGTATAATAGAGTGAGTCAGCGAGTTGAATGTCCGAGGGAATTCTTATGAGAGAGTGATCAATTTCAACTTGAGGGAGTTTCCCAGTGATAATTTCTAAAATAGAGCAAGAGATTTTGCATTTTTCACGAGACACACATGAGTGTGCAACAATGTCAATCATTTTGTTTGAGTGAGCAATTTGTGAACCTATTCCAGAGATACTTAGAGTCCTTTTCTGGGGAGTGTACCCAAGTTTGTCAGCAAACTTTGAGGTTACAAAAGAGTTTTGGCTACATGGATCAAGTAAAGCCTTTGCTGTAATCCTATGGCCTTGAGAACTATAAACAAATATTTGTGCAGTGCCTAAGAGTACAAGAGAGGTAGCACAAAGTGCCGAGAGAGAGGGAGTAATATTATTGACATTTTGCTGACGAGTGTCGACAAAGGACTGAGCATTTTCACTTCTGTTTTGAGAACTACCAACATTGTCATAGGTGCCTTGAGTGTTGGGACGAATGCCACTATTAGAGTGGGAAGGACCGGGTTGTCCTTGAGAGTAATTGTTTCTAGAATTAGAGTTAGATCTGTGCCTATTTTGTGGCATAATAGAGAAATTTCTAGGAGCTGAGTTTGGGACATTTTGAGAAAAAGAAGAGGTGCTATTGGGCGAGTGACTATTACTCCGAAAATTGTTAATCATATTTGCAGCATTATTTTTACTCTCAAAGTGTAAGAGCGTATGATGCTTTCTGCGACACACTTTACAAGTACCCCTCGTACATTCATATACGTTATGGGCAGAGCCCAAACAATTAAAACACAATCTTTGTGATTTCACAAAGTTAATTTTTTCACAATGAGGCAATTCCTTAAATTTCAAACAGCTATAAATGCGATGCGAGTCATTTTTACAAAAAATACATGAAGAGTTTCTAGGTTCAGGAGTATTATTAGAGTTTATCGCGGCGTGTACTGACGTATGAGTCGCCTTCATCGATTTAGAGCTAAAAGACTTATTTTGATCTCGAGATTCTAAATTTTCTAAATGATTACAGTGAGCTTCTATGCTTTCTAAAAATTGTTTCAGAGTTACTGTACTATAAGAGTTATTTTCAAATTCCAAACTTCTTTTCGTAGAGAAATCTAACTTATTTTCTAAATGATATATTAGTGTCAAATCTAATAACTGTTCGTGAGACAAATTTAAATTTTTAAGAGACTGAAAACTTTTATTTACTGAAACATAAAATTCCCTGAGTTGCTTATGGACTTGAGAGTTACCTTGAATTGGCTTTACTTCAAATAAATCACGTAATAAACTTTTTACCAACAAATTTTTATTAGTGTATCTATTTTTAAGTGTATCTAAAGCAATTTGAAAATTATCTGCCGTAACGGGCAGTGTATCTATAAGTCTGAGTGGCTCGCCACTCAGATATGATTTGAGATAGATCATCATCTGAATGGGAGTTAAATTATTATTTTTTAAAATTAACGCGTCAAATAAATCATAAAATGGAATCCACTCTACTATGTTTCCTGAGAACTTTTGAATATTTATTTCCGGTAACTTTACCGCTGGAGACGAGAGCACTTTAGTTCCTGACTCTACAGTTTTAGATTCGACAGAAGATTTTAAAACCGAGATTTTATCCTGAATTCGAGATAACACTATGCTAAACCTTTCTTCCAATTGTTCCCTATCATCAAAACTTTCTTCCGCAGTTAAAAAACATTCTAATTCATCCTGAGCTACATTATATTGCTGAAAACAATCTAATGCCATTTTTTCCCGAATGGCTAATTGAGAAATACTGATCGCAGTATCGAGATTTGCGTCTGTCCACTTCTCTAAGGCCCAGTTGTTGAATCAATAGTTGACTCATGGATTAAGTAAACAATGATTAAAGTTAATTGAAAGATTATTTCTTAAAAAGTTGTTCAATGCATGTTAACTTTCGAATTTATTAAACTCAAGTACTGTAGCGGTGACAATGTTGCCAGTTATTAATTAACGGCTTGGAACAAATTTTATCATAAAAATTATAAAGATAAATGTGTTCTGTGGTATAAACATTGGTGTTCATATTATGTACGTATATAAAAGTTAATGACTTTGACGTTGTGTTTACATTACATTTCATTTTGCACTTTGAATTTGTTGTGTTTATTTGAGATTTGTATAAGTGATTATTTTTGTATTTCAAATTGCAAAAAATGCAATAGCAAAAAATTTTTAAATTGCAATAGCCACAATTATTATTATCGACACGAAATTATAATAGCTTATAATCTATAATTTTGTAATATTTTATAATCTAGAACTGTCAAGAGACAATATTTAATTTAAAACTAGAAAGTAAGGTTACAAATCTCTAGTTAACACCGTTAATCCTTCGTTTTTGGGCGATTAAGGTAATCTCTGGTTAACAGATGGTTAAGTGCTAAACTTGCATTGAACAACGCTATATTAAGTTTAATTGAAGATTATTTTTAATCTGAAGATAATCTCCAATTGAACAATCGGCCCTAAGCGAGTTAAAGATGCTTTCGCAGAGGTGCGAGCATGTTTCGTTACTTGTCTATTATTCATGTTGAGTATATGAATTTTTATTAAACTAAATTATCAAGTATTTAAATTAAGGAACTGCAGAAATTATTTTTTATATAGGTACGCACTTGCAATAAACATAAAGAGAGAAATGCACACAATAAAACATTAACAATAAATTGCATAAGTCAAAATATACAAAACTAGAGAGTACACCTTTCTTAGTGTAGTTTTAATTTATTTGTATTGTAACCGAGACTGGCCTTTTTGGCATTTAATTGAGTAGGAGAGAGAGAGAGATAAGAATTTTAAACAGAGATTTTTACTAAATTCAATGAAACTATTTATAAATTTTGCAAAAAGTCTTTTTTGGGATCCGGCTCGCTTTAGGACCATCAAATGGTCGCTCAGCAAACTACTGCGTGGAGGACCGACAAACGTGTCTCCGACTATATAAAAACTCCTAGAGTTAATATTGTATTTCCAGTTAGGGGCTGGTTCAGAATCTCCAAAATTGACTTTATTAGGTATAAGTGAAATAAAATAAATAAACAGTACTATAAGTGTATTGAAAACTAACAAATAACTAAAGTTTTACTCTCTCGTAATTTTTATATAAAAGGGGTTACAATACAAATGGATATGAATTCATATTTATCAGAGAAATGTGCACATACTTATTCGGCCTTCTAAATTTTAACATTAACTTATATTAATCACACGAGATATGGTTTCATTCGCGAATAGAGTGTGTGTACACAAATTTCCTTTTTAAATTGTGTCTCTGGCCATGGAGGACTTCAATAATAGAGAATATTAAGTACCTTACAATAACTTTGAACAGTAGTTGACACCCTTCAGAAGATGCTTCCGACGGCAACTGGTAGCAGGAACACTTTTATCATTACACTTTCCCTTCGTTGCACCTATGACTTCACCAAGTTCACATTCCTAAGATCGTTTTATAATTTAATTGTCAAAAACTTAAACAAAAATGACTAATGGAGAAGACACAACGCCGAATATATTTTTTCTATGACACCGCCAACTTCTCTCCTTGCTAATTGTCATTTTTCAGTTTTTTGAAAACTGTCACTAGGTGGATAAGTCCCCTTTCACAATAAATTTATTTTAGAGTGAATATATAAGTTTACAATTATCTGAGAGTGATTTCCTGCATTTTTGTGTTTTTTATTTGATATTACATATTATATTATTTATTTATTAACATGTGCGACCTAAAGGCATTCAACGCCCTCTCATGACGAGAAGGCTTTCTAAATGTAACAGATTGGAACTTATGTCATAAAAAATGTGACATTGGGAACGCACGAAAATGGCGCTAGAGGTTCAAAATTTTAATTTCTTATATAATTTAAATCAAGGTGTTGGGAACTTTTCCCAACACTAACATCACAAGTTAAATAAGAAATACCATATAGGTGGTGACTTTTAATGACCTTTAGGGTTGCACCTGGTACGTGGTACGAGAAATTAACATAAGAGGTTTTGAGTTTCGTTCCATAATCGTCTTTAGGAGTGCCAAGAAATACCATCTGCGATAATATAACTGCCACTGGAAAAGTATGTCCAGTCAAGTACAAAGTAAAATGTATTTTCGATGAACACGCGGTAGTAGGGCTGAAGTACTGCGAAAAAAACAGGCAAAGATCATAGCAGGTTATGCATTCAAGCGATAACTGCATAGGGTATGACTGCATCATAAATACTTATGTATGTACTGTGTAGCAAAGAAAGTGAAACAATGAATAATATCCTGCATGACTGCAAGGAATTAATTACAAATCACGAGTACTTTTTGGAGACTACCAAGTGACTAAAAAACATAAGTATAAGGCGAGGAAGTCTACCTATTTTCTTGTGTCCTGTCTTTTATTAGTAGAATAGGGATAATATAAACAGGTGACGGCTCTACACGCCCTGTTTTAAATTGGGTAACGTTGTCGAACTGTTTAGCACACCGTTTATTAGGGCCTCCTTTTTAGAGGCGCGGTTAATAAAGCACAGTCTTAGCTCAAGTGGCGATTAGTTGTTAAAATTGGTTGATTGGTTTGTTGTACTATTTATTTTGTTCCTTAGAAATTATTTTCTATTAAAACTTCATTATCAACAAATTTGATGTAATTTCATCGATGTTTTTGTGTTCCATTAATGTTTCTTAAAAATGTCTTCGAAGCAAAGGTGAATAGTTTTGGCAAGATAGTCTTTTCTTGTTTCCCTCCTCTTTGTAAATATATAGGGTTGTTTTTTTTCTTTTCTCTAGTTGTACGTATATAATTGTAATTTCTTAGATGTTTTTAATTATGTTTGTCTATCTTAAATCTATAGAGAGGGTTGTCAAGAGAGCCAAGGAGAAAATTTTCGCTTGAGCAAAGATAATCCAAAATCTAGGACGGCCTAGTGCATACAGAAGGATAATGTATTTAGAAATATGACACCGTACAATTTTACATGTGGTCCCAGTCTGGGAGGAAGTACTACATAAAAAAATTATATGGAAATATTGATAAGGGCGTAAAGGAAACCACTACTAAAGGTCGTACGCGCATATAGGACAACCACATCCATTGCAGTATAAGTGATAGCAGGAGTTCTACCAATCCATTTAATTGTATATAAGAGGGTGACTATGTACAATAAGAAAAGGGAGATATAAAAAAGATCAGGGAAAAAAACAGAAAAAAATAGTATAAGACAGTGGCAGAGAGAATGATCTGAAGATAGAACTAAAGCATATTGGACTAGGACGATCATCACCAATATACCGTAAATCAACTGCATACTTAGGTATACCAATTTTTATTTCATACAATTTTTCACGGGCCATAGGTCCTTAAGGACTTATACCTATAAAACTAAAAGAACAAATGACGACCGATGTGAAATATGTGACGTGGAAGATGACGCAGAAAATTGCGTTTTTGCATGCAGTCAATTCAGTCAGGAAAGGGAAGAGTTGGCAACAAAATAGGAACGATACCACCAAAAAACATAACTTAAAAATCCATAGCTAGCAAAGAATACTTTAACGTAATGGTTAAGACTATCACGAAAATTATGGAGAAGAAAGTATAATATGGACAAAACCAAAAAAATAAAAATGGACAAAACTCAAAGAATCAAAGGAACTGAATAAATATGACAGAGATAAAAGTGACATACTCGAAGTTACACTCGATCAGAGTAGTCCCAAATGTGCGTTAGGAGAAAAAGGTATTTAGTGGATAGGGTCAGGTTTTTGCGTACCTGAAGTATGACACTATTTAGAGCCAAAGAACAGGCGCTAGGGTGGGCTTGAGTAAAAAACAGCTTAAGATACTTATTATAAAATTATTAAATTAATTTTATTGTGGCATATACACAAACAAAAATTTAACAGGACTAACAGAATTTACTCAATATATTTAAAAATCGTAGGTATTTCCATTATTTTTTGTGCATAATAAAAATTTTACAGAAATTGTGTTCTCCTACATAAATAAAAATGTTGTAAATTCTGTATCTGACTGTATCATTTATAAATAGAAAATATTCTAAAAATGTATATCATTTATAATATCTAAGGTAACATACAAAATATTAAGCAAAGTTTTAGTTTACGATCCATACATAGGCTGTACCTTTAAACGTAACAAAGTTTATGGCGACTGCTAGTTTTACTGAAAGTGATAGAGGGTTTTATATATTTTAGACGTTTAAAATTAGAAATATTGCCAATCGAAGAAATAATAGAGTGTAACTTTTCATATCTTCAATTCGATTATTTCAGAGATAATATTCTAATGTGCGGTCTAAGTGATACACCCCGTATAGTAGTAATGAGAAAACCAACTAATAAATTCAGACAGGATCTTTAAGTATGTAGGTAGAAAGGTGAATATAACATCAGTTGAAATTAGTTACATATAGAAATGATTAATTTTATTGATCTTCAAGTAATCTGTTCAAAATTGGTGTGTATAATTTAAATACAATTAAAGGATAAATTACCTTGCTTCACAATTGATAAGCAATATATAAACAAAGGTATACAATTAGGATATGATTATTTTCATGCCCTAGTTCCAAATAAAACTTTTTCACTACTATCCTGATTTTCATCATATATGAAGTAAACTGAAATTGAGCAGAAAAGAATAGCAAAACGCATGTTGAGAAAAAAAAACATAAATGGAGAAGAAATGTAAAAGCTTAAAAGAGGAACTGCGAAAAGGACAACAATATTTAATAAAATATAAATGACGAAGACAAAAAATAAAAATAAAAAATATTAATAGGAAATTTAAATAATATTAATAGTAATATACATGTCGACAATACATCGTCGAACTAGTGGTTGACATCAGGAGATGTTTCCCGAGACTGAGGGGTTCCCACTTGCCATTCAGGATCAGGTAAGTCCAACTAAAAATTACCTAAAATATATTGTTAAAGATCCTCAAGTAAAAAATGACAAATACCGATATAGATGCCAAGCCCAAGAAACCATCCAACATCTTACCGGTGACTGCCAGGCATTTGTCGGTACCGATTATAAAGAACGCCATGACTCAGTACAAAAGATTATCCACCAAGAACTAGCTGACAAACTGGGACTTCTACAAACCGACCATCTTCCTTATTATTAATATGTCCCTGACAGAATGCTTGAAAATGACAACTACAAGCTAAACTGGGACCGCACTGTGCTCACAGACCAACCAGTGGCCCATAATAGACCGGATCTCATACGAGTGAATAAAATTACCAGGCAAAAAACACTAACGCTAACAATTTTCGTGTTAAATACAACGAAAAGATCACCAAGTATAGAGATCTAGAAATACAAATCAAGAGACAATGAAAAATGGAAAGTACCCAGACAGTACCTATTGTTCTATTTACTACTGGTGTTATTCCCAAAAACCTCCTAGCGAACATAAAACAGCTGGGTCTTAATGAACATCTTTATAAGGCCATGCAAAAAGCTGTAGTCCTCGTGACGTCCAGATGTGTACGAACATTTTTGGGAGATACTCCAACATACCAAGTCACCTAGGGCTCGATAACAAGGAAAGAGTCCCACCAGAGCTCAATCCTTCTGATACCGTAGGTATCTGGGATGAGTAAATTTTCCCATCAGAGGGAGTGTGAGCCGTATGCCTACGCCATACGGCTCACGTTAAAACGCTTACGTTATTACTGGCAGAACACAAGAAATGGTAAAAGTTTTGGGAAAATGCGCACAAATGTATCAAAAAACATCAGGAGATAAGAAAGCATAATTATTATTATCATTGCATGTTAAAGTGAATGCAAACAACTGTAACAATTTCAAATAAAACCATTCTTTAATTTCCTATATACTTGTTAATAATTACTCGTAAAATACGTTCGCTGTTTTTATTACTCGTATGATGCTAGTTCAATAATTATTTTTTTCGTCCCTATTCGACAAGCCAACGAGTCAACACCTCGGCTTCCTCTAATAGTATATCTAATAAAAAACTTGTCAGTTAATGTGATTTGTTGTCAAGTAATTATTGAAAGTGAATAGTTTTTTGTGAAACAACTTGGTATTTTTTAGGAAACATTATGATTGATACAAACACACTAATAGGCCAGGCATTGCGCCTACTTTTCATTGAATATCTTGGCATCCAGAATATTTAAAAATGCTTCTTCAACCCACCGATCCAAGATACGCAGCTGTTACCACATTAAATACAAAAAAAACCTACACCGGCTACCACATCATATCCTAGCAGAAAGCAAACGATAGTATTAAATGCTCTTCGGGATACAGCTCTCTTCGATTATACTAGGGCAATCGGTGAAATCGTAACACCAAAGCGTATTACCCACGCTTTCCGCATATCCAACCAAGGCATTTGCATCTTTCTTGCTTCTATATTCTTCTCAAAAGAAATCCCACCGTTTTCGTTAAAAATGAAATCGTCCAGATCCGCAGACTCATTTCCCCAACTAAAAGATTGTTAATATCTAATGTATGTCCATTGGTTCCAAATCAAATTATCGAGCCGGCATTAAAAAACGAACTTGGTCTGCAACTAGCCTCACCTGTATCTCAGATTCGTACTGGTTCCCCGAAGAAGAAGAAGATTATTCCCGTATATTAAGTTTTCGACGGTCTATCTACGTAATACCAGATAAAGAAAATTTCGAAATACAAACCTTCGTATTAATACATTTTGAAAACACTTTCTTCCGAATCTTCGTTACATCAGACAAACTAGAAATTTTTTTTGTCAAAAAGTCGGACATACGGCTGAAACCTGCCTAAACCCACCGGATACCACTACTCACCCCCGTTTCGCCCACGTACCCAATGATTCCACCAAGAATAGCCCCACTGCACTTTCGGCACCTCTTCTGCCTCAAATTCTCCTCCCGAGAAATTATCTAACATCACATCCCTATCTTTAGATCAACCTCAACCTACACCTCCTACTATCGCCGTTGTCAAAAGTGCCCATTCAACTGACTCAAGCCTTAATTCTCTCCCTGTAATTACGATTTCAGATCTTACTACTCACAGTCCAATCGATCCACATTCCGTTCATGGCAACCCCTTTTGGGCCTCCAAATCAACCCCTAAAAATAGTCGAAAACGAAACATACAAAACCATCAGCCACTATCAGCCCGTCTGCCCGCTCAATCATAGAAAATCTTATAGCAGCAAACCCATCATCCTTTTCAACTGGCTACAACTAATTGCTTTTTTGGAAAATACTTACGGCTGCTATGACCCGTTAGCTAAAGCATACCATTTTACTACGAACATTGCCGCCCTTCTTAATGACCTTAAATAAATCTACCATAATATCCCTGATAGATCACATAAAAATCGTATAACTCGCATACAAAAGAATTTAGGACTACGATAAATCTAAATGATGTTATTGACGCTGTTAGTCTTGCATCTGTTAGCTCTAACGACAGTGACCCCTCCTTAGACAAAACAGACCTGCCTTAATTTTTTACTTTCATATTCACTATAATTCAATGGAATTGCGACGGATATTATCCGCGCTTAGAACGTCTGCAGCTACTGATATCTCTCCACTACCCCACCTTCATTTGCTTACAGAAAACTAACTTCACGTCAACTAATCTCCATCCACTCTAAGATTTTAAAGGGTATGATTACATCAGACCTGTCTGCTCCAGAGCTAGTGGGGGTGCATCTAGATTTGCTTCTAGAGACCATTACTCCACTCTTCTTCCTCTGACTACCAATCTCGAAGCTGTCGTCATCACTCCTTTCTGCCCTAACAAACTTACCATATGCTCTATATACATCCCTCCTGACTACATTCTAAAGGAAGAAGAACTCCTTAATTTAGTATACCAACTCCCCCAACCCTATATAATTGTAGAAGACTTCAAAGTCTACAACTCTATATGGGACTCCTTGCGTACATTTGCACGTGGTAGAGTTATTGAAAATATTCTTGATTACACTAGCTCATTTGTCCTCAATACGGGATCATATACCCACTGTAACATTACTTTAGGTGCTTTTTCTGCCATCGATCTAAATATATGTGATCTTAAATCGGCCCCCAACTTATCCTAGCAAACAGCGAACGACCATTACGACAGCAACAATTTCCCTATAATTATACGTGACAACAACTATGAAAAATTTTCAGTGAAAAGTTATTGGCGCTTCAACAAGGCTAATTAGCCAAAGTTCTCCAAAAAATCTGAATCCCTTATATGCGAATAACCTAACTCTAATAATATTGATGATTTCATAAAACTATTCTCAGATGCCATAATTAAAGCAGCATTAACTCATATTGGCAAAATCACAATTAGCTCTTGACATAAGGTTTTACCTTGGTGGAACTCTCAATGTGAACTAGCAATTCGACAATTAAAGACTGCGCTCAATCGATACCGCAAACATGAACGTCCTGAAAATCTAATTAAGTATAAAAAGCTGAAGGCCAAAGCCAAATACGTTGTCAAGCAGAGCGAGAAAACATCCTGACATAACTATGTATCATCTTTAAATGATAACACAAATCTCGCCCAAATGTGGAAAAAAATTCGACAAGTTGAGGGACAAAAAAACTAACATCAAAATTACCCATTTAATCTCTAACAGCACTTCTTCTAGCAACAGCCAAATTATTTGCAATACCCTGGCTAATATATTTGAGGAACAATTTTCCAACAAACTTAAACCCCTTATTTCATCCTCTACACAAGAACCGCTCTCCCACAACCTCACTTCACAGCACTTACAAGATATCGACAATTTTAATTCTCCTTTCTCACTTTCTGAACTTACATCTGCTTTATCCTCATGCAAAAATACTTCCACAGGCCCTGGTGATATTCCTTACATTTTTCTTAAAAACCTATCCAACCGCTGCCTCACTCTTCTGTTAGACACATATAATTATATCTGGTCTACTCAAATATTTCCTACTCAATGGAACACATCCGTAATTATAGCTGTCCTAAACCATGGCTACCAATCTTTCCTCAGTCATATTGACCGATTTCTCTCAGTTGCACCATGTGCAAATTAATGGAGAAGATGATCAACAGGCGTCTTTTATGGTTAATTGAAAAACACCAAATTTACCAAAAACAATCGTTTTCACCGACATCGCTCTGCAAGCGATAACCTCGTCCTCCTTCATACTCACATCGCCGAAGCTATTAATAACAGTCTTTGTTATTGATTGCTACAAGTGATTGCCTGCATTTTTGATATTGAAGCTGCTTTCGATAAAATACCTAGACAGATTATTCTCGATAAACTATTATTATACGGCCTCAATGGAAATATTGTTAAATTCATTAATTACTTTCTTAGCTCTAGGTACTTCAGAGTCTCTGTAAATGGTTGATATCGCCACCCCACATGCAACAAGACGGAGCCTTTTAGGGCTCTGTATTAAGCCCCACATTGTTTATTTTATCGATAAACCATATATGCCACAGTCTTCTCTCCCCAGTCAAATTTACTAAATATGCTGATTACCTTGTTATTTATTGCCATGGTGTTGCGACCACTACTACTTGCAAACTTTTCCAAACATCAGTGGACTTATTACAAAATAGAATGACTGCCATCGGCCTATCCTTCTCATCCACAAAATCACAACTCATTAAATTCACCAGAAAAACACTCTACACTGCCCCTTAAATCTTAGTGAATAACCACCGACTCCAGTCGTCGATTACCGAAAAATTCTAAGACTAATATTCGACTCCCCACTTTCTTGGAAACAACATATTCAGAACACTAGAGTAGAGTGGCTGAAACGTTTAAATATTATCAAAACACTTACTTTACGTATACTACCAATGGGAACGCTAGCGAATGTACACTATTAAAAGTATATAGGTCTCTTATTTGCTCTAAACTCGATTACGGCAGCTTTATATATATATATATATATATATATATATATATATATATATATATATATATATATATATATATATATATATTGTAAAAACTACGTACGTCAATTTATATTAATAAAGTATTCAACTAGTGAATTCAGAGGTTTATTCGGTCAGTCAGGTTGGCAAAATAAAAAACAGAAGTCAACTACTTCATAAGTTTATCGAAGACGTTTCGCTTTATATTTCTAAAGCTTCATCAGTTCTCTAAAATACAAAGATGACATAGAGTTTATAAGAAATACAGATCTAATAATTAATTACTTACAACTCAATATGTAGTATTAAAGATGTTATAAGAAATGTACTTAAGTTTACTCATAAATTTAGAACTAACTTAAAAAAAAATTAAACAGAAATATGCAAAAAATAACATTCGCAGAAACGAAGATTTACAAAAACTTCAAACGTACATTTGGCTTCATTTAGAGATGGTTCTCCAATGAAGACAAACAAAACACTGATTTATTGCAATCTACGCAAAACGACGTGGCGCGATACCGAAAATGTTTTTCAAGGGCCATATGTTTTCAACAAATTCCAAGGTTTGAGACAATTATGAACTTCTACGGGGGTCATTGAAAGAATAGTTGGACGGGTGGATTTGTAACGGAAAAATTTGATATGATTTTTTTTTTGTAATTTATGTTTTAATGAAACTTAGAGCTTTGGGATGATTATGTTATTGTTTTAAATGGAAAATCCGGCTATTTTAAATTATGAATATTGGTATTATTTATTTCGTAAGATGAGAGAGTGGTAAACCTGGCTCAAATTGTCAATGTCGGTTCTTTTGTTTATTGCAGATGGGTTTTTTAGGATCTCACACATTTCAATAAAGGAGCGTTTTTGATGGTTATTTTGTTTGGCCAGTATTTTAGTATTTGAGAAGTCAATGTGATGTTTGGTGGAAATGGCGTGTTGTGCAAGGGCACAAGAGGGTTTGGAAAGTCTAATGTCGCTTTTATGTGAAGTTATACGCCCTAGAAGTGAACGACTGGTTTGGCCAATGTAGCAGGAATTGCATTCAGAACAGGGGATTTGATAGACAACATTAGTGTGCTCTAACGAGCTTAGCGGAGTTTTGGACTTGGAGAATAACTTTCCAATAGTTTTAGTGTTTTTTAGGGATATTTTGACGGGTAAGTTTTTGAATAGTTTAGTAAGCTTGTTCGTAACTTTTTCCATTCAAAACAATAACATAATCATCCCAAAGCTCTAAGTTTCATTAAAACATAAATTACAAAAAAAAAAAAATCATATCAAATTTTTCCGTTACAAATCCACCCGTCCAACTATTCTTTCAATGACCCCCGTAGAAGTTCATAATTGTCTCAAACCTTGGAATTTGTTGAAAACATATGGCCCTTGAAAAACATTTTCGGTATCGCGCCACGTCGTTTTGCGTAGATTGCAATAAATCAGTGTTTTGTTTGTCTTCATTGGAGAACCATCTCTAAATGAAGCCAAATGTACGTTTGAAGTTTTTGTAAATCTTCGTTTCTGCGAATGTTATTTTTTGCATATTTCTGTTTAATTTTTTTTTAAGTTAGTTCTAAATTTATGAGTAAACTTAAGTACATTTCTTATAACATCTTTAATACTACATATTGAGTTGTAAGTAATTAATTATTAGATCTGTATTTCTTATAAACTCTATGTCATCTTTGTATTTTAGAGAACTGATGAAGCTTTAGAAATATAAAGCGAAACGTCTTCGATAAACTTATGAAGTAGTTGACTTCTGTTTTTTATTTTGCCAACCTGACTGACCGAATAAACCTCTGAATTCACTAGTTGAATACTTTATTATATATATATATATATATATATATATATATATATATATATATACATTTAAATTTAAAAGTTAACGTGTCCCAGAGTTTTTTATTATTTTCTATAATAAGGACACAGACAATTTTATTCCATAAGTATATATATATATATATATATATATATATATATATATATATATATATATATATATATATATATATTATATATATATAATTAGTATAATATATATATATATATATATATATATACATTTAAATTTAAAAGTTAACGTGTCCCAGAGTTTTTTATTATTTTCTATAATAAGGACACAGACAATTTTATTCCATAAGTAGTTTCCACACTATATATATATATATATATATATATATATATATATATATATATATATATATATATATATATATATATATATAGTGTGGAAACTACTTATGGAATAAAATTGTCTGTGTCCTTATTATAGAAAATAATAAAAAACTCTGGGACACGTTAACTTTTAAATTTAAATGTACGGTTTTTAAACATAAATTTAAATATACAGGGTGATCCACGCAAGTCTGGCATAGTCCTTAATCTGTATTTTAAATAAAACACCCTGTATATTTTTATGTTTTTAAAAGCTCCTTAACCACCCGATCTCAACGAACTATATTATGTAGGGTCTATTATGAATAATACAAGGTAAAATTTTGAAATTAAGTGTAATTTTATTCAAGACAATTAATTCATAGAATACCCAAAGTAATTGCTTGCATTACATTAAAATAAATGCTCAAAATGTTCTCCACCTTGTTGTTGACAATAACACAGTCTCCTATAAAACTCGTCCCAAACTTTGTTTAAAGTTTGAGGTGAAATAATCCGTATTTCTGTAGTTATCCTTTTTTTTGAGTCTTCAATGTGAGTTGTTCGTGTTGCATATACTTTGTTCTTGAGATAACCCCACAGAAAAAAATCTAAAGGCGTAAGATCTGGTGACCTAGCTGGCCACTCAATAGTACCCCTTCGTCCAATCCATTTAATAGAGATTTCATTCAAGTAATATCTCACCATTAAAGCATAATGGGGTGTTGTACTGTCCTGCTGGAACCAGAAGACAGTTTCATGCAGTAGGGTAGGATCTATTGAATTGGAATATAAGTTAGCCAACTAATGAAGAACATCGTCTCTTAGCATGCTTAAATATTTTTCGGCTGACAAACTACCATCTACAAATATAGGACCAATACTATGATCTCCTAAAATACCTGACCAAACATTTTATTTCACAAGAGCTATTTCATTTGAGTAAATTTTATCGATCATTCTTTCGCAGAAATCTATTCTACGATCTGGATCGTCTTCTGTTAGCTCCTGCACAAAAGTCAATTTATATGGATAAAGTTTTCTTCCTAAGGACATCTTAGGATAGTTGTATGACTCACATTATTTTGACGTGCAATTTGACGTGAACTTGATGTTGGATTCTCTGCGACACTTAAGAAAATATCCACTTTCACCTCATCTTTAATGAAGTTTGGTTTTCTTTTTAATGGTTTGACATGTCCAAGTTCTCTGAATTGTGCAAGAATTTTAGACACAGTACCTCGTGAAATATCGGGCAACTGAGGTTACCTCTGATTAAATAAGTTTGCTACTCCAACTTGTCTTCTACAATTCTCCCCGTAATCGATCATCATTAAAATCTCAATTCGGTGGGTCTCAGTCAAATATTTCATTTTTATTTCTGCAAGAAATTAGCTTTTAATTAGGAATGTATTATTTTAAAGTAAAATGTCAACACACTGATTCAAAACAATCCGCATTATTTACCGATTTAGTTTAATAAGCAGACTATGTCAACAGTTTTTACCTATTCATGACAAAAAATGTTAACAAGGTTACTAAACAGAAATTTTCCCCAATATACTGACACTTAGAGAAGAAGTGTATTATCTGTATTTGGCTAATTTAAAATAATACCATAACGCGTGATAAATTATTAATTTCAAAATTTCACCTTGTATTATTTATTATAGATCCTATATGATATAGTTCGTTGAAATCAGGTTGTTTAGAAATTTATGTTTAAAAAGCGCACATTTAAATTTAAAAGTTAACGTGTTCCAGAGTTTTTTATTATTTTCTAGGATAAGGACACAAACAATTTTATTTCATAAGTGGTTTCCACACTGTATATTTATATATATATATATATATATATATATATATATATATATATATATATATATATATATATATATATATATATATATACAATATATGAAGATTTTTCTAACGCATTTGATCTTGCTCAGCATCAAATTGGTGTAGCAATAATTGTGTCGAAGGAAACAGATGAAGCTGTATAAAGCGTCGTCCTATTCTCAGACAGGATACTGATGATACAAATACAATCAACAACAATCAATGTAAACATTGTATATGCACCCACACAAGACTATGAACAAGAAGAAATTGAAAAATTTTATCATGATTTAGAAAAAGTATTAGCACCTACAAAGAAACACGATCTCAATATTATCATGGGAGATTTTAAAGCAAAGATTGGTGAAGGTGAACGGGAAGATATCATAGGGAAATATGGTCTGGGAATACTAAATGAAAGAGGAGATTTGTTGGCATGTTTTTGCGTAGAAAAGCAATTAGTATCAACATACACAATTTTCAAACTTACAAAACGTCGTCTTTACACCTGGAAATCGTCAGCAGATACACCTGAACGAGTTGTTCGTAACCAAATAGACTTCATATGTATAAATAAGAGCTACAGAAATTCAGTATTAGCAGTAAAAACATATCCAGGCGCAGATGTACCAAGAGATCACAATATTTTAGTAGGAAAAATAAGACTGAGATTAAAAAGAGTTGCAATGACGAATAAGCAAACAGTTACTATTGATAAAGAAACGATGCTAAATGATACTGTAAAACAAGAAATAACTAGTATATTAGAACAAAAAATGAAGTTAACATCAAGCAAAGAAGAAAGTACTGAGGAAAACTGGACGAGAATTAAAGACATCTTAAAGAATGTTCAAGAAAAAAAATTCAGTGCGCTAATCAAGAAAAAAACAAGGGTGGATGATGAAGGGTGGATGACAAAAGAAATACTGAGACTTATGGATCAAAGAAGAGAAGGCAGAAATAAAGATAAAAATGAATACAAGAGGATCCACGCAATAATCAGGCATAAGATAAGACACGCGAAAACACAATTTCATAGTAAAAAATTTAATGAAATTGAACAATATGAAAAGAAACACGATACATTTCATCTGCACAAGAAATTAAAAGAGGTCGCTGGAAACAAACGGAAACAAGTATCCCAAAGTTTAGAAGACAGAAACGGACACACAATATTAGACTTCAATGAAAAGTTAAAAGAATGGGAAAACTACATTTCTGAATTATTTGAAGATGAGAGAGTAGAACACTATACACCGATTGCTATATAAGGTCCATCTATAACAGAAAGTGAGGCAAGACGTTCAATACAAACGGCAAAAAATGGAAAAGCACTTGGCCCCGATGAAGTAAGTGCTGAAATACTAAAGTTTTTGGGAGAAAATGGAATTAAAGCTCTGTGTAATCAGTTTAACAGAATTTATGACACTGAGATACTACCAACTGATTGGTTAAAGTCGACATTTGTCACAATACCTAAGAAACATCGTCCAAAGACATGCGGGGATTATCGGACAATAAGTCTGATGAGTCACGTTTTGAAGATCTTCCTTCGAGTAATACACAGCAGAATTTACACGCTGTTAGAGGACATAATTAGCAATACTCAATTTGGGTTTAGGAATGGCTTGGGTTCAAAAGAACCCTTGTTTAGTATACAGGTGCTAGTACAGAGATGATGTACATTTGTGCAATCGATTTTGAAAAAGCTTTTGACAAAGTCCGATATAACAAAATGCTAGAAATATTGGAAACAGCTGGATTGGACGATAAAGATCTACAAATAATTATAAATCTATACTGGCATCAAGTGGCAAGAATAAAGGTTGAACAAGAACTGTCGGATGAAATAAATATAAAAAGAGGAGTGAGACAAGGTTGTATATTGTCGCCTTTACTTTTTAACTTATATTCGGAGGAAATATTTAAGGAAGCCCTAATGGAGACAACCGAAGGTATTATTGTGAATAGAGTAACCGTCAACAATATTAGATATGCCGATGATACCTTAGTCCTTGCCAATTGCGGAGAAGACCTTCAAAATCTAATAAACAAAATAAAACAGACTTGTGATTAGTATGGATTAAAACTCAACGTTAAGAAAACTAAATATATGATAGTTAGCAAACAAAATTATATACAGGATGACGGTATAAAAGTCGGAGATGCTACACTGGACAGAGTAGAGAAACTCGTGTATCTTGGCAGTAATATCAATGAGAGCTGGGATCTAACCGCAGAAATTAAATGCCGAATAGAACAAGCCCGAGCTGCCTTTGTAAAAATGAGAAACGTACTTTGCAGTTACGATCTTAGCATTGACCTTAGAGTTCGTATGACATCTTGCTACATCTTTCCTGTCCTGCTGTATGGAGTGGAAGCGTGGACTCTAACTGAGGCTATGCTTAAACGCTTGACAGCCTTTGAGATGTGGGTATACAGACGAGTACTGAAAATAAGCTGGGTCGACAGAGTTAGAAATAAGGAGGTCCTTAGACGGCTGAGCCAAACAACACAACTGGTCAATATAATAAAGAAACGCAAGCTGGAATACTTCGGTCACATTATGAGACACCCTGAAAAATATGATCTTTTACATCTGATCATTCAGGGAAAGATCCAAGGTAATCGTGGTCCTGGTAGACGAAGAACATCATGGCTGAAAAATCTAAGGCTGTCAATAAAGTCACGATAGCGAATATGGTAGCCAACATGATATCCAACGATCGATAACGGTCATTGAACTAGAAAAAGAAGCAACAAATTGTATTTGAATTGGTATATATAGGTTTTTATGTATGATTGGCTGAATAGATTCAGAACTTTTCACCTGGTTAAATGAATTCAACTGGTCAATAGATAGTTTTTTATCTAATTTTTTAAAGTAAGCCTTAGTATCCCCAAAAATACATATACATCTTCTCGTCCTTTTATCACCTTTGGTAACGATTTAATTATGTGTTTTTAAATAGTAACTTTTTAAATGTTGTCTGCTGATCTAAAATTCTGGAGGGTTGTGGATGGTTTAATAGATCAAGCTTTGTTGTTGCAATATAGTTTAGATCGTCTATAAGATTGGTACAACCAAAATAGGCTTTACTTAAATGCTAGAAAATGTTATTTTATCAGTTTTTGATAAAAAATTAAAATAATTAAAACAATTCTTAGAAAGCTAAACACGCCTAGGGGCATAGAGTAAAAAAGTTTACATTTATCATTACAATTACTATTTAAGTTTTGTTTTAATTATATAAAATACATTTAATATCTCTTATAATGTTTATAAACATTGCATAACCACTTTCTTCCATTTACGTGTGAATAACGCTTTTTATCTCCAATTTTCAATATTACTTTTTTGTAAGTCTTCAGATACAATCTCATTTCTAATATTATTTATAATAATTGTTTTTCTTCATTTGCTATATATTTTTACGCCTTCATAATATATTGCTCTTTGTATTTTCCTGTCCTATCTTTCTAAAAGGTCTATTTTATATTTCTTAATTACCCATATTTCGCATGCATATGTAGCTTTAGGGTTGATAACTGTTTTGTTAATCCTATTTTTTGTTTATTAGACATATTTGAAATTGGTTTAATAACCGCAATACTTGATACTCTTTGTGTTGTTCTGCTCTTCTTAGTTATCTTCTGTTCCTTATATCTCTATTGATTTATTTTTACACCTAGTTAAGTAAATTCTGAAACTCTTTCCAATATAGAACAGAAAGACGGTATTAGATTTAATTCCGATGCAGGGCATCTGCAAGTCGCTTATACTTATTTTAACCTCATTAGGTCTCATCAGAGCGAAATAAATATGCAGTTGCTCTAAATCGAAACCAAATATCTCCTGTCATAGGACAATAAGTATGAAAATAATTATGTATGTATTCTCCAGCTTCTTCTAATATGAAATTGCCTCCTTTTTTTTATCTGTTTCTCCAATTATCATCTATTTTTTATTTTTCTTATTTATTATAATCCCAATTTTATTTGCCCCTTCTATTCAACTATTTAATAATCTTTTTAGTTGTTTTTCCTTTTCAATAATAGTGTCAGTTCTTCTGCCAATGCTAATCTAGGTACTGATAGCAATTTTTTAATATTGTTTTCGACATAAAAAATATGGTTATTTAAATTATTCCTACCAGTATCACATTAAACAGAGCCGTTAATAGAGGGCTTCCTTTATTTCAAAATAATTTGATTTATGACTCTTTCAGGCTATTTCGTTTATTCTATTTTCCGCAGTGATCACCATCCAAAAATTTTTATTTGGTATGCCCATTTCTGTTATTAGTTCGTGCACCTATTGCCCACTTATCCTCTCATAGGCCTGCTTAACGTTCTTAAACAAGCTATACTATTATTTTATATTCATAGCACATAGTCTGGATTTCTTTTAACGCAAATATTTGCTTTGTCGTCTACCTATTAAAACATGTATACCTATATTTAAATCCTGCCTGATATTCGCCCAATATATTTTTCTTATATTATTTTAGCTTTTGCCTTATACTTCGTGTCAAGATTTTGTAAAATACTTCTAGAAAAGGAATGTCTTTAAAGTGTGACATTGCATTTTATCACCTTTTTGTGTATAGGGCATAGTGTTGCTTTGGCCCAATCTCTTGGCATTTTTGCTGTTTCACATATGTTTTTTATTAGTCCATGTACTTATCCCTTTTTGTAGATTTTTCCTTCTTGCTTTTATGATTTGAATCAATAGTTCTATTATCCTTAATCTTATATTGTTTTTTATTCCTTTAACTCATTTTCTTTTTCAGTAGGTATTTCTATTGCTAAGTTTTTCTTAAATAATTTAAAAAAGGTAAAAAACACAAGCAAGAATGAAAACTGTAAAATCTGTTTACAGACATAAAGGAGGAAGTGTCATGTTCTAGGGAGGCATTATGACCATAAAAAACATTTAAGATCAATCCAACCAACTTTAACAAACAGCTAGCAGGAATGTTGATTTAGTTGTAGAACATGTTGTTAGGCTCTGGAGCAGTGCAATGGAAAAAAAATTTAATTTTCATGCATGATATTGCACCACGACATATCAAAAGAGTCACTACAGACTGTAAACTATAGGCTTCCTTGAAGCATAAGAGATTACTATTCTGAAGTGGCCTGCTTGCTCACGCGATCTTAACCTTTTAGAGAATTTGTGGGATATACTTAAAAGAAAAATTAGAGCTATTCAAGTTTGCATAAGGGCTAGGGGTGTTAATACTACTAAAAAAAATAAATCAATAAAAACAATTAAAATACTTTTTGTTTTACCTTGAAATTTTTTATGCAATTGACTTTATAAAACAAATAGTTTCAAATTGATATTTCAAGAATTTTTTATTTTCCTTAATTTCTATGTGTTGGTAATAAAATTGCTTTAAAATAAATATTCTTTCACTTCGTATATTGGTTTTTTTAATTCGCTTGAAGCAATAAGAAATATCAGATGATCCATTTAAGTTTGATTGTGTATGTATGTTTTGTGTGTAATTGAATATAATATGTCTAAATTTTTTTCTTCCATTGTTGGTTTAATTTTTTTTCATTTATCCAGTAGTATTGGTAACCAAACCTGCTTTATTCTGTAAATTGGTTTGATACCCATTTTTCTTAATTAAGTAGGATGAGAGCTGCTTTTTATATCTGTTTATGTTTATTGATGCGTTTTTCCATTGTACTCTGTGTGCTTATTGTCACATTTATGTTTGCATATCTGAGATTTGTTAAAGCCTCTGTTTTTAATTTCTGTTTCGTGCTTGTTTATTCTGACATTTAATGGTCTTTCTTCTTTCACATAGAAAATGTTGCAGTCACATGTTATTTTGATCTGTATTTTTTGTAGATAGGTTTGGTTTTGGACCGAATAAATCTCAGTTTATAGGTTGTTTTAATAGTTGTTGTGATGTTTTACTTATTTTCTATTTTTTTTAATTTAATAATCCCTTTACATGTGGTATTGTTTTTTTTTTCAATTTCGTAAGTATTTCTGGGTTTTTAACGGTATTTTGTTGTTTCCATTTTTTATCTTATGAAATTCCTTGTATATAAATAAAGATTAAAAAAGCCAATAAACTCTTCTAACAGCAACACAAAAACAAACCCAACAGCATAAAGAGACTTCACAGATAGGCAAACATGCCTGATGCAATGAGCACAGAGTACTTATTGCAAATAAACATAGATAAGGAAGAGAAACATCAGACAAACAGCTATGATTTTACTTAATCAAGAGTGTAGTAAATATTATATCTATATATATATATATATATATATATATATATATATATATATATATATATATATATATATATATATATATACATTTATATTATATTATATATTATATATATATATATATATATATATATATATATACATTTTGTGTTTGTATATATATAATATACAAACACAAAATACACAAAGGTATAATGCTAATGCACACAAAAACTGCAAAAACACAAAATACTTAGAATTTGATGATCACAAACTCCGATATTTTTGGCTAAAAGCATGGCCTACAAAACCAAGGCTAAATAAGTCAACGGCCAATTTTGAAAAAACATTACCCGCCTAACACGTTGTTGCTTTTTCATACTCTTTACATACATCTCTTAAATATTATTTTTGAAATCGATTTCTGGAGTGGAAATCGAAACATTACATATTAGTTAACAACGTAATTTTCATTGTGGCTTAACTCATATAAACATATTATTTAACTTGGAGATGCCACAAGAAAACTGTTTTAGAGCCTTTTTAAAAATCTTATATCTACTGACGTTTTTACTTATTTGTTTAATATATCAAATTCTCTCTTATTCATTTGCGGCGCTTTATTCGACATTAAAACACTAGTCACTATATATTCCATTGTCCCAAAGTGAGTCACCTCGAGTTATACAAAGGCAACAAAATATAATAAACCTTTCATAGTAGGTAACTATAATTAGGTATTTATAGTAAACCAACAGGAAACCATAATTACTTTATAACATCAGTTATCCTGAGTGAGGCCAGACTGTGACATAATACATATTCAGTTAATAGCTCAGAATCAGATACGAAAAGACCTTGATGTCTAGAAGTATGTTTATATGTCGAACTTTAACTACACAATTATATCATTTATGTACAATAAATTACTGGCTGGTACTTACGTATTGGCGGGGATTATTAAAATTATTATTATAAAAGCATTGTTCTTTTTTAATTTTCTATGTTTCAAATATTTGTGTCAGACATGTGACAAATGATG
The DNA here is from genome assembly GCA_918026665.1 of Diabrotica balteata. Classification (NCBI taxonomy): domain Eukaryota; kingdom Metazoa; phylum Arthropoda; class Insecta; order Coleoptera; family Chrysomelidae; genus Diabrotica; species Diabrotica balteata. The sequence goes on from OU898282.1 coordinate 64,930,634, forward strand.
TTTTAGATAAATTTTCTATTAAACGGTATTTCTTTTTCTTAAACTCTCGTATCTTCTTACAACGTCAACAACAAATTACATAATGTAATTTTAAAACAATAATAATTGTCGTATATTTGTTAGCCACGGTATTTTTCTGTTACCTCTGAAAATTACCTAAAATATAATACGCATTGCTAATAATGGCACACATACTCTATTTTTGTCTTTTTTTGATTGTCCCGAGAAGTTAGAGACCTATAAGACGCGATAAAATGAGTAAGGTAGCATTGAGCAAAATCATATACTTTTTTTCAGTTTTATTTTAATTTAAATCCGTAAAATAAGTACTATATTAGAAATAAGCCACAATTTTACTCCAGTCTTCAGAGACGAAAATGCCAGCAAACCTCTAAAAATCATACGAACAAGCTAAATTTTGCCGAGAATATTAATTTTGGAGACCCAAAAAAGATGCATGAAAGGTTACCACCTTTACCTTTGGCCTTCCCCCAAAACACCACTCGTAGGGGGGTAAAAACGCAAAAAATTTGATTTAATAAGAATCCGTACGCCGCAAAAATCTGTTTTAAATAAAAACGTAGCCGAGATTATTTTAAACAAAAATGTTCATTAGCATTTTTCTTGTAGAATAAACCGTTTTCGCAGAAATAACGCTTGAAGCAACCGTCGATTTTGAATGTCAGTTACGTACGCGAAATCAATGTTCAATAAAATTTGTATCAGCTCGATGAAAAAAATTCGATATCTTTTGATACAAGTGGCCTATCGACAAAAATCAAGATGCGTTTTAAAGGTAAAGAGTTTAGCTTTTGTACACAATTGCTTTATTTTGCCGTTAGTAAATTTAGATTTTATAAAAGTGTGTAAAGTAATAGACGTGGCGCGATTTTTGCCATTTTTATAAAATTTAGATTACCAGAGCCTAGCCTTTAAAACCTATAGTATGAAATTTTAGTTTTGGGTTTTTTAGCAACAAATCTGAGACATTTTAAATACGCTTAAAAATCGCTGAATGAAACAAACAATCTAAAATATTTAAAACTTCTTTTTTTCAATCAACGTAGTACTTTTTTAAAAAAAACCAAACTTCTGCTGTAAAATACACAAAAAACCGTCTTGTTGGAAGCATTTTCCATCTTATTGCCACAACTCAAAATTGAAAGTTTTTGTCATAGGATTTTAAGATTGATCTCTAAAAATGGAAATTTTACTACGACTGGTCAATTAAAAATTGATGGTCGCTTTAAGCGTTATTTATGAGAGAACAGTATATTCTACATAAAAAGTTTTTATTTTTTGTTTAAAATTATCTTAGCTACATTTTTTATTTGAAATATTTTTTTCTGCAGCGTACAGATTTTTGGTAAATCGATTTGTTTGCGTTTTTACCCCCTGCGAGGGGGATTTTAGAAGGAAGCCCAGGGGTAAAAAAAATCCACTTTTTGTATCTATTTTGAGGACCCAAAATTAATCTTTTTGGCAAAATTCAGCTTGTTCCTATGATTTTTATTGGTTAACTATCTGGAGACTGGACTCTTTTACTTTAAAATAAGTGTATTTTGACGTTTTAATTTTTACATGCAAATTACCGGCAGGGCGTCCCACGATACGCCAGTTGACACGATGAACCGACGGCGTAGGATATAGAATTGACTACGAGCTTTTTAACCACAATAAACTTTAATATACGCTATTGGATCTGGAATTACCGCGGCTCCTGGTACTAGACTTGCTCTCCAATTGATCCTCGTTAAAGATCCGCTCGACGTGCTTTTGATTTCCCTTCTGAGCCAGTTCTTTTACACACAACTCGTTGGAATGCCACAACGGCGACTGACAACTAATATAATCTATTAAAGAGGGTTGACAACCAATTTAAGAGAAACTTCATAGAAATGTGCTACATCCATAACTGCAGTTCTTCTATGAACTGTAAGAAAGATGTTGAAAACTTAAGTTGTATTTATTCCTTTTTACTTCAACAGGACTTGACAAGATGTAACAAACTGGAGAATGTAGGGAACTTATCATAACATGCATAGATTGCCTACCTGTACTTGAGAAAAGACTTCATTTCCCTGCTCATTGTGTTTCCTGGGGTTCTTTCTTTCCATATCCATGAGGTTCTAACGTGAAAATTATAACCTCGTTGCATATGACACCCGGATATTGACAGAAGTCAGAAATATGTCATCAAAAAAGAAGAATAATTCTTCTTTTCTACCTTTAACATGAAGTTGCAGTTTTTGTAGGTTGTAATTTTTAGATTTTTGTTGTGTTTGTATTTTAAATAATACCCTGTTGTGTTGTAATGTTTTTATTTAAAATTTTAAATGTATTTTTTAATATTTTTAACATGTTTGTGACAGTGTTCTTCACCTCTAGGACCAACTGAACATTTTCAATGAAGGTTTTGAATGTTAATTTCCACTACTTGTACTAAAGTAGGTTTTCCATTTAGGTGCTGATGAAGGTGACAACATATCACCGAAAATTTCACATTTAGAATAAAGTTCTACACCAAACTGGCTTATACCATCTCTAGCTGATCCTTGTTTTGACGCTTTCCCGAAAGTTACCCTCCAAAGTATATATATATATATATATATATATATATATATATATATATATATATATATATATATATATATATATATATATATATATATATATATATATATATGTACATATATATAGTAAACTCTTAAATATTGGGGAAATCTGCAAGAAAACTCTAATGTGTATCAATTATTTCACCTAACGTTTTCGCCAAAGAGAATTAATTTGGCTTCTTCAGGGCTGAAAGAGAATAAATTATAATTAGCTACCATATATTATCTAATAAAAAACATTTACCTTACCGTAAAATTTTAGAAATGTCGAGTTATGATGTTAAAAAACTTTAGCTAGTAACAACATAGTGATGTTTTTGTGTTACTATGTGCAAAAAAGTTTATTTGTTAACGTTGGAAATGTATGGCAGCTTTGAACTTAAAACGCAAATGTTTACCCAAGGTTAGTCGAAAAACCCAATGTAACTATATTTAAAGGAAGTAATTCTTTGAATTGTCGGCAATAACTAAATTTTTGATTGTCGTAAAGTTTGAATGTGAGCTTCTGTTTTCATAGAACGCAATCGCCGAACAATTACAAGTAGTGTTTTTGAATATCTATGTCGTTAAGGCTCATTGGTAAAACCGATGAAGTTAGATCCCAGTCTGGAAAGATATTAGTTTAGAATTTTCCTAATTGAAATTCTTTTTTTTTTTAATTAGTATATTGTTCATGTATTATTATAATAATATCTTATTGAGATGTATCCAAGAAAAGCAAGGGAATGTTATCTCTTTTAGTTAATGAAAATTATTATTTAAGTAGGTTAACCTACTTTAATAATAATTTTCATTAACTAAAAAAGACTACATTCCCTTGCTTTTCTTGGATACATCTCAATAAGATATTATTATAATAATACATGAACAATATACTAATTTAAAAAAAAAATAATTTCAATTAGGAAAATTCTAAACTAATATCTTCCCAGACTGGGATCTAACTTCATCGGTTTTACCAATGATCCTTAACGACATAGATATTCAAAAGCACTACTTGTAATTGTTCGGCGATTGCGTTCTATAAAAACAGAAGCTCACATTCAAACTTTACAACAATCAAAAATTTAGTTATTGCCGACAATTCAAAGAATTACTTCCTTTTAAGTGTAGTTACATTGGGTTTTTCGACTAACCTTGGGTAAACCTTTGCGTTTTAAATTCAAAGCTGCCATACATTTCCAACGTTAACAAATAAACTTTTTTGCACATAGTAACACAAAAACATCACTATGTTGTTACTAGCTAAAGTTTTTTAACATCATAACTTGACATTTCTAAAATTTTACGGTAAGGTAAATGTTTTTTATTAGATAATAATATATGGTAGCTAATTATAATTTATTTTCTTTCAGCCCTGAAGAAGCCAAATTAATTCTCTTTGGCGAAAACGTTAGGTGAAATAATTGATACACATTAGAGTTTTCTTGCAGATTTCCCCAATATTTAAGAGTTTACTATTTAACTTATCTGCAAAGATTAAATTTCTTTTCTATTTATTTATATATATATATATATATAATATATATATATATATATATTGGATTTGAAATTTGCGCGGGAGCTATATGTGATTTCAGTTGTTTCTTCAATGGTTTTTTCTAAAAACCAAAACTACTTAACGCGGAGTCAAACCCGGAAAACAACTGAAATCATATATATATATATATATATATATATATATATATATATATATATATATATATATATATATATATATATATATATATATATATATATATAATATATATATATATATATATATATATATATATATATATAAGATTAATATTATTACAAAAATTAATATCAAACTCATTAGTCTTCCGGATTGAACCGCGTCGATATCCATTTTGCCGAGCTTTCGACATCCTCGCTGACGTCTTCCTCAGGGCTTCCGAGGTCTCAGTCTCCCGATCACTGCACTAATGCAGTGATCAGTGAACATCAGTTGTAGTACAGTTATCAGTGAACAGTGTAGTAGTGTCTGGGGGCTCGGGATACTAAGACCTCGGAACTTACTATATATATATATATATATATATATATATATATATATATATATATATATATATATTAAGCTTAAAGCTTAAAATTAAAAATATTGCAATTTTAAATCTACAATTTTGACGAAATAATTATTTAATGTTAATTGGTCATCACTCAAATGTGATTATTTTTTTATTTTTTTTTTATCATTTTGCTAGATATTGTTGTTCGTTAATTTTTTCGTTATTTTCTTTCACAAACTAACGAATAATTTTAATAGTCAAACGACATTTGAGAGATGTCAAATTAACATCAAATTATTATTTCTTTAAAATTATAATAATTAATCTAGTTTAAAATTGTAATATATTAAATTTTTATGTTATTTAAATTCTTCATGGTTTTCTTAGTTAATGTATTAATTAGTAACCACAAGCAATCAGTTTGCTTAGATTGTCTTGAGAAACGAAATAAAATTTTTGGTAGTTTGATTAAGCTTTTGATTAAGAATTTTACTTTTATTATCCCAAAATAAATTGACTACATTTCCCAAGAATCAAAACAGTTATTCTGCTAACAATATATATTTGATAACAGAACTCTGGACCAAAATATGTTCTGATTTTAACAAAAATCGTTCTCTGCTAAAATAAATAATAGAGATCAGCTATAAATAGAAAAAATTACATGACATTCGTCGTTATACAAAAAGCGTATAATAACGTAACTCTAAATAAACTGAAACGTTCTACGGTCATTTATAAAACATACTTTTGCCACAAGTAGGACCAACTTGTTTATTGCTAGGAACAATTATTTTTGATTTTGATATGTTTATTTGTTCTTCTATTGTTAATTTTAATTTATTTCTTCCCTCACTTGTATGCTTTCTTTGGTAATATTATCTTCAATTCCTTTTTTTTATCCCCGTGTGTGCTTTGATACAAAATAATTTAATACGTACTTTTTGAACTAAGTTTCAGCAGTAAGATACAGGAGTGTTTATGGAGCTTATATGTTTGTGTATATGCTTAACTATGACGAACTCACAACATGTGACATCAGTGTTTTTTATTTCATCGGTATAAATTTTGAGGTAGTTTTGATATTACTCTAAAATTTGGTATATACCTGTTATATAACAGAATCCTAAATCAGAGTTATTAGGGATATTAATATCACACCAAACAAAAATGGGCAAAGTAAGCGATTTATAATTATTTTTTGATCGTATTAAGAAATAGGAAAAGAGTTTTTGCTTCTAGCAGTTCATTAAATCGTACTCATACAGCTTGTATATTCTACTAATTAATGGTAATTTTATCTTTAATAATTAAGTAATATGTGTTTCAGCTTAAACCAATGTCTTGTGCCCTTAAAAGTTCAGCATGTGTAGATTTCATCTTTATGGCTACCAGGCTTACATTGAGTGCTTTGTTTTGTATGTCTAGTTTACGCAGGGTAATTTTATTAGCTGTTACACAAAGTTTACAACCATAATCAAATATTAATCTTATAATAAGCTTAATAAATGATAAGTGCCATTTAGGGTTGAGTTCCCAATTAAGTTCGCACAATGGATTTTAAAAAGTTTGATCCTGTCTAGTTTTGTGTCTTTCTGTTCAATATATATGTTTCTATAATAGGTGAGTTTTTTGTTTATGATAATTTTTAAACTTCTTAGCATTGATATTCACTAGAAAATGTATTTGATTAATTGTAATATTGTGCAAATTGTCTTAATTTAATTTTTGTCAATCTAATTTACTTACAGTTTAAAATGGACCCTTTACTTGATTTCAAAAAATCTATATATTGGATAAAGTTTTTGCTAGGTGTACAAAAAACAAAATTATCGATATATCATAGGTATCAAAATATGAATATCATCGGTATTGATGTCCCACCGTTGATGGTATCAAACACTCTTGTTAAAATCATATTGTGCACTTGACATGTTATGGTTAGTCTATTTTTTTAGGAAAATATGTGATTCAGTGCTTTAGTTGTTATAATTTGGTCTATAGATTCTTCTCTTCGTTTATAATTTTTCGTTATATTTCTTTTCCGGGTTTCATATGCATTTTCCTGGCCTATATCTAGATGTTCGTTAATGGTCTATTAAACTTTTCACACCAGAGCTGCCAATGCAGTTTAGATTTAATTATTTTTTTTAATTTGATACTAATTCGATAATCTATTAGAATATTCAAAGAAATTACCAAGAGATGCCCTTCTTTATCTCACACAACTGTATAATACCTTATAAAGAACAGAATATTTTTCTCTAATTTGGAAAATATTTCAAAAATTCTTAAAAAAAACGGATAATATCCAAAAATATCCAAAATATTCGAAAAACTACTGTTGTCGAGAATAGAGTCAATTTTAAGTGACAAACGAATAGTACCTTATCACCAGTTGGGCTTCAGTACGGTACCACTGAAAAAATTTATCGGGTTTACCAGCAAATACGCCAATTACTAAAAAACAGAAAATAATGCTCCCGAATCTTCTTAGAAAACTTACAGTCATTTGACAGAGTCCGTTATAATGGAATTTTGTACAAATTAGAAAATGCCTTTTCAGCAATTAATTACAAATCGTTAAGTCATATCTGCAAGACCTCCATTACTTATAGAACATCATGATGAGTATACCAGACTTTACTCAATTATCACTGGATTCCATTCACGCAGTGTCTTCGATCCAGTGCTGTATTGATTTCACCGCAGAATTACCTAGACCATCAGAAGTCACAACAGCAACTTACGTAGATGACACAGTAATAATTTCTTCTCACAAAGATCCAGCCCTAGCGTTACACAAAAACGAAGCTAACCTAAACGCAATATAAAGTTGGTTAAAAATGTAGTGCTTATGAAAGGACAGAAAATCTGCACGGGTAACATTTACTAACCGCATAGGGGTATACTACTTTTCGGTGCCAATAAAAGGTCAAACTCTGCCACAGAAAGACGTCATAAAATAAAATAAAATCCTAAAATACATATAGAATAGAAAGGAAAAGATAAGGTGGCGCCTTTTTTGTTAATTCAACGTTTTTTAGTACTTTCCTTTTAGTTAGTACAAGTCATCTTTTTAATTTCTTTTCAACTTCATTATCCTCAGTCTAGATCTATTGACTCACTTCCCAACGCTTGTCGTTGGGTCCTTCAAAGCACATAAAATCTGTTTGCATTATGCACGCCTTTATACACGATTTTCTTCGTTTACTCTAAATTCAAAGACAGACCATACACTTCGTTTAATTTTTAAGTTACCTAAAAAAGCGCTCAATTTCTCGGATTCCTTTGTACTTAACCTTGTTAATTTTACGTAACTAAGAAGTCAACAAACTTAACCAACTATATTAACAGCCAACCAACGGACTAGTCCAGTAATGTAGCTCAAAACCTAATTTTTACAGCCAACCTGTGAACTATAAATTAGTTGCATGGGTAAACAATAGAATTTAGTAGATGTTCCGTCTCATTATAATTTAGTTCATATTATTTTTTGATTTTATTTTATTTAGATTCATAGTTGTAATTTTTAAAGTTTTGGGTAAATTTTAGTTTTCAGAAATCTATTAAAAAATTTAAATATTTATTAGTTTTACATATTTCTGGGCAAAAGTTGTCGATTATATTCGCTCTCTTTAGAAAGTATGTACCTGGCAAATCCGTCGGCTATTGTTGTCGTATCCGCTGCGTCTGTCTATGGTTCTGATAAGGACAATATGCATGATTTTGTAATTTACGTTTTTTACCGCAAGGTAAAATTATATAGTTCTTATTAACGCCCGCCCCTCACAAGGTATTTCTGTTAGGTATTTGTAATGTATTTTAGAAGTATCAAACAAAACCCAGTTTTGTATATGCGTGTATAGTAAGCAATAAATAGTTCTATGAAAATTGTCGTCGGATATTATTTTAATTTAATAAAATAATATTTTATACCAAATATATATCACGGTAAACTAATCGTGGGTCAAGACATGATCCTTCATCGAGCCGAATATAACTAGTGGTTTTCGTGACGTATTTGAAGAATTAAGCTTAGCTATTGTCGAAAAAATAGAACTTTTTATTGTATTGTGATTTATCGCTTTAAATTAAAGTAAAGTGACCGTGAGTGAAGTGTCTCAAGAATAATTTATTCATGAAAATTCTCAAGGATTTCTTTCTGTGCCATCACCAACAACGGTCGTCATAGCATCAAATTAAATCCTAGTTGGCAACACCAGAAGTATAGAAAATCACCAGTTCAAAGTGAGTCATCCGAACCACTCAATTAATCCATTATTTTTACTTTATTCCATCTACCACTCATAAAAATTAATATGCTGTCTTTTTTTCAAGTTTGCTGAAAATTAATTAGTAGGAATTTGATAAACTGATCGTATAATTTAAATTGTTTATTACATGTAATTTTTTTTAAATAATACAATCCTGAAACAGATATTTTAAGCTTAGAAAAACGATATCAGAACATAGAAAAGGTACAGGAAAATTTTTAAATCCTTGAAACGGAATTAGAAATATTACTTAAAGAATCGGATGAACTTAATAATTATCGTATAGAATTTGAGGAACAATATAATAGACAAACGCCGCCGCCGCAAATTTTTTGTTGGGACGGATTACCGAAAAATTAAACTTAAAGTCAACTACGGATAATACACCACCAGAACCAATATTTTCTAGCTTTCCTTCATCGTCGTCGCCGGCAGAAATTTATTCGGCAAACAACATTGCATTAACTGCTCCTGCAGCAAATTATTTTGCAACAAATTTCCCAGTAGCATCTTTTCCAAGTATTTCTTTTCCTAGGTTTAATGGCACTAGAGACACGTTGTTAGGCTTTTATGATTTATTTAATTCATTAGTTTATGAAGATAATAACATTTCTTCCGTGAGAAAACTATTTTATTTGAAAAGTTGTTTAGCAGAAGAAACTACTGATATAATATCTTATATCGAATCGTCTGCTCAAAATTATGATGTCGCGTGGAATTTGTTACAAGAACGCTATGACCATCGAAAATTCAGTCGAGATAGATATCAAAGCGCTAATTGACACATTGTGCATGTCAAAACAATTTTCAACTCGCGCATCTTAAGAAGATAAGCCAAAAAAAGCTTTGAATAACAATAAAAATGCAAACACGGATCCAGCTAGTGCTAGCGTAAATTTAGACGCTCATGTATCCACGGAAGTACTATTTGCTACGCGCATCTTAAGAAGATAAACCAAAAAAGCTTCGAATAACAATAAAAATGCAAACACGGATCCAGCTAGTGCTAGCGTAAATTTAGACGCTCATGTATCCACGGAAGTACTATTTGCTACCGCTGTGGTAGATATCGTAAACAGTCGCGGAAAAGATAGACAAAACTTGTCGAGTGTTTTTGGACGCTGGTTCTCAAGCAAATTTTATTACCGAATCCGTGGCTCCATTTTTGAATCTAGATCAAAAGCCCGGTAATATCACAGTTTAGGGGTTAGATGATTTATCGACTTAAATAACAAATTCTGTGGATGCCACAATCAAATCGCTTTTTAGCAAATTTCAAAAAAAAGTTTTGATTTTACCACAGATCAGCAAAACAATACCGTCGATTCAAATCAATCCTATTCAAATCAAAATATCAAAAAATATCTTGTTAGCTGATTCTGAATTTTGCAAACCCGCAAAAGTAGAGGCTCTTTTGGGAGTACAATTATTTTACAAACTTCTCAGTGTATGTCAAATATCGTTGAAAAATCAGTCTAACGGCGTTCTTTAAACAACTCAACTGGGTTGGATTGTTGCAGGTCAAATAAATAATTCGCTCGGTAGCAAAATATTTCGTGATATCTTTCATTAAATAGTCCAATCTCGGACCTCAATTTAAATCGCTTCTGGGAAATGGAAGAAATTCCAAGCATCCAAGTTTTGTCACCGGAAGGAAAAGCATGCGAAGAGCATTAGGAGTGTTACACTACTCGGAATAATATCGGTAGATACATTGTAAGGTGTATTTAATGACAAAATTTGACAAAATGACACCATTTAATGACAAAAAATCGAAATTAGGTGATTCATACAATAGCGCGTTAAAACGTTTTTATTCCCTAGAAAATCGTTTTCGCAAAGATCCTGTTTTGCAACTGGACTATTCTGTTTTTTGACTGAGTAGAAGAAATTAACTCAAATGTCGTATACAAATGACGTAAATGGTCAAGAAATTGGATTTTATCTTTTTCATCATGCGGTATTAAAACAAGATAGTCTCACAACTCAAAGTCAGGTAGTTTTTGACGGCTCGGCAAAAACTTCAACGGGAATATTGCTCAATCATTCATTAATGGTCAGTCCCAATCTACAGGATAACCTATTTCTCATTCTACTTTATTATCGTCAACATATATTCGTATTGACAGCCGACACAACAAACATGTATCGCCAAATTCTCGTACATCCTGACGCAGTTTATCAAAAAACTTTGTTTCGTAAAAATCCACAGGAGCCAATTAAATCTTACATTCTTAATACCGTCACGTACCGTACCGCATCATATTTGTCAATTTACGTCGTTGATCTTTTCACTGACTCGCGCAGAATCATCCGCCTTGCGAGAAGATCTTAACTCATTGTTAAAAAAGGGCGGTTTTCTTCATCGAAAATGGGCATCAAATGATAGCTCTTTAATAGTCAATTAAAATAAACACGCTGAGATTACTCCCATTTTGTCGCAAATCGCAAAATTATTTAATTCACTGGGATTGTTGGTCCCAATTATCATACACGCAAAATAATTATGTAATATTTTCTTAAAACTGGAGTTGACTATTGTGGTCCTTTATTTATCAAGGAGAAAAGGTTCCGCAATCGTAGACGATGAAAGGTATACGTTGCAGTATATGTGTGCATGTCAACATGGGCCGTTATTTTAGAATTGGTAAGTGACTTAACTACTGAAGCCTTTTTAGTTTGCTTCCGCCGTTTATGTGCTAGACGAGGAAAATGTACAGAAATATATTCGGATAACGCTAAAAATTTCGTGAGAGCAAGTCGCCAGTTGTACGAATTGTTTAACTCGTCAGATTATCAAAATTCCATTAAAAAATATTCGCACGTTGAAAGGTTCGCGTTAAACCGCCCAAATCTTCTAACTTGGGAGGAATTTGGGAAGCCGCGGTTAAGTCCTTTAAGAATCATTTAATTCGCACTGTAGGTGATACTTTGTTAACATATGAACAATTAAAAACTTATCTTGTTGAAATAGAAGCAATATTAAATTCTCGTCCTATTTCTCCTATGCCCTCTAACCCAAATGACCTTCTTACCCTTACCCCTGGACATTTTTTAATTGGTGCTCCGATGACAAGATATCCGCAGACTGACTTTTTGGATACGTCCTCCAATATATTATCAGCTTTGCAGCACGCCCAGCAATTGAAGCAGCACTTCTGGAAACGATGGTATAAAGAATATCTTTATCAATTGATCAGAAGCAGTATTGTTAGTGCTACCGATAATGAAATAGTGGTCAATGCCAATTTGCCACTATTATAATGGGCAGTTGGACGCATCACCTCGGTGCGCCCTGAAGAGGGCGGCATTGTCAGAGTGGTAACTCTGAAAACCAATTTGGAGAGTATATACTGCGTAAAGAAATTGTGTCCACTTTCGATCAGATAGATTTTCGACGTCAACCGATAACTTCATTTTGAACCGCATTGGTTAATGGCGGGGAGGCATGTTCCGTCTCATTATATTTTAGTTCATGTTTTTCGATTTTATTTAGATTTTTTATTTAGATATTTTATTTCGATTTATAGTTGTAATTTTTAAAGTTTTGGGTAAATTTTAGTTTTCATAAATCTATTAAAAGATTAAAATATTTATTAGTTAGGCATTTGCTATGTAATTTTAGTAATACCGAACGAAACTAAGTTCTGTAAACATTTATAGTAAGCAATAAATAGTTTTATGAAAATTGTCGGCGTACATTATTTTAATTTAATAAAATAAGTAATCATCATCATCAATCAGCCAATCACGTCCACTGCTGGACATAGGACTCCCTCAGTTCTTTCCAGTGTTCTCTACACTGGGCCGCTTGTAGCCAGTTTCCCGCTACACGTTTAATGTCATCGGTCCATCTAGTCGGTGGTCGTCCTCGGCTTCTTTTATAATTTCTGGGCCTCCATTCCATAATACGTCTTGTCCAAATAAGTAATAATTTATAGCAAATATATCTCACTAATAACTAATTATAATAATTTAATAACTAATTGTGTGTCAAGACAGTAGCAAAAGCCCATCCTAAGACATGTAATATAATATGTCAATTTTCGGCAAGCCATTCGTTAAATATTTACAATGTTCTTATTGTAATTATAATATAGATTGAAAATACATTGGGAAGTTAGGTAAAAAAAAATAAAAAATTTTCAAATTTCATTTTTATAATTTATATAATTGTGTAAAATGCGTTGTTGTTTATACGTGTCGAACATTTCTTTTTTAATAGCCTTTTCGCAGATGTGATCCCACCATTGTGACAGAAGAGTTTTTTCAACAATATAAAGCAATACCTATGCTTTCTAGTTCAAAATTAACTTCAAGTTTAGAATTTATTTGAGCAATTTTATTTCCAAAAGTAATTATTATTTCACTCCATACGTCGTTGATCTTCTCACTGCATGTATGTATTTTGAGAAATACTTAAAAATTACCAGATGCAGGATAATAATTATTTTATATATTTTGTTATGACATTACTGACGATTAATTTTCATTCATATAGCAAAAGTATCCAAAACCGCTTAGACATCATTGACTTTAAATGTCAACTAAATTTTTATTTTAAAACGCAAAAAATATAAACAAGTTAAGTAAGTTAGGTAATAATGTTTGTTTATATTTAATTGTGCGGGTGTGATTAAAATTTTACCTATGAAAATTTTTATATGTATGCCCTCCTCTAATTACCATTTGATTTAAACAGATATTGTTAATTCGAATACGACCATTTATTGGTTTCCTACAGTTATTTTTTAATCCTAAATGGTAATCCCCGATCTAATTGCTTTTAATTCCAGTATAATTATTCGTTTCCTCGAATAAAAAAAACATAAAGACAATCTTGATTATTATCTTTTTAAATGTTAAGTACTTGGTACGTGGCACAAGCCAGCTCCTATGAATGATTCAAACAAACTACAGCAATATTGTTTGAATGAACTCATCTAATGAGATATTATGGAACATTATATCATTAAGGAATGACAAAGAGAGCTTTAGTGGTACGGTTTTTAAGAATAGGATAGAGATACCTGGGATTGTGCCATGGCTGTAGAAAATCGTCTTTTTTAAGAGGGTTTAACAAAGAAATACATTTTTTAGTTTGGACAGTTGGTACTTAGGTTTGTGCGTTGTGCTTATGTATAAATCATCAATATTATAAATATATTTATATTCGTCACATTATTAGGTTTGTTCGTTATCCTTTGTACATGAGTGCAAAAGGGAAAAAATACATCTAAAGTGCACGTTTGACCATATAATAATTGAAATTGTCGCTCTGATAACTTGTATCGTTATAAACGTCACACCTTTATTAATTTATATTTAAATAATTATCTTAATTTTTTTATTAATTTCTTAACCTTTAGTTTATTTTTTTTTATTTTTTCTTCAAAAACTAGTTGGCACCCCCTCTCTTTTTCTGTCCGGTAGAACAATTATTCGCTCTCTCTCTCTTTTTATCCGTTAGACGAAATATTCTGTTCTATGTATGACAGAAGGGCCAATTCCATTAGAGATGGAACATGTCCTATGACATCTGTGCTATACTTCATTGTAGTCACTCCACACTGTTTGTCAATCAGCTTTTCTAGCAGGGTGAAATTTTTTTTGTCTCGAATTGAAATTTATAAAAGAAGGTAAGAATCATTGTAAGGTTCATTTTATGGTCTGCAGAAATCTCTTGGGTTTATTGGATACTTTATTGGATAATTCCTGGAATATTTTATTGGATTATTTCTAAAATGGTTTATGGAATTTATGGAGTGATGTGAGATTAAATAACTGCAGCTGTATCCAAGACCTACTCATATGCTCTGAAGGCGGCAACAGGACTTACTTACATAATTTGGAGGCAACATATTAACAGGAGCAAGCAATCAAATATATGCCGTAAGTATCAGATCTAAATTTATTTATATGATTATATAAATATGATTAGTTTAATCATTGTTTTATTTATTACCAGCTAAATTTTTACTGTTTAATTTACGGTAATAGCTAGCAATTTATTTTTATGTAGAAAACATAGGTTCTCATTAAAATATTAATTTAATATATGCGTATTTATTCTATAAATCTTCTCTTCACTCTTCGTTGTATAAAACTGATCGTATAAATTTTTATATGCTTTTGCTTTAGGTTTTGATACAGCTACTTTAGTTTTTTTTGCAAAATTAAAAGTTTGTAGATCTCTGTGCACATAATATCAGTGCCATCTTTTATTCAGTCTTTCTTTATTTTTATTTTTTAATAAACTTTCTTTGACGCACCTTGGTCTTTACTATGCAACCTATTTCCTTAGGCTGCTTCAAGTCATTTAATTGCATTATATGATAATACTAGCACAATTAATTACTATTAAACTGGGAATAAGCCACAATTAAAGATAAAAATACGTTTATTGGCGTTTCAATTTCCACTTCGGAAATCGTTCTCTTTTCGAAAGAACGATTTCCGAAGTGGAAATTGAAACGTCAAGAAACGTATTTTTATCTTTAATTGTGGCTTATTCCCAGTTTAATAGTAATTAATTCACAATGCCACAAGAAAATAGCTTCAGAACAATAATACTAGCACAATCTCCAAATTTTAGTGGCTCCCTCTTTCATGTCTTTTTATTAGGTCTGACCCAAATGAATTGTATTTTTCAGTTTTTATCGTCGACTATTTTTATTGTATCCTATTTCGATAGTTTTGTTTGTTTTGCTTGTTACTTAAATTTTCACCATAACCAACATCCGTGCCGGTTTTGGACTTAAGTATGGGTGCTACATGAAGGTCAGACGAAATATCTAAGCTCCCTGCCAACATATAGCGGATAAATCTTTTGTTTTAAATCTAATTTTACTCTTTCTACATATTTAAGATAAGAATTATCTTCTGGTAAGGTGTTTTACCTTTATTGACCGTTTATTTTACGTATTCTGTGAAGGTAAACTTTTTGCCCAAAGTTATTTCTAGATATTTGTCATAAATTGACCATTCAATTTTGATATCGATTCGCGATGGCACCCCATTTGGTACGCCTCTTTTGGTGCTTGGCAGCCTGTGTTTTGTCAGGGTTGACAGCTTGCAGCTAATTGAGTGCTCTTTGCAAGTGTTTCGTTGCTAGATTACGATTTGCACTGCTAACTACTATGGTTGTTTCATCGCCATACAAACTTGACCTTGACCTGAAACAAAGCAATGATTTAGGTCTGGTTGGGGTGTCCGACGTATTTAACATGTATAGATATAGCGAAAATTGTTTAACCTTGGGATGTTGTTGCTTAAATTATGGCAGGTTTTTCGGGGCTCTATTCGTAATGTTATCTGATCCTGGAGTATTTCATTTGATTGGTGGGTTTTCATCAATTGTTTGATTTCTTTGGGTAGGTGCATCTTATACCTATACTGGAATTTTTTAAGTGTTCTATAACTTCTTTCCACCTTTTCTGTCAAATCTAGGTCTTCATCGGGATGGTAGATATTTTTGCATCCTTTTTCGAGATTTTTTTTCATTACTTCAGCTTTATCTTCTTCTGTATACACAATTCTATTTTCTCCAAGCAGTGCTGAAATTGATTTCTTATCTTTTTTTAAAAGTTTTAAAAGCTTTCAAAACGCAGATTTACTTGAAGCTAGTTGCTTCCCAGTTTAGTTTGTTAGCAATTCTTTTGTCTTTTTGATGCCTTGTTTTGTTAACTCTTCCTATTTTCCTGCCTACCTTCTTCCTTTCCTGTCTATCGTTTTTTCTTATTTGTTACTTCTGTAGCGATCGATAGCATTTTGTATGGTTTCACAGTTTTAGAAGACTTTTCTAGAGTTCTTTTTTTGTTATTATTTTTATTGCTCAAATGGTTTCATTCAGAATTCCATTGTAATTTGGTCAATTTGTTTGCTTTTCTTGTGGGTTTGTAAGTAGTTTTTTTATACTGCTTCCAAGGTCAATACAATTAGATTGTCAATTAAATTGTAAGTTCCATCAACCTCGTTCACTAATTGTATTGTCTGTTATTAAGCCACTTTTTGAAGAACTGCTATGTCTAAATAAGTAGGAAGTCTGTCTCCGCTGTGGAAGCATGTAGGCTTCGTAGGCTTTACTTCTATTTTGTTACATCTTTCTTTAAGATAACCACATATTGATCATCCGTTACGATTTGTATTTCTGTAGGACCAATTGGGCAATATTGCTTTTTAGTCTCCAATATTGATGGTTGGCTCCTTCGTGTCCAAAATAACATTCAGATATTAATAAAGATTAGATTATACGGTCTAACATTTGCTAAAACAATTTTTAGCGCATCCTTTTTCATTTTAGTCGTTTCTGTGGTGGCTTCCATAGTGACTAGATAGGCCATTATTCTGGCATTGTGTGATGTTTTATTCCTTTCTTCACCTAAATGGCTGTACCTCGTCAATTAGCCCTGAAGTCATTTTTTGTAAAGCTATGATATCTAGTATGTTGTCTGTTGACAAACTCATCTAGAGTACTGATTTTTAACTTATCCCTCCTGGTTAGACATGACCGTTAACCGAAACTTCCCAATGCACTCACAACACTAGTCATTTTTTCGAACGTGCAGACTATTTTTCATGGCTTCGATTACTATTTTTCTGGTGGTTTGCATACTTTGGAACCATATTTTGATTCTTTTGCATTCATTGGTAAGGTGCTGGTCTCCCCACTTTACGCATTTGAAGCCAGGATAAAAGGACGACTTCAAGCCGTAGAAGAAACCTTGGCAGATATAACACTATATTATGTCTTTCGTTATTTTGATTTCGTCTTCGATGAAAATGTTTATATAGATAAAATAAATTTCTTATTTGTTAAGAGGTTTCTTTTACAAGAACAGGTGCAGCTTTTTCTTGTCCTATCTTTTGAAAATACTGCTTTAAACTTTTGCCTTAATGCCATTATTAATTAGTGCTTCTTCTAGTTTGTTGGTCTTCGTTGTGTCATGAATGCCCCTGATTACCAAGATTTTTCGTTTTTTTTTAATCGATTGGATATACTATCCATTCTATTTTGTATTATGCGTTGAAAAATTCAAAGGTTTTATCATTATTAGGTAATCCTATCTGTTGTTAATCTGGATCATTATTGATTTCCAGGACTTTGCAAATTTGTGCGTGGAGCTAACTTCACGTTCTGCAGCTTGTTTGCAGTTTGTTTTGATTTACTTAATTTTTCATTTATTTTTTGTGTTACTTTTGCCATGGTCTTGTTTTCCTACCGTTTAATTAATTTAAGCTGGATTTTACACAAACGTTGGTTCGAGATTGTTTTTTCCGGTTTTGTTTTCCAAAATGACATGTAATAAAAAATTTAAATAAGACTAAGCTGTTTTTATCCCAATAACCAAAAGGCACACTAGGAAGTAGAGGTCAAAATAAAAACTAAATGGCTTTAATTTCATGAAGACTTCCGGATTTTAGCAGCAAACCATCTTAAATTCAGAAAACTCCAAATAGTAGCATGCCAAACGTCGGTCGCCAATTTTAGTGATAATACATTATTGTACTAAAAAACTTGCTTAAATAACTTAAAATTAAAAAAAGGAATGTAGTCGTTGAGTCGTTATCCAAGAATAGAAACAAAAAAATTGATTTTCGTTTTGTGGAGCAATAATATAATTCGTAATATTACCTACACTTGAATTAAACATATCTCAATGCACGTCATAAATCCTGTGACGTCAAGAATCATTAATACAAATATAATGCCAAAAGAGATTCTCGTCTAATAAATTTAGTAACTTTAAATTACTAAAAGTTCTGCAGGAAAGCACTGTTGCCAAACAATATTTATATAAGTATGAGAATAATTATCCATTACGTTATTTCTCTTCCTCTTTCTGAGTATGCGAAAAAGACAATCATTTACTAATGTTAATCCGATTTCTTAAATAGTTTAATTAAGGTTATATTTTTTAAGATTTAATTTCAGTTGATTTTAATTTAAAATGAAGAAAAATTATAATCCATTGTTACCAGTACCAGTAGTCAAAGTGATATGCGATAAAGTTATTAACTAATAATTTATATCTTATAATAAATACTCTTATTTCCCTAGAAGCAAGCAAGCAAGCAATTTAATTTAACCTAGCCTGTGAGAAATGTTCACCCCGTAGAATTACGTTCGGGTGTAAAAATTCATTGGAGCTAGGTGTATTAACTCGAGTAAAAACAAGAGTCACTTCACCGCGCTCCAATGCTCCAGACCATCCCTTTCCCTATATCGCGCATCAGAGTACTCTACAGCACTCTGATGCGCGATAGAGGCACAACTATCAGTTAAATGCTCTTCATGTGGAGGTCCTGGGTAATAGAACCCCAACATGGTTTCCTAACCGAATGCAAAACTCAGGACAGCGCATTGTTGCTATATTTCTGTTATCTTAAAGTGGCTTATCCGCGAACTAAAATTGCTTACTTGGGCATCAAGTCTTCGCTCTGAGCCCCGGCTCAGTTCGGCGACTTAAAGCTCAAGGAGTTGGTCCCTACGTTCTCGGGTTTTTAATGGTTTTTGTTAATATTTTTTGTGGCTTGCGCCGGTTTTTGTTAGTGCATATTATTATAATAAATTATCTACTTAAAATTAACTGGGTCCGTGCTGTACGTTGCGATGGTCTACGAGTGTTTATGATCTACGAACTATCTTCATTGTGCGTTGCTGTTTTTTTTTTCTCTATGGTATTTTGTTTTCTCTTTGGTGTGATTGTTGATTTTCTCTCTAGTATTTTGATTTTATTCTACTATTTGTTGTTTGGGTCTTTTGTGCTTCCATCTGTGGAAAGCTTCGTACCTCATTATCTATCGCAATATGTGGCTGGAGTGGTTCTCTATCTCTGCGAACTTTGTCTTAGCTTTTTCTTTTATTGTCTCAGTCACTCTGGTTTGTTGTAGTTCTCTAAAGAGAAATCTTTGTGCTTCGTATCTTGGTACGTTGACTGCTTTTCTTAGGTTGTTGTTATGTGCCGCTTGTATTTTCTTTTTTGATGTATTGCATATGTGTCCCCATGCGAAAGATGCATATGTTAGTATAGGAAGAATTATACTATTAATGAATCTTATTTTTGTTTTCAGTCTTAGTTTGCTTTTTCTTCCTGCTAGGCCTCTTATTGATGCTCTTGCCATGTTGGCTTCTTGTACTGTAGCTTCTACATGTTTGCTTAACGTTAAGCCTTTGTCCATGATTACTCCGAGGTATTTTTATTTTCCTTCAAAATAGTAAAAAAACTTCAAATAACTTCAAATAGTAAATTTGCTAGTTTAGCTAAATTTGCGGAATCCACAGAAGACTCACTATCTGTATTACTCATTGTCTTATCATTATTTCTTCTAAAATTTCCAATATTTATCAAACTTCCCATTACGTGTAAATGCGTAAATTTATCTGTTTAATCGAAGCAACTAATTCGATTCATAGGTATCCTTTATGCTTGTGCGCCAGTCAAGTAAAAAAAGATGCAGTTTGCGTAAATATCTTAAAAGTGGAAATATAAGAATGCATTAGCTTTAAGTATTTCGATTCTTATTTAAAAAAGTTCATGTAAAATTAATTTATTCAAGCCCATGAGACCAGAATTACCATATTGATGCGCGAGACAAGATATAACTTCTCAGTTGCGCATGGAGATAAAAAATTACAAAACTATATTGCTGAATTCTTTAATTTATTCCTTATTTCACCATTCCAATGGTGAAAAGATTTAAGTAAACTCCACAACGAAAATAAAATTCCTGTAGTTGGCTGTATTCTATAAATCGCAAAAGTTTTATTTAACTCCTAACCTGTCGCTAAGCGGTCAATAAGACCGCACGTTTTACAAATTCCTAATATTTCGACAAAAATTTACATTTGGCACCCATGGCCTTTACTGGCTTACTTATTCGATACGTGGAGCCTTAGTACTAAATTAGAGAAGCAGCAGGTGTGTCAATTTGGAGTTACAGCGCAAAGGTCATAAAATTT
This sequence comes from Diabrotica balteata, assembly GCA_918026665.1. Lineage (NCBI taxonomy): Eukaryota > Metazoa > Arthropoda > Insecta > Coleoptera > Chrysomelidae > Diabrotica > Diabrotica balteata. The sequence continues at coordinate 64,951,500 of OU898282.1, forward strand.
GCGCACGTCTGGTCAGCTAAAAAGCTTTTATAGTTTTATCAATCGTTTTATTGTGTTTTTATTACCGTAAGGTATGTATAAACGATAGTTTTCTAAATATACTAATACGAGTACACTTTTGTCATATTCCTTAGTATAGGTATTCAACATCAATCAACAACATTATTATCATCGAGGCAGACAAAGAAAACGCAATCGTAGTACTGAATAAATACGTCTATAAATAATACCAAAATAAATAGCATTCTCTCAAGATCTCTACAAATCTACAAAGGGAGATATCTAACTACATTTTAATTAGACCACCTTATAATTAGACCATTTTTACCACGATAGATAAACAGGACCTTATTCCAAGTAAAGGTTTACTTATCTGTTACTGTTCTTTTGACTATCTCATGTTTTACTATATGTGTTGACTCCTTTTAATCCTTCTCTAATTTTTTTTATATCTTTCTTAGTTTTTTTGAAAGCTTTCGCGCATGTTTTTACATACTATATCGTCAATCAATTGGTCCTCTTTTTGCGTTACTGATTTGAAATTAATTGTATTTTTATTAACTTTATTGTTGACAACTGTTGTGGTATAGCTCTAAAAAATCCCAAAAAATAATATGCAGACTTAGAAATAAACATTTTCCATTATAGTGTACGCCTCTGCGAGGATACGATGAGCACGTGCTGCAGGATATGCGTGGTGTTCGGTTCCGGAGTTTGCTCGTGCCGGTGGTTACCCACACCTCCGGGAGTATGAAGAGTTTATGAACCTCTAAGCGGTTCTTCTACAATCTATGACTTTAATAATTGCGACTTTCAAGCACTGTTCTTAAATTCCGAATAATTTCTTAAAATTACTTCAATTTCAAAGGTAGTTAAACTAACATAATTTTAACAAGGCTAAAAGATAAACGTAATCCAACAAAACATTCACAACAAAAATTATATATTTAAAATATATTATAAAAAAATATTAGGTATATAAAAGTCTTTTGTACTGTACATATGTAAACATATGTATGCTTATTTTTAGGTCATATCAAAATAACTAAAAGTTAAATCTTATTTACGAGTAGTATAGTTTTCCATAGGATTTTCTAGAAGAAGGAATACGCAACATACAAACACTAAATGGCTTCGCAAAAAGTGTTTATTTCTTTTTTTTTCTAATACTTCCAACATTATTTAGTATATCGTGCTTTACTTTTTCTAATTACTATTTATAATTGGGAATAAGCCACAATTAAAGATAAAAATACGTTTATTGACGTTTCAATTTCCAATTCGGAAATCGTTCTCAAAATACAAACAGTAAATTAAACAAATTTTGTTTTTTGTTACATAGTGAAAAAATTCTTCTAATAATTTAATTTTATCTGACTCATTTATATTGACAATTCAGACATACATTATGCATTTTAAAGTAGACGACTTTAAAATGTTATTGCCAATATTGTTGAGTAGCGCTCCTGGGACGACTTTACTTATAACATAGTTCATTAGATTACATGAAATCAACTTTAACTTGAGAATATCCGTCAGAAAAAATCATAGCATGTAATTCGTCTTTAAAAAGACAAACACATGACATGATGACAGTAAAATTCTCCTGTTAGTGATTCCATAGTAAATTATGAGGGAAAAAACCAGGAAAAAAACCTCATAATACTATCCCGACATTGTAAGTATTTGTTCGTGAATTTAGTTTACCTTCAACAAACATCAAAATTCTGATTTTATATGTTACGTTATTTAAAAACATAAATGATGTATCCTCTATATGTTACTGACTTACTAATACTGGTACTTTCTTATTAATAACTTCCTCTTTCAATATTGGTAACCAGATCCTACTACATTCTTCCGAGGAATTTGCGACACAATTGGACTCATTTAGCATAATTAGAGCCGCTTCTTTGATTTTTCTTTTTTTACCATCCGTTTCTTTTAGGACTATATTTGAATTATTCCATTGAACCCTATGTTCATTATCCCATGCGTGTTTACATATTTGAGATCTATCAAATTCTCTATTTTTAATATAAGATTGATGTTCACTTATTCTAACATTTAATGGCCTTGATGATTCACCTAAATAAAACTGATCGCATTCACAAGGTATTTTATAAATGCAATTCTTTGTCCTTTCTTGTTCATTGTTAGGTTTGGTTTTGGACAAAATAGATCTCAACGTGTTTGTTGTTTTGAATGTTGTTGAAATGTTGAATTTATTTCCTATCCTTTTAAGTTTTTCTGATAATCCTTTTATGTACGGTATTGTTATTTTCCTCATATTGGCTCTATCGTATAAGGATTTAATTATTCCCTTTTTTACATTAATATTATGATTTGATTTGAAATTTAAATATCTATTGGTGTGTGTTGGTTTTCTATACACCTGAGTCTCATATCCAGTATTGTTCTTAGAGATTAAAACATCCAGGAAAGGTAGCGTGTTATTATATTCCTTTTCCATGGTAAATGTTATTGTCTCTTCTTTATCCAAAGTAAAATTTATTAAAAAAAATCCACAAGGAAAAATTCCTGTAGCTGGCTGTATACCACGTATAACAAAAAGAGGTTAATCTTTGTAAATGGGTATATTTATTATTATATATATATATATTATATATATATTTATTATATTTATTATAATTTAAGGGTTTTTTAAATAAATATACCCATTTACAAAGATTAACCTCTTTTTTTTTTTTAAATTTATTTATTTATTTAAATTTATTTACTTTATTTAAAGTCGTCCCAGGAGCGCAACTCAACAATATTGGCAATATCATTTTAAAGTCGTCTACTTTAAAATGCATAATGTATGTCTGAATTGTCAATATAAATGAGTCAGATAAAATTAAATTATTAGAAGAATTTTTTCACTATGTAACAAAAAACAAAATTTGTTTAATTTACTGTTTGTATTTTGAGAACGATTTCCGAATTGGAAATTGAAACGTCAATAAACGTATTTTTATCTTTAATTGTGGCTTATTCCCAGTTATAAATAGTAATTAATTTACAATGCCACAAGAAAATAGCTTCAGAACAATATTACTTTTTCTAGTGATGACTGTAATTGTAACCAAACAAATATTGGTCAAAAGGAGAATCCAATTAAAAAACATATAATCATTAGAAACTAGATTAGCAAGTCCTCATACATAAATTCAAAATAACTCCATGCTCCAGAGTATATGTCTTAATAGATATTAGCCATCACTAATAAATCCATTACATCTTTCATTATACTACAACTCAACAAATCAGATTCGCAATTTGGAATTTAATTCGTGGTTAGTTTTAAGCTAGAATCAACTACCACTTTGCTGTTTAAACAAAATAAAATCCGTTTTTTTGTAAAACGTCTTAAATTTGAGAGCAAAATTAGATCCAGTAAAAAGTTAAAGTATTAACAGCAATGAACTCAACTTTATCGATGGTCAAATTGTATTTTGCATTATTACCAATCGAACAGTTTAGGTATTAAATGACCCGAGCGAATAATAAAACCTCATATTTGACGTTTTTAGTAAAACACAAACCATGCTACGATAATTAGATTTCTTAAAACTTTTCTTGGAAGACTAATTTCTTGAAAGGACTTTTTAACATTCAGTTGTTAGTCCAGTTGTTATTTATGTTTATTTTATACGATAAGTAAAAAAATCTGAAATAATGGTTATGGTTAGCGATAGTCATATATGAGGAGCGTCTATGCAAAACCACACATGTCCATTAAAAGTAGTTTTGAGTTATTACACAAAAACTGTTTACATAGTAGCAATTGATATTTCATTTACTGAAAGTTTCAGTAGAAACACCTATAGGGGCATTTATTCATAAAACATTTTAAAACATTTAATTTTTTTTTAAAATAAGTGAAAAAATACCATATATATTTTGGACATGTTCAATTTTGCTCGAACTCTATGGACATGTGTAGTTTTGGCCGGACCGACTAATGGACAAGTGTTACTTTGAACAAAAATTTATTAACAAAAATCCTATTTCTGTTAAATAACAAAAGAACATCATTATGCAGAGAGTCCCTTAGACTAAACAAGATAAAAGCAATAATTTACACATGTAACTTTCCACAATCAGTTTCCAAACATTCACATATCTCCTCTTCGTCGATGTCGATTTTTGTTGATTCTTCATCATTTTCTCTTTGGGGAGAATTTCCATAAATAATGTTTTTAAAAAATGCAAGCTCCGGTAGTTCTTCCCATTTAATTTTCTTTTCATCGTTATTGAATTGTTTTTCCATCAACTGCTGTATGTTTTGTTTCTTCTCTTTAGTAATTTCATTTCCAAGGGCTTGCTGTTTCAGTTTGAATTTTTTTTCAGCTTTGCCTCTTTTAACCATTAAAAGATATGGATTCAATTCGATTTCGTATCTATAAAATTCAGTTCCCCTGTACTTGATAGTTATAGCGTTGTTTTTGGTCTTAAATTTTTTTTAGTTCTATGCGTTTAAAGTTTTTTATGCCTGGAATTTTGTTGTAGAGGTCATCCGTAATGTTTTTTATATTGTATAAAATCCAGTCTTTTCCTAAAACATTAACTTTTCCAACATTACGATAAACTTCATTGTATTCTTCTACACTTATGATCACATTTTTGCGTTTTAGAAACCTCTCTACCCTGCCAAATGCCCGGTCTGCTGGGAGGAAACTATGCCCTCGTACGGGAAAGTGTATTATTATATTTTGAATTGACGCAGGAGATTCTAGTAACCAGCAGGTCAAAACATGCATTATATACGAATTTTTGTTTTGGCCTGCGCAGCCATCACAAAATAATCGTATGGTTTCACAATCTGCTAGATCCAAAGAGCGCAGATGGTATAATAAGGCTGACCCAACCTCAGTTGAACCTCGTTTTGCTTGTGACTCATCCCATGTATAAAATGAAGGATGTCTGCTTTCCATATCTACACAACAAAATGCATAAAAGTTTATTTGCCGGAGATAAAAGGCATCTTGGATAGGTGTTTTCGGAAGCGGATGGACCTGTTGCAAATCGAAAGCGAATGAAATGCTTCTTGGGGGAGACTATTTTGCTAATTTGTAGAATGCATTTGCGCCTAACTTATGAATTCTTAAGTCGGTCATTGTTTTTGCTTTATTCTCCCCTGTTTCTTTACTAATGGCATATTTCAAGTTCAGACAAGTACCACATACATCACATGCTGGTGACTTAAAACCAATATTAAAGTTACGATAGAAAATATTCTTGAACATTGTAAGACTTACTTTGTATTCATTGCTTTGCGCATTGTTATACATTTGAAAAATTTTGTTGATACTTAAGTCACATGACATATAAATTCGTGAGGATTTCTTACGATTATAATGAGTTTCGGATGCCGGTAATGAAGCTATGAATTCTTTAACTTTGGCTATTTTCTGAGCGCTTTTGCGTGACACTCTATCCTTACCGCGCTTTTCTTTAGGTATTTGTCCTGATTCTAGGAATTTTGCAACTGTGCGTATTCGACCAGCAGAAATATTGAAGGCAGCCATAAGAAATTTTTTACATACCGGAACAGTCTTATTTTTTGTACGGAAGTAATAAAAAATATGAAAGCTTTTAGGTTTAGCATTGCTTTCTTGGGTATTAACCCTCCCACGTCGCCTTTGAGGGGGGCATACTGACATAAAATGGCACAACTTCTGGTCTTGGTCTACTTTACTGGTATAACCATACAATTTTTCTCTCTGTAGCTTAATCTCTTTTAAGGAAACTGAAGAACAATTTAACTTTTTGCTGTTGTGCTTACAATAACGTTTAAATTTTTTCATATGGGGATCTACATTCGCATACCTTAAAAAAAAAAGAAACACTGATAATCGCTTATCGCTGTGATAAAAATAATTCCTACCTTCTAAACCTGGCTTCGTCGCGTGTTGATATATTACTTTGCCGTTTTCTAGAACCAACGTTAATTAACCCCACAGACACATCCATATTCTAATAATAAAACTGATGATTTAAATTATTTAACGTAACAATAATATCTCACTCACAGTCAAACCAGAAATTTAGACTACTCACTGTTTGCTACTTATAATTTGTAGGTTAGGTAATACAGAAACCGCGAGGAGAAATCAGATGTTTAGGAAGGCAGGATTTAATATTGTCATATTAGGCTAATACTACCCTCTATTAGTGAATATAAAAATATAAAGCAACTCGCAAATCCTCAATACAGAAAACTGTATTATGTGGACAAGTGCAGTTTTGTAGTAGTCAATAAATTAGTCGATATGTTTTTCCAAGGACATGAGTAGTTTTGTTCGAAATATTTAATGAAATTTTGCGTTTGGACAAGTGTTGTTTTGGATGACTTTTCGTATATTCCCATCTGTTTAATATGGGACAAAATGAGTTTTGCTCAATTCTGACGCCATATTCGGATTTAGTTCAGGAAATTCTTCAAGATTCAACTCCTAACTCACTTTAGATGTAATGTGAACATGTGTGGTTTTGCATAGACGCTCCTCATATGTTCAAAGTTATAATCTTTTCCCAAATTTGATTATTTATGCATGTGTAGCGGAAATCACAAATAGAGTTGCATTTTAAAAAAAAATCTTCTTATTCTTAGTCATTCACATATTTATATTTAAAGAATTCTTGAATTCTTTGCCGCCATTCCTTTCTATTTTCAGTCACTTGAACTCACACTCATGTGCCTGCCGCATGTGATATTTAATCAAGGTAACGTGTAGGTGATCTTTTTCTGGGATTTGTTCTTTAACTAACCCTGTAATATAAGCTTATGGAGCAAATCTTTATTCTTTCTCCTAATATTGCCAACATGTTTCATGTTGTTATTCACAATAGTTGCGCGTAGTCGTTTAATGTTGTTGGGTTCTGTAACAATTAGAAGATTTCTGGGTCTTCTGAGTCTGGGTATTTTAGCACTTGCCCCAAATGAATATTTTAAAAGCATCGGTTTCTTTCCTATCTGCTAATCTCATCGTTCATAACTCTTCAATGTAGATGACAATGATAAATATAAGTATCCTGAAAAGCATCATGTTTAACTTTGTGGAGATTCTGTTATCTTTCCATACTCATTTGAATTTCACGATGGCAGTTTTGTGCATAGTTCTATTCTGTTTATTATTTCGGTAAAAATTAAGAAAACCGGGGAAACGATGTTTTTTTTGGACTTAGCCAAAAAAATAAAAAAATTGTTATTTTTTGTAATTGAAGTATTCTAGGCAATCTTTCTAGGTATTCAATTCTAGGTATTCTATTTGAGGCAATATTTTACTACATTGCCAGCAATTAAATCAATACAATGAAATTCTCCATTCCTTTGATGATAATCGTCAAACTACTACCTAAACTATTATAGCCTAAAAAATATCACGTTATCTTGATACAAGCTACCGAAGGCGCAAAATTCTTTGATTTATTAAAAATATGTTAATAAGTTTATTCAGAAAATTTCACATCATTAATATGTATTAGAAAAAAGATACGACACAGCCAAAATACAGGAGATGATAGAAACAGCAGAAACCAAAAAAATTATAGTAAATACGCTAAGAGACCGAATAAGGAACGTCTATATCAGAACAAAATATAATGTACAGAATATAAACGAATGAATAATAAACAAAAAAAAACAGAATGAAAAAATCACATTAGCAGAATGGCACACAAAATGTTTTTAAAATAACAAGGAACAAATCACCAAGTGGTAGAAGAAATATAGACCGACCGCGCAAGAGATGGATTGATAATCTTCCATAGAGGCAATAACCCGCCCATAAATATGCAATCTTGCTTTTATATAAAGAAATGGGGTTTTATTATGATATTTATCGGTTTTTTAACATATTTAATGTGTTGTTTTTATATTCTAATTCTTCTATCTTCAATTTCACTGCATTTATTTTCCACCCAGTCTTCTTTCTCGATATTTCTCTTTTATTTTATTAATTTCTGTTTTTTGCAATTGCGGTAAACAACCAGTAATTACCTTATAAAATCTTAACAGTCTTCCTTGCTGGACATGTGCCAGCCAAGGGATATCTGCCTATTGGGGTATTTTATTAGGGAAACTTAGGATGTGGACACTGTGTAGCAAACTCAAGTAGCCAACCATAAGTTGCACGACTAAAAGGCATTAGATCGTAGGCAATAAAATTTTTTTAATTGCTGAAATGACTGCAAAAACATATAGTATTTATCGACTAGACAAGTATTAGACTCTAGAAGCTGGCACAGGATACTGAAATTCTAAAATGCGGTTTTCCTATTGATGGACGAATGTTGTCAATCATCATGGAAATCTTTGTCTTGTCTGCAGAATCGCGGAAAATCTGACCAGATATTGTGTTGAAACAAGTTGCTAAGTTCTTTCCCCGGGACGTTCTTATTATTTTTTTTGACCCTGCTTTTCAAATCTTTTTTCTTTTCGAATGACTTGTAAGAGAGCATATCTGAATTTCGAATATGTCTGAAGTATTGCAGCTTTAGAGATTTGATAGTGGTCAGTATATTCTGGTTATTTTTAATTTTTTTAAGGACCACCTCATTTGCTATTCAATCATTCCACGGGATCTTATTCTCCGATACAGCCACATGTCAAATGCACCCAATTTCTAAAAAATCGGTTTTACTTAAAGTATGTTTATTTGCACTTGTTTGTTCCAAAATTAGATTACGAAAGTTTCATATACATGTCTGCATTGAAACTACTCTTACCCCTCTAAACTCTCTAAACAATTATGGTCTATGTATCTGTTTAAGATCCCTTGATACAGTCCAATTTATAGCTTGGACATGAAATATTAGGAACCGTTATATAGTCGACGTCAACAGCTATTAATAACATATCTAGCCAGGATATCAGTCAATTCTGCTAACTTTACATACCAGTTGCTTAGCTGCATCTATTCAGTCTTCTACAAGGGTTCAACCGCTTTCGGATACAGCTGCACATTTAAAGCATAGATCTTAAATGGGTAGTTAGGTGATTATCGGTTCATTGTACGTACAGAATCACTTGTATCCATTGAGTCTTTTATCACTTGTATTACTTTACATCTGATCTTAAAAGAAATACATGTACAACGTTATTATGCGTAAATTATTGGGTCAGAGAAAACTTATAGCTGCAGCCGCGTTCATACAGTTTGGAGAGAAGGGATGATAAACAAGCTCTTCCGTACAATCTTCTGTAAATCCACCGCTTGAATATTTAACAACATTTTAACTGACCAAACTATTCAGTAGTCATGGAAACCGAAATCAGCACCCCAAGAAAATTATAGAATGGACTACCTCAGGGATCTGTCCTAGCTTCTTTTCTCTTTAGCCTATACATCGCTGATATACTAGAAACCAGACCAAGGAAGTTTGATTACGCCGATGACTGGATCCTTGTAACAAGGTGTAAATCATTAAAAGAAACAGGAGAAATCCTTATGGCATACATACACGCAGTAGGAAAGTATTTACGCAAATGGAGGCTATAACCAAACGCTACCAAAACAGTGATTTCCGGTTTCCACCTAAATAACAAGCTTGCAGGAAGAACACTCAATATCCAATTCAAAAACACCACACTCTCACATGATAAAACACATAAGTACCTTGGTGTGATTATTGACAGAACCCTATCTTTTAAGGAACATTTGTCAAAAAGAGCAGAAAAACTTAAATCCAGAAACAACATCATCCAGAAGCCATGCGGCACAATATGGAAAGCATCGGCTCTCGCCTTATGATTATCTGCCCTGAGCCTTGTCTTCTCAACCGCGGAATACTGCTCATCAGACTGGCTTAGCAGCTCACATTTACACAAAGTGGATACCTAATTGAACAATATAATTAACAAAACAATACATCTTACGGTAACGGTAACAAGTACTGTTCTGTACCAAAAATTATTATACTTCGTTTATGAATTAAGTAAGCTAATTTCATCAATTTTATTCACAATTAAAAAAAATTGAAAATCTGTACTGGGTATAAATGTAAAAATTGAAAAACATGTTTACAAACTAGATTAATCCACCATAGATACTTAAAGTGCTGTTCAAATGTAAACAGCCATATATATATAAATTATTAAAGAAACGTCTTTTGATTTTTGCAGCATATCTTTGGTCTTTAGATCACATTTATTAACTATCCGTCGATGTGGCTTTTCTGAAGAAAAATAACAGAAATCTGCATTAAACAATGGAAGCCTACCGGAAATATTCGAAACCCTTTAAAATAGATGAGGTTAATAAGTCATTGGACGATACTACATCTGGGAAAGCACCAAAATTTGAAGGAATCCACATAGAATTTTTGAGAGACTCGTAACAATGTGGCTAAGTAAATTCTACTATAATATCATTACAGCGAGATATATCCCAGTGGGTTTCAAAACAGCAAAAATAATAATTGCAGTGCCTAAACTTAATATACCCAAAAATGTGGATAGCTACCGACCGATAGGGCTGTTGAGTTGATCTTACAAACTACTTGACAGGCTGCTCGTGAATATACTATGCTCATTAATGCTAGAGAGTGAACCGGCTGGGTTCCGTCCAGAAATTAAATGCTTAGTCTTACCACACATATGAAAGTTGGCTTTCGACGACTTTTACAAGCTTACACACTTCGACAGTAATACCAGGGTTAGGAAATTGCAAAATTCTCTTGTGGATCGGTGCTTGCCCCTTCCCCTTTCAATTTATATACATCTGATATCCCTTCAACCTCCAACGTTAGCAAAACAAGGGTGCCTCAAATAGTTTAATTATCAAGGAAAAGTCTGATATAATAAAAAAAAACGTAGCGAAATTCGTCAATTCGTTTACGAGAAAATCAAAATGAGCATAATTTATAGTATTCCAAAACTTTTGCGGTTAAGTTCATCTATGTTTGTAATGCGTTATCATATTTTATAGTTATATATAGTATACGTACGCCATACCCTATATGTATACAAAAAAGTCTTTTGGATTGAAATCTTACATTTGCCCACAGTTGTGTCGATTAATAGTTTTAGATTTTAATGGTTAAGACAAAAGCTGCATTTGTTAAAAAATAAAAACATTAACAGAAATTTTAGATTAGTTATCATTGTATTGTGACACCGACAATGGTAAATAATCATAGAGGTCTCGAACTAACTGAATTTTACAGAAATGTAATTTCTAAAATTTAAAATGTAACCTACACGACGGTACGTCAAATTCTTTATGTACTAAAGAGTTAACAACGTATCGTTACATAATTAATATCGACGTGTTTGTACATATTTCTTTTTCACAAAAGATATGTTTTAAAGATACCGATTATATTTACTTTTTAGTGTCGCATTCTTTAATATATTATACCTTTGACCTTTGGATATTTTATACTTACCATTAATATATTTTTATATTATAGCATCAGAAGTTATATAGATAAGAATAGCTATAAAGTAAACCACATATTTGATAAGGATTTAAAAGTTAGTTAAAGTTAATTTTGTAAAAGAAAATAATATCTTATCAGCTTTACGATAATTTAGTGTTCAGAGATCGTATTTGCAGCAACATCTTCAATCAATTTGATCAACTTCGTTTTAAAAACATTTTTTTATAATATAATAAACATTTATGTGTTTACCGTACAACTTAATTGCTCTTATTACATTTTACTTCTATTTTTTTATGTATTTTCTCTTCTGATTCTTGTATGCTTATGTAGTAATTTAGACGTATATTAAACAGTTTTTTAGTATTTACAACGGATTACAATTTTCAGTGTTTCTGTTCCATTCAGCGTTGTCAAACAGCATATCACTATAAATTAAGATTGTGAAATATCAAAAATGCCAGTATTAAAAATGTGTTCCTTGTTTTCATACGTGTACATATATTTTTGAGTTTAAATTAAAAAGGCACACAAAATAAAATATGGTTTGGGTCTAAAAGACTAATATTATTAATTTTCTTTTAATATGTTTAAAATATATATGAACTCCGCCTCTGGTAGATACTGGGTGGATTGAGTAGCTCAGTAAATGCCAGTGCCGGTCCCAAGCCCGGATGAAGGAGCAGGGTTACAGCGGTAGGTTAGCTCCCCGCCCTGCGTAAAAGAAATATTGCTAAAAATCCCAAGGAACAGCCTCGGAACTCGGATGGCTTCAAAGGAAAACGACATAGGCAAAGAAAAAGGCTAACGAATTTTGGATGTTGGAACATACAAGGACTGAATACAAAAGAAGATCAAGTATTTAAGGAACTCAGTACATACCGAATTGACATCGCAGTACTCAGCGAAACAAAAAAGAAAGGACAGGGGAACCACTACAAAGACGACTATATATACTTCTGGAGCGGAGTAGAAAAATCAAAAAGAGCCAAAGCTGGAGTAGCGGTCGTGATAAGAAAAAACATGGAAAAATGTATTACCAACTGGAACCCGATAGACGAAAGAATTATAACAGTAGACCTTACAACAAAGGGGAGAGACATAAAAATAATTGGCATCTATGCACCCACGGACGACTCAGATACAAACACTAAAGACATGTTCTTCGACAAACTCTCAGAAGAGTTAAATAAAATAAAAAAAAGACAAGAAATAGTCCTGCTAGGGGACCTGAACGGAAGAGTAGGTAAAGCTCTTGACAACAAAATAATTGGACAACACGGAGAAGATGTAGTAAATGAGAACGGAACAAGATGGTTGGAGGTATGCGAACAACATTCGTTAAAAATACTGAATGGATTTTACAAACATAGAGACATAAATAAATATACATGGACTCAAAAGACAAGAAAACTGCAGTCAATTATAGACTATATAATAGTTAAACAAGAGACATCTTTAAGACCCTACGATGTAAAAGTTTGGAGAGGGGCAGAATGTGGATCGGATCACCTACTAGTAAAGGCACCCGTGGAAATAAGATATATTAAATAACATAAATCCCAAGAACAGACAAACAAAGAATCCATACGGCTCTATAACATAGACAGCTTAAAAAATGAGTCCACAAGTTTTCTCTATAAACTACGTTTGGCACAAAAATTAGACGAAGAAATAAACGGAACAGCGGAAGAAATGTATGAGACTGAAAATGTATCAACAGTCTTAGAAAAAATACAAACGAAACAAAAAAAATAAACCACATAGACATAGAAAGATGGAAAAATTATTACGAAAATCTATTAAATAAACAACGTACACAGTTTCTAGACACACATATAGATATAGTTGAAACGGGGTTAAATGAAGTGGCGATGATTACCGTAGAAGAAATAAAAAACGCATTACAAAAAATGAAAAATAATAAAGCTCCTGGGCCGGGTGATTTACCTATCGAGTTATTCAAACATGCCACTGCAATAACATTAGAATTGCTTTGTAAAATGTTTAACAAGTGCCTACAAGGAGAAAGTATTCCAAGAGATTGGAAAGTCTCGTACATAAACTCCATCTACAAAAAGGGAAACAGGAATGACTGCAGTAATTACCGAGGTATCAGCATTACGTCATCCACTGGCAAACTGTATGAAAGAGTTCTGAAAGCCAGAATAGAAAAAGAAGCCACAGAGATCGAAGAACAAAGTGGATTCCGACCAGGGAGATCTTGTGTCGACAATGTATTTACTCTCAAACATCTAATAGAAAAGAGATTAGCAAGAGGACTAGAACTTCATGCCACTTTTATAGATCTCCGTAAAGCGTTTGACTCCGTACCACTGCAGAGACTATGGACAACATTGGAAAACGCAGGTATAAATGCAGTATATATAAATGCCGTGAAAAAGCTATATCAAGATAACCAAGCTTATATTAAGGTTGGAAACCAAATTTCCAAGGGTATCACCCAAACAAAGGGTGTCAAACAGGGCTCTTGCCTCTCCCCAACCCTATTTAAAATATATCTTGGTAATGCTTTAAAATATTGGATGAGAAAATGCAGCCCAATGGGCATATGGGTAAATGACACTCCTATATACACAATCCTCTTCGCAGACGACCAGGTAGTTCTTGCCGAGGACCTACAAGATATGACGTACATGATAAACAAACTAATAGACGAATTCAAAAAATGGGGATTAGAGGTTAATACCGAAAAGACACAATACATGAATATAGGAGGCATCGGTCAAGACATGGAAACAGAAAGCGGATTAATTAAAAACGTTGATCAGTACGAATATCTCGGAGTTACACTAAGCGAAGACGGGAGAGACGACAAAGATATAACAAGAAAAATAGGAAAAGGAAAAAACATGATAAAAACACTACATCCGATCCTGTGGAATAAAACTTTAACTAAGAAAACAAAGAAAAATATATATCAGGCTATGATTCAGCCGGTGATGACGTATGGGTCAGAAGTGTGGGTCTTTAACAAGAATATGTCACAAAAACTCCTCTCAACGGAAATGATGTACTGGAGAAGATGTTTCGGGTTAACTTTGTTTGACCACATAAGAAATGAAAACATAAGAGAGAGAATGAAAGTAAAGAACACAATAATGGATACGATAGCCGAAAAACAATTAAAATGGTATGGACACCTGAGACGGATGAACGAAGAAAGGATACCACGAAAGGTTTGGAACTGGAGACCTACACAGAGAAATAAAAGGGGAAGGCCAAGAAAGAAATGGATATCCAATATTCATATAGAAATGGAAAATAGAGGTCTTCAAGAAGGAGACTGGGCCGATAAGAAATTATGGCGATTGGGATGCGAGAAGCGACAAAATTAAAGTTGCAAACACTTGCTATATATATATATATATATATATATATATATATATATATATATATATATATATATATATATATATATAGTCTACATACCAACAGATTTTAAACTGTTAAATATAAATTTAAATGTAAATGTTAATATAAATTAATAATATAAGTATTATAAATATATTATGTGAATTCTAAAACAAAAAGTATAAAATAAATTTTCTTATTATTTGTTTGACTTTAAGTAATTTTTCCTCTAAAGATAATTTAAATTTCATCTAATGCTTTTCCTTTTGTTTGGGAAATTAAAAAGTACATAAAAAATATAGCAGAAAAACAGCAGACAGTAAAAATAAATAAGGAATATTGTAAATCAAAAGAATCAGATGGTCTCTGATATACTTGTAAGGATAATAGGAATGCAATGACGTATGTGCGTCTGGTAATCTCATGTCGCAGACCTTTACTGTAGTAGGAAATGTTTCAGCTATTTTAATTATAGTAACTATCCCTAATCCAAACTTAAAAGTAAATGCATATAGCAGTACACATGCAATAGGAATCCAACTAAAATTAGCAGTGTTACATCTTTCGTTCTTTTAATTAAAATAACACGCTAACATTAGTTAAAAAAAATCCTGTTGAAAGACTCGAACTAATAATTAAAATTTCTCTTCAAAATTTATCTACTAAAAATGATCCAGTTAATGATGCTACTAATATGATAGCTCCGAATATGATTGCCGTTGTATGAGGATCCGTGTAGTAAAAGTACGGTCACACCGCCAAAATGTTTTAAGAAACGTCATTAGAAACATTGCTTTTCTATTGCTTGTTATGATAAACAGATCCAGAAATCATTTTCGTTTAGTTATTTCCCTATCTACTACTAATTTTATTTGTTTGATCTGTGTATATGTGTCTGCCTCGTTCTGTCTTAATCTTCTTATGACATTTCGGGCAGATTCAGTCTGATTTGTAATTAAACTTTAAAAAATAAGGCAATTATCCAGCACAAGTTTAATTAAATCTTGCCCAAGTACTTTCGCTTAAATAAGCATCTTCAGGGGCATTTGGTTAAATATGAGCTATCCAGCAAGCGTAGAATGTGATAAACATGAATGTTAACATAAATTTGTACAAAACACTACACTAAAACAAGGACAAATAGTTTAAAATTACTTAAAAAGATTCTACGCACTACATTATTTGTCAGTATCAGGAGAGAGAAAGAAGAGAGTGAAAAGGAGAGAGTGATTCTCTCTCGTGATACTGGCAAAGAATGTAGTGCGTAGAATCTTTTTAAGTAATTTTAAACTGTTTGTCCTTGTTTTAGTGTTGTGTTTTGTACAATTTTATGTTAACATTTATGTTTATCACATTCTACGCTTGCTGGATAGCTCATATTTGACGAAATGCCCCTGAAGATGCTATTTTAAGCGAATTGTACTTGGGCAAGATGTAATTAAACTTGTGCTCGATAATTGCCTTATTTTTCAAAGTTCATTTATTCGAGCATTCAACCTCCTATCAATGATTTGTAATTATTAAATAATAAGGACTTTATGGCATAAATGAAAACCAAATCAGTTCTATAAAGACAAGTTCTGAAACCCAAAACATAATTTACATGTATGGGAAAAAAATTAAGCAAGATAATATCTCCAAAGTTTTGGAAATCACTGCTTTTTAACAAAATACATTTCAAACTAAAATTTTTAATCCTTTGACTGTTTTTTAAAGACAGTTAACTGCACTTTAATCATTCTGATATAATAAATAAATTGGTAATTACCTCAAATGCAATAATTCAAGCCAATGATGCCATCAACTCAACATCTCGACGTTTCGCCAACACTAGGGGTTGGCATCTTCTGAAGATGTTACTGTTAGTCAGTTTCCAGAAGACTCCAGAAGATGCCAACCCCTAGTGTTGGCGAAACGTTGAGAAATAATTTCAAAAGACAAAGACCGAACAAACAGTTTAACCATACGTGTACAATAGCGCGATGTAAGCAACAAACTGTATGTTGACACGTGCGGTCAATTTACTCGTATCAGTCTAATTAGTAAATAAATAAGTAAATATATTTAAAGATTTTTCATAAAAATATCTTAAAATAAAAATTCACATATTCATACTCTATTTGAAGAAGGTAAAATAAGAAAATTTATTTTCATACAATTACTATAAAAACAATATATTTTCTAACACATAAGACGCGCTTCGAGATCTATGTCATCCTCAGCTATAAATGTAGGAGAAATGCACATAAATGCACTCCTTTAACCGTTATGTCTATACCCAAGTACCTGATATGGGAATCTATAATCTGTGCTACCCAGGTACCCGGCATTGTTTCAGTAAGCTTCGAAAACCAGGAATCAGATGAGGACTATGTTTCGCAAAGCAAACTGGATGGAGATGAAGCTTCTGACGTAGAGGACGTTTTTACTGATATCAATAATAAGATTGAAATCGATACCGACGGCAACGATAGTAGTGATGAAGATTTTGACTATTTTTAAGGAAGTTCTTCCCAAAGTGATGTTCTGGTTGAAAAAGATAAAACGATTTGGCAACGAAAACCATTTACTGCAAGTCAAACACTGAAATGTAACCTTTTGCGTGAAAAAACGGGCTCAGTACTTTCTACTAAAACTATTTCGATTAGAGATACATTCAAATGTGTTTTCAGTGACGTAATATGTGACATAATTATACGCGAAACCAATCGAAAAGCTAATAGCGTTTGTGAAAAGTATAATATTGAAAACCCCGACAAACCTCGAAATGTTTAAAAGTCACTCACAACAGAAGAATTTGATGCATACTTAGATATTCTTATTACAGCAGGAGTACGGCATTCAAATTCAGAGCACTCGAAAGATTTATGGAAAACAGACTCTTATCCTTTGTACCGAGCAAGTATGGGCATAAATCGCTTTTGGAGCATCAGCAGATTCTTACGGTTTTGACAATGACAAAACACGTGCAGAACGTTTGCAAAATGATAAAGCTGCAGCTATTAAATATTCCATATTCTCAATAATAATTTACGTCGTAACTATCTACCGTCGGATTCTCTTACTGTGGATTAACAGTTATTTACTTTTAGAGGTAGGACACGTTTCACGCAATATATGCTAGCAAAACCTGCCAAGTATGGCATCAAGGTTTGGTGGGTTTGTGACGCCAATAATTCGTATTCACTTACTGGACAAATTTATACTGAAAAAAATTCGACTGGACGTAAAACTAATCAAGGTGAACGCGTAGTAAAAGATTTGTGTTACCGATACAAAAATTCTGGACGAAACATAACAATGGATAATTTTTTCACAACTCTTCCACTAACTTGTCTCCCGTTGTCTTGGAATTTATCATTAGTTAGAACTTTGAAAAGAAACAAACCACATATTCCACAAGAAATGCTGCCTTCGCCAGAGCGTGAGCCTGAATCGTCATTACACGGATTCAGTGCAAATCGTGTTACTATTTGTTCATATGTACCACAAAAAGAAAAAAAGCGTTATCTTGCTGTCAACAATGCATGACAACGATAATGTAAGTGGCCCAAAAAATAAACCTGAAATAATTCAGTTCTATAATACAACTAAAGGAGGCGTAGACAACATGGACAAAATGGTTTCTCATTATTCCACTTAACGCAGAACTTTGCGTTGGCCAGTAGCCTTCTTTTACAATATCCTAGACGTACCTTGCCTAGCAACCTATATAATTTATACAAAGAATAATCCACAGAGTTCTACTGAAACCAGTAAGCGTAGAATTTTTCTACAAGACTTAGGGAAACAACTAGTGATGCCTGCAATTTCTGTTAGATCTAAAGTACCAAATGTATACCGAAATTTTTCATCAAGGTCAGGAATTGAGTGTACGTTAGCAAAACCTCTACCTACAGATTCAAGTAATACTGTAGAGTCATTACCACTTCGAGATTCCACTGGACGCCTCCAAATTGTTGGAAACTGCTACATTTGTATGTCTTTAGCGAAAAAGCGGCAAAAGAAAGACACGAAAATCATGTAATATTTGTAATCGTCCACTATGTAACGAACACTCAGTAAATATAAGTAAGTGTGGATAATGTGTTAAAAATGTAACTTTTATTTACGTTTCCATATCACTTTTATTATAAAAAAAACTAGACAGAGCTTCATAATTTACTAAACATTAGTGTTACCCGGGTGCCACGGGTGTGGACGTAATGGTGTAAAAACTTTGACAGGTAATTTTAATATATTATTTGAATTTTTTTCTTTGGTTTTTATTATAAATCTCTTCGTTCTAAATAATTTTAGGAATAACTAGAAGCTCGAATAAAAATATTTATACTATTGTCAATGATTAAGAGAAAACAATTACCAAGGATACCCAGGTACCTGGGTATAGACACAAAGGTTAAGAAAGAACTAGTGTACAGAAAATTATTTAATGTAAAAATTTGCTGCTTACATCATTGAAAGAATTGGCTAGGTTGTCAACGTCACAAGAAATAACAAAATGTGTAAAAATATTTGCATTTGCAGATAATGTTGATATCAGAGGTAGAAGCGAAATAGAGATGATAGAAGCATTTAATGCGATAGAAAGAGAGGCACAAAACAGTGGCCTAAACATTAATGATATAAAAACCAAATACATGAAGGCCAGCAAACCTTTCGACAAGCCAAAGAAACCTACAGAATTTGACAATAGGAGACTATAGTGGTAATTTCAAATCAGGTCACTTAAGGGTAGATTAACCTTTCACCGCAGTGATATTAATTTAAGAGAATAAAATTATTTGCAATGAAACAAATTTGACTAAAAGACAGTTTCTTAAAATGTGTTACATACTTAAATATCCGAATGCTCTCAGTAACCAAACTGACATTAGTAACTTTGGTCAAATCTATCACTCCTTAATCTTGCCGAAGTGAATTATATTTTGATTCTTTATATAGTTTTTATTGCTAACACTTAATGATGTTTATAGTCTTCAGACCTTAATAACTTCTTAAATAAATAATTACAGCATTTTAAATTTCAATATAATGGCAACAATCTCAAATTTGCAAGTTAAATCTATACTTATATATAATGTCACTCATCACGAACTTTTTAGCTATCACTGATGATGGTATAAAGCATACCGAAATATATCTGATTATTGAAAAAAAGAGTACTGTTGACTTTATTAATTTAGCTGTATACCCATGCATCCCTTCTTTTTGTACCTAACTGACCAGCTGTAACAAGTTAGTTTATAACTTTTCAAATGTAACATAGGATGAAGCCACTGTTCTGTTGGACAATGAATACTGTTCTCTTAAAAGGTTTCAATTTTGCTATTGCACCGGCACGAATTCCCGTAGAAAATATAATTACCGCGGATGAGACTGGTATTACTAATCTCCCAGCAGAAACAGCTGAGATCATACGCCAAGGTGCATCAAAAATATTAAGAACAGCCAAACCACCAAAAATTTAACTCACCAAGAAAAAGACGCCTTACATAATTTGAAGAACAACAAATAAATCATTGTGCTTCCAGCTGACAAAGGCAATGCCACGGTAGTAATGGATGCTCCGAAGCAAAAATAAACTACATTTTAAACGATACGACACATATCAAAGAATCTCGTCGGACTCCACAAAATATCTAGAAAAAGTAACACAAAAGCCAAGATCAAAGCCTCAGACACTAAGAAAGAACGTCAGTTATATCTCACACATAGAGAGAAGTCGTCAAGATTTCATAAACTTTACGGCCTACCTAAGGTATATAAGGCAGGATTATCATTGCGACCAATAGTTGGTTCTATCAAATCTCCTATACAACCACTGGTAAAATTTCTGGCTGAACAGCTACAACCATATGCAAAAGAAGCGTATTCTTATGTCAAAAATTCAAGCCACTACATCGAACGTATAAAAGACGTGACCCTTGAGCCGGGACATTTGTTAGTCAGCTTCTATGTGGTTTTACTTTTTACGAATATTCCTATAGATGAATCATTATAAATTATAAGAAGAAAGTATCCAATACCTCAGGATACTCTAAATCTAACAAAGCACTGCTTAAATAACATATTTTAAGACGCAAAGATAACAAGTTGAAGTAGCACCAATGTATTCATCACTGTCACTGATAATAGCAAACCTGTTTATGCAAGAAATAGAACAGAGAACAATAGAAACAGCCGAACGCAACCCCAAACTTTGTCTTAGGTACGTGGATGATACTTTTATAATCTGGACAGATAGAGAAGAAAAAGTAAATGTATTTTAAGAACACATCAATAATATACACCATAACACACATACCGACAGATACCTACATGGCGATTTACATTACCATCGTTCACAATTACATTCAGTCATTAAAACCCTGATGACATGATCCGAAAGACTGAAATTTGAAAACAGCGCTAAGAAAAAATGGCTTTTTGACATATACCATTGAAAGTGCTCATAATGCTCAAAAAAGAATCAAGGATCCAACACAAGAGGAAAAATCGATTGCAAAAGCTATTCTACCATATGTAAACGGTACAACAGAGAAAATATGGAGAAATGCTTAGAAAACACAAAAGAAAAAGTGATATTTAATACCAAAATTATTCTCAAACCCGGAAAACTACAGAAAACATATATATATATATATATATATATATATATATATATACATATATCTACACAGTGCTACTCTGCTAATCCATAATTTTTAAAACGAAAATAATCTGTTTGAAATCCTTAATATTTGTAACTTATGAATCTCCTGCTAAGCAATGCTAACAAGCGACGGTACTCTCGTGGGTGGTACTCGGCATAAATAAATTGTCAACAATGGCGTTATTAAATAAAATAGTGGATATTGTCGATCAATTATCGGTATAGGCATTATACGAAAGAAGCAATATCTTATCTCATTGTGTACCAACCAGCTTAGGTTAGGTTAGTCACATAATGCGCAACTCCAGTGCCGTAGCGGTATACTAGTATGTAAAGAAAAATATTTTTTTTTTCACTTGCATATATATATATATATATATATATATATATATATATATACATATATATATATATATATATATATATATATATATATATATATGTATATAATATATATATTATATATATATATATATATTATATATATATATATATATATTATATATATATATATATATATATATATATATATATATATATATTATATATATATATATATATATATATATATATATATATATATATATATATATATATATATATATATATAAATTTATATATGTATATATATATATATATATATATATATATATATATATATATATATATATATATATATATATAGAAACGGATAATGCGAGTGAATAATAAAAGTAAAAAGTCATGGCATGTCTCACAAAACAAAAAAAAACAAAAATGGTATATAGATGGAAGGCAACCGTATATACGTATTTCTGACTATTGGTCGTCTTCAGTACGGTGCAGCCAAGTTAGAAAAGGAGCATATTAACTTGGGAAAGGATCACTACAGGAGCAATGCAACCATTTTGTGGCATTAGAGTTAGAAGACTCTGATGGTTTTCAGGGCAACAACTAACACCAACCACGAAGGAAGCTACAGCTACCTGGGGAAAGGAATGCCAAACGTTAAATTAAAGATTATTTATTGATACCTACAAAAAATTTATATTTCGAACGTCCAACTCTCCAATGACGTCACGACTTATGCGCAATATCTTATCTTCTAATCATAGTATCATGCCTCCAACTAAAAAAATGCAATAGATTGTTTAATTGTATTTTAAGGGCGATTTTCAAATTGATTTCAATTCATTATCATCATTCTAGTTTTTCAACCCTGCGTGGGTTTCTCAAGAATCTGTCTCCAGTCGACTCTATCCATCGCCTTCCTCTACCAAACATATATTTCCATATTTCTCATGTCTTCATCGATGTTATCAAGGAGCCTTGTTCTGGGTCATCCTCTTCTTCTCTTGCCAATGGGTCCATTAAAAAGCGTCTTTCTAGCTAAGTCATTTTGTTCCTTCCGCATTACATGCCCTATCCACCTCATACGTCCTATCGTAATACGTTTTGCGATATCTGGTTCCTAGTATATTTGTACTGTTTTATTTTTGTATTTCTCGATATAATTGTAGATTTAAGAAGAATATTAAACCCAAAATATCATTTGTTGACCGTGCAAATTCTGCTGTTTATCTCTAAGGTACTATTATTTTTAGTTTTAAGGAGAGGTATACAAATTCGTTCACTGCTTCGATAACGTCGTTTTAAAGGTTGCGTGCCTATTTTCATACACTTCGTTTTATTGGTATTTATTATTAAACCCATTTTTGTAGCTGATTCTTTTAATGCTTCATACGCCTCTCGTACTGTCCCAATAATATTGATATCATTAGGTTGGGCAAGAATTTGTACTGATTTATTATATATTGAACCAATGGCTGTGATTTTTGACATACATATTACTTTTTCCAGAGCCATATTACACAGTATACATGAGAGAGGGTCTCTGTAGCGTATCCCGTTATTTGTTTTAAAAGGTTTAGACAGTTCCCACTGGATTCGTTTTCTATATCCAAGGTTTTCAGGAGTTGGTTTTGTTAAATTTGCCAACTGATTTGGTATTCCTAGCTTTTTCAATTATTTGAACATTTCTCTTCTATTTATATAGTCGTAGGCTGCCTTGTAGTTTATATATATATATATATATATATATATATATATATATATATATATATATATATATAAGAAAAAAGAAGTACTTGTGACTCGTTTGGAAAAAATATAAAACTGTTTTTGATGGGTTGGAGTCAATAAAAGGGGCTATTTGTTGACTATTTTTTACTCGAGCTTTTAATTGTGATTACAATTATTATCAAGAGCTTCTAAAAAATACAAAATGGCTTACAAAGTTGAACTAGAAATAAAAAATTTTTTGTTAACTCACCAAATAAAATTAGTTTTTTATATAAAACTGCTGCTTACATATTAATTACAAAAAATATTAATAAAAAAAAATGTCTTATTCTAATAAATGTTTCTCTGAAAAATTTTGATGAAGTTTCTTAACAAAAACAATTGAATTTGTAAACAAAAATTGAATAGCTACAAACCAGCCTAAATGTCATAAATACTAACTTAAAAATTTTTATTTTTGACATATTGTCAAAAATAAAATTTTGTTTAAAAAATTCTTCTTTGTTTAGTAACAAAAAAGAAGAAGATTTATTCACCATTGATAGATGCCCGAAAAAATGTAGCAAATACATGGAAAATTCAAAATGTGATATTTTACTGACTGCATATATAAATTACATAGAAATAATATAATTATAAATTTTGCTTAGATTTTGAATTTCTGACCTCTTGTTTAAATTATTATCACTTTTGCTAATACAAACCATTTATCAATTGCACTTTTTTCATTCCATTTATCAAAAGATATGTAGATGATCTAGTTTTGGCACTTCCTAAACACAAAATTCTTGAAACAGTCAACATTTTTAACAATCATAATCAACATATACAATTTACAGTTGAGGAAGAGGTAGATAATTCTCTACCATTCCTTGACATGAGAATTGTAAGAAATACAGACAATATGTTGAAAACCAGATGGTTCAGAAAACCCATATGTAGTAATAGATTTATAAGCTATTACTCTAATCATCCAAATAAGATGAAAATGAACCTTATAACAGGATTAAAGGAACGTGTTTTAAAACTTTCTCATCCAGATTATCTACAAGAAGATCTTCATTTGTTAAAAAATATTTTAATTGAAAACTCTTATCCTCCAGATATGCTACATAGGATGCTTTTTTCTAATTTATTAAATATATATAACTTAACACCATTTTTTGCTAAATCTCAAAACACTGTATCCAACAATCAAAACATATATGGCAATATGGCTCAAATATTGGGTCTATACTCATCACACACACATATATATATATATATATATATATATATATATATGTGATGAGTATAGACGCCATATTCGAGTTTTTTTTAATTTGTCTGAAGATTGCAATCTAATGAATTGTCGATTTACCACCTCTGAAACGAGCCTGGTATTTTTCTATCATACGTTCTGCATATGGTGACATAATACTGTGGAAATAATTTTATACACTGCGTCTAGAAGCGTGATTCCTCTGTGGTTAGAGCATTCAAAGATATCTTCTTTTTGTGTATGGTGCAAAGTATTCCTATATGCCAATAATTGGGGAGGGGTTCTTTGTCCATATTTCTTTTATAAGCTGGTATAATGCAATTATGGTATCGTGGCAACCTTCTTTATATAGTTCAGCTGGGATCTATTCCGGGTAATTTATTTCTGGATAGTTTTTTTAGCTGCATCTTTAACTCCAAGAATCCTTGGCGATTCCTCTTTCTTCTACCTTATCTCTTCCAAGTTTTCTTTTTCTTCATGTACATTAAGTGCATAGTTAAAGTATTCCTCGCATCTATTTAATATATATTTCCTTGTTAATAGGTCGCCATTTTGAGTTCTGCATTGACTTGCGGTTACCTTGAATTCTTTTCTCTTGAATTTCTGTGTTAACTTTCTTATAGACTGCTTTTTCTCTTTGTTAAGGTTTTCTATATATATATATATATATATATATATATATATATATATATATATATATATATATATATATATATATATATATATATATATAATATATATATATATATATATATATATATATATATATATATATATATCTATGTATATATATATATATATATATATAAAACTGAAATTTGTTATTTCTCAATATTTCGTCACGATTTTGTGACTTCTTCAGGAGAAAACAGAGAGAAAACTTCAGGAGATAAATTATAATTATTATATCTAAACAAAATGATTATTTCAATACTTACAAGTATAAGAGTAAAAATTTAAATTTTAATAACATATCTACTTAAATAAATGACATTTTTGATTTTAATTTATTTGGGAGTTATGGTAACCGCAATATTTTATAGAGGGAATTCCCATTGTACAATTTTTAGCGAATAAGTTTAAATAAACAATTATTGTGGCAGTATTATCCATATTATAAGGTGGAAAAGTAGAGGATTGTATCTATCAATCGCCTCATTTGATGAGACAATAAAAATGTTCGCTGTGTCTAGTAGCACCGTCCAAACTGAAAGACGAGTTTCTTTTGAAGTCGTGAAATAAACAGAAACACTTTGGTTCGCGACGAGTCATGATGAAACAGTACGCATACATATTATTATTGTATATATTATATCTATTTGAAAATACTAAAGTTTACTTCTAAGAGTGGTTTTATAATAAAATATGCCACTTCGTAAATAATGTAACCTATATATAATGATGGCGATTTTTGAGAAGACACCGGTTTTCGGTTTTTTTTTGTTTACGGTTTAACCTGGCGGTTATAACCGGCCAAAAAAACCGGTTTTTCCAAAAACCAGTTTTCGATTTTTTTTATCAAATAGATTACAAAGTTACATTTACAATGCACTTTAGCTAGCGATGCTTTTTAATAAAATAAAATAAAATTTGAATTACGGTTTTGTTTAGAATAAGTACTTGAGAATAATAATTATGATTGGGGTCCAAAATAATACCTAACCTAATCCTAATCACCGTAAAAACCTAATAACCGATTTTTACATTAAAAATAAGAAACCGGCTATAACCGGGACAAAAAAACAACCGACAAAACCGGTTATTGCGAATTAAAAAAACTGGTTTTCGGTTAAAAGCGGTAGGTTTTTCCCATCCCTAACCTATATTATTATTCCTAGATGAGAAAAATGCATTTAAAATTAGTTTGTAATAGTCATTTGCACAAATATAACTTTAAGAAATAAAAAACTTTACACCACCCTACAAAGAATGTTAAGTGTGCTTTTTTAATGCCATTTTAGTTATTAACGAACATTTATTAATTAAAAAGAATTAGCAACATAAAAATGATTGCGTTATATAAAATAAATATAATTATTTGGAATTACTAAAATTTTCTTATGAGAGTTCTTTTGATAGAAACGACATGAAATTCTTAAATAATGTAGCCGACTATTATCATTTTAACTAAAAACGTATGCCCCACGCTACAAAGAATAATAGGTGTAGTTTTTGCTTTTAATGCCATTTTAATTAATGATCGACTGTATCTCCACCTTGCCCCTCTGTAGCGATGTCCAGGTGAGGGCTCGTGCTCTTTAAATCTACGGAGTAGCCGTAGACTGGATATGAAGCGGGCAGCCACCCGTGCGATATTTCGTTCGCTCGGCGGCATCCGTTAGTTATACCTGGGCCGATGACTCCTTAACAATATATTATATCACGAACACCCAATATTATATTCTTAAAGTGGATACATCAAACACAAGGCACGAGCGAGCGACTTTACAATGACCGTTAGTTTTTAAACGTTTTGAGGAGTTTAAACTTACACGTAAATAAAGGTTCTGAAACTATTTTCTTGTGACATATCCAATTTAAATATGATTAAGGCACATTTATTAATCGTAATGAAAATTTCATTTTTAACTAATTATTGTTTGAAGTTTTGATTTCCACTCCGGAAATCAGTTTCAAAAAAGATTTATTTTAAAAATATTATTTTAAAACCAAGTTGTTAATAGGTTATGTCTTTTTAACATTAATGGATTATTAAGATTGGCCTCGATCTTGTAGGTAACAGCACGATCTTGTAGGTAACAGCATGCTTACTGTTGAAAAAAAATCTGAGGGCGCTGTTCTTACCCTAGTGAATACTACTTACCCTAGAGAATAGTGAATGAATTTCTAGAAAATGATCACTGCAAACGTCGCCCGTCAGTCAAACCGAACGATATGAGGGAAGGATAAAATTTGAAATTCGTGCTATCATGTATTAAATGGGTACAAATAAGGAACATGTGACTTAAGATACAATTTTGTTGAAAGTTAAAGACAAAAAATTTGATGACATTGGCAAAACAAGTTTATCAAGTTCTTAGGTTTTAAATTTAAAAAAGAAGAGAATGTTCTCATGAAGAAAACATTAAACATAATAACAAGAAACTGGATGTTCGGAGTATTAAGCTACTAACACTTTGCACAGATAACACTTACTTTCAACTAGATAATGATTTCTATAAGCAAATAGGATTGGATTAGCCATACATTTATTCTCATATTCATTATTAGCAGATGTATTTATGGAGGATATAAAAAAAAGCCAAATAACCCGTACTATAGTGTAAATATGTAGATTATGTGTTGTTCATTTGGTTCCACGAAGCAGAAGCATTAAAAAAAATTCCTGATGGAGATAAACAGTAAAGAAAAATCAATCAAATTTACTGTGAAACAAGAAAACAATAATTCACCCTTTACCTGGTGACACTGTTAAAAGTAAATCCATCGCACGTAGACTGAAGGTAGTCGATAAACACTCCCCAAAAAAGCCGTAAGACACCATTGTAAAAGCTAGGAGGCACTAGGGTGACAATGTCCGAAACGGTTCATTTGGGACAAGAGGTCGCACCCCATCATATTTAAACCTCACCATCGCAAGCAAAATTTTGCGAGAGATAGGCTATCTTTTTCTAGCTACTCGTGAGACCAATATTGACAAACGAAGTAAAAAAGAAAAAAAAAAATGGAGCGACAGGACTCCTGAGGCCAAAAGATCAGGGAACTAGAAAGCCAAAACCTCAATTCCTAGTAACAGCGATGGATGATGTTGATCTCACAACAGAAAAGGCTACATAGCGTTCTATAAAACGACAAACGCTACATCCTTTTACATTTGTTCAAGGACATAGTAGCTTTCTGTGTTGTTTTCAGTATGTAAGTATTCCATGTAAACCTAACAACAAAATATACCTCCAGGTATTTTGTTTTTTTAGCAAAAAAAATATCTTTTTCTTCCAACATCAGTAGTTTTAGTCCTTGTAATTCTGTCTTTTTTGCCAAGTTAATGATTTGTGTTTTTGAGCATTGACTGTCAGTCTCTCTTGTTTACACCAGTTATCAACTCTATTTAGGGCTGCTTGTATTCTCCCAGATACAACCTAAGCGAATTTGCCCCTGAAGACAAGTACAATATCGTCAGCATATCCTAGGCAGTAAAAGTCTTTTGTGAACAGATTTTTCAGAAGATCATCTACCAAGGATGCCAAAAGTATAGGTGACAGAACTTATCCTTTATTTCTTGCTTTAATGGTTGCTTTGCTCAAAGAGGATATTACTATTTTATTCGTCAGATATACCCTTGTTCGTCTGCATATTACCGCAGATGTGCCTCGCCTACTCAATGCTTTCACCGTAGAGTTGGTGGTAACATTAATAAATACCTCTTTAATACCTTTACCTACTTTTAAGGAGCTTGCGTATGTGTGGCATAAATACCTCTTTTCATATATGTAAAAGTATTGGATACATGCCACCTTACTCTAGAGAATTATATGGCTGAAATTTATCTATCATCATCATCATGGCTTATTCACTCCCATCGGAGTGTTTGCCGCCCTTTTGGGCTCCCTGATTCATTTATTGTGGAGAATCAGTCCGCTGTTGTTTTTTTATTATTATAGCAGCGTGTGTGACTTGGCCCTGTCTACAATTTTCCTCTATTCTTTCCGGTCCTTACAGCGCTCCTTGCAACTGTAGATTCTCAGCTTCTTTATGTCTCCTAAGGCTTGATCTCTCCATCTTGTTTTAGGTCTCCCCTTTGGTCTCTTTGTTGTTGGTCTCCATTTAGTTATTTGCTTGAGCGTAGAGTCTGGGTTAGCTCTTTCTGTGTGCCCCAGCCACCTGAGCCTTTGCGTCTTCACGAACTTGATTATGTCTTCACTCTCGATGACTTCTTTAATTTCTTCATTGGTTAGTCTTCTAAATTCGCCTACACTTATCCTCACCGGTCCCATTATACGTCGAATTATCTTTCTCTCTAAGATTTTCAACCTCATTTCATCTTTTTGTGTTAGGCACATCGTCTCTGCACCATAGGTGATCACTGGCCTGATTGCAGTCTTGTAAATTTTTAATTTGGTTTTCTTACTAATGTGCTTTTCTTTCAGGAATTTTTGGTAGTTCCAGTAGGTTTTATTACCCAGTAATAAAACCTACTAGATGCGTTCTACTGCGTTAATTTATGTCGTCCCTTCTATCATTTCTGTCATTCGCCATCACTCCCAGGTATTTGAAACGGTGTACTTTGTCAAATGTATATGCACCAAGCTTAATTTCTTTATCTATGTTCGTATTCTCTCTTGAACACTTGATGTATTTCGTTTTGCTTTGATTTATTACTAGCTCTCTGTTCTTTGCTTCTTTATCAAGTATTAATATTAGGTTCTGCATGGTTTTTAAATCTCTAGTAACCAGTGCAATATCATCTGCATACGCTATCAGTTGGGCTGAAGATTCGATAATCGTTCCCATAATTTTGGCTGCTCTTACTGCCCCCTCTATGACAATGTTAAATAATGTTGTTGACCTAGAGTCTCCCTGTCTAACACCTACCTTCATTTGTGCTTCATCTGACGGGCCTTCCCTTGTTAAGATTCGTGCCTTGGATTCCTTTATCGTCATTTTCGTGAGACTTATTACTTTTTCTTGGATGTCTAATTTATTCATATCCTTAATTAGCTCCTCCCTTATTACACTGTCAAAAGCTTGCTTGTAGTCAATAAATAGTATATGTAGATCTATTCCGTGCTCGTATCTTTTTTCGACGATTTGCAGTTACAATGTGTATTGCATCTATTGTTGACGTACCTTCTCTGAATCCATGTTGGTATTCACCTATTTTTGTTCTAGTTTCTTTTTCTATTCTTTGTATGATTAAGATAGTTAATATTTTGTACATTGTATTTAATAACATGATTCCCCTGTAGTTAGTGCATTTCGTCTTGTCGCCTTTTTTACGGATTGGTGTTATCAGACCACAATTCCAGTCGTTCAGCATGCGTTCTTCTTTCCATATTCGTTCTATTAGGTTGTGGATTCTGTGGGCTAGTTCCTCTCCCCCTTTCTTAAAGAACTCATTTATAATGTCGTCTGGTCCTGCTGCTTTCCTTGTCTTTAATCTGTTTATAGTCGCCAATACTTCGCTGTATGAGGGAGGTTCTGATTGTTCTCCATTCCTATTTTCTGTTTGTTCTTTATTTTCTGCGTTTTTAACATCGCCTTTCTTTTAGCAATATACCAATATTGGCTAGTATGTCTTTTTCCTCTGTGATTTTATGTATTTGTATAGTCTTGCATTGTCATTACTATTGGCTTCGAGTTCCTGCAGTAATTCTTCGATACATTTCTTTTTTTTTTGTTTTGCAGCATTTGTCTGACTCTTTCTTCTTCTCTTTATAGCGTAGGAGATCTTCTTGTTTCCCTGTGGCGACCAACCTGTGTCTTGCTTTGTCCTTGTCTTTACTAGCTTGCTCGCATTTTTCATCGTACCAATCCTTTCTTTTATTGTCTTCCATTAGTCCTATCGTCTCCTCTGCTGTTGTTAAGATACTATATTTTATGTCTCCCCATGTTTTATCTATGTTCGATGGTTTTAGGACCCGTAGTTTTTCTTCCAATTTAGTGCAGAATATTTTGTTTGCATTATATGTATTTAGTTTCGACCGATTCCACCTCTTTCCACCGATCAAGTGGAACACGTTTGGTGACCGATCACCAAAATGTGATCCTAATTAGCATTGCCTCCCCTGTAAGACCTTACATTCTGTAAAATTGTTCTCCATTTTTTTGAGATTGGGATATGATCTATTTGGTTTCCATCTGTTGTTCCAGATATTAGCCACGTTACTTTGTGCTCTTTTTTGTGCTTGAATGAAGTGCTAACAATAAAAGTATTGGTTGCTGCTGCTAGATTACATATTCTCCTGCCATTGTTATTCGTATTTTGATGGATCGTTTCTTTTCCTGCGATTTCTCTGTTCATGTCTTCTTTCCCTATCTTTGCGTTGAAGTCTTCTAACAGGATTAGTATGTCGTTCTTTGGTATTTTTTCGTACAATTCTTCAAGTTTCTCATAGAATTCATTCTTTTCTTCTTAAGAAGCATTCTTAGTAAGGGCATATATGTTAACAAATGTTAAATTTGCTTGTTTATTTTTCATTCTAATATATGATATTCTTCCATCCACCGCTTTAAAGTTAATAATCTTGTCTCTTAGGCTATTACTAACTAGAAAGGTAGTTCCATTGCGCTCCTGTTTGCTTTCTCCCGCGTAATACATTGTGTAATTTCTTCTAGCAATCATCCCTTCTCCTGCCCACCTTATTTCTTATAGCGCTAGTATTCCCATCTTGTATTTTATCATTTTTTTTGCCAACTCTTCCATTATGCCTGGTCTTAGAAGTATTTTGATATTCCACGTTTCTATTCTTATTTTCTCATTTTTGTTTTTTGCTTTATTTTGTTTTGTTTTGTTTTTGCGTCTTTTCTTACAAAACAGTTTCATGTCCGTATTCATTGCCAACTCCGTTATACTGTCGCCGTCATTTGTTATATTGTTTGTTAGTTTTTTGACGCCATTTTCATCAATTTTCCTCTTGGATCTATATTATCAGATATGGGAGATCTGTCGTTTATTGTCCTAGCGTTACCCTTCTTCTCTTCAGGTTTCTTCCAGTAATTTACGTATATGCCTTCTAGTTGCTCTAGTGAGAACGGTTCACTATTTATCCATAATTTGTTGTATTTTAATGCGGCTTATGTGTCCTTCCTGGCGCACCATTTTCATGTGCTGGAGAAGATGCTTCCTTTCTTGTAGTATTTTCTTCGGGAAGTCTTCATTGATATATATTTTAGTTCCTCTTAGGTTTTTAGCAGCCTTCAGAATTTCCTTTCTCGTAGCTTCCTTTTTCATTTCTAATATGATGGGTCTGGGTACATTTTAGGGATCATTTTGTCTGCCTATTCTTCTCATCTCTACCAATTCTTCATCTAGATCTAAATTTATCTATAGCCCATCTAATTCTGCTTGGTGTTGAGATTGCTGTGGCTATTTTCCAATCTATAGAACTTGGCCTAATTGGCCTTTAGTATTTGTTGGTGTACCTATCTGCATCATTCAAAACTTTTAAAGTCAGAAAGTGCATGTTTATGAGTTCTAAGACTTTTCTATTTGGTCTCCGCAAATTTGCCATTAGCTTTTTTATAAAACCTACTTTTTTAATGGTAGGACTATTCTTTGTCAGGACTTAATGAATTCCAAAGCAGGCTTTTATATCTGTAATCTCTTTGAAAATCTCTATTGGTGACTTTCTTCTGGTTTTCCAAATTTATTTATGATAGAGCGGTAGTTTATACCTGTGGGCGTCCCAGTCATGGTTACTTTTGGCTTTGTTAAATAAGCTTCGGACTTTTTCACTTGGGTTTTTTAAGCCGTTGTACCACCAGACTGTATTACTGCCCGTATTCTGCCTTATTTTTTTCAGACAGTTTTCATCGTAAGCCGCCATAATAGCTTCACTTACCGTTTCTGCTGCCGAATTTGTCGCCTCTACGCCTTTAAACAAGTTCGTACTTTCCCGAGATTTCTACTGAGGAATTCTCTATATCCTACCTAGTTTGTATCTCTAAGACTTCTGTATTTAATTTTTGATAGAAATAAATTGAGGTCAAGTCGTATATATCTGCGATCCGATTATGAAGGTTCATTAAACACATTCCAATTTGTTATTATTTCATTTACCTTGCTTGTACAGATCGAGCACTTTGTCTCAGTGACAAAAGTTGGTTTGTTTCCTATATTGGATATAACTAAACCTTCAGATAGGATGAAATTTAAAATAGACTCATCCCTTGCGTTAATGTTTTTGCTGCCCCATATGATGTGGTATGCATTGACGTCATATCCTATCATCAGTTGTAATCCTTTACCTAGATAATATACAAGTATATTATGCTTAGTTAACCTAGTGCCTTATCATATTGAAATTAGGCTAAATAAACCACCAGTTTGTTCTCTTCTACTTCCCTGATTCTAGTTAAAATACCTTGTCACAATATCATCGATGCAGAGCACCGGAATTAGTGTACAATCTACTCTATTACTGTGAGTTGTGTACGACCTTGACATTATAGCTTTAGTTGTGTATAAAACCCTACCGTGTTTGGTTGATAAGCCAACTTCTGCTGTGGGTTCAACGTACTATTGGACAGTACACTTTACAAGTAAGCTGGTTTAGCGTAAAGAAAGTTGTTGCTCTTCCTGAACGTTCATATGTAGGAAATTTTTCTGTTTCACTGGAACAAGTTGCTACTGGCTTTTTCTACAGTGTTTTGTTCTTTCCTTTTTTGTATAGGAAAGTTTACGTTCCCACTCCTAAAAAAGGTACCATTTTGGGTTTATGCAGCTCTCACCGAAATTCAGAATTTATTGAGAAGGTGTATCTAAAGATTTTCTTTTCCAGTCTGTCCATAGATGTGCCCTGATCTTGTGATTACTTATCCGTAGTCTATTAGGGATTCTTTTGGACTAAAGACATTCTACATCTTTATCCTGTACAGACAAGTACAAGACAGTGCATGAGTGCGGCTTGTATATATCTTCCCCTCTAAAGATTTGAGAGATTTTTTCATGGCCCCAGTATTAGAATTACTTTATTTAGCTACGTCGTGCTTATGTCATCCACACAGTTAAGCTCTACGAGACCTGACCTGTGGGTACTCTTTGAATAGCTAATTTAAGGTCCTTCTTTAGAATTTTCTCATAAGACACCAAAATGACTTTTTCGACTGCTTAAGGCTTATCTACATCCATTTTGGTCTCTGGGAATTCTGTTATTACTACCCCAACCTTAACAGATGTCATTTTTGCTAAAAGTCACACCCTCGGTTTTCGGCCGTTTCTTTTGTGTTGGCTTTTGGGTGGTGTGCTTCCGACTGAACTTGGCCTTTTTGCATCGTCAGACTTCTGAGATTTTTTGTCATGGCCTCTAATGACTTTAACTATAAATGTTTTGCCCATGCTGAATCCTTGATGTAATAGGTCTTGACTACAGCCCTTTTGGCTTGTATGTAATCTTGGCCTTGTTTCCCCAGCTTATTCTGTATCTGTCGTTGTTGGACGAAGTGGCTTTTATATTTGTGCTGTTTATGCTTGGACATCAATTTGTACTGCTTTACTTCTGCTCGGGCACCATTTTATAACGATTCTGTTGGACACCAAACTCAATCAAAGACAGACTTAATTTAAATAAAAATATATTTTGAATTCACAAAGAACAAAATAAAGTTAGTTTCTTCCGTACAATAAAAAATAAAATACTAATCCTGGCGAAGGTATCGAAGGCGCTACGATTCACAGTTAATACCTATGAAAAATAAATACAACTAGTGTTATAAAAATGAAACGAAAATACGATGCGTTAGTACACACACGCACAACAAGGTGAAGGAATAATCTGGGTTAGAGTTTGGTGGATTGATCAACACTCGATTTGGCAATGGCAGGAAGTAAGTAATCAATACTTAGTTACGGTACGGTTCTGTCTCAGATCACCAGTCTAAGACTGGCTTTGGAAGATGCTTCTTCTTCGTATGCTGCCCTATCCAATTAGTGGATGTTCGCGACAATTCTGGCATATTCCTCTCGATCTTGTGTGGCTCTAAAAAGTGCATAGGCATCGAGGTTTGTCCAATCCCGTAATCCCAGGAGATGCTTCTAGAATAATACTCTAGCAGAAACGGTTATCCTTTAGTCAATACCCTAGCACCAGTGAAGTTGTTTCCAGATATAATGATAAATCTCGATTCTCTCTTGGGAAGGCCGTTGTTTTATACTTTTACTGATCTTTAATCTTTAGCGCTCATCGATGGTGGTAGAAGGTAGTGGGAGTGTGTGTGCGCAGATCGGTGGTAAGCTGACAGCGACCGCTGGTGACGACATCGTTACACAGTTTATTATAGAATAGTCTTCAAAATTTACAGCAGACCTAAAAAGCAAAAAAAAAGGAATACAGTCAAGGCTTGTTAAAGGCCTGACAAGGTCTGCTAAATGCTCAATATTCCCTTTCAAAATTGTAATATTTTTATTTTGTTAAATTTAATACTAAAACGTCGATTTAGCACCAGATCAAGAATCCATATCAGTAAGGTAAGAGTAAAAAATAATAAAACATACCGAAGTTAAAACACTTCACACTTGTATTTTGGAATTTTGGTATAAAAACGTATAAGTTAAAACTTGTTTAGAAACATTAATCACACATTTAAAATATTTAAAAACTGTTGTTTTGTATAAACAATAATCTTATATTAATTTCATTCAATCTCTACAGAAGCATTGTTCTCTTCTTAAGTTTTGTGGCGGTATTCCAGAAAGAAATAGATCTGTTTAGATTCAATTAAATAGTGATCGGATTCACAATTAGCTCCATGTTTTACTGTACTGACTTGTGGAATAGCTTTTGATTTTGGTCCTGTGATTATGTAACGGAGGATTAAATATTGATGTAAAATTGGCCATTTCATGCATTTTGTGTATTTAGTAGAAAAATGGAAGTTTAGTATTTTTAGGTTGAACTAATATCCAGATTACCTGAAGCAGAATCTGAAAGAAAGAATCAAGCAGAACTTCTCGTTAAGTTGTTTAGTCGCGTCATAATTTTGCCCATATAAATGCATATTTGCTGAATTAGTATTTGCCTATACTCTCATGTTCATAATTATCTACCCCTGACCCAGAGTGAATATATGTTTTTTAGTTTATTCGTCTTCCGGGTTTGGACCGTGTCATTTGTGAGTGACCCAAAAGTGGGTTCATCTCGACGTTTCGCTACAATTATATGTAGCTTCTTCAGGAGAAACAAAGAAAAAGAAAAAAGAAAACAAAAGAACAGGAAGATGGGTAGTTAGCAACGGTAACTCAGTTACTCAACGCAACCAGAGGCGAATACTAACTACCAAGATGGGCATTTGGTCACAGTAACTCAACTACTCAACGCAGCCAGAGGTGAAAACCAAATGCCAGGACAGGGATTCACGTCCAACAGCTCAGAACACTAACGCGTCGAGAGGCGGGGAGTGAATCCGACGATTACTCCGCTACCGCTCTATTTATAGTCGCGGTGCCTGTCGTGTCGGGACGTATCGGCACACTTCGTGGCGCGAACGTCAAGAAGCGCGCGCTGACCAATCATGTGGTGGCGGGACCGGATGGTGGCTCTAGACTGAGATTCCAGATGGGAGACAAGTAGTATCCTTCCTCTCGATTGATATTATGGGATTTTTACGGATCTCTAGAGATTCGCGGATTTTCCTGGAATAAAAGAAGGGGCTCTTAGAAATAATGTGGGTTTTTTCGAACAATATGGAATGACCGGTTTCTTGGCAGTGTTCGGCAACTGCAGAATGGGAGAAAAGACCTGATCGAATGCATCTTTGATGCTCTTGAATCCGAGTTTTGACGGAACGACCAGTTTCGCCAATATACACATGTCCACATGAACAAGGAATAGAATAGACACCACAGGAAGATAGGGGCGGTAATGGGTCCTTAGGAGAGGGTAGATATTGTGAGATTTTCTTGGGTGGTCGAAAAGTAGTCCTGATACCTTCTTTGCGAAGAATTTTGCCAATCCTATCAGTGACATTTCGAATATACGGAAGAAAAGCCACAGGAGTATTACCCGAAGATTCTGAATTTGTTGTCCTAGGGTGTAAAGGGGGATGTAGATGTCGGTGTGTAATATTTTGAATTGTGGACTTGGAGTAACCATTGGCGACAAGGGTTTTTTGCAGATGGCCAAGTTCTTCTCTAAGGTTGTCGGGTTCAGAAATCGAAATGGCCCGATGGATGAGAGAGTTGATCACAGAATTCTTTTGGGCAGGATGGTGGTGTGATGAAGCATGTAGGTAACGATTCGTGTGAGTCTTTTTTCTATAAACAGAGTGACCCAATCGGCCATTGGGCTTGGAGGTGACTAACACATCGAGAAAGGGAAGGGACCGATTATTTTCTACTTCCATTGTGAATTTTATACTCGGATGTTGTGAGTTAAGATGATCTAGGAAGGAAGAAAGGGTATGCTGACCATGGGGCCAGATGATAAATTCACCTCTCATTAACACCGTCGTTAATCTTTCTTCTCACCAATTAACAAGTGCAGAAAGCAGTCTTCTATCTAAAGGTCTTAATTTTGCTATCACTCCTTCCAGAATTCCTACCGAAGAAATAGTTTCAAATGTGGAAGCGGCACTCCGCACAATTCCCAAAATTCCAGCCGACCGTATCCGCTTTGACGTCGCTAAATGTCTTGATACAGCCAAAATCCCTACTTTCAATATATCTCGTGAGGAATTCATAGCTCTCAAAAATCTCCGTTCTCTTTCTGAGATAATAATCCTTCCTGCAGACAAAGGTAATGCCACAGTCATCCTGGATACTCCTTCCTACATAGAGAAAGTAAACGAC
Organism: Diabrotica balteata; assembly: GCA_918026665.1. Classification (NCBI taxonomy): domain Eukaryota; kingdom Metazoa; phylum Arthropoda; class Insecta; order Coleoptera; family Chrysomelidae; genus Diabrotica; species Diabrotica balteata. Next base: position 64,989,708 of record OU898282.1, read on the forward strand.
TTACTTAGGGATACATCCTGTTATAATACAATTTCTCGAGACCCCACTCCTAGAGTCGAACGCGAAATTTCCCATGCCATCAAACAATCCGATCTTTCCGATGATGTTAAGAAGTCCATAGTTCCAAAAAACTCCATCTGCCCCAGAATTTATGGTCTTCCGAAAATCCATAAAGATAACGTACCTCTTCGTCCCATTGTGACTACGATTAACTCTCCTACCTACAAACTCGCAAAGTACTTGTCCAATCAGTTTAAGACCTATACTGGTCGTACCTCTTCTTATGTCCGAAATTCCACACATTTCATCACCTTAATCTCCTCCCTCACAGTCGATCCCCAAGATATTCTCGTCAGTTTCGATGTATCATCCCTATTTACCAATATTCCCATACATGACTCTCTAGTTGTTCTGCGAGATCACTTGACCAATGATAACAAGTCTTTGGTTTTGGCAGATCTTGCCGAAAAATGCCTCCTTTCAACATATTTTTCTTTTAGAGGCAATTTCTACAAACAAATATCTGGAACACCAATGGGTTCTCCCCTTTCCCCTGTCATTGCTGACATTTTCATGGAAGCCTTTGAGTCTTTAGCCCTAGAATCTTACCCCTTAAAACCAAAAGTCTGGTTCCGCTACGTTGATGATACATTTATCATCTGGCCCCATGGTCAGCATACCCTTTCTTCCTTCCTAGATCATCTTAACTCACAACATCCGAGTATAAAATTCACAATGGAAGTAGAAAATAATCGGTCCCTTCCCTTTCTCGATGTGTTAGTCACCTCCAAGCCCAATGGCCGATTGGGTCACTCTGTTTATAGAAAAAAGACTCACACGAATCGTTACCTACATGCTTCATCACACCACCATCCTGCCCAAAAGAATTCTGTGATCAACTCTCTCATCCATCGGGCCATTTCGATTTCTGAACCCGACAACCTTAGAGAAGAACTTGGCCATCTGCAAAAAACCCTTGTCGCCAATGGTTACTCCAAGTCCACAATTCAAAATATTACACACCGACATCTACATCCCCCTTTACACCCTAGGACAACAAATTCAGAATCTTCGGGTAATACTCCTGTGGCTTTTCTTCCGTATATTCGAAATGTCACTGATAGGATTGGCAAAATTCTTCGCAAAGAAGGTATCAGGACTACTTTTCGACCACCCAAGAAAATCTCACAATATCTACCCTCTCCTAAGGACCCATTACCGCCCCTATCTTCCTGTGGTGTCTATTCTATTCCTTGTTCATGTGGACATGTGTATATTGGCGAAACTGGTCGTTCCGTCAAAACTCGGATTCAAGAGCATCAAAGATGCATTCGATCAGGTCTTTTCTCCCATTCTGCAGTTGCCGAACACTGCCAAGAAACCGGTCATTCCATATTGTTCGAAAAAACCCACATTATTTCTAAGAGCCCCTTCTTTTATTCCAGGAAAATCCGCGAATCTCTAGAGATCCGTAAAAATCCCCATAATATCAATCGAGAGGAAGGATACTACTTGTCTCCCATCTGGAATCTCAGTCTAGAGCCACCATCCGGTCCCGCCACCACATGATTGGTCAGCGCGCGCTTCTTGACGTTCGCGCCACGAAGTGTGCCGATACGTCCCGACACGACAGGCACCGCGACTATAAATAGAGCGGTAGCGGAGTAATCGTCGGATTCACTCCCCGCCTCTCGACGCGTTAGTGTTCTGAGCTGTTGGACGTGAATCCCTGTCCTGGCATTTGGTTTTCACCTCTGGCTGCGTTGAGTAGTTGAGTTACTGTGACCAAATGCCCATCTTGGTAGTTAGTATTCGCCTCTGGTTGCGTTGAGTAACTGAGTTACCGTTGCTAACTACCCATCTTCCTGTTCTTTTGTTTTCTTTTTTCTTTTTCTTTGTTTCTCCTGAAGAAGCTACATATAATTGTAGCGAAACGTCGAGATGAACCCACTTTTGGGTCACTCACAAATGACACGGTCCAAACCCGGAAGACGAATAAACTATAATTCTGACTCTGGCCGTGGAAGCCTACGATTTCATATGTTTTTTAGTTTAAATACCTGGGCAGTTGGATTAGTGAAGAATTAAATTCTATTGAAGAATTTGCCAAAATTATTGACGATCTTTGATGCGAGAAGGCACCTGAAGAAAAATATTTGTAATGAGTTGTACATTTCACGTACCAATTTCCAGTGTCTGTTTCACAGACAAAAGTTGTCTTTGTTTACATCTTTACAATTTTGTAGGCTTGACTATAGATCCTTTAGCAAACATTAAGTTTTATAGACGATGAGTTGCCAATCCAATCCTACAAATTCCTTACCTGGAGGGCCAGAATGTGCTTTCGGGGTTTATTTCCTTAACCAATATGTTCCAGTTTCAAGGTGCATTTTAAGGTGCCAGGAACTAGCTCTCTACTCTTTTTCGTCATTTACATAATGAAACTGAGTGCGCTATAAACTCAGTCGTTACGTAGCACATTGTGTCTTATAGCATGTGAGTATAGCATTTGCTGTCAGAGCTGAGTTGTTTTTTTAATGTGCCAACAAATTTGTTGGGATGAAGTGAGTATATTTAAGAGTTATATCACAATAAGGATATCGACACTTCTGCTTGATTCCAAAGACCATTTACTAGCATTTAATTTTAAGATATTGCAATATATTTTATTTTGACGTTTAACTTGAGCTCTTACTCAACGCATATTTCCATACTTGATTTAATCAATTTACGTTATTGTGGCACTCGCTAATAGAACTGTATGATCAGCGTATTGTAGGTTATTCTGCGTACCGTAGGTTGTTAATAGGTAATTACAAAATCTTTTGCACTGTTTACGTAGAGAACATATGTTAAAATGAACATTTAATAGGAATACATTCCTAGATAGAAAAATATACGAAAGCAGGCAAATATGTAAGGTAGAAGATAATAATTACTGGGTACTGAAAAAAAATGACTGAACAAACAAAGAAGCAAAATGAAAGAAGGAAGAGTTATGAGATTTACTAGAGTTAAAAAAGTAAAAAAATATGTGTCTTTGTAATTTTATGTAATTTGAATGTAATTTGTATGATAAATTTGAATTACTTTTATATCTACAATAGTCATTTTTTGCTAGTAATTATTAAAACTAATTAGTATTTTACTCGATCTGAGCAAAAATTCGACAAACCTTATTTAAGACTACACAATAAATTTCCTCTATTTGAACATTTTAAATAAATCAAAACCGTTTGACAAAATAACATACATTATACAATATTCAGAAAGATATATAGCGAGACAATTATTGATGAATTTTGTGTCAGTCATCTCTGCGGTAAATCTCATGCATCCCACAGAATATCTATTCAGCCGCAACATCTCATTTTCTTTCATCTTATAACCATCGAAAAGATATAGAAATCCAGAGCAGCGGAACAAGGACATACCCAGAAGTGTCATGTTAAGTGGACATTTGGTAAAGGATGTTGCTTTGGCATATATAATATGATCTAGGATCAGAATACGGACGTGATATAGTTTCAAGGATGCCCTCTGACCTGGCACACATGCATTGGCATTCCTTATACGTCCACCACTTGCATATTTACCATGACTGAAAGCGGTTGGAGTATAATAGTCTTGGAACGAATTTAAAAAAAAATATTACAATACATGTATCTCAAAAGAAAGTTGTTTTATGCTTATACAGTTTTACTTACGTAATACATAGGTTGACAATATGTGCAACAATAAAGTTTATGTTATAATAACTTGTGTAATGAAAATTTAATTTCTTGTTTAGATTTTAGTATTAACATTAAAATAAATTTGCTGTTTTTATCATTTTTAATTTGTCGTAATTATTTTTACGATTTTTTCTTCTTCTCCTTTGAGAAATTGAAAATTTGTCTATTCGCTTTAATTCGTTATGCCGCAAAGAAAACATTTTCATTAGTTATCTACAGTAAGCTATTCAGAGTGATATTTAAAATTTTTGTTTTCTTTAGGTTTTTAATATTGCCTTAGTTTAAATGTTACCATTTTTGAATGGAGTATTTTTTCTCTATCGCTCGTCTTGAAATATCTTTAATTACTTTTCATATTTTATCTTCGTTGCTTAAACTAATAGCCTTAATGACATTCTTGCCTAGTGTTAATAATATTTTTAACATCTTATAATATTTTTTGTTGTATTCTGGTTAAAATCGAAAAAAAAGCTGTTTATTTGGTAACTATTCTTATAATCTGTTAAACTTTTTGTTTGATTTTTGTGCTTTTTAAAACTCAAATATTCTTTACTAAATTTTACTCTCTTGTCTTTTTAGATATTGTTAATCAAAATTTTATTTTAATAGTTAACAGATTAAAATTTAAAACAAAAAAAAAAATGTTTAATATGTACAAAACGATCTTATCCTAATCTCTAACTGGATAAATTGAAGAGAAAGATAATGATGATGATTGCATGTATTACGTTTACATTTGTATCTCTTATAAATTTTCACGCTATGTCTGGTTTCGTTAATACCTGATAAGCTAAGCATCTCCCCATCTTCTTTGTCGAGGTGAACTCATTGACGAAATTCAGGTATCAGCACTTTCCCTCTGTGGACATGGACAATAATTTCAGTGAATTCTTAAAAAATCTTGTATGCATTTTAAATAAGATATTTTCAATTAAGTCAAAATATCAAAATCCTTGGACTATCAAAGGTATGCATATATCAGCCAAAAATATATGTTCACTACTTTACTTCAAGAAATTCACTACCAACATCTTTGTCACTAAATATATCTCCAAATACAGAGAAACCCATCAAAAACTTATCAAAACAGCTAAAAAATGTATTATCAGAATCGTCTAGATAGCTCTAAAAATGTTGCAATAGAAACTTGGTCCATAATAAACGATCTTATAAAATAAAACCAACAGCTCAAATATTTTCTCTTTCATGCCCTGAAAATCTAAATAACTACTTCGTTAATGGGAGTAAATATATAACATCAACTATTTTGCCACAACATGATTCTATTTCCTATTTTTCCAATTCAAAAAAGTCTTTAATTCATTCTTTATAAGAACAGTTGATAAATCTAAACTGATTCAAACAATTAATAGTATCAAACGCAAATCGTCCTGTAGTACTGATGGACTATCCATAAAAATTTTCCTAAATCTCTCAACAAATATGTTTGAAGTCCTGGTCTTACTAACTAACGATTCCTTTGAAAAAGATATATTTTCAGGGTGTCTTTAGACACTCATCAGTCATTATGATTCCTCTTCATAAGGGTAGTGAAAAATCTTATGTCAGTAACTATAGACCTATTGCCTTACTACCGGTCCTATCCAAAATTATTGAGAGACTTATAAAAAGCCCGAATTATGTATTTTTTCGTTGCATACAACATTTTATCACAGAATCAGTTCGGCTTTTATCTAATAAATGTACCAGCGATGCTATGTTGTCTGTACTACATAAGTTCTCTCAAGCACTAAATAATAATCTTTAGACTGCCACTGTTTGTTGTGACTATGTCAAAGCTTTTGATTGTGTAAATTGCGACATTTTGATGAAAAAACTACTTGTACTATTTCTACTTGTACTTCTAAATTCCAGGTATTTCTTTGAATTGGTTCTAATATTACTTGAAGAATAGGAAATAACTAGATAGAGCAAATGATACTGACTGTAGTCACAAAAGCATTGTATGTGAAGTACCAAAGATTCAGCCCTGGGTCTTCTACTTTTCCTTATCTTTATAAATGACATCACTAACTTAAAAATCGATGGAAATTTTTTTCTTTTTGCTGATAATATCGGATATACCTGGCGGAACTCTAATATTGCAACTCTTCATGCAATTATAACTTCTGATCTACTTAAAATTAAAACTTGGTTTGACTCTAATTTACTTTCTTTTATCGTGAATAAGACAGTAGCATTATTCTATAAAAGTACCCTTGTTTTTTAAAAACAGCCAGATCAATATCGTTGATTCTGTACAATTTCTTGGTATTTTTATAGACAGCAACCTTAAATGGTCTCTTCATATCGTGTTGTTAAGTAAGAAACTAGCCTCAGCCTGCTATACAATAAGATCTGTTTCGAATGAAATCAATTTATCATCTTCCAAAATAACATATTTTTTTTGTTTGAGTCTCATCTTCGATATGGCCTTCGTTTTGGGGATTCTAGTATAAGCTGCTCACTTTGATATTATTTTTAAATTACAAAACAGAGCAAAATGGTATTTTTTGGCCAAAGTAGAATAACGCATTGCAGAAGCTACTTCAAAAATCACAAAAATATATTTTTTTCAGCAAGACCTAATCATTACTACTCCACCAGAAATTCAAGCTTTGATGTGTATTTACCGATCCTGTCCATTGAGTTAGTAAAGAAATTTATATTATATTCGGCAAAAAGATTATACAACCATCACCCTTTGCAACTTAAATCTACAACTTCTTTCCTTAAGTTCCGTAAATTGACCATATTGTTCAGTGGAAGAGTTTCTTAACGAATAACTAAAAAATTACAGTTCATTTAGGTACAAGTTAGTTTAGGTTAAACTTATTCGGATAGTAGTTCGTAAGGTTTTATTATACAATTTGCAATTTAGCTAAATTTTGCAATAGATTCTATATCTATGGCTTACATATAAAACCTGGTATGTCTAATTAACCATATTTTTCAGGAGGCCATAAAATGTATTTAATTAAAAAAACGGCACTTTTTGTAAACATTAGTTGTTTTTTAGACACTTTAATAGCATATTTAATAATACAAAAACAACAAAGGATGTAATTATTGTTACTATAAATTATTGTTACTACGAGACATACAAGTTTTAACACTTCATCAGAATAAACAGGCAAGGGTTTGCAATGTTAATAAAGAATTTTTTGTAGACTGTACTTATTTATTTAAAAAAATACCAACATATATTTAAAATAAAAAAATGTTCATACAAAAACTCAGATTTTTACACAGGATACAATCACAACATAAAATTAAAAAAAAAATCAACAGGACTAAATTAAATATTGAAAAAATCAGTATTTTAAAGAATCATAGAATCTGTGGAAGTCTTTGGGAATTAGACCTTTTAGTTCTTGCAAATGCTGGTACTTATGTAGTTTATGCTTTTGTGGGCATTGGTACAGCTGTTTTGGCTCTTCAAATGTATCAGTTTTTCGCACTCTTTTTTTCAACAAAACCCAGTTTTCATCAAAACTTAATTTATAAAAGACTTTTATCTCCGGAGTATACTTTAGTGCTGACAGGTCTGTAACGGTGGCTTCTCCTGCTTTCGTACCTGGTCTTATCGAAATGTATATGACGGACTTTGAGAAATCCATAAAAAAAGAATGGTTCAGGTAAACTACTTTGTAAGGTTTTGGGTTCCTTCTGGCGCTTTTCATTATTTTTTTATATTTAGCTGGAACATAGTTTTCTCGATTCCTGACTTTTTTTCTATTTGAGCATGGATGGAGTCACACTTCATTTGTGTATGCCCATATTTTAAGCATTTTTGTACAATCGTTATATTTTTCCTAGCACACAGGAGTAAAAACTGTCACAACAATTATAACTGTTTCATTAGGAAGCGGTTTCAAATAATTTTTGATGTAGTGAGTGATTATAGAAGCAAATTCATTGGAACCCTTCTCTCTCATGCCAAACATAGCACACTCCATCTTCTGTCTTGTTGTTATACACTGTATAGTTGTGTATAACTAGCTTTGATTTATAATATAAAGCAGAAGCTTTTAAGGATTCTGCTAATAAAATAGCTTGCTTGTCTACTGTAAGTACATGATCTGTACTTTGGTTGTCATAAGTTTTTTCATTTCTTGCCAATTCCTTTTTAATAAGTGATAATTTTTGTTGAAGGATAGGCTTATCCGTGTATTTTAGCTATCTTAATAGAAAGGGGAAACGATAAAAAATTAAACATTTTTACCTACTTGAAAGTATCACCACTATATTGTTAAATTCGATAAAATAATAAAGTACTAGAATAACACTCCAGTATTCGCGCCCTTTAGGGAATTCAAAACCTTGCATGTCTTACTGCATAGGATTGCAATTCCTGGTAAGTCTAATAACTATTTAAAGATCTACTATAACTTAATAAAAAATGATAGCTACATATTATATATGCTTATAAAATCAAGAATTTACGACACCGCTGATTATTATCCGTTGAAAGTATAAACTTAATGTTTACTAAAAAACCGTTATTACATTATTAAAACAGATTACTAACTATACAATTTACAAAACTAAGTTAAAACCTTCTATGTCACAACCAAAATGCTTATAAATTCTTGTATGTCTAATCACATTTTAAAGGCAAATATTATTTAAATAGTCATTATTACATTGTAATATAAATATAAGAAAGTAGATTGGGGCCTTTATTTTCTGAGCTAGGTCACATTGCCTTTTTTATGAAGTAGTATAAATACTGTGTTATGCCACTAAGTTAGTGTTATTGCTTCCTGTAGACATCCAGTAAATAGTTTAGCAAGGATCTGTCATAATCCTTTTCCAGCATCTGCCACTATTTCATCGCCTCCAGGTGAATTAGTGTTCGTCATTTCTTGCACTGGCTTTTGAACTTCTTTGGTTGTTATGTGCGGTAAAATTTTAGATCTTTGAATATTTATTTTTACTAATGATCTACTCTGGACACATTGCTGTTCTTTGTATAGTTGGCTATAACTCTATATTTGATCTCTATACTCAATGATTTGCCCCTGATCATTTCTTAATTTATAAATGTTTTTTTAAATGGACATACAATTAAATACTTTTAAGCTTTTTCCATCCATCTCTAACCTGTCTCCTAAAAGTGTACACTTCCACCAACAAGGACTAAAAAAATAGTCCTAAACAACTTGGGACAACATGGACTCTAAAAAACAACATAAACTGTACATACAGAGAAAGAAAAATACGAATAATATTGAAAACTTGACCTTTGAGTGAGCTACACTAAATAACACCAAATAAACCAACTCTTGTTCCGAAAACTAAATGAGACTGCTTCTAGTCAAAACTAAAATAGCATCTCCGGATCACGAATATTACACCTGTGGCCATTCAGATACAAGAACGGATACACAATAAGCAAACATTCTACTACTGAGACTAAACTTGTCGAATATTCTCTACGACTCACAATGACTACTCCTCATACAACAACTTTAATTAACCTATGGCATTTCAATACGCCCTACAGAGGTGGTTAAATAGAAGACAAATTGCTTAACACTACTTCCCAAGTACACAGCTCAGACAAAGTCACTCAAACAATACACCATTTACTCAAAATGATCAAACAAATAAAAAATTACAAAAACCGATTATTCTGTAAAATCTGTCAAATCAATTAAAAATAAATGTAACAATAACTGAAATAGTTGTTACTCTTTTTAAATTCTTTTCAATATCAAACATCATATAAAATTTATATTTAAATATTCAATCTTAAAATATTTGCTTTCATTTACCAATACACATAAAAAACTATACATATGTTAATATATTTATAACAAATACAAATGTTGGTATACAATAATACATATGTTACTACAGGTATATTACATAGAAAAAACAGCAATACATACTGTTGGTACAAAATACATATATTATAATACAAATACACTACTGTTTGTGATACTCTTGGGGCACTATTCAAAAGACCTCGTACTTTGGAAGCCAAAATTGTAACTACAGATACAATTAGCGCAAATCTAATACATGCCAGCCACGTTGGGTGCTAAAATTATAACGAAAAGTACAATTAGTGCAAATCTAAGACATGCCACACGCGTTAAGCGCCAAATTTGTAACGAAATATTTTGCTTACCTCGGAGTAAGAACACGGGGGTAGAAGATTGGGAACAGAAACTACTGGGGGTGGAGATAGGGAAAACAAAATAATCTAAACTGGTGCGTACGACACTCAGGGGGTTGTTGGAGAGCTGGGTCGTGGATAAGTCGAAATAAATGGGTCGGATTGGGGTATCTACAAAATGAAAACAAAGGGATACTTACATAAATCTCCTGGGTAAAAAACGAACAAGATATGGCAGATAAGAATTACCTCTAGCTATTTTCTCCTCCTCCTTTTCTAAAACTTCCTCCTGGAAAAAGAATATTTCTTCTTTCCTCAAATCAAGAATACATACAAGGGTTAGGAGACGTTTCTAAAATAAAATAAAAAAAGGATCAGAGAAACAAATCAAACGGTTATTTTTGTCTCACACAAACAATTATCAAAAATACAGATTGTACAAAAACATACTATATAATCATGATACAAAATTAATAAAAACCTACGTGTTATCTGTTTACAAAGGAGATTGCTACAAAAATTTTCGAAATGGTTCCTAGGTTATTTATTAATATGGCCAAATTAGAATGTTAAATTAAGGATATCCTTGTAAAAGAAAATATCTTTAAATTCAACCTTACATATGAAATATCTTTTATATATAATAATCAAATTAAAATTGTTTTACAACATCAACGGATTAGAGCCAAAATGTCATATGTCAACACAACATTTTAAGACAGAATATATTATGACATTTTTTTAGACACGCCTCTAACATAATATAAAACTTTAATTATTACAAATTTTTAATAATAAAAGCAATTAATAAAAATAATGTCTATTTTACTTTGAAAAATTAATATATTGAATGTTACCTTATTTCGCATATTGCACTTAACAAAAAAACTTGTTACATCTCTGCAGTATCTATTTGGACATATTCTCAAAACTGGAATAAAAGGAAACCATTTCCGTACTCAGGTACGACGATCTAAGACGTAAATCAGGTTTGGTGGAGGAAGCATGCTAACGACGGGGACATCGTATATAATACTTTTCAAAATTCCATTAGTTTCGGTGTACTGCACAAATCTTATGGTTGATACTCTCTTCTAAACTGCCATTATTGCAAAAAAAATTATCCAACCTTTCACCGGTTTTCAGACATAACACAAAAAAATGAATCGACTCCTGATTCAAAATCGCCCAAACATCTTTCTAGTCTGAAATCTCTTGCTTTACTGACTCAATCTTTCCTTAGACTCCAAACTAAACGCAATTCAAATTTCTGTTCACGTCTCCGGAACCTAAACAAACAATAATACACCTCGCTTGTTCGTAATACCGAACCGACCACAAAACTTCTTTTTTTAACCGGAATATTAGGGGACTCATGTAAACAAATCGTTGTCAACGACAAAAACATGTTGAAATATTTACTTTATAATTGGCTAAAAATAACACGTATTTATTGATAATTCCAAACGTCCTCGCTTCCTAGTTTTAACCGGAATAATTTTCTACCTGGCAATGTAACAGAGACAAAAACATCTATATTTTGAAACAACTGAATACAAAACTTAAAACAGAATTTATACTATTACATAGATACCAAATATAAAATGCTACAGCCTTAAGTGGTTGATGCAGTTTAAGAATTCAGACGGTCAGATAGCCAGGTGGATCGAACGACTCTAAGAATACGATTTCAAGATTGAGCACCGGGCCGGAGTTAACCACAGAAACGCTAAGTCTCTTTCCAGAAGGCCATGCCCAGCAAAGTGTTACCACTACAACAAAACGGAATCCAAGAAAGCAGTAGTGCTAAGAACAACGATGGTCAACGACCACTGGACGCCTACCAAGATAAGGGAAGAACAAGAGAGAGATCCAGTTGTACAGAAAATTCGAAAATGGAGAGAGGGAAACCGTCGGCTACCTTGGCAAGAAATATCAAACCTATGCTCTGTAGTTAAGACGTATTGGGCCCAGTGGGACTCATTTATCATGGAAGATGGCTTGCTCAAACGAGTCCTGGAAAATGATGACGGTTCAGAGAAGAGAAGACAGTAGGTGATCCCAAAGAGCAGAATAGCCGAAGTACTTCGTCAGTTATATGACAGTCCATCAGGAGGGCATTTTTTTTTAAAAGACCCTTTAGCGAATTCGGGAACGGTTTTATTGGATGAGCAGTTCCGACAACGTAAAGTACTGATGTAAGAAATGTACTATTTGTGCTACGAAATTACGGTCTTACCGAAAAAGGAGAGCTCCTATGAGACAATATAATGTTGGAAGCCCATTTGAAAGAATAGCTTTGGACATTGCTGGGCCATTTCCAGAAAGTGAAAATGGAGGCAAGTACATGTTGGTAGTAATTGAGTACTTCACTAAGTGGGTCGAGATTTACGCACTTCCTGACCAGAAGGCCGCCACCGTTGCAGATAAGTTGATCCAAGAATATAATAGCCGATTCGGAGTGCCTTTGGAGATCCATAGTGACCAAGGTAGGAACTTAGAAAGCTATCTATTCCAAGGAATATGTGATAGACAAGGCATAAAGAAAGCAAGAACTACAGCATATCATCCGCAATCGGATGGTATGGTAGAACGGATGAATAGGACAGTTGGCAAGTATTTGACAAAGATGGTGTCCGATCATCAGCGAGACTGGGACCAATATCTTTCGTTCTTCACAATGGCCTACAGATCTGCTGTTAACGAATCAACAGGGAAGACCCCAGCCAGAGTCCTATTCGGACGCGAGATGCGACTACCTTGTGATCTAGAGTTTGGGTGTCGACCTGGAGAAGATGTAGCAGGTGAAGATTATGTGATCGAATTACGAAGAAGAATGTACGGTGTACACGAGTTGGTCCGTTCCATCTTTAGGTCGCTAGTGACCGAATGAAGAAATAGTACGATACGCAAGCCGAAAAGGGATGTTTAAGAAGAACGACAAAGTCTGGCTCTATAATCCCAAAAAGCCAAAAGGTTTTTCTCCCAAGTTGCAGCAGTTTTGGGAAGGTCCATACCTCATTATGGAGAATATCAATGATGTCATTTACCGAATAAGCAAGTTGACCACGACGTAGATGAAGAAGTGGAAGTAAACCAAGTCCAAGATGTGTCTGACCTCACGTTTGAGGAATTCATTGGTGCCTATGGGGGTACCGGTAAAGCAAGACATGGTGTTACCACTGAAAAAAGGCAAAATTTACTCGCGCTTCCCGATGACTACTTACTGACCCTTACCATCCCGGCCGGTATTAAAGACGCACAAGGGTTGGCATCCGTCTTTCGAAGGAAGTTCGGTCGAGTTGCAGAATTTCAATGCCAAGTGCCAGCTCCCGGGAAAGCATTGAAACTCCAAGATGCATCATTTTACCTTTTCTACCTGGTAACAAAAGACACTGTCCATGACCAACCTAAATATTGAGATATATGGGAAGCCTTACTTCAATTGAGGGAGCACGTACTCGAGTCCGACGTACAAAAGTTAGCCATGCGAAAGTTGAAGTGCCGCCAATTAGATTGGAGGGTTATCCGAAATATGGTGGAGGAGATCTTTAAAGACACCGAAGTCCAAGTGTTAGTCTATTGCAATCCGCATAGTTACTGGTGCGGAGAAAAAACCGTCGCTTGCCATTTTTATGCAACTGGAAGTTGTAAAAGAGGGTCCAGTTGCCGATACCAGCATACTGTTCCAGTTCCAGTCCCGACAAGATTCCAGGAGGAGCCGTCTTTTAAGAGGGGGTCAATGTTACGATAAATATGTCTTATAAATATTCTTTACAATTCTGATATGTACTAGATTTTACGACCCTTCGAGCAGCTGGCAGAAATTCCAGGTAATATCTACCTGAAACGGTCGGTCGGCCCCCTACGATTCGAAGGTTCCAGAAGCAGGTCGAATGAAAACCCGTCCGATTGACCTTCTAGTCTAGTCAAAGGGAATCGCCGAAACTCTCGAATAACGGCATTTTATATAAATAGACAACTTTTTGTGGAAAATAGTTAGTCGAAAATAAATTGTTTAATATTGTATAATAGATTAATATAAATTATTGTGTTTTAGTGAATAAGACTAAGAAGAGAAATAAAGTAAATAAATTAGATTAATAAAAACATAACAATATATAGCACTTAAACAATATAAGCACCTTAAGACTTAGAATATCACATTAATATATATATATATATATATATATATATATATATATATATATATATATATATATATATAAATATATATATATATATATATGTATATATATATATATATATATATATATATATATATATATATATATTAATGTGATATTCTAAGTCTTAAGGTGCGCCAAGCAATTAATTAGCTAATTTATTAATTAATTATTTAAATGATGTAATTATGATTCTATCACACTATTTAATTCTCTTATCTCAGGGTTATGCTCGTGCTTCAATATCTATGCTTTACATGTGATAGGTAAGGTCCAAAGAATACCGGAATAATAAAAAACATATATGATACAACATTATATCTCTATCTATCTATACAGCCCTTAAAATCCATCCTTGGATATAGGCCTCCTCCTCCTTCTTCCATGCCTCTCTATCTTGGGCAATTTGCATCCATTTTGACCCGGCGTGTTTCTTCAGGTCATCTGACCATCGCATTTGTGGCCTTCCCCTTTTACGTTTGTGATTCCATGGTCTCCAATGTATAATTGTTTTAGTCCATCTTTCATCTTTCTGCCTTAGGGTGTGTTCGGCGAACTTCCATTTAAGCTTTGCTACTTGGGTTGAGACATCTTTCACTTTTGTTTTATTACGGATCCATTCGTTTCTTTTTTTGTCTGATAGTTTAATGTTCAGCATTTGTCTTTCCATGGATCTTTCTGTCTTTGCTATTTTATCCATATTTTCCTTTGTAAACGTCCATGTCTGAGAGCCATATGTGAGGACAGGGAGTATACATTGATTGAAGACTCTCGTTTTTAAGTATTGGGGGTATTTTGAATTCTTTAGAATATAAGACAGTTTTCCGAATGATGCCCAGGCCAATCTTATTCTTCTCTTTATTTCTTCGGTCTGATTTTCTTTATTTAATTTAGTGATTTGGCCTAGATATATATACTCTTTTACTTGTTCTATTTTTGTTTGTGCCACTGTAATCATAAGTTCTTCTGGTTGATTAGTCATGGTTTTTGTTTTACTATAATGCATCTTGAGTCCAATTTTTGTCGATTCTCTATCTAGTTCTTCCATCATTCTTTGCAATTCTTCACTTTTTTCTGTTATTAATACAATATCATCAGCATATCGTAAATGATACAGATTTTGCCCGTTTATATTAATTCCCAAGTCATCCCAGTGTAGTCGTTTAAAAACATCTTCTAGGGCTTGGTTAAATAACTTGGGCGATATGGTATCTCCTTGTCTTACTCCTCGGTTTATTTTAATAGGCTCCGTTTGTTTCATTAGCTTAATAGTTGTTGTTGCCTTGTTGTATATATTTGTAATTAAGTCGGTATATCGGTAGTCTATTCTGCTGTTTTGTAGGGAATTCTGTACTGCCCAGTGTTCCACACTATCAAATGCCTTCTCAAAGTCAATAAATGCCATGTACAGCGGGATATGATATTCGTTAGTTTTTTCGATTAAAATCTTCATCGTTAAAAGGTGGTCACTTGTACTGAAGCTCTTTCTAAATCCGGCTTGTTCTCTTGCCTGGTATCCATCTAATTTAGTTGTTAATCTATTTGTTAATATTTTGGTTAATAGTTTGTACATCACATTTAATAAAGTTATGGGTCTGTAATTCTTTAGATCCTTTTTATCTCCTTTCTTAAATAGTAACAGTGTTATTGCTTCGTTCCAACTGTTGGGTATTTGTTTTGTCATTAGAATTTTATTCATAAGTATGTACAAAACTTCTCTAGTTGTTTTCCCACCATGTTTTAGCATTTCTACAGCCACCCCGTCTTTTCCTGGCGATTTATTGTTCTTCATCTCTTTGAGTGCTCTTCTTATCTCGTTCTTACTGATCTCTGGTTGTAAGTCGGAATTAACATTTTTTATTTTTATTTGTAGTTGCTTAAGGATTTCTTGGGTTGGTTTCTGTTTTGTATTGTAGAGGTTTTTATAATATTCTTGTGTTATCTGTATAATTTCTTCTACATTATTGGTCTCTGTACCTTCTTTGTTCTTTATACTATTAATTTGTATGGTTCCAAGCTGTGGTTTTAAGCACTTCATGTTTTTATTTTGTTCAATTGCTTTTTCTATTTTTTCTTCCTGTACTCTCCTTTTATAATCCTTGATATTCCTTCTGATAGCTTTGTTTACCTCTTTGTAATCTACTGTGTTTCTCTTATCTTGTTCCAGTAATGTTTTTCTTTTACTCATAAGATTTTTTGTTTCCTGGGATACATAGTTTTCCTTTTTTATTCTTGTTTGTGCTACCTCTTTTCCCGCCTTTGCTAATGTATCGGTTAATATCTGATTTATTTCATCGATATTTTTGTTTTCCAAATCTCTAGTGACCGATATACCTTCCTTTATTTTTTGTTTATATTCGTCTTTTGATTGCTTAAGTTTTTCCATATCTAGTTTCGATACATTTTCTATTTTCTTTTTTGTTTCGAATTGGCTATTAATCCTGAGTTTGGCTCTGACCAGTCTATGATCGCTACCGGTTGAGAAGCGGTTCAGTACTGTAACATCTTTGATGATGGTTTTTTCTGTTGTAAGGATGTAATCTATTTCGTTTTTTGTATTACCGTTGGGACTTATCCATGTCCATTTTCTTTGTGGTTTTTTGTTAAAAAACGAGTTCATAGCAAAAAGTTGTCTCTCCTCCAAGTAGTTCATTAATGTGTGTCCTCTATTATTTCTTTCGCCATATCCATACTTTCCAATTCTATGTTCTTCTCCATCTATTCTTCCCCCTAATTTGGCATTGAAGTCTCCAATTATTAGCGTCAATTTAGTTTTCTTTTCTTCCATAGCGAGTGTTAGTTCTTCGTAGAAGTTTTCAATATCTTCATCTGTATATGAACTTGTTGGCGCGTATACCTGTATAATTTTCAAAGACGTTCTTTTTAATTTAAGCATAATGTAGGCTACTCTGTCTGATATACCCTTGGTGGATTGTATGTATCTGACGACTTTCTTGTTTATTATAAAACCAACTCCGTTGTTAGAGTTATCTTCATTGCCTTTATAGTACAGCATGTTTTTTGAGTTTAATAGTATTTTTTGTTCACCTTTTCTTCTTATCTCTGACAGACCAATGACATCCCATTGTATATTATTTAGTTCTTCTTCTAATTCGTGAAGTTTAGTATCATCATTCATGGATCTGATGTTATATGTTCCTATGTTTAGTTTAGTCGAATGTTTGCCTCCCCCAGAATCCTTGAGGCAGACCGGTTTGTCGGTGTGGGACTTCGAGATGTTATCTCTACCCACCTGGGGTAATTTTCCGTTTGTTTTGTGATTCGACATGTTTGTTGAAGAGGGTTTTTTGACATTTAAACGCCACGCTTGTCAGGCGGGTTGGCGAGTGAGGTAAACATTATATACTGAAATAAAAATATATTGAAATAAAAATTCACACTCAAATATCTTCAATAAACAATATCTCGTATAATGATTATCAAACTTTTGTTTTACGTACATAAACCTTCAAAATTAATGGTACATACAATATAAATTAGAATCTCAAATCAAAATTGTTGTTCTAAATCTCCTAAACAAAATATTCCTATTTTTTCTAAAGCAATTGTAAAATTGTGTGGTTAATAAAGAAAAACTGATGAATAGCACAACTATCTCTCTCTGATGATGAGTTGTTCAAATCCTTGTTCCTTGTAGCCTACACTATCTATTCTTAGCAATCCCCTAGGTAATCAGCAATCTTACAACAAATTGTTGCGGGTCTATCGTCTTTAATGATCTCCTTCAAATGCACGTCTCGTTTAAATTATGCTAGCCTCTTCTCCTCTCGATTAACTGAATCTCTCGTTCTAGCCTGAACAGTGACTCTTGGAATATAAGTAGAAAATATAACTTACAAGATTTTACTGGATCAGCTTCTGTCAGATACACTAATGATGTCCTTCAAATGCACGTATCGTTCACATTATGCTAGCGTTTTCTCCTCTCGATAAACTGAATCTCTCGTTCTAGCCTGAACAGTAACTCTTGGAATATAAGTAGACAATATAACTTACAATATTTTACTGGACCAGCTTCTGTCAGATACACTAACCCCACGAAAACTTACAAACATTCACCTTTACTGTTTTCTACCTCTGGGGAACCACCCGAGAACAACGACCGTTCGCCTTACACCCTTGGAAACCAACTGATTATAATTTCTTCCTCAGAAAACTAGCTAATATCTCATTCTTACAAACCATATCCCACTTTCTCAATCTCCTCCAATCAACGCTCGCCAAAATTATCCCTATCTCTTCATTTAGACAACAAACAATAATTTTATCTACAAATTATAAATTTCCTAAAAACTATTAACATCGTTTAATCGGTTTCTACAAATTCTTAAGAACTAACGGAGAAATATATTTCTAAACATCTATTCTATTGTCCTAATTACTGTACAAGTCTATTTGGAAAACCCGCTTGCATTGTTCATGTCTTCAGTAATTTCACTAACGTCACTCGAATATATTTTAGAAAGAAAATAATTTATGCATATCTTACAAATTTTGTTTACTACAGGTAATCCAAAGATAATGTACTTTCACTTCTGTGAAATATATTTTGTAGTTCATTAGTGGAATTATTTTAATTATTTTATTTTTGAACTTATTGAAATATATTAAGCAATTTCGAGTTTACATAATATCATAACAATACATATCTATATATATATATATATATATATATATATATATATATATATATATATATATATATGAAATAAGAAGAAGTCGAGAGACCTCTCTGATAGCAAATTCGATGCTATCGTTCATTAAATGAACGATAGGATTACTGGTATAGAGTTGTTTTATTGAATGTAATGCACTAAAAGAGTCAGTAATTATTAGGGTTTTTGAGATGTTGTGGTTGTTTACATGAATTAATGCTTATAGAATCGAGTACAGTTCTCCAGAGAGAATACTGCTAGTAGGTGGTAGTTTGAATTGCAATGTCGTATTTGGAGTGACGATTGCTGATCCTACACCATCAGTGGATTTTGATACAACTGTATAGATGTGATAATGATCAGAAAAATAGGACAGTTTGTTAAATGATTCTTGGTTTATTAATTTGTAAGGAGTTTTAAATTTGTTGTATTTGGTAAGAGTTAGATCGCATTGTAAAAGGGGGTATTGTCTATAGTGGAAATGCAGCCGTAGTCGACTTATCAAAGAAGTTTGAAAACTGAATGCTATAGGAGGATAACAACCTTCTTCGAATTCTCTCGTAGAATGGAGAATCTGTTCAAGTCTTTTTTTAATATAAATATCTTTAAAACGGTCCCCAATTGTGGTAGGAAGAGCGGAATGTGACTTTATCGATTGAAAATTTGAAGCATAAGCTAACGATAGGTACCTTATCCTGAATTTCAAAGGTGGTTCGCCAGTTAAACATTGTAGACTTTTAATTGGGCTGGTACAAATAGCTCCTGTAGCTATTCTTAATCCTTTATTTTGGATATTTTGAAGCTGATCAAGTAATGTTTTCTTGGCAGAAGCGTAAACTATTGATCCGTAATCAATCTTTGATCGTATAAATGATTTGTAAATGTTAATAAAGCTTTTAAAATCTGAACCCCAATTGTTGTTACACAGAGTTCGCAATAAATTCAGACCAGTTTGGCAAGTGTTCTTGACTATATAATGTGCATTTTCCAAGAGGGTATGTTATCAATAAACATACCCAAAAATTTTATATGATCAAAATATTTTAAGCTGTTTCCATATATCTGCAGATTTGGCTTTGTAGAATGTCGTTTTTTTGAGAAGAATAAACATTTTGTTTTGATATTAGAAAATTGTACTCCCACAGCTTTTGACCAATTCTCAAGATGATTTAATGTACATTGTAGATTTTTTTGTATCGAGCAAATAATTTTTCCTTTTGCATATAATACTAAATCATCAGCATATAATCTTGTTTTAACAAGTTTTGGTAAATTATCTAATATTTTATTTATTGAAATCAAAAAAAGCGTTAAACTGATAACAGATCTTTGTGGAGTTCCATTTTCTTGATTTTTTATACTTGATGTAATACCATTTACAAGTAATTGAAATTGTCGATTGTTTAGGAAATTACGAATAAAGCAGAGCATGTGACCTTTGACTCTCCAGTGACTTAATGTGTTTAAAATATCATACCTCCAAGCCATATCGAAAGCTTTATTTATATCATTGATACCAAAACTTTCGTGTATTTCTGACTCTAAATCTATTAAATTATCCAAAGTTTACCTGTTTTTTCTAAATCCACTTTGTTCGTTAATTATTAAGTTATTTTTCTCTAGAAACCACAAAAACCTTTTATTTACCATTTTTTCTAATACTTTGCATATTGTGTTAGTACGTGAAATTGGTCTATATGATTTAGGGTCAGTTCGTGTTTTTTTTTGCTTTCAATAAAGGTATTACTATTGCCTCCGCCCATTTCGATGGAAATTCATGACTATACCAAATTTTGTTTCTGCATTTGCAGGTAGATTTTGAAGAAAACTTACCGGAATGTCATCTGGTCCTGGTGCCGACTTTTTGGTGATACTTAAGGAATGATTTAGTTCTTCTATTGTAAATGGTTTGTTGAGGGGGTTATCTTGTAGCGTTTTAAATTTGTGTCTATTTATAATATTTAATATCTATATAATAATATAAATTCTGTATAAAGTTTTGTAGTACGACCCTGAGTTGTTTATCTCGTAGTACGCGTTAAATGTAATAACGCTGGGAATATTTTTTTGTCTTTATTTACATTCAAATCCCTAATTCTCTGTATAAGGTTAAATTTCGATTTATTTCGGCGGAGAAGTTAAATGTTTGTTGTAAGTGTTGATATTCGAACTGGAAATATTTCAAGTTATTTTGACGATACCTATATGCAAAAAAAAGGATGTTTGTTCCAGTTCGTAGGGACGAACGAGTGTCGAGAGGAAAAGGGAAGAGTAGCCCTCGCCGGTATTAGATTGAGGTAGGGAGAATTGAATCAGGTTTAAAGAATGGCTTGAAGAGAACGGAGATTGTTAATTGTTAGGGAGTGACCCGGCATTAATTCGCCAGAAATAGTGTACTTTTCACTCATGTAATGTGTCATATTTTACAGAGTGACCACTGTTTCGATTTTCTGAAGATTTTAGAATGTTTGAAAAGTGAACAAGTTTGGTTCCTGTTTTTTTTTAAGAAATCCCGTTTTCCAAGATTTGTGAAAATGCTTCTACACTCATTTAGCTTGCTATTGAAGCAGTTTTGCATTTTAACGTGCCAGTGTGCCAGTTTCAGCCTCCAATGGATAAATCTTTTCGTTGATGATAGATAGATATCCCATAGATGTTTAGCAAGTTTTTTCAAAGTTAAGTGTAAAAATATGGTAACAATTAAACATTTTTTTTTTGTATTGGTTTCATTTAAACATTTAAAAATTTGTAATAATTAAAATTATATATTATGTTAGAGGCGTAGCTAAAAAAATGTCATAAATTTATTCTGTCTTAAAATGTTTTGTTGACATATGACATTTTGGCTCTAATCTGTTGTTGTTGTAAAAAAATTTTAATTTGATTATTATATAGAAAAGATGTTTCATAGAAAAGGTTAAATTTGACGATTTTTTTGTTTACAAGGATATCCTTAATTTAAATAATCTATTTTGGCCATATATATATATATATATATATATATATATATATATATATATATATATATATATATATATATATATATATATATATATATATATATATATATATATATATATATATTAATAAATAACCTAGGAATTATTTCAAAAATTGTTGTAGCAATCTCCTTTGTAAACAGATAAACATGTAAGTTTTTGTTTTTTGATTATTTTTTTGTGATCCATTTTTTTATTTTAATTTAGAAAAGTCTCCTAAGCCTTGTATGTATTCTTGATTTTAGGAAACAAGAAATTTTCTTTCTTCCAGTAGGAAGTTTTTCTCGAAGCGGCGTCCGAATAAGAAAATGGCTAGAGGTAATTCTTGTTTGCCATATCCTGTTCGTTTTTGTTCCAGGAGATTTATGTAAGTATCCCTTTGTTTCTTTTTGTAGTTACCCTAATCCGACCCCTTTAGTTCAACTTATCCACGACCCAGCTCTCCAACAATCCCCTGAGTGCCGTACGCACCAGTATCGATTATTTTGTTTGCTCCATCTTAACCCCTTAGTTTCTGTCTTCAATTTTCGACCCCCATGTTCTTACCCTGAGGTAAGCAAAATATATCGTTACAATCTTCCATGCCAATAAAATCAATTAGTTGTTGTTCTGTAGGTATCTTAATGTTTAAAAACTCTTTGGAATGGTTGTTTTTACTAGTGTTAATTTCGAATTGCTTAGCAAATAATTCTGCTATTTCATCGTCAGATGATAATATTTCCTATTTCCATATAAAAACGGAATTTTTTTATAACTACTGCATCCAGATATTTTTCTAACCCTTTCCCATACATTACCTATAGGCATAGAATTATTAATACTAGACAGAAATTCTTGTCAAGATATTTTATTACTTGTTTTTGTAACATATATAGTTTGGGCCCGTAATTTCTTATATTCGATGATGTTTTCTACAGTTTTGCAACGCTTCATTTTGTTAAAAGAATTTTTATATTGTTTAATAACTCTGCAATATAAGCTACAATCTGCATTCCTCCATGTAAGTGAAGTTCTTTTCAAAATTTTTGTTTTTCCTACATAAATGTTAGCAGCAGTATATTATAGTGATGTACATGAACTTAATATTTCATCGATCGATTGATCTTTAGTAGTTTCTTCTAATGTTTGATAATTGCATCGGATATAGGTTTTAAATGAAAATCAATCTGCTTTTTTCAAGTTCCATTTTGGAATCGGGGATTTATTGATCTTATTTTCATTAATTGACATAGATACTTTGGGGAGAATTATGGGAGAATGATCGCTACCATACCAAAACGGTATTACACCTCATGAAGGCTTTGGTGATAATAGAGGATTGCAAATTGATAAATCAATGGCTGATGAGGAACCCATGTGAATATTATATTGGGTTGGTTGACCGTCGTTTAGCAGGTTTAAGTTTTTAGAAATTATCAAGTTTTCCAAGATTTTTCCTTTACAGTTTGTTCCTAGAGATCCCCACATTGGATTATGGCTATTAAAATAATCTATAATTATTCTCGGAGTTGGAATTTGATGCAATAAATCTGTAGGATCTGTTTCTGTTATTGATTGGTTTGAAGGAATATACATATTGCAAATATATATTTTTGGGGGAAATAGAACCGTTGCTGCTACTACTTCTAGATCACTCTTAATTTCCACAATTTTTGGTTTGTAATTTTGGTTTATATAGCGACTCCTTCACTAGCTATAGTTGCATCGCTCCGATTTTTATAGTAACATGTATAATTCTTCATATGGTAAGTATGCTGTCCTTTAAAATTCGTCTTTTGTATACATATAATAATTGATATGTCAAGATGGCTCTGTAAGTGTAGGTTGTGTTAAGTTGGCTCCTATATATAGTTGTGAAAAATAGTGATAATTGTTTGTTAATAGTTTAAATTCATCGTATTTATTGTTCATTAAGTCACGATGAATGAAAATTAAAGGAAAACCCGTCGACAACAAAAGCCCAATACGTAGGATCAGGAACATCTTGAAAGTCAGGTTAAGCAGCTAGAAACCGACGTGAAAGGTGGCCTTGAGGAGATCAAATCGCTTATTGATCAAAATGCGGATGCGGGTTCTGCATCTAATCCCAACAATAATAATCTCTTGGACGGAATTAAAGTACTCAAAGAGAATTTTCAAAAATCCCTTAATGATATTAAAAGTGAAGTAGAAAAATTAAGACATAAGTGTAATTCCTCCGAGAACAGGATGGAACAGAATTATCAGAATTACTTGCTAAACGGTCTAGTGTTTAATAATATTCCTGAGAGTGAGACAGAACAACTACATTAACAGGTAGTAAAAATCATTAATAATAAATTGAATACACAAATATCCGAAAACGACATTAATTATTGTTATCGGATTTGTAAAAAACAAGATCCAATTGTCGGTCAAACTAAAGTACGACCAACGGCAGTGATGTTTATAAACAGATGGAAACGAGATTTAGTGTTTAAAAATAAATCAAAATTGAAGGGCAGTGGATTAGTTGTAATGGAACTTTTAACAAAAAAAAATCAAGCTGTTTATAAATACACGTGTAATAAGTTTGGTTACAACTGCTGCTGGTCGTGGAAAGGCCAAATTTTTGCAAGCGTAGGTGGTGCAAAGAAACATATTACCAGCTTGGATATGGGAGATTAAAATTTAGACCAATCAACCTGTGAGTAAAAATATATTTATTGCTTTGTGGCTATTAACAAAATGTTGAGTTGTAGGGCCAACTGAGTGCTATTTTTAACAAACAAAAACACGAACGTAGAGTTCTAGTTTTCTTTTTATTTTGTTTTCTTTTTCATTAATTGTTTTCTACTATTCTTATTGTAAAAATAAATGTAAAGTTCTACAAATTTAAATATTATGCCTCTATCTATGAGTGTGAAATTATTATTATAATATTACATTCATAAATAATTTGTTCTTTGTATTATATATTATGATTACTTTTGGTCATATTAACGTAAGATCACTAATTGCACATTTTATTGAATTTAAAAACTGTGTCCTTTTAAACAATTTTGATATCTTAGCAGTTAGTGAACTTTGGCTTACACATTTCATTACCGATAAGGATATAGGTATAGATATGTATAATGTGATAAGAAGAGATAGAAATGGAACTGGGGGAGGTGTGGCATTTTATATCAAATCTCAAATTAAATATAAAACTCTACAAACAAATAGTAACAATATTGAACACCTTTTCTTAGAATTATTCTTACGTAACTTATTCTTACATAAATCATATGGTTTGTGTGTTGCATACAAACCACCTAAATTGAATGTCAGATATTTTGTTAACGAGTTTGAGATAATACTATCCAATATTGTACCTTTGGTTGAAACATTATATTGTGCTAATGACTTTATTGTTAAATTATTAAATACGGATTGTCCTGATACTAAGATTGTCTCTAATTTTTTTGAAACAATGGGGTTACATCAAGTCATAGATCAACCGACTAAAATCACATCTAGTACTGCAACCCTTATTGATTATAACTAAACGAAATTCGATTCGTGATATTGCCGTAGAATATGTTGATTTCAGTGATCATGAGTTGTTGATATACAAAATAAACATAGAAACTAAAAAGAAAGAGTTGTTTATAAAACTGTCAGAAACTTTAAGGCAATAGATCATACCATATTTTATGAAGAATTACAGTCTCTACCTTGGCGAAATATTTTTGATATTGAGAGTATTGATGATAAAGTTGAATTTCTTACTAATAATATAATATGCTTACTGGATCGTCATGCTCCCTACGTAACTTATAAAATTTTGAAAAATTATGCACCATGGATGACTGATACTTTACGTATTATGAAAAGAGAAAGGGACAAAATACTGAGTACGTACAAAAAATACAAAAATATGCAAACTTGAGAGAAATACAAAACGATTAGAAATATGTTTACTTTAGCTGTCAGAAGAGAAAAAGAAAGTCTTTTGTTCAAACAAATTGGATAATAAAAACTGGAGAGATCTTTGGGATTCTTTAAAAATGATAGGTCTTGGTAGAGATACTACTTGATAATACCAAGTAACTATCAGAAAATTTAAGTGATATTTCTGCAATAAATGAATACATTATAAATTGTATTCCTAATATGAATCCTGATTTAACAATTAACAACTTTTATAATAATAATTTTCGTGTGGACATCGGTGCAAATTTCTCTTGTGTCCAAGAAAGTGACGTTTTAAATGTCATTAAAAGTATCAAGAGTGCTGCTACCGGATGCGACAAAATAAATATACTAACAATTAATATGTGCCTTCCGTTTTATTACCGTATTTGACGCATATTATCAATGTTTGCAGTATAAGGCAGAGTTTCCATCGATGTGGAAAGTTGCTAAAATTGTACCGATGATACCGAAAACTAATAATCCGACAGGTTTTAATGAAATACGGCCGATTAGTATACTACCTCCTTTTTCAAAAATCCTGGAGAAAATTTTAAATCAGCAACTACAGGTTCACTTAGATAAACATAAAATTTTGCCAGAAAATCAGTCCAGTTTCAAAAAGGATCACAGCTAAACTAGTGCCCTTTTAGAAATAACTGATGACATATTTGGTGATTGTGATAATGGCTTAATTACAGTGCTGATTCTTTTGGATTATTCCATAGCTTTTAATACGCTTGACCATTCTCTGTTGATTTCAATGTTTAAGTATATTGGTATGTCTAAGCAGGCATCTGATATGTTATTCAGTTATCTCAATAATAGAAGTCAAGCTATTCATTACAATGGTAAGACATCGAACTATCTTAAAACAAATAAAGGGGTACCACAGGGCTCTATGTTGGGTCCCAAATTATTTAGTATATATACTTCAAACTTTCCTGCTCATTTTCTCTCCTGTAATCTCCATTTTGCTAATGACACTCAGATCTACTTATCCTTTAAGCCTGATGAGTTGAAACAGGCAGTGACTGCAATTAATTATGATTTAGAAAGAGTTTCTCAATTTTCTTCTAGCCATTGTCTTTGGCTTAATTACAATAAATCTGTATGTATAGTTTTTGGTCCAGTGACACAAAGAGAAATATTTCTGAGAGATTTTGCCCATATGATCACCATTGATAATTCTTCGATAGAATTTAAGGCAACTGTCAAAAACTTAGGCTTACATATAGATCATAACTTAAGATTTGGTGATCATGTGAACAAGTGCTTGCAGAAAAGTTATATAAATTTGAAATTTATATTTCAATCTCGTCATATATTGACCAAAGGCTTAAAAAAATTGCTTTGTGATACCTTGGTGTTATCACATTTTAACTATTGCGATACTATTTATAATTCATGTATTACAGAACGTAATAGTTATCGAATACCAAAAATGCAAAATTCTTGCCTTTGTTTGATACATGGTATCCGTAGAAATCAACCAATAAGTAACAAACTTATTAAAGAAAGAGGTTGGTTAAGTATGAAACTCAGATGACATTTTCGTTTAGCTTGTCAATTCCAAAAATTATTATTTTTAAAACCCCACCATATCTCTATAATAAAATAAAATTCCGTACTAATGTACATAATATTAATATTAGACATAAAAACACCACTTCTATCCATTATCATCGTACACAGAACTATAAGCGATCTTTTTCATATCATATAGCTCAAGTTATGAATAATAATTATTATTATTATAATAGATGGTAGGATTTCTGAACATAAGTGTTTTAACATTTCGTAGTGAGTATAAAACTCGTATATATTCCACTGTAGTATACAATCCATTTTTATTATTCTTATATATTTTATTCTTGTGAGGACTCTATAGAGCTATCAAAGTCCTCTAGAATCAGTTTTATGAAAGCGGGATTCATGTCAAGTTGTTTCATTATCTTTTTTCGTATTCTGGTACTTGTTTTGGTACTTCTACTAACATATCTTTGGTGTATGTTTTCACTAGACTAGACTTAGGTCTTTGTACTCATATGAGTTTTCAGAAAAGTCTACGATCTGATCAAAGCTTAATTTGAGAGTTTCTTCTTTAAATACAGTTTTATATACAGTTTAATTGCTAAGAGCTACTTTCCTTTTTAAATGTGGATGAAATAATGCGTTTGTTAAATCTGTTACAAATGTCGTCGTCGAATATTTAGATCTTCGTTGTTTGCTTTATATATCACCTGAGTATTAATTCCTGCAACATTTAACAATGTGTAGAATATCACCTTGGCCACATTTTGCTATTCAGGAGCAGTTCTATCTAGCGCACAACTTATCTACAACGTCGACGCCCCCTTTTGTATTATTATAAGTAGTGACTATTACTGGTTAAGACTAATCATTACTGTTTATGTTAATATCATCATGATGGTGCATGCTTGATATTAATATCACATTTTTGCGTTGCTTTAGGATATTAGGAAATAATTGTGATATCCTCTGTAAAGCCAAACATGCTTGTATGAATTGGACTTTTAGTGGGGTTTGAAATCTTGACTGGCAGTTCTATTTTATTTTTTCTTAGCGTTCCAATTGTAGTTATTTTGTAATCCCGAACCAACTTTCTCACAAGTGGAACTTATGTAAACCAGTTATTCATTACTAAATTAACGCGTGAACCAGAAATGTGTTTGCACGATCTTAAAATCACATCACTAGCTCTGTTAGAAAATTTATATAGGCCATCGGGTTGGGATCCCACGTAGACTTCCATAAACTGCAAATATCTTGAGTCCATATTTATTAGGTTTTAAGGCAATGTACTGACGAAACAAACATTTTTTTCTGAAATCAGGAAGCATCTCATCAATGGTAACAAATGCTGATTTATTAAACCATCTTGACAATTTTTTACGAACTGATCAAACACCACACGAATGGGAGCTAGCTTGTCAATTTTTGATCGCTCTGCACGCGTTTCCTTATCATCAAACCTAATGAAACGAAGAAGAAATACCTTTCTAGAATCATCGTAATATAAAAAATTTCTATATCATAATCTCTCCTCCAAACATCTTCTGCGCTGGCACGATTACAGTGACCTAGCCCAGATAAATACAAGAGTTCTATAAAAGCACGGATTGTCATTTCATCAGTGAGATTAGTATTTCGCTTTCGCGAATAATTTTCCTAAATAGGGGCTATTTATATATTTGTATTTTCCTCAAAAATATCAATTATCGTGCCATCCAAGAAATAGTTTCAAATACCGACAGCGTCCTTTAAATTTTTAATACTTTTTGTAGGTGCTGCTAAGCAAATTATTATGATATCCTGTCTTATTATAGTGGTTCTTGGCTTTGGATTATGCTTCTTCCAGTGAGATATACGGTTCTTGTCTAAAACAATAAAATTTATAGAAAAGACAGACAGACTGACGAATTGCAACTGTTTTATCTGCATCTGATATCTCCTGTTCTGATTCACTGTCGTGATTTATAAATTTCTCAATGTCCTGTTTCTCTTCCTCTGATTTATCTTTGCATGCCACTGAAATAATATCACTATTATCGAGACCTACTTCAAAAACATCTACCAACATAAAAAAAACAGTCTACCCGGTCTGTTACACAGTGACGCCACTATCCAACGGTTAAATATAATTCATCTTTTTAGTTTCTTAGTGTACATTTCAACTTTCTTTAGAATAGATTTTTTTATTTAATTTGTATATAGCTCGATTATACACAAACACGGTAGTAGAACATTGGAATAAATAATCGTCCCGCAAATACTGATAGATATCCCATTCTATCAACGATTTAAAAATGATTACCCACCAAATATTGTGAAAAATATGCAATAACATGGTTAGATATAACAAAAATTCAAATTCGTTATGAAGTATGAGAAAAGAATTCTAAATATTTTACGACCACATTATGTAAATAGTATTTCCCAAAAATAAGCGGTGATATGTAATTTTATCCCGTAATTACAAAAGGGTAGCAGTTTTACATGTATGTACGAGTGGGGAAA
Source organism: Diabrotica balteata (assembly GCA_918026665.1). Lineage (NCBI taxonomy): Eukaryota > Metazoa > Arthropoda > Insecta > Coleoptera > Chrysomelidae > Diabrotica > Diabrotica balteata. The sequence continues at coordinate 65,019,387 of OU898282.1, forward strand.
AGAGACAATGAAAAATTAAAATAACAAAGATCATTTTTATCGCGTTCTAAAATCAGAGAGCGTAACGTCCTGCCACTGACCAAGTTGCTTATTTGTATGCACATATATTACGGCCTGCAGTAATTAACAAATAATTCAACAGATGCGAAATAAATTTTAAATCAGTTATCGCGGGAATTAATTAAAATATCAATTTCCAACTGTTGATTACTTACTGAACTTTCAAACGGTTCTTAGGCCGTTTAAATACCACCATTTTTATTATTAAAGTAAATCTGCTAGTACATAGTTTAGAAGAGGAAAGATACCTTTTCTCTCTTTGCATGTCAAAAACTTATAAATTATATATTTTTTGTGTATTTTATTGCCATCTTCTAATAAATTACTTTTACTTCCCCCAATAATATTCTCTTATGTTCACTGGCATTTCTTCTTTTTCCGTAAACAATGATTTAGAACCTATTAAATATATGTATTTTTAGATAGTTTACCTCGATTAGTTGATTTATGTTCCATCGCTATATTACATATATAAATATAGATATATATATATATATATATATATATATATATATATATATATACAGTGCTAGTCAAAAGTCCGTTCCCCCCTTCCTATCTTTTGAACGATTATTGTTATAATGGTGATATTTGGAGGGAAGTAATAAACAGACGTAGGCTTCTCATCTAGTCATAACAGGTGACGTAATAGTGACAGATGACGTTACAACGCCACTGTGACAGATAATTTTAAATGGGACCTTATGGCAAGTGATACCTCGTTTGAAAGGTATTAAAAATATCTATTTATTCATAATAATTTTATTTGAGTTTAAGCTCATTTTGATAAATAAATTAAATAAATACTAAAATTGTAGTTTCGCATTTAATTAATAAATAATAAAACCTCCGCCTCTGGTTACTTGTCAAAAAGTTGACGTTTTTCAATTCTCAATCTCTTCAATTGTTTTTACGTCAACGTCAACTTTTTTGACAATTAACCAGAGGCGAACGTTAGAATATTTATTAATTAAATGCGAAACTACAATTATTTTAATATACCTATTCAATCATACTAATTTTGCTTATATTGATGAAATGCAAAACTACAATTATTTTAATATACCTATTCAATCATACTAATTTTGTTTGGATTTAAGATGCTTTTAACGAATAAATGAAATAAATACTAAAATTCTACTTCGGCATTTAATTAATAAAATTTCTAACGTCAACCTTTGTTTATTTGTCAAAAAAAGTTGACGTTTGTCAATTCTCCAGTTGTTTTTAGTTTGCAAAAGCGTTTATAGCCCAATATTTAGTTTCTGTTTCTACTTAGTTTAGTTAATTTAAGTTTAGTTAAGTTGTTTTTAGTTAGTTGTTCTTAGTTAATATTTAATTTATTTAGTTAGTTAGTTTAGTTTATTACTGTATTACTAATTGGTGAATGTGGAAATAATTTCCATGCAGCGTAACGTCTTTTTATTAAGAGGTACCCCGATCGCCTTATATCGTGATCTTATTTGAGAAAGCTTCTTCGGAAGTTTAAACAAACAGGTAGTGTTCAAGATGTCAACTGATCTGGTCGACCAACAATTAGTGATGACAAAAAAATTGACATAATATCAGAAATGGTAATGAACCCTACTTTACAGCCCAAGTTGCATCTATCTATGGAATTAGTCAAAAGACAGTACACCGAGTGTTGGCTGAAAACAAATTTCATCCAAACAAATTAAAAATGACGAATATCTTGGTAGATGGATTGGACAACGAGGTACGATAGAATGGCCAGCTCGGTCAACGGACCTCACACCATTAGATTTTTTTTCTGTGGGGATACTTGAAATCTAAGGTTTACTCTACAGCACCTGACAATATTGACATTTTGAAACAACGAATTGTTGAAGAATATAGGGCAATTTCCACCGACACATTTGAACGAGTACGGCAAGAGTTTAGAAATAGGATGCATTACTCTCAGGAAGTAGATGGAGCACATTTTGAACACTTACTATAAGAACTGGTTGTTAAATATTTATCAATTAAATGAGAAGCTACAATTTTAGTATTTATTTCATTTATTTATCAAAATGAGCTTAAACTCAAACAAAATTATTATGACTGAATAGGTATTTTCAATACCTTTCAAACGAGATATCACTTACCATAAGGTTCCATTTAAAATTATCTGTCACAGTGGCGCTGTAACGTCATCTGTCACTATTATGTCACCTGTTATGACTGGTTAAGAAGCCTACGTCTGTTTATTACCTCCCTCCAAATTTCATTATTATAACAATAACCGTTCAAAAGATACGAGGGGGGAAACGGACTTTTGACTAGCACTGTATATATATATATATATATATATATATATATACTCATTGTAATACTTATACTATTATCTTTATTTTTTTCCTGTGATTTTTATGTTGTATTATCGTATCAAGTTTTATATTTCAACAGTTCGCTAAACAGACATTATTATAATAATTTCTTCATATAGTTTGGCCAGGAATTTGTCACTTTTTTTAATCGGTCTTTCTCTTTTATCTTGGTAAGGATCTTCTCTTCTTCAAGTGCCATCTCCGCGGCGGAGGTTGGCAATCATCGTAGCTATTCGGACATTTGAGACGGCTGCTCTGAAAAGTTCATTTGATGTACATCCGTACCATTCTCTCAGGTTGCGCAGCCATGACATTCTACGCCTCCCTATGCTTCTCTTTTCTTGGATCTTTCCCTGCATAATCAGTTGGATCAAGGTGTATTTCTCTCCATGTGCAATATGTCCGAGATACTCTAATTTCTTTCTTCTATATATACTCTCTAACATATAATGCCATACAGCATAGAGAGCCTTTTTTATACATATTATTGCTCTACTATCATCATTATTCTTTTTTTCTATGTGATCTAATTCGCTACCGAGGTACTAACTTAAAAGATGAGTGTGTACTACTCATATTTTCCTCTATTTTCATGGTGTAGCTTACTGATTTTATCATTGCGTTATAATTCGTAAATATTTTGCATTATACTGTTCTGTAATAGTCTATTATCTAATTCTAGTAATCTCAAAAAATATTCTTTACTGTGATTTTGTGATTATCAGTTTTAAAGACGATTTAACATACGTTGTAATCTGTTTATTTGTGAAACTAGGATATCAGATTTTAAGTAAATATCATAATCAGCTGCATAAATAAACTTCATAATTAATTAGTGTTTCTAATTTAGAGTGCTTTTAAGTTCTAAGGAATGTCTGGATTATGTCAAAAACGATTACTATTTACTTCTGATTTTTTGTAAAGTGTTTATTACCTACGGTCTGCAGTGAAACAAGATTATTAAATGTAGACTTTTCCTTGCTAAAACCTTTGTGAAAAGTGGTAAGGAGATCATTTATTTCTAAATACAATGATGGACGGACATTTAACATTTTTTCCAGAATTTTGCAAGCAATTATGTGCCTTCCCAGCATGAGACAGTAAGATGAAGGTAGATATTTGGGCTTATTGGGCATAATATTGGAAATAGTTGTTGCCTAGGACCTGAGTTTGGGAAATTTTTGTTTAAGAAACAGACTTTAACTAAATCTAATAAGATTATTTTTGCTGTGAAAGGTAGATATTTTATAAATATCGGTGGTCTGTCATCGGGTCCTGCTGATGGGTTTTGGGGGTTTAAAATGGAAAATTCTAATTCTAGTTCCAAAAGAGTTAGTACCTTTAGGTTTACGAATTTAAGATCAAATATCATGTGATTGAGTTGATGAATTTATAGATGGTACGTAATTTCTCATAAGAATTATGTAAAATTATAGTTAAATTCAAATTAGAGTTTTATACACATACTTTTTTTTATTTACTATTTTAAAATTTATATTAGAATGGGAGAATTCGGCGCACCTGTTATCACTTAAAGTATACTCTATTTTTTAGCATAATTCTTTTGGGAAGGGCTTGCTGATTATGACGGTAGTCTTTAGCCGGCAGCTTGTTAAAATGTTATTTAAACAAACTATTTCAACTTTTTGGACCACGAATTAAAATTTTTTAATAATTTGATGTATTCTTGATCGATATTGTTTGTATACATTTTTCGTAAAGTTAACAGTGTTCGATAAAAATGTAATTAAAAAATAAAAAATAATGTTTTATGCGATTTTCCACCGCTTGAAAACAATGGAAAATTGCAAAATTCAGTAATTTCTGAAGTATACAATAGCACGGCGTTAGCAACAGATCTTACATTAATGTGTTCGCCTAATTCTCCCGGTAAAATAAGAATAGTAAGTAGAAGAATAAGTAAATAAATAAATTTAAAGATTCATTTTTTATAAAAATATGTTTTAAAAATTTACCTAACATATATACCGGGTGCATCGAGGAAATAATTAATATTGATTTCACGTAAAAATAATACAGATATTTTAAGGTTTTAAAAGTATATCAGGGGTAGCTGATAAAAAATCTGTGAAGAGTACAGTTTGATTTTGCTTTATTTTTGTTTTAAATAATCTTAAGAATTGAAAAAATAATTTTTATCCATGAAACGTATTTTATGCAGTTTAGTTATGCACACTGAATATACCGGTTCTTGTTCGATCACCGAAGTCAAGCAATGTCGGATGCGGTTAGTAGTTAGATTGCTGACCGTTGGGTGCAACGGCATAAACCTCCCTCAGTTCTTTCCAGTGTCCTCTACACTGGGCCGCTTATAGCCAGTTTCCCGCTACACGTTTTATATCATCGGTCCATCTAGTCGGTGGTCGTCCTCGGCTTCTTTTATAGTTTCTGGGCCTCTGGGCAAGACTGTTTAAATATTTTTTTTACTTAACTCGCTGCTGGAGAGACGAAATTTATTCCTTGGAACACCTAGTCCAATAACCTTAGATCATTTTTTGAAGCCTTTGGAATCTGCTAAGGCTGTTTTCCTTGACATCTAAGAAGTTCCGTTCAGATATTGCGGTCAATGTGGATCCAATTAAAAAGTGTGCAGGAGTAAGAGGAAGTAAGTCGCAAGGGTCGTTGGACAATGGTAAGGGTGGTCGTGAGTTGGCACGCTTCAATTTGACATAAAACAGTGGAAAATTCTTCATATGAGAGAATTGTATTGTCAATGACGCGCTTTAAGTGAAATTTGACAGATTTTACTCCCGCCTCCCAAACTCCTCCAAAGTGAGATGATCTTGGCGGAATAAACTGCCAGTTAATACCTTCGGTAGTTAAATTATCCCTAATAGTTGAACTATAGGTATATAAAAATTTGACAAGCTCATTTTTTGCGCCAACAAAGGTACTACCATTGTCAGAAAGGATCGAAACGCATTTTCCGCGTCGAGAAATAAAGCGTTTTAGCGTTGCTAGAAAACTTTCAGTGGTCAAGCTGCTCACGACTTCCAAATGTATGGCCTTAGTTGCTAAACAGATAAATAGAGCTATGTAGCCCTTAATAGTTTTATAATTTTGGGTGTGTCGATCCTTTAGAAAAAAAGGTCCTGCATAATCAAGTCCACAGTTGTAAAATGGCCTAGAGGGAACAAGACGTGACGAGGGTAAATTACCCATAAGATAGGTTTCTAATTTAGGAGCTACCCTACAACAAATAATACAATCGCGAACGATTTTGCGAACCACTTGACGTCCATTAATGGGCCAAAATTTTTCACGAATGGAAGCTAATAGTAATTGAGGACCACAATGATTTAAGGTAAGATGCTCATTTCGTACAAGAATAGTAGTAAAGTGGTGTTTAGAATCATAGACACTGGGATGTTTTTTATCGTAACAAAAATCAAAGTTATGTAGTCTTCCGCCAACGCGGAGTATGTTATCCTTATCGATAAACGGATTGAGCGTCAGTAGTTTTCTTTTAGAGTTAACGTTACCATGTCTTTTAAGGTGTGTCAAATCATCAGAAAATGTTTTATTTTGCACTAGCCGAATAATATATTTTAAAGCATTATCTATTTACTCACAAGAAAGGTTGTCCAAGCTCCTTTATTTAGGAGGAAATTTAAAATTATTTATAAAGCGTAATACATAAGCAATAATGCGTTGTAGTTTTACAAATGAGTATATTTTAGTGATGATGTGCAATTTCATGCGAACTCTTGAGATAAGGGCTGATACTGGTCGAAGCTCAGGGAGTTCAGAAGGTTCGAATGTTCTATTAGGCCAATTAGTTTCTGGTTTAGCTAGCCATGATGGGCCATGAAACCACATTTCAGAAGTGATAAGTGATGTAGGAGAAATTCCCCTTGAAAGATGATCTGCGAGATTCTCAAGTGTATTCACATAACGCCATGTGTGAGATGCGGTCAAGATTTGAATTTGAGAAACTCTATTTGCCACAAACGTTTTTAACAAACTCGGAGCAGTCTTTATCCATCCTAGAATAATAGTGGAGTCGCACCAGTAAGTGATTTCTTCGAAATCTAATTGCATGTGTTGTTTTACCTTGTCTATCAACTCAGCTAGCAAGTAAGCTCCACAAAGTTCTAGACGCGGTACCGTGAGGATGTGTTTTCTGGTTTTGGAGCAAAGTAGATGACAATGAAAATTTTCAAAGTTTTCAGATGAATGAATATAAATGCAAGCACCATATGCGGTGGTCGATGCATCGGAAAAACCGTGGAGTTGAATTGACTTGTAGTTTGTACAAATTACATGCCTAGGAATTTGTAGCTAATTAAGTTTAACCAGTTGAGTCTGATATGTAACCCATTTCGTAAAGATATCCATGGGAACGACCTCGTCCCAAGAAATTTTTAGTTTCCACAAATCTTGGAGAAACCTAGTGTATCAAATATTTTTGATATAGTGGAAAGAATAAGTCTGTTTGTAACTTTACACTTGTGCTCCATAGGTTGAACATTGAAATGAAAAGTAAAGCACGTGGTGTTCGTGTGTATTAAGGTATAAAAACGCTTATTAAAAGCTTAAAATTTTTTATTATAAAGAAGATCTTTTCGGAATTGTATCATTCTATCATCAGTTTACTAAAAGAGAGAGTAAAAATACCAATATTAAAAACAACAAAGTTAAAATTTGAACATACAAAAAGAGAAAGTTGGTTTTTTACTACTTACATAAAAAAGGTTGTTAAAAAACATTGTGTGGCCACATAAAAAACATTCGGTGGACATCTGGATTTAAAAAATAATATTCTTCGTGTTATTTATTCAGGTAAATGCAATAGACTCTTGACTTGTGTAATATAAAAATTGAAACTGGGGGCATCTTATATGACCCCCTGTAGTTGGTGAGGTTTTATTGACTTACATTACCTCTGATCTGTGTTGGAGTCTAGGGCTAACTGATAGAAAGATGGTATGAAAAATCAGTTACTACCCGTCAATGTCAAGAGGAATGATGTGGTAGGAGCAAAGTCATTGTGCTTAAGTTTGTGAGTAGGCAGTTTTTAGTGAAGAAATGTGTTTTGTGTGTAGTAGGATCATAAGCAATTTTTGGTATTTTAAAAAACTGATGGGAGAATATAAATCAATGCGTGACTGTGATGCAAAATAAATCGGTATACCAAGGTAGGGAAAAATTTTATGTAATTTAAGTGGTTAAAATTAATAAATCATTTTAAATGGGATGAAAAGGATGTTATTACCTAATTGTATCGTTGTATTAAATGAGTATATATAAAAGATGGATTGTAATTTATGGAAGATGAGTCGAGGAAAAGAAAAAGAAATAAACGAGAAAGTAAGAAAAGGAAATAGAAAGTGAATGTGACGATGTAAGCTGGGGAAATTGAAACTGATTGTGATAAGAGGTAGATAGATGTAAAATGAATATTTATAAGAAAATGTGTATGATTGTATGTGTATGATTAAATGAATATATATAAAAGTAGGATTGTAATTTATGGAAGATGAGTAGGGTCTACTCATCTTCCATAAATTACAATCCTACTTTTATATATATTCATTTAATCATACACATACAATCATACACATTTTCTTATAAATATTCATTTTACATGTAGAACAACCAGTGTGAAGATCGTAGACATAAAAGTATCGTAAAATTATAGAAGGTATGTCAAGAAAATCAGTTGCATACATATGTGCCACTTCTTGAAGACATCTAGTGGCAAGAAAACTCGCAGAAGCAGAGTAATTAGCATCACCTAAGTAATGGTGTTTAAAGTATAAGTTTCAAGAGAGTTTGTATGATCAGATCGCCATATGATCTTTTGTAAGGAGCGTTCTTCCTCCTTTATCAGTATTTGTCGATACATCTTTTCTACATCAGCTGTTAGTACAAAATTATGTTTACGAAAACGTGAGATGATAGTGAAAAGATCATCTTGTAAATTAGGTCCAACCATAAGAATGTCGTTCAGGGAAACACCTAAATCTGTATTGGCAGAACCGTCAAAACCAACACGAATTTTATTGCCTTTATAGACACAATGATAAGGAAGAAAAAACTCATAGCCTGTGGTTTTTAAGAGTGAAACGAACATATGGTGTAAGGATAAATATTCATCGATAAATCGAGTGCAATCATCTTTTAATTCAATATTCGCATTAAGTTTGCTTTTAAGAGAATAAAACCTTTTTGTGGCTGTAGTCTTAGAGTCGCCTAGATTGTCAACGGAAGATTTCAAGGGAAGTGATACTACAAACCTACCAGAAGAATTAAGAGAGGTTGTTTTTAAGAAGTGATCTTCACAAGAAAGTTCTTTCTTAGACAAAAATTTTGATTTTGGAGATTCTTCAATTTCCCAAAATTTTTGAAGTTGGACTTCAATGCTTAACTTGTTTATGGTCGACAAATGACAAGAAGTTCTGGCTGCAAGAGTGTTGTTTGGAAATAATGGACCTGAGATAATCCATCCGAGTTTGGTTTTTTGAAGAATCGGTTGTCCAGGTAATAATTTAATTTGTTAATTTGACCAATGCAAATTAAATTCCAGAAGATGTCTGCACCGATAAGAAGATCAATAGGAGAAGAAATATTGAAGTCTGGATCGGCCAGAGTAATAAGAAGGGATATTAAGTGTTCTCTTATCGAATGTGACATATGGTACATTTCCTGCAATTTTCGGAAGTACTAAGCAAGAAATTACTTGAGAAAAGTTTAAAGTTTTGGACTTAAATTTGATCGATGTTCTGTAGCTTACAATAGAATTTGTTTGGTTTATACCCGAAATAGAAAAATGTGTTTTGGTTGTAGGCAACCTTAGAAGATTTAATAGGCGCTGGAAAATGAAATTACTTTCCAAGCCGTTATCTAGAAGAGCACGAGCCTCGTGTTCGTTACCTGAGGTGTCAAAGACGTTAGTTTTACAGTTGACAGCAAAGTAGTAGAGTTGTGCTCAAACGAAATGTTACGTGTTGTCAGTGCATTAGACCCTTCTGATGTACCTGGACTAGAGCAAGGTAAACTGCTGATGGTTTGATTACTGGTTTCAATAAGCTTTTGTGAGTTTGTAACGATAAGAGTACTTTATCGTTACTGAAAGCTTTAAAACAACTTAATTCTGCCTGTAAGGTATGCAACCAGCTATACATAATGGTGTTATCAATTTTTACCCATTGGTCAGACTGCTTACCTACCGCTTCCGGTTACCTTGGAGCTGACGGAAGCCAACGATTTTTAAAGTATAATAACTCACTTTATATCCAGCCTTTGATCGGGACAGAGGATTGATTAATTCCAGCGACCAACGCACGTGGTTTTTAAGTTAACAGGACAACATTTTAATTTATTCAGAGATCCACTATTTAAGTTACAGAAGGCGTTTTTTGTTTTAAAATTAGAATTTTTGGGATAAGAAGATTTTAGTTTAAATAGTGAAATAGTGTTGCGTTGGGTGAGTTTCATTTTAATTAAACTAAATCATTTTTTTAACCATTCTTAATTTCATATTAATATCATTTATACAATAAGTTTACCCTAATTATATCAGTAAATCACGTTCAGAATTCTTTCTGTTAGAAATTCTCCTAAGTACACGTTCTCATCAATATCCAAGCAATTCGGTAATGTAAGGAGATCCTCCATTACTCTTGGCCTATAATGTATTCGTTAAGATATCCCAGACAGCACAGGACATCCCTGGGACGTCCATTTTATGTCGTTTTAAGGTCCAAACGTCCCGGGACTTCTTTTGGACGTCCGAGGGACGTCCAAGGGATATTTCTAGTCGGACATACCAAAGACGTCCCATAAGGTCGTCCAAGGGACGTCCCATTAGGGATGTATTAAGGACGTTTTCTAGGTGCTAACTGTGTCATTTTTTTACTTAAGCATATTTTTTACAAAATATAATCTTCCTACTAAACTTTATTTTAAAAAGATATATTTAGTTTTAAATACCATTAATTTATACGAAAACAGACAGAGGCTCCTTTTAGAAAAAAATCTTTATCCTTTAGCAGAGCTGTATCTCTAAAATTTTGTTCTGTAGTGGAACTGAAATTTAAAAATTAGGAGATAAAAGAAGAATGTGGTTATGTTTTAATGACGCTTCTATTTATCTCGTTTATTTCTCGATCGAATTATAATCATTGTGGTTGTGGTTGTAATTAGAATTAGTTTATTGCTTTCGATACTAGTTTATAGTTTGGCAATTTATTATTATAGACATTAAGTAGGTATATAGGAATTTTATAGGTAATTTTTGTGGTTGTGGTGTGTTGCTACATTTGTAAAGTAAGTAGGAGTAATGTGCTTAAAAAATACTATAAATTTAAATACATATGTTAATATAAGTACACAATAAAAATCCCATTTATTTTTGCTTTTCATTTTATTAATTTTAAGTTCCCTTTAGGTCCTGTATACATCCTCATTTAGGTCCTATATTAGTCCATGTGGACGTACAATGGATGTTCCCAATACATCCTTTTTAGGTCCTATATAAGTCCGTATTAAGTTCTGTATATGTACTACTACAAATGATGTAAACGGATGTCCGTGGGATGTCCTGACATTTAATGAGGTACATCCTTTGGACGTCCATTAGACGTACTTGTGCTGTTTGGGATGTTAAATTTTAATTTCTCCTTGAAATCTTCATAGTTAAATCTTAACATTATTTTTATAAATCCATAGTTTTCAATTAATTTTCCAAGGTCACAAAAAGTGTACAAACCTTCACTAATTATCATTATTCGGGCTAGTTTTTCTTGTCCTAACCGCCTTTTTGTTTATCAACTCAGAATAAAGCTAATGAGAGCTTTCTTTGATTTTATTTTTAGTCGCTGGAGTAAAAACGAATATAAAGTCAATTCAAGATTATTTTGAATTTGAGATAATGAAGTCCATATAATTTGGTTGAAGTTTTTGGTTTTTCCCGATTACTGGAATAGCTGTTTAGTTTAACTACTAGGAGAGTGTGCTTATATAGTTTTCACCTTTACGAGTCCCAGTGACGTAAGGCGTCCAGAAGAAGAATCTTCTCTGTTGGGAAGTAGTCAGGTTTTTTTTTAATTGTTTCAGACTATTTTTTTTTAAATAATTTACCTTAAATTTTGTGTAAACTTTAATCAGTGAACGAAAAAAAAAATACCTTAATAATCATTTTAGTCAATTTTCTTAATTAATATTTTCATATCATTATTTATATAACATTTAATTTTTTTTCTCAATATCATTTGCTCATTTTTTGTCATCAAATATTTTAAATATATATACATATGTATTAGTTATAACATGGTAGGGGTGGATTTTAATACAATTTTGTAAGGTCATTTGTGCACAAAGGTCCAATTTGTATTTCTACAACCCTACTGGTAATATCACCAATTCATATTGGATCTGTTCCTTTCTGGACAGACCAATTTAGATATATCTACAGGTGATCTGATTTGAATCAACGTAGAACGTGTCAAACTGATAAATTGTAATAAATATAGGGAGGGGTTATAGTTGTTCAAATATATAGAAATATTGGTTGTCATCAGATTTGGCGTTAATTAATAAATAAAACTTAACAAAATAAGTTGATACTTTCCTAGTAACTATTGAATGTAAATATATTGTATATTATAAGGGTATTCAAAATTAGATTAGGTATATAGAACGTTGTTAAGGGGATTTTTATATAGGGTATTAAGTTAATTTGTACATTACGGGGTTTCTAGGTTTCTATTTTATAGTTATTAAATTGGGTTATCAGTAATACTCTGTTTTATTAAACCACCTATTTTTTTTTCTCTTTTTCTTATAAGGTTATATCTAGTAATAGAAAACACATTTAACAACAGCAATAAAGTCACTAGGTGAAGTGTTTGTTAGACTAAGAGTCCAGTCAACATCTTCCCTGGCGCCCAAATCATTCTTCTTTCCTCTATTCCGGTTTTCAGTACTTACTTTTAGTTCGTTTTGGTTATTCTTATATTTTCTTAGATAATATACTTCCTTTCTATTTCTTACTGTTTTCTAAGGGCATGCAAATAGGCCTAACCCTACCTTGAATATCAACTGGCCAGTCTCAAGCATACCCAGCTAGCCGAACTGCATTCAGTTTCAACTTTCATTTTAATTTGGTTTCCAACTTCTTCACACTACTTTACCGATCTTATAACATCAGAGACCTTGTCCAAGTGATCTAGCTACTATTGGTTACAGTAGCTTCCCAAAGTGAAGAAACATAAGAAATTTTGTTACAGTGGCGTAGTCCAACGTGGAGCCCAGATTTTCAGTAAGTTAGTATTCCTTAATTAATTTGTCATTTTTTAAACTGTTCCTAGTTTGTTTGTCTATTTTTGAATATTTTATATTATTCAGATCCAGTTTTCTTTGATACAGTATCTGAAAAAAATTTAATAGTGTCTCATATTGCTGTGTTGGTGGTTTTGATAACTTTAAATTAATAAATAATTGTAAACCTTCATTTAGTATAATATTTTTGATAATTACATTGGTTTGACATTTCTGTTTTGATCGGGTCAGTGATACCTGTACATTTGTTGGAAAATATTGAACGATTTATTGTATTACTATTTACATTGTTATAAGCCAATAGTGGTTTCGTTTAGGTGCGATCACACTATATAATATATTTTTTTTTGTCAATTATTGCGTAGGTATATATATAATATATATAATTATTGCATATATAAAATAAGTTTAATTTACTTATTGTCATTTGATCTCTGAAATCAAATTTAAATTATTTTGAATATATTTATATTTAAAGGTATTGTAAGTTACATTTGGTTTAGCACAGTATTGATTTTGGGTTGTTGGTGATATTTTTTCTTCTTCCTCTCTTTTATCATGTGTACCTTTAAGGCTGAGCATTTATTAGTTAAGGTCGTGGATTACGTCACTAAATTTCCATTAGTCCTTCCTCTTCGTAATGCCACGGTTCCTGCCATTGTGAAATATTTGGAGGAGCAAGTCTTTTTGTTATTTGGTGTTTCCCAAATTGTCTCTTGTAAAAATGGTCCCCAATTTGTAGCCAAGGCTTTTAAAGACCTTCTAAATAAATACAAAGTTCAGAAGATCTTTTATAATGCTGCGTACCATCCGAAAGCTAATCATAGTGAGCGTGTAAACCGCAGTATTGTTACAGCCCTAAGATCATATACATATGAAGACCACAGAGCTTGGGATCAATATATTCACTTCATAGCTCAAGCCATAAGAACTTCTGTCCATGAAGTTATACAGTGTTCCCCAGCTTATTTAAATTTTGGTCGAAATGTTGCCTTATCTGGTGATTATTTTGGTTTAGTTTCAGGAAATTCCACAAATCTCCCTCAAATATCAGATAAACTTCATCGTTTAGATGATCTACAGACTCTACCTCCAATTTTTGCAGTCATCAGGAAGAAATTAAAAACTTCTTACCTTAAGTCACAGGGTCAGTATAACTTGAGGAAAAGAGATTTGCGATTTTTTGTTGGTGATCGGGTATTAAAACGTAATTTTGTTAAGTCTAGTAAAGGTGATGCTATTTCTGCCAAATTTTGTCAAAAATACGTCCCATGTATTGTCAGTAAAGTAATATCTCCTTTAATATATGAATTAAAAGATAGTTTGTCCAACAAACGTCTTGGTCGATTTCATATAAAAGACTTATTACCAGATAATTCTGTTAATGACTTAGACTCTTCATCGTCAGAAGAAGATTAACCTGACATGATTGCTTAGGTTAATTCCTCTTTCTAAATTTTGTAATACTTGAATTGGTAATGAAAAGGTAAATGATTGGATTTTGATTTTAGTCACCGGATAGATAATATGGTTTATCTATTATATAATAGTTTTAGCTTTCTATACTAAATTCAGCTTTGTTGTTATTAGTTGTAATATTGAAGTAGGTACAGCAAATTTTTTTTTTGGTAAATCAAACTGGTCTAGAACTGTCAACCTTTCGTACCTTGTTATGTTTATATGTGTCATTGCTGTATATTGGTATACATAAATACATGTATATGTTTAGATTTGGTTTATTTGATCCTGAGGTTGTTTTTAGTAGTTCCTACAGGAAAATTATTAAAATACTTAGTAATATTCTTTAATACATTAGTTACCATTTGGTCTAAAGAAGTTATCGCGTCATTAGTTTTAGAAAATGCAATTTTAGTATACATTGTGATTCCTAAGGTATACTTAACTCGTTAAAAAGTTAATGAAGTTAGCTGAGATAAAATTTATGATGAATCATTATGTAACATTTTGTTATTTTTGTATCTAACATTTCTTATGAAATTGGTTTGCCTCACATGGCTATGCAAATACGTGGGTTCGAAACTTGTGATACTATCAATAGTGCGCACCTGATAGGAAGCAGATTTCATCGCTCACAATTGCCTGGTTATAGGTCAGACCTTAATGAAGTTAAATGCTGAATCTTTATTATAGAATGTTTAATCATCCTCATTGAAGGATGTACTAAATTATTCTAGTATTACATTTCAGAAATATTATCCGGTGGAAACAAAGACTTAATTTTATTCTCACTTCGATTAGACATTTATTGTCTACCTTTTTTAGCTTTATTATCTAGTTGTGCTGATGTAGATGGTAACCTCCTAGATCTCAGGCTTATTAGAATATATCTTTTGTATTCAACAATTGAATATTGTGTTTTAGCATCAACTTTCCTGGGCGCTCATTTTGTTTTTATATGTAATTAGGAGTCAGGATCAAGGTTCTGTTATATAGATACAAATAACTAGTGAACATACCCTAATCTGCAGTTTCTTAAGAAATAGACTTCCTTGTTCTCTAGTACTTCTTTGGTTGAATAGTTATAAGAGTTATATATTTCTGATGTCTTGAGGTATTGTATTAGTGATGATTTCGAAATATTTGGTTGTTTCTTTTCCTGGCTATTCTTAGAAATCTGTTGTAGCTAGAGCTATAGTTAGAGAATTCCAGAATAAGTTAACTCCATTTTGTTATGTCAGTTCTTTAATTTGGTACACTGTCTTCCTATTGGATAACTCGTATATGTGAAACTCAACTGTTCATCTATTCGTTCATATATTACTAATACTTGTGTTGGAATACCTTACTCCAATAAGTTTGTCATTCTTGTGTAGATCTTACCTTGAATCCGATGCATAACGGATGATGAGCTTAATCTGGGTGGTAATCAATCGTAGGTTGTGAAGCTTGATAGGGAAACAATGTGGTCTGGAATTTGGTAACCTTCAATGACACGAAAGGGAGTCCTAGGAAGATGATTTGGGATTCTTCCGGATGTTCGGCCTAGTCAGGTTGAGTCGTTAGTAGATTCTTGATTATGTTGTATACTGACCAAGTATCCATTATTATACCTATCTAGTTATAAATGGAATCAGTTGAAACTTTACTTATGCTACAGACACTTAGTCTGTTATTCCGTTCCAATGGTTCAGTTTCATGGTACCAAATATTTAGCATTTATTTAGTATATTAATTATTAGGTTGTAGTGATGGAAAATGAATTTGCCTTATTGTTTCACATTGGATATGCCAATATAAATCTGTTGTCCATTGTCGGATCAAGTTAGGATAAAATGCTTGCTACAATCAATTTTTCTCAGTAACTCTTATAGTTACTGAGTCTATATTTTGGTTTATTGCGAATAGGTTACGAAATCTACTGATTGTTTAACCTTGGATATGCTCTAAAATAAATCTGTTGTCCATGGTTGGATCAATTTGTATCGTTCATCCCATTCGTCAATTATTTTGAAGATTTGTACTTTTATTAATTATTCAGTATAAAGTTTTAATAGACCTATTATAACGTTTGGACATACAAGCTTATGTCATATTTAGTATATTATATATTAAAACTACCCCTCTTGCATGACTCATAATCTGCGGTTAAGTATAATCGGTCGAGTTGAATGCAAATGTGTGGAAGTTATTTGGTATATTTGGTTATATTAGTAAGTTTGGTATTCACATCTATTATTGGTCTATTGTTTTTGTTGACTATAATTTGGGGTTTTTATCTAAATCTACTTAATCAACTTGAACACAATTTTGGTTTTAGAAGGTCAGTCACGGATGGAAGATTCTGTGTAGTTAATATGTTAGCTAGTGGGGTGTCCTAGACACACTATATTATTGGCTATATTGTTCATGCCTGTGATGGATCCCACAGTGTGTGATTAGTTATTGATTTATTTTGAGTATCTATAGTTACACAAAGGAAAAAAAATGTTCTTAGGTCAATTTTTTTTCTCCAAGTAAAGGGGGAGTGTAACGATAAGAGTACTTTATCGTTACTGAAAGCTTTAAAACAACTTAATTCTGCCTGTAAGGTATGCAACCAGCTATACATAATGGTGTTATCAATTTTTACCCATTGGTCAGACTGCTTACCTACCGCTTCCGGTTACCTTGGAGCTGACGGAAGCCAACGATTTTTAAAGTATAATAACTCACTTTATATCCAGCCTTTGATCGGGACAGAGGATTGATTAATTCCAGCGACCAACGCACGTGGTTTTTAAGTTAACAGGACAACATTTTAATTTATTCAGAGATCCACTATTAAAGTTACAGAAGGCGTTTTTTGTTTTAAAATTAGAATTTTTGGGATAAGAAGATTTTAGTTTAAATAGTGAAATAGTGTTGCGTTGGGTGAGTTTCATTTTAATTAAACTAAATCATTTTTTTAACCATTCTTAATTTCATATTAATATCATTTATACAATAAGTTTACCCTAATTATATCAGTAAATCACGTTCAGAATTCTTTCTGTTAGAAATTCTCCTAAGTACACGTTCTCATCAATATCCAAGCAATTCGGTAATGTAAGGAGATCCTCCATTACTCTTGGCCTATAATGTATTCATTAAGATATGTTAAATTTTAATTTCTCCTTGAAATCTTCATAGTTAAATCCCAACATTATTTTTATAAATCCATAGTTTTCAATTAATTTTCCAAGGTCACAAAAAGTGTACAAACCTTCACTAATTATCATTATTCGGGCTAGTTTTTCTTGTCCTAACCGCCTTTTTGTTTATCAACTCAGAATAAAGCTAATGAGAGCTTTCTTTGATTTTATTTTTAGTCGCTGGAGTAAAAACGAATATAAAGTCAATTCAAGATTATTTTGAATTTGAGATAATGAAGTCCATATAATTTGGTTGAAGTTTTTGGTTTTTCCCGATTACTGGAATAGCTGTTTAGTTTAACTACTAGGAGAGTGTGCTTATATAGTTTTCACCTTTACGAGTCCCAGTGACGTAAGGCGTCCAGAAGAAGAATCTTCTCTGTTGGGAAGTAGTCAGGTTTTTTTTTGTTTCAGACTATTTTTTTTTAAATAATTTACCTTAAATTTTGTGTAAACTTTAATCAGTGAACGAAAAAAAAAATACCTTAATAATCATTTTAGTCAATTTTCTTAATTAATATTTTCATATCATTATTTATATAACATTTAATTTTTTTTCTCAATATCATTTGCTCATTTTTTGTCATCAAATATTTTAAATATATATACATATCGTAAAATAGTTTCGAAACACAATTCAGATTTCTGCTTTTATCTGTGCTTTCTAAAAATTGCAAAGCAAAACAGACGTTGATAAAGGTGTTAAAATATACATATGTATTAGTTATAACATGGTAGGGGTGGATTTTAATACAATTTTGTAAGGTCATTTGTGCACAAAGGTCCAATTTGTATTTCTACAACCCTACTGGTAATATCACCAATTCATATTGGATCTGTTCCTTTCTGGACAGACCAATTTAGATATATCTACAGGTGATCTGATTTGAATCAACGTAGAACGTGTCAAACTGATAAATTGTAATAAATATAGGGAGGGGTTATAGTTGTTCAAATATATAGAAATATTGGTTGTCATCAGATTTGGCGTTAATTAATAAATAAAACTTAACAAAATAAGTTGATACTTTCCTAGTAACTATTGAATGTAAATATATTGTATATTATAAGGGTATTCAAAATTAGATTAGGTATATAGAACGTTGTTAAGGGGATTTTTATATAGGGTATTAAGTTAATTTGTACATTACGGGGTTTCTAGGTTTCTATTTTATAGTTATTAAATTGGGTTATCAGTAATACTCTGTTTTATTAAACCACCTATTTTTTTTTCTCTTTTTTTTATAAGGTTATATCTAGTAATAGAAAACACATTTAACAACAGCAATAAAGTCACTAGGTGAAGTGTTTGTTAGACTAAGAGTCCAGTCAACATCTTCCCTGGCGCCCAAATCATTCTTCTTTCCTCTATTCCGGTTTTCAGTACTTACTTTTAGTTCGTTTTGGTTATTCTTATATTTTCTTAGATAATATACTTCATTTCTATTTCTTACTGTTTTCTAAGGGCATGCAAATAGGCCTAACCCTACCTTGAGTATCAACTGGCCAGTGTCAAGCATACCCAGCTAGCCGAACTGCATTCAGTTTCAACTTTCATTTTAATTTGGTTTCCAACTTCTTCACACTACTTTACCGATCTTATAACATCAGAGACCTTGTCCAAGTGATCTAGCTACTATTGGTTACAGTAGCTTCCCAAAGTGAAGAAACATAAGAAATTTTGTTACAAGTTACCTTGAAAGTGTAAAAGTGTGTGGTGTATTTTTCCACATTTACGACACCCGGAAGATTTGCATTCCTTTGTGAAGTGACCACTACGCAGACAATTTATGCAAAGTCGCAAGCGGTTTGCTTCATTATATCTTAATGACGTTTCTAATTTGAGAAAATCAGGACAAGTGTAAATTAGAAGTTTTTGTTTGCATAAAGGACAGTTAGAAGAATTATTCCTTGACAAGAAATTCTTGGACTTGGGATTACCTGCAGATGAAAATTTGGGACAAGATTTTTCTTCTTGATGATTAATAGATTCTAAGACTCTACATTTACATTTTAAAAATTCAGTTAAGCTACTCAAAGTGGGTAATGTGTTTTTATCGTCTTTAATTGACAGTTTCTATTCTTTGTGTGTGGCATTGTCTAGTTTTGTGGTAATTAAATATATGATGAGGGCATCCCAAGATGTTGTGTCTAAGTTTAAGGACTCAAGAGAGCATAAATGTCTTTGGAAACCATCAAGTAAAGTGCGTAAGTCATAAACTGAATTTTTTGAAATATTTGGTAGGTTAAATAATTTTTTAATATGGTTATTAACAAGAACAGATTTATTTTCGAATCTGTCTGTTAGCAATTCCCATGCAGTTTCATATGTTGCTTCAGAAATGTCCAGGTTACGTATTGTTTCTGCGGCAATACCTTCTAAAGATAATCTTAGATAATGGAATTTCTGAATATTGGAAAGTTCTGTGTTGGTATAAATAATAGAATTGAATGTATCCCTAAAGAACAACCAATTATCATAGTCACCCTCAAAGGAGGGCAAGTTAATAGCGGGTAACCTAATATTAATAAATCTTTGTGAACTATTTTCGGACGAAATTGTCGAATTTGAAGCTTGAGCAGCCTGACTACATGGTTTTGAAAGATTGGTGTCAATAAAGTCTCGCACAGCGCTAGTGATATGGAAAAAGGGCGTTTAGAAAGACGACCTTTCTATACTATGGATAGTATCTGCGTTGGCAGTATAGTCCTCATCAGAAGCCCCGATAAGTGATTGAGCGTTGTCAAAATCGTCAAAAAGTTTCTTAATTCTATCAAGTCTAAGTTGTAAATTCCTAAAGTTAATTTGTTCTAAAGGTTTGTTTTGATAAAATTAAAATACGTACTAAAACGGGTTACAGAACCTTTGATTGAAGAGCGTTTAGTTTTTGCTGTAGCAATGTCAGCCATAGTGACAATATAACTTAGATATTCACAAAAGTAAAAATGTATGTATGTATATGCAACAAACAATTAAAATCAATTATGTAATGTGTGTAAAAATGTTTTGCGAATCAATAAAAAACGTTAAAGATAATATTTCAACTTGTAATAATTTATAAATGTAAAATGAAAAAAATTTAAATAAATTTAAGGAAGTTACTATGTATTAAGGATAAATGAAAATATTCAAATCTCTAAATGTGTTAAATCATTAAAATACCTGCTTTTGAAAATAAATATTTCCACTGAATTAAAACAAATACAAATGTACCCTTTTAACGACCATAAACGATAACGTAGGTAAGGAAATTATTTATGCACTAACCTGAAAACACATTATACCTGCTTTTTCCGATGATAAACTGTGTGAACGGGACGATGCAAATTCGTCGAAAATGAATACAGCTTTCATGGAATGTACAGCAAAATAATATTGATTACTGGTTAATCCGGCTCGAAGGACCATTTGTGTGTGTAGGATGTAGTTTAAAGCTTATTAGAATTTCACGTAATAATACAAAAAAACAAATCACTTAAACTAAACTATATTGAAGTATAAAGGCACATATAATATATGTTGTAAACAATAAATTTAAAAATAGCGTCCTTAACGTAAGGATATTCTGTTAAGACTCGGGTGTGGACTGTGTCTCTCTTCTCCTCGTCACTACCGGCATCCCCTCTCGAGGAGTGTAAAATGAACGTCGGGTTGTACTTAACTAAAATGTAGTATAGGGGTTGCTCGAAAGTTTTAACAGCCTCCATTCCATAATACGTCTTGTTCACCATCCACCTTGTGCTCTGGCTAAGCGCCCTGCCCAGTTCCACTTAAGCGACGTGGTTCTTTCGATGACGTCTTGAACTCCTGATCTTTGCCTGATTTGTTGGTTTGTTATGTGGTCTCGAAGACTCACGTTGAGCATTGCACGTTTCATGGCTCGTTGCGTAACTCTGAGTTTATTCTCAGATTTTTGCGTGAGTGTCAAAGTCTCCGGTCCATAAGTTTGTATAAGTAAAACACATTGGTCATAAACCGTTCGCTTGAGACACATGGGAATTGAACTTTTTAGAATATGGTTTAATTTGCCAAATGCTGCCCAAGTTAGGCCTATTCGCTTCGTCTCTGTATTTCATGTATTTGATTGTCTCTGTTTATTTTGATTTCATGTTCCAGATATTTGTAAGTGTCTGTTTGTTGTATGGTATTATTGTCAATAGTTATATTTCCACTCATTACGAAATTTGTTATAAGTTTAGTTTTCTCAAAGTTTATCTTTAATTCTGGTCTTTCAGACAGACTTTTAAGCGAATGCATCATAAAAACTGTATCTTGTAAATTATGTGCGATTAATACAACATCATCTGCAAATCTTAGGTGATTTAATCTTTCTCTATCTATATTGATGCCCATATCTTGCCATTGAGTGCTCTTAAATAAAGACTCTAGAGCTGCCGTAAACAATTTTGGTGAAATATTGTCTCCTTGTCTAACTCCTCGACCTAAGCTGAATTTTTCTGTGTCTTTGTGTAGTCGTATACTTGATGTAGCGTTCTGGTAGATGTTTTTGATTAGTGTCGTGTACCTGTAATCTATTCGGCTTTGATTTAGGGCTTCCAGTATTGTTTCAAACTTTACAGAATCAAAAGCCTTCTCGTAATCGACAAATGCAAGAACCAGTGTTATGTTGTACTCGATGCACTTTTCTATAAAGATATTTATGGTATGCAAATGGTCATTTGTGCCATATCCTGCCCTGAAGCCTGCCTGTTCTTTGGGCTGATAGAAATCAAGTTTAGGTGTTAGCCTCTTTTCAAGCAAGATTTTAGCAAGATTTTCATAAAAAGTTTGTACATATGTGTCAAGAGTCTGATGGGTCTATAATTTTCTAATTTAGTAATATGGCCTTTTTTGTGTAACAAGACTATTACTGCATTGTTCCAGTCTTTTGGAATCGTACTCGCATGTAAGCATTTATTAAACAGTCCGCTTACTGATTTTAATAAAATTTCTCCTCCTGCTTTTATTGCCTCGATAACGAGTCCATCATCACCAGGCGATCGATGGTTCTTCATTTCCTTTAAAGCTGCTCTTACTTCTGACACAGTAATGGGTAAAAGTATTTCCGATCTCTGATTTATGAGAGTCTTTACTCGTGTCGGGAAATTGTCTTGTGGTCTTTGGCTGGTATAGAGGTCTTTATAAAACCCTCTGGTTATTTTCAGAATGTTTGTTTTGTTTACTCTACTAACCTACACATTCCGAGAGAAACGCGGACTTATTAACAGAATAGGATCGATATGGAAATCAATTACCTGCAACTTAGATTCGTCAGATGGCGAATATTTCAATGACTGTATAAATAAAATAACCACCTGCGATGAGTATCAAATCGAAAACTTATTGAAAATTAAAATATCAACTTATGTTATTAAAAATTTTAACGTTAAAAGTTACAACTTATGTTATTAAAAACTTTAACGCCACAATCCGAAAATTACAAATAGACGAGGAAACATTCAACAATAATATTAAAGAAATTCGAGAGTCAATAATGGATATCTCTGACCAATTAAAATTCTATAAATCTCAAATTGACATGCTAAACCTTTTGTAAATTACTAATGGAAAGCTATTCATTTATCGAAGACTCTTTAAATGAAATAGTAAATGCCATAACCTTTGCTCGATTAAAAATATTACATAGCTCCATCATCACACCGTTTGATTTAATTAAATCGCTTAGGCATATATCACAATCATTACAAAAAAATAATCTTCCATTATCAATCAATACTTCAAATCTAGCTTAATATCTCGATATTATCGAATTGCAAGCTTATCGACTAGACACAAGAATTGTGTTTTTCTTAAATATTCTGTTAACTGATGCAGAACAATATACTTTATATCGTCTCTATCCAATACCAATACTGAATAATCGAACAGGTCTTCATTCAATATTAACAACAAAAAATAAATACATTGCGCGAAACGA
Source organism: Diabrotica balteata (assembly GCA_918026665.1). Taxonomy (NCBI): domain Eukaryota; kingdom Metazoa; phylum Arthropoda; class Insecta; order Coleoptera; family Chrysomelidae; genus Diabrotica; species Diabrotica balteata. The sequence goes on from OU898282.1 coordinate 65,042,652, forward strand.
TGATTCATTGTTATACCTTACAATAAATAGCCTTGACTCATGCAAAACTTTGCGAGCTCGAACCAAGATATGTTACAACACACTTCCATACCCAATCGACAGCGATGCCATATGCGAAGCCCAACTTCTGAAACAACAAGAACGCTTTTCCAGAACATGTTAGACTTCTGTAGTATTTGCCAAAGATTACAACGTCCAGAAGATCAACATAAACCTGTGGCTCATTACAGCTTCTGACCCACTGCCTATTAAAATCAAATGCGTGTCCAGAGACGTCAAATCAGAGATTATTTACACAAACCATGTACTCAAACTACAACCCACGTGCGATGCTTTTATTGGTAGTACAAGTTACAAGTAGACAATAATAGTTGTCATTGTAACTCTTGTTGTTCTTTATGTTATATGTAAATGCAGATCCAAGAGAAGATACAGGATAAAAATTGGCAATACCAGAAATTGGAAGAAAATTCTTTTAAGACGAAGACCCAGTATCCACCTAAGCGACTCCATAGACAAAGAACAGCAGATCCAACTGAATACCAATAAGCAGGCAGTCTAAAAGTTGCTACCACTCATCAACTTTCATCTAAAAGGGGGAGCTGTTATATGCATTGTACCAACCGATGTTCCCTATCACGACGATTTCCAGGGTATCAGGTTTCCACTTCCAACAATCTGAGTCGATAAGGATTCTTGCACATGCAGTACCAGCAGAGTCAGCAGGACCCAAGCTTTTTACACGTTCCCACTGAGTCAGCATTTACTAATATTATAAAACCGCTTGTCGCTCTTTATATTCATTCATTATATTTTTACATTTCATTTTTATAATTCATTTGTAACACGTAATTTTGATATTTTTGTAATAAATTAATTTTTTAAAAAGTCAAAAAAGTGTTTCGTGATATAATATATATATATATATATATATATATATATATATATATATATGTGTATATATATATATATATATATATATATATATATATATATATTATATATATATATATATATAAATATATATATATATATATATATATATATATATATATATATATATATGTGTGTATATATATAATATATATATATTTTATATATATATATATATATATATATATATATTTATATATATATATATATATATATATATATATATCTAATTTTATCAGCTTCTTGAATTACTATATTTAATATAAAATTAGTGTTTTTTTGGGTTTAGCTTTAATAAGTAATAATAAATTTGAACTAGATTTAAAACTAGATTTTCAAAAAATCCATTGTTCATTGAAATCAACGTTTCGGCATGAAACCCTTGCCTTTGTCAATATTCAAATTTACAAGATTAGGAACAAAAAGTTATTTTAAAATATAAAGAGACTTAACAAAACGTAAAGCGTGACACTGGCGTTTAATGAATTGACTAAAGTAAAAAATGATATCTGATATCTCAAGGTTTACTCTCACTTGTTTATAATTATTTTTATTTTGGCGTATCGTTGGCGTTTTCGAAGAAGGTAAAGTGGAGATATGTTATAACTTTAAGACTTTTTTGTGGTGTTATATCTATTATGATTTAAATAATATATTTAATTTAGGTTCTGTGTATCTTTTTTGTTGTTGATTGCAATGGTATTTATTTTTATTTCTATTAATGATTTTTATTTCTATTATATCTATTATTTTTGTTTTGTTCGGTTTTTTAAAGAAACATGGTCTTCACGATATCTCAACTACAAATCTCATCATCTATTCTTTTATAAGAAGTCTGATATTATAAGTCTTGCTGATAAATATATAAAACTAACAGATCCAACATACAGACAAACTGCAATAAAAAAAAAGCAAAAAATTCCCTTCTAAATAATACATATTCCGAACATCTAATCGAAACTATTTTCAAATCAAGACTTTTACAACAGTATAAATAACAATAAACCCAACATTATCAAGACTGCGTAGACAACCCTTCCATATATAAAAAGTTTATCCGAAAAACTAACAAATCTTTTAGTCAAACATAATATAACAGTGGCTCAAAGAGGCAACAACCTTTTAAATAAATATTTCACTAAACTAAAGAATAAACTCCAAAACTCAAAAAAGTCACATGTTGTTTACGAGGTAACATATATTTACTGTGAAGGTGTTTATATTGGGCAAACCAGTCAACTGATTCAATCCTGAATTCGTTCTCACAAATATGACAAGAACAACATCACTTCGTTCACAAAACAAGAAAATGAGATAAAGCATAAATTTGACTTCGAAAACATTTTTTAAACAAATTTTAAAAACCGAACAAAACAAAAAGGAGGCAGATAAAAGAATCAATAGAAATAAAAAGAAATACCAACGCATCAAGGACAAAAAAAATATATACACAAAACCTAAATAAAATATATTTTAGTTTTATTTAAATAATAATGAACACAACACCATAAAAAACTCTTAAAGTACTAACTTATCTCCACTTTACCTCTTTCTACAACACCAAATATTCGCCTATATAAAAATAATTATATACTAATGACAGTAAATCTTGCGATATCAGATATCAATTTTTACTACAGTCAATTCATTAATGTCAGTGTTCCGTTTTACGTTTTGGTAAGTTTTTTTAAATATTTTACAATAACTTTTTGTTTCTAATCTTGTACATTTTAGAATCTTGACAAAGGCAAGGGTTTCCTGCCGAAACGTTGATTTCAATAGACAATAAAATCTAGTTTCAACTAAAAAGTTGTCTTAATTTGATAAAGATATCTCTGACCTGTTTCTTCTACATGTACTTCCATATAGGTTGTTCTGTAACCGAACTTCTGACCTTAATTTATTTTTCTTCGTCACTAATATGATCTTTTATGTACTTGCATTAAGACTATATTCTTCATATCTGGAACTAATATACTTCTTCTTCTTCTTAACATGCCATACACCAAAGTGCGTAGGCGACTATCTCATTACTAGAATTCTGTTCTTGGCGGCGTGACACAGCTCACCTGTATTGTGTATTCTTGTCCATTCTTTAATATTCCTTAACCAGGACAATTGTTTGCGGCCGGCTCCTCTCCTACCTTCGATCTTCCCTTGTAGGATTAACTGTGGTATTTCATATTTTGCTCCTCTCAATATGTGCCCAAGGTAACCAATCTTGCGTTTTTTAATTAATTCAAAGAGTTCTCTTTCCACGCCGGCTCTATTAAGGACGTCATCGTTTCGATCTCTATCCACCCAAGGTATGCGCATCATTCTTCTCAATGACCACATTTCAAATGCTTCAAGTTTGTTGATAGATGTTTTTTTCAAAGTCCACGTTTCCATGCCATAAAGCAAGATGGACCATATGTAGCACTTGACCATTCTGTAGCGTATTTCGAAGTTTAGGTGTTGATTACATAGGAGCGGTCTGAATTTCACAAAACCTTGTCTTGCCATTTGTATTCGGGTTTTTATTTTGTGTTGTGGATCCGATTGGTCATTGATTGTGGTGCCAAGGTATTTAAAAGTTTTCACGCGATAAAAGTTTTCACGCGATAAAAGTTACATATACATAAACAAAAAATACATACATATACAAAAACTAATATACATCGTTGGCCAAAAAAAATCAACATTTAGTAGGCCAAAAATACATTTTTAAATATTAATTTATGGAAGTGTACATTATAATATTCTTATTATTTGATAGCATTAGAAATCATAATGCGAAGTATTTCTCTGGATTCTTCTTATGACATGCCACAATTCTTTTAAGTTGAAGAGGTGTTTGAGGACGTGGCAATCGATTTAGGTTTCGGCATACCATATCTCACACATGTTCGATGGGTGACAAATCAGCTGATCTTGATGGCCACTATAAATGCTCTATACCAGATTTTTGGATGAACATTTGAAATAATGATGAATGATGATGAATAAATTTGTAAGCAGGAATTTAAAACCGGTTGCAATACTTCACCAATACATCATCGAGCTGTATGACCTTCAATAGTTAAGTCTATATTTCGTCTCTCATCTCGAAAACCTCTTACCCTTATGCTCCCATCACAACCACCCGAACAAAACCTAAATTTATCACTGAAGCAGATACAATTCCTTTGGATATTCCAGTTTTGTCAAGCTTTTCATCATTCTAAACATCGAGCCTTATGCTGTGGTAATAAAGGCAACAAAATCAGACGGTAAGTTCTCAGTCCTATTCTAAGTTATCTTTTATTAACCTTTCTTCTTGAGGCTACTCTTCCTGTAGCTGCAAACTAAATCAGTTCTGACTTTATGTACATTGTCCTGTTTATTTCTGAGAGCAAGAAGTCTAAGATGGCATAAATCAAGGTCTTGCAATATTCTAGGACGTTCAGACCCTCCACGACGCCGATGAGTCTTATCATTGCGCCATCTAATCTAAACTCTTAACACTGTTGATGGATTAGCTTCAACTCTTCGTGAAATTTCTCGTAACGCAAAATCGACCTATTTTATGCATACAATGCGTTTTTTTTCTAGTCGTTTAAATGACGAAATTGCCCACGACCGCAGTATTTTAAATTTTTTTTGGGTATATCAAAAATGACTAAAAATTATAAATAAACCTAAGTTAAATACATAAAAATAAACTTTCGTATCTCTTAAAAAAAGATAGCAAGAAAAAAGTTTTATCCCATTATATTTTTAGATTAAGACTTAAGAAATACTTTTGATCCAAAAATTTTTTTGGGTATCAGTATATTTTACAAAGTTTTCTGTTTTTATTCACTTTTAATAATAATTAACCCCCTCTGTGGCTCAGTGGTAAAAGCGCCTACCTTTAAACCTAAAGGTCGTGAGTTCGAATCTCATCTGGGTGGAAAAATTTTCGTTTATTAAAAATGAATGAATGAAAATAATTTCTATCCTTGTGCGATCGGTACTCACCGGAGGGACCGCAGACGTTCGGATACAATTAGCGTCTCTTAGCAAAGACAATGACGTCGACTTTGCTAAGTATCAAGACAATTACTCTCCACACACACACACACACACACACACACACACACACACACACACACACACACACACACACACACACACACACACTACACTAGGTACCTGACTGTACCATGCCAATGATCTTAGTTGTCGAGGCAATAACTCAATAATAAAAAAAAAATTAAATACTATATCGTCGGAATACTAGATGTTGTTAAACGTTTTTCTTATTTTCGTATTTTATAATCTCTTCTGCCGGATCTAGGGCTCGTCCAAAAATAAATGGCGGTAAAAGTATACAGCCTTATCAATTTTTATACGAATTCCATTTATATATATATATATATATATATATATATATATATATATATATATATATACAGTAAAAGCCAAATAAAGTTGCGTTCACGTCATCATTGTAAACATTTGCAGCGATGTCAGATGGTTTATGAAGTATGAAAATTAACAGAAAAGAACTGAAGTAAACAAAAAAGGTGAAGGTAGCAAATTTCACACTATATTTTTACACTTCTTGAAAATTAGCTTTATTCAACACCAATAATATAACAATACTTTTAACTAACTGAAACTATAAACTACGTTCAAAACACATCTGTTCCCCAACTATCAAAAACATCTGTTATATACATATTTTCTGACGTTCCAAACTTCACTAGACATTTCAAGAATTTTCGATGTCATCTTGAATGTTCTCGAACTACTTCTTCTTTTTCGTCAATGGACTTTTCCTATGTGGGATAAATCTTTCGTAACAATATTAAGTGGAATTTAAAAATGAGTGTTTTTTTTTAATTTATTTTTTTGTTAATTACATTCATGAATAGATTTCACAAAAAAGGTAATTTCACAATAAAAGTGGTAAAGTTATTACTGACTTACCAAACAATAAATATAATCAAAATAAAACCACAAGTAATAAAATAAAATATTTTTTAATAATTAACTTATTTTCAAAGACAAAACAAGACATTAAAAAAACAACATCAACAAACTAAACATTTTCTGAATCTGATTCCACATTAGTGTCACTCTCTCCAATATTAACATTTATTACTATTGGACTAATTTCTTGACGATCAAATATTCTTTCTCTCTCATGCCATTTAAATATTTCTCTTTCAGTATGATTGATAGTGTTTTTCCACATATCAGGAGTAATCATGGAAAGTGCCTCATGCCACATGTTTAGGCAGTTGTTAGCGCTGTTACCATCTCTACCAATGTGCCTATTGTAATAATTTTTTGCTATGCCCCAAATTAATTCAATAGGGTTAAGGATACAATGGTAAGGAGGAAGACGTAAAACTTTGTGTCCATATCGTTCTGCCATATCGTCCACTATATATTTGGTTTGTGGTTTATTTCTAAAAAAATGTTTAAAATAAATGACATTTATATGTAAGATAATATCTATATATTTACTGAGAAACGATGCGCAACAGTTCTGTTTTGAACATCATATGGGAATAAGGAATGTTTTTTTCTGTCAACCACTCCTCGATAGCCCTTTTTGACTATCCTGTATTCGGAGTTTTATGCAATAACATACTGTGATAAGGTGCATTATCAAGTAGAATTAGCGAAGGATTCTCTAAGTTTTGCAGTAACTGATATTCAAACCATTTCAAGAAATTTGCCTGGTTCATTTCCCCATGATAATCACTAAGTTGAGTTTTTGAACAAAATATTGCTTCAGCACCCTCTATAAATCCAGTTTCATTTCCAGCATGGAGTATAATATACCTGCAATGATATTATTTAAATGTTCATCTAACAACTTAGCTAATGCAACGAACCTTTTGCCATCCGTTTTAGTGGTTTTAACATTATTTATATTTTCATTTTGCCAAGAATGACCAATTATCCCATTTTGAAATATCCAAGTTTCATCGAGGAACACGAATTGGTATATACCTGTAACGATGAGTCCAAGCCATCACCGTTAAACCAGCGTGCGCGCGAACCAACCCATGAAGTAGGAGTGTATCGACAGTAGAAAGGGCAAAACTAATTACCAAGCTCCGCTATATAAACCGCAACATTTCCTCATAGAGGAGAATCGTCAGGTGTTGACTAAATATAGTCCTGGAAAAATCTGCAAAATATTTTACCACGTTAGATCTAAAAAATGGATATTGGCAAGTACCACTTTCCGAAGCAAGCAAACCCTTGACCGCTTTCATAGCACCAGGACTATTCCAGTTCAAAGTACTTCCATTCGGATTACACGCCGCCTCCGCTACTTTTCAACGATTACTAGATACAATAATCGGCCCAGAAATGGAACCACATGCATTCGCCTATTTAGACGACATAATAGTACTGGGGAAAACGTTCGAGGAACATATGGAAAACTTAAAAGAAGTACTTCACAGACTACAGCAGGGCAAACTACGAATTAACATAGACAAATGTAAATTCTGCAAAGAAGAGATAAATTATTTAGGCCATGTAGTAAACAAAACGGGAATAAAAGTGGACGAAAACAAGACAAAAGCCATAGTCGAATATCCCGCGCCAAAAACCGTTAAACAACTACGCCGATTTTTGGGCATCATCTCATGGTATAGGAGATTTATAAAAGATTTTTCACGAACTACAGCCCCTTTAATAAAGCTACTAAAGGAAAAACAACATTGGACTTGGGACAGAGACCAAGAGGAAGCATTCATCAAAATAAAATTACTACTGACACAAGCTCCAATACTGATCTGCCCGGACTTCCAGAAAAGATTTTTTTACAATCGGACGCTTCGAACCACGGTTTAGGAGTAGCTTTAGTACAAACAAACGACGAAGGACAGGAACAAGTCATAGCTTACGCAAGTCGAAACCTAACAAATGCCGAAAAAAATTACAGCGTGACAGAAAAAGAACTACTAGCGATCATCTTCGGTGTAGAAAAGATGAAACCCTACATCGAAAGATACCTATTTTCAATTATCACAGATCATCAAAGTCTACGATACTTACAAACAATGGAAAACCCTACAGGTAGAATAGCTAGATGGACAATGCTGCTGCAACAATTTGACTTCGATGTCATTTACAGAAAGGGCTCCCAAAACGTCCTGGCCGACGCGCTCTCTAGAGAACCAGTAGATCTGGTTTGCATAATAAACGTAGAAGATGTAAAACCCGACGAGTGGTACAATAAAGCTTTAAATAAAATCCAGACAAATCCGCAACTATTTCCAGACTACTCTATCAAAGATGGACTTCTCTATCGACACTTCTGGGACAAATACGATTTAAAAGAGACAGAGGTATCCAATTCCTGGAAACTATGCATCCCAAACCACAAGAGACAACAACTCCTGGCAGAAAACCACGAGCAACCGACCGCAGGACATCTAGGAATAGCTAAAACAATAACCCGCCTAGCTAGAAAATACTACTGGCCAGGGATGTTTAAAGACGCCGCAAAGTTCGTCAGGAACTGCAAAAACTGTCAGCAATTTAAGCCGCAACAAAGCTTAACTCCAGGCCGCATGCAATCTACACAAATACACACCGATTTCCCTACTCCTTAATCAGTCCAAGCACTTACACTCAACACCAAGTAGTGACAGTATATTTTAATACAGTTTACCAGTAACCTTCAAATATAATGTCAGACACGTTAGAAATATATTACAGTGACATAGAAATGGACGGCACAGTTACGCCGCCACCATACACCGTTCCAGAGTTAATATCACCATTGGGGAACACACCAAAACCTAACACCCGGGCAAAGGCTGCGAGCCCCTGATAAAGGCTATTTCCAAATTTAAAAAACTTTTCGATGAACCAACCATGGGCATCACAAAAATTCAGAAAGTCCAGTCAATTCCAGTGTTAATCCCGCTGATCTCACTAATTCCGCCGCAGCATAAAGGAAAAAATACAGACTGAGACTCCCGAACCGGGTGCTGAGGATAAAAACCAATAATTGAAGCCCCACGAAGAAAGGCGTTGTTTTTTAAGAGAGGAGAAGACGATTTTTTTTAAGAAGACGATATTTATTTTTTTTAGGGCGGACATTTTTTATTTCGATGTATTGTAATTTTTTTTTTAGGGTAACCAAGTACCTGGCAATTAATAAAAATAAAAAAATTTTGTTCCAAAATTTTTTTTTCCCAGGAAGAGGGGGTGTAACGATGAGTCCAGGCCATCACCGTTAAACCAGCGTGCGCGCGAACCAACCCATGAAGTAGGAGTGTATTGACACTAGAAAGGGCAAAACTAATTACCAAGCTCCGCTATAAAAACCGCAACATTTCCTCATAGAGGAGAATCGACAGGTGTTGACTGAAGGTTCTCTTCTTCCCCACCCCGGCTTGTGAACGTGTTGAGTTCACAAGTTGTTCCGTTCCATACCGCCGTTACCCGAAGAGCGTGTTGAGCTCTTCATTACCCGTACTCTGAAGCAGTCGTGTTGAGACTGTCGAGGAGTGTCCTATTAACCCGAATCACTTAAGGAACGTGTTGAGTTCCTTTCCTTTCTTTGTACCTATCGTCCGCTGTTATTAAATCGAGACGTTCTCGTAAAATTTCAAATACACACTCGATTGCCGATAAGACCAACTTCATACGACAAGGTCAAACTTAATTTGAATAAATAGGCCAGGTACTGAGAAGACTAAACCAAATTGTAAATATGAACCTAAGATGTTTGTCAATTTAATTTAAGGAAGACAATAAAGTTTTATTTTTATTTTGAACTCTGTCTCTGACTGTCCAAAAGCTACCCCGATAGTGACTCCTACGAGAGGACATCACATACCTTTATCCTTCGCTTCTTTATAGGTTCTTAAGAATTGTACTCTTTTACAAACAACGTTAGGTAATTCCATAAGTCCTCGTCGTAGATTATCCTTTATCCACTCAAACCCAAGTTCTTTGAGCAATCTTTTTAAAGAAGTCGTACTACCATTAAATAATTCTTTATCTTTCAGTTGGGACCACAATGATTGAACCGTTACGTGCTGTTCTAAAAGCATACAGAAATAAAATTCTGTTAAATGTATGATTATTTGTTATAATCATACTTACTTCTCTGGTACATATTGTAAATGGTATCACGAATAGAGCTTGTATTTAAAGTTGTTGTATTTGTTGCTCGTTTATCAGTGCAACGCTTTTTCTTTGGTGACTCGAACTGTTCACCTTTTTTCTGCATTTGACATAGGCTGCTTACTGTTCTTACGCTGATTTTTAAAGCAGCAGCTACACGCTAAAATAATACAAGTTTTTGTAAAGTAAAGTAATGATATTTATTCGAATATTACCTCTTGCACAGCGTTTAAGGGTAACAAAGGGCCATTATTAATCCTTTCTTCTTCAAAATAGTTAACTAATGAAGCCACAAGTTCTTTGCATCGACTATTTAGCTGTTTGGGCATTTTGACAAGTAAATAAATGTAAAAATGACAAGTAAATAAGATAACCTCAAAAATCGACGATACCACGAGTACAAAAGTCACAGGCCACTGATTAAAAACTCAACAAACGACGCCGCAACATGACAATATTTCTGGTAGTGACTAATACTCCGTCAATAATTGGTGGTTTCTTTATGAACATTTCAACACAAAATTTTACAATGACGGACGTCTAAATCCAAACAAGCTATATATACATTGCGGTATATACATTATTTTGTTACAAAAGTTTTTTTATTGCTCGGGTTATTTTTAAAAGTGATTGTTTAGCAAACTAAAGTAACATACACTTTTCCATAGAAATGTAGCCACACATACAATAGAATTACGACATTGGTGACGTGCACGCAACTTTATTTGGCTGTTAGTGTATATATATATATATATATATATATATAATATATATATATATATATATATATATATATATATATATATATATATATATATATATATATATATATATATATGTATGTACAGGGTGGTCCTTAAATAATTGTACAAAAAGAAACTGTAGATTTTACACTTTAAAATATTATGATTTAAGCCAAATTGCTTTAATAAAATGTGGATGTTAAGAAAGATACAGGGTGTTAAAGTGGAAATTTAAAATTTTAATTTTCGCTTTAACATTCATGTTTGTAAACATTTATGTATCAAAATTCATAACTAATTACTATTGAACATCAGGAATTATGATTTGATGCATACTTTAATGTTGGTGATAGAGCGCGCCACATATACGACATGTGTGGCATACATTTGCAATTAACTTTTTTGCTCTTTAAGATACCGGTGTTTGTGATAAAAAATATTAAAGATACATTATTTTAACATAAAAAGGTATTGTGTTAATAACTTCAAAACTCAACATTTTTCGAGATAATCGCATTTTACAAAACAACTACATAATTCAGATTTAACACTATTACTCCAGGCAACGAAAGAAAGTTAGACGAAAATATCAATACTTTTCAATTTTGATATAAAATGCATTTAATAACGTTAATATTTAACGAAATATTAAATACAATAAGTATATCAGCAGGATAGTTAATAGTAGGATTTGACAAAATAACAGAATAATTGGATTTAACATAAAACATTCGACATTTTGTATTAAATTAAAGTCATTATCAAAATATTGTATTTACAAGCCAAATTAAGAAATAGTTAAACTAAATAACCATAAACTTTTGTCAAAGTAAGTTCTTTAATTCATTTTTCAATACATTCCATAAATAATGTCCCATAGTATTCCCCAAGTATTATTTTGGGATTTTTATGCATTAAGTAATTATATTAATATCTCACCACATGACCAAGGAATATGATTACCACGAATAATCCAATGTTCAGAACAGAAAAGTTGTATTTAAGTATGTTCTCACTGCCCTCTCTGTATAATGTGGTGGTGTACCATCTTGCATAAACCACATAATATTTCACCTTAAGTTTGACGACAATTTGTTCCATACATAAAAAAAATCATTTTGTAAGAAAGATTAATAAATCTGACCATTTAAATTACAAGGTAATTCGCATGTCCGTAAAAAATAATTACTTCCTGAACGTTGGATTGTTCATGGTAGTCATATTTCTTGGTCATATGGTGAGATATTCATATAATTATTTAGTTCATAAAATTTCCAAATGAATACTTTATTATTACATCTAATTTATTATAAATTATACTTATAATACTAATTATAAATACTGCAGCAGTTCCTTTAGAACCAATGATGCAATTAATATAAGACGATCTTTTATGGAATGTATTGACAAATGAATTAAAGAGAATGGTGGACCTATCGAACACTTACTTTGACAAAAAGTTTAGTGTTATTTAGTTTAACTATTTTTTAATTTGGTTTATAAATAAAATAGTTTGATTATGACTTTAAATTTAATACAAAACGTAAAATGTTTGATGTAATATCCAATTATTCTGTTATTTTGTCAAATTCTACTATTAACTACTATCCTACTGATATATTTATTTTATTTAATATTATTGTTCGTTGTAGTCATCTTCCTTGGGCATGTGGTGAGATATTAATATAATTATTTAATCCATAAAATTCCCAAACAAATACTTTATTAGTATATTAAATTTTTTTTCCATAGCTAATGTCAAAGTGTTGCTATAACAACTGTTTTGAGTAGATAAAGTATCACTTTAATTGCAAGGGTAGATAAAGTGATACTTTAACAGCAAGAGTAGATAAAATGTTTTAACTTTTTTATTCAATAAAATTTACAAATTCAAACACATTAAAGATTCAAAACAACTGAAATTTTATAATTAACATTATTAGAAATATCTATTTTTGGAGCATAACAACTTGTACTGATTTGCTTAAACACTTAATTTGAGGTACTGGATTCATTTTCTGTAACATTTGTTTGACATTTGTTGACAAAGTAGTTCATATCGCTAGCAACGGAGCAACACAATTGCGATTTTTGTCTTAAAAATTACAATTTTCTTTGAAATTCTATTTTTCACCTGAACTTGAAGTCTTGCTATAGAAAAAAATGTATTGCACACGACGAAAAAATCGCATTATCTTCTCGAGCATAATTAGCTTCTCGACTGACGTCTCGACGCTAAAAAACGCTCTCGAAGATAAAGTACAATTTTATTGTCTTGTACAATAAATAATTAAATATGTTATAATAATTATAAATACTGCAATAGTTTCTTTAGAGTAATGATGCTATTTAATATGAGATGATCTTTTATGGAATGTATTGACAAATGAATTAAAGAAAATGGTGGACATATCGAACACTTACTTTGACAAAAAGTTTAATGTTACTTCGTTTAACTATTTCTTAATTTGGTTTATAAATAAAATGTTTTAATTATGACTTTAATTTAATACAAAACGTAAAATGTTTTATGTAAAATCCAATTATTCTGATATTTTGTCAAATCCTACTATTAACCGCTATCCTGCTGATATTTTTATTTTACTTAATATTTAGTTAAATATAAATTTTATTGAATGCATTTTATAATAAAATTCAAAAGTATTGATGTTATTGTCTAATTTTCTTTCGTTGCCTGGAGTAATTACGTTAAATCAGAATTATGCTGTGGATTTGTAAAATGCGAGTATCTCGAAAACTGTTGAGTTTTAATAATATGTACAACTATACCTTTTTTTTGTTAAAATAATGTATATTTAATGTTTTTTATCACAAACACCGGTAACTTAAAGGGAAAAAAGTTAAGTGCAAGTGTATACCACATATGTGGCGCCCTCTATCAGCTATCAGCTATCAGCTACATGCACACTATGTGCATCAAACTATAATTTCTGATTTTTACTTGTACCCAATTATGAATTTTGATACATAAATGTTCACAAACATGAAAGTTATAGCAAAAATTAAAATTTTAAATGTCTATTTTAACACCCTGTATTTTTCTTAACATTTTATTAAAGCAATTAGGCTTAAATCGTAATATTTTAAAGTGTAGAATCTACGGTTTCTTTTTGTATACTTATTTAAGGACCACTATATATATATATATATATATATATATATATATATATAAATATATTAATAAAGTATTCAACTAGTGAATTCAGAGGTTTATTCGGTCAGTCAGGTTGGCAAAATAAAAAACAGAAGTCAACTACTTCATAAGTTTATCGAAGACGTTTCGCTCTATATTTCTAAAGCTTCATCAGTTCTCTAAAATACAAAGATGACATAGAGTTTATAAGAAATACAGATCTAATAATTTATTACTTACAACTCAATATGTAGTATTAAAGATGTTATCGTATATGTACTTAAGTTTACTCATAAATTTAGAACTAACTTAAAAAAAAATTAAACAGAAATATGCAAAAAGAACATTCGCAGAAACGAAGATTTACAAAAACTTTAAACGTACATTTGGCTTCATTTAGAGATGGTTCTCCAATGAAGACAAACAAAACACTGATTTATTGCAATCTACGCAAAACAACGTGGCGCGATACCGAAAATGTTTTTCAAGGGCCATATGTTCAACAAATTCCAAGGTTTGAGACAATTATGAACTTCTACGGGGGTCATTGAAAGAATAGTTGGACGGGTGGATTTGTAACGGAAAAATTTGATATGATTTTTTTTTTGTAATTTATGTTTTAATGAAACTTAGAGCTTTGGGATGATTATGTTATTGTTTTGAATGGAAAATCCGGCTATTTTAAATTATGAATATTGGTATTTTTTATTTCGTAAGATGAGAGAGTGGTAAACCTGGCTCAAATTGTCAATGTCGGTTCTTTTGTTTATTGCAGATGGGTTTTTTAGGATCTCACACATTTCAATAAAGGAGCGTTTTTGATGGTTATTTTGTTTGGCCAGTATTTTAGTATTTGAGAAGTCAATGTGATGTTTGGTGGAAATGGCGTGTTGTGTCAGGGCACAAGAGGGTTTGGAAAGTCTAATGTCGCTTTTATGTGCGACCTAGAAGTGAACGACTGGTTTGGCCAATGTAGCAGGAATTGCATTCAGAACAGGGGATTTGATAGACAACATTAGTGTGCTCTAACGAGCTTAGTGGAGTTTTGGACTTGGAGAATAACTTTCCAATAGTTTTAGTGTTTAAACACTAAAACACTATAAACACTAAAACTATTGGAAAGTTATTCTCCAAGTCCAAAACTCCACTAACCTCGTTAGAGCACACTAATGTTGTCTATCAAATCCCCTGTTCTGAATGCAATTCCTGCTACATTGGCCAAACCAGTCGTTCACTTCTAGGTCGTATAACTTCACATAAAAGCGACATTAGACTTTCCAAACCCTCTTGTGCCCTGGCACAACACGCCATTTCCACCAAACATCACATTGACTTCTCAAATATTAAAATACTGGCCAAACAAAATAACCATCAAAAACGCTCCTTTATTGAAATGTGTGAGATCCTAAAAAACCCATCTGCAATAAACAAAAGAACCGACATTGACAATTTGAGCCAGGTTTACCACTCTCTCATCTTACGAAATAAATAATACCAATATTCATAATTTAAAATAGCCGGATTTTCCATTCAAAACAATAACATAATCATCCCAAAGCTCTAAGTTTCATTAAAACATAAATTACAAAAAAAAAATCATATCAAATTTTTCCGTTACAAATCCACCCGTCCAACTATTCTTTCAATGACCCCCGTAGAAGTTCATAATTGTCTCAAACCTTGGAATTTGTTGAACATATGGCCCTTGAAAAACATTTTCGGTATCGCGCCACGTCGTTTTGCGTAGATTGCAATAAATCAGTGTTTTGTTTGTCTTCATTGGAGAACCATCTCTAAATGAAGCCAAATGTACGTTTAAAGTTTTTGTAAATCTTCGTTTCTGCGAATGTTATTTTTTGCATATTTCTGTTTAATTTTTTTTTAAGTTAGTTCTAAATTTATGAGTAAACTTAAGTACATATACGATAACATCTTTAATACTACATATTGAGTTGTAAGTAATAAATTATTAGATCTGTATTTCTTATAAACTCTATGTCATCTTTATATTTTAGAGAACTGATGAAGCTTTAGAAATATAGAACGAAACGTCTTCGATAAACTTATGAAGTAGTTGACTTCTGTTTTTTATTTTGCCAACCTGACTGACCGAATAAACCTCTGAATTCACTAGTTGAATACTTTATTAATATAAATTGACGGTCGTAGTTTTTTACAATATATAAATATATATATATATATATATATACATATATATATATATATATATATACATATATATATACATATACATATATATATATATATATATATATATATATATATATATATATATATCTATATATATATATATATATATATATATATATATATATATATATATATATATATATATATATATATAGTGGTCCTTAAATAAGTATACAAAAAGAAACCGTAGATTCTACACTTTAAAATATTACGATTTAAGCCTAATTGCTTTAATAAAATGTTAAGAAAGATACAGGGTGTTAAAATAGACATTTAAAATTTTAATTTTTGCTATAACTTTCATGTTTGTGAACATTTATGTATCAAAATTCATAATTGGGTACAAGTAAAAATCAGAAATTATAGTTTGATGCACATAATGTGCATGTAGCTGATAGCTGATAGCTGATAGAGGGCGCCACATATGTGGTATACACTTGCACTTAACTTTTTTCCCTTTAAATTACCGGTGTTTGTGATAAAAAACAGTAGACGATCTTACTATATTCCGAAAGGGTATACGTGATATTTTCTACTTCCCGCACTTTTTCAGCCAACGGTCCTAACGGTCCTAACGGTCGATACATCTACCCAACTGGAAACGGTCGGCGGTGAACTGAACGGTTCAACGGCCACCGAATTTTGTCGTGTAGGAAAAGCTCAGGATATCGGTGATTTAGTCTTTTTCAAGACTAATACACCGGAAAGTGACAAAGCATTATTTTCACATAAACTAACGAATATACTTTCAGGTTCCAATCCGATAAGGAAGGAATTTCCGATTCACAGGAATTTAAGAAAATCCAAATTCAGGCCCACCTCAAGGAGAGGTGGACCCGCCCAGAAGGAACCGTTACAGGAACGGGTCGACCACGAGGTTAACAACGAGGTATTGGACGAAAATATCGATAATCAGGAAGTAATGGCTACCAGAAGCGTCGAAATCATGGACGAAGAGCCATTTCAAACAGTCAAGTGTGCCAGGAGGAACTCTGCAGAATCAATACAAGGTGCCAGAAGGAGGGATGCCACTTCTAGTGCCTCCACTGTCCCTGTAAGGAACCGTTACCAAGTTTTAGAACAGGTAAGCATTGAAGATAGGTCTTCAGCTCCACCCAAGAAGGAACGTGTTCCACCCACCGTCATTGCGGGTCAGATTGGTTCATATTCAGCCTTCATCAAGGAAGTAGCCAAACTGCTAGGCCACAATAATTTCCAAATTGCTCCAGCGGGTAAGTTAGGCACTCGCATATATCTTTCTAGCTTAGAAGACCACGAAAAAGTCAAACAGGACTTTATCAACACCTCCACTGCATTCCATACCTACACCAGGAAGTCTGATGTGACAAAGAAAATTGTGATGAAAGCAGCTCCAGGCCTCGACCTCGATGATGTAGAAGCAGACCTCAGGCAGCAAGGAATTATAGGAAAAGTTACAGAGATGAAGACCAGGAAACCAGGAGCTACAAGCAGCTCCTACCTCCTCCAAGTCGACAAACAACAAGACTTGAAAGACATCAAGAAGATCAACGGAGTCAACAACATACGTGTCAGATGGGATGCCTACTCCAAACCCTCCAGAGCCACTCAATGCTACAATTGTCAAGATTTTGGACACTCAGCTAGGAACTGCTACAAGAGCCCCAGGTGCATGAAATGCGCCGAGAACCACCAAACCAGGAACTGCCCACTACCAAGAGGACAAGTTAACAAAGTCAGATGCTGCAATTGCAACGAAGCACACACCTCCAACTACCCGATGTGCAGCAAACACATCGAATATCTGGACAGGCAGGCGGCAAGAAGAAACAGAAACCAGCCACCACAAAAGACAGCACCTCCACCACCCCATCCATCAGCATTCAGGACTACCACCAGCGGATTTTCCTACGCACAGGCCAGCAAAGGTATACCTCAACCCTCAGCTCCATCCAAACCAGCTACAGTCCAAGGAACATGGGCAGAGATCAACAAAATAGTAAATGTCGAGAAGATGATGGCCATCCTACAAGACATGAAGAAAGAACTACTCCAGGCTAGGTCATTTGCCGAGAAAGCGATGATCTTCATCAAATACGAAGAGATCTACAATGAACCATAAACACCTGAAGATCTTCCAGTTCAACATAGCATCTCTACGGCTACGAATCAGCGAACTTCGAGAGGCAGTCCTGAGGCACAACCCTGATGTCATCTGCCTGTCCGAAACCAGATACATGACGGAGTCACAACTACCAAGAATCACAAACTACGATGGATATGGAAGAAGAGACAATCCAAACGACAGAGGAGTGGCCATATACGTCAGAAACAACATAGAATGGAACCAAGTTGCGTTGGACACACAGCATTTTGAAGGTATTGGTATCAAAGTAGGTATGACTAATATCTTCTCCATTTACAGGAAACATTCGGAAAATCTAGCCATAGAAGAACTTGATGCCTTCCTCAATTCAGCACCAACCGTTGTCGTAGCAGGTGACTTCAACGCCAAACACACAGCATGGGGATGTGCAACAGACACCGCTCCAGGAACAACACTTCTAAGATATTGTGAAGACAGAGAGATGATGTTATTCGCTCCAGATGAACCAACAAGAATAAACCCAATCAGAGGACAAAACAACTCAACACTGGACCTGTTCATAACAAAAGATGTAATAATGGAAGACGTCAGGACCTACTTCGAATGCAGTTCGGATCACAAACCAGTTATAGGAAGAATGACATCAAGAGTCGACTTGCCGAGAATAGAACCAGTAGAAAGATGGAGGTGGAAAGATGCTAACTGGCCTAACTACAGAAGACAGCTCAACCAAATGGAGATGAAGAGAGAATTTCAATCAATAGAAGAAGTAGAAGAAAAGATAGATGACATCACAAGAAGAATACAGCGTGCAATGGAAGACAACATCCCAAAATCCATGACAAACAACAGAGGTTTAGTTATCCCAACCGAACTCCAAAACCTCATCAAGGACAGAAACAAGGCCAGAAAAGCATTCCAAAGAACCAGAAGACAGGAATTCAAGGATTATGGAGACGTCCTATCCGAAGAAATAAGAGTAAGACTGAGAAGTCTTACCGAAAACCAATGGCACAACAACATCAGAAGAGCAGAAGAAAGCCATGGAAATGTTTGGAAAATGTTGAAGGCAAGAAGAAGAGGAAAACAAAAGATGCCACAAATCATGGACAACGAGGGAATCCACTACGAAACTCAAGCAAAAGTAGATGCAATATCAAGAAAGATGGCTGCCACCCACAGACAAAACCAAGAGATGTCAGATGCTAGAACAAAAAGGCAAGTCGACGAAGAATACAACAGGATAAAAAGAAGAAACGAATTCCATATAGAAGAAGAAGACTACACCAGTCCAAGTGAAGTAGCAAAAATCATCAGGAAGCTAAAGGGAAGTAGAGCACCAGGAAAAGAAGGCATCCACAACATCACCCTCAAGGAACTCCCAAAGAAGGTTATAGTCCAGCTATACTACATCTACAAATTTTGCCTAGAAAAAGGACATTTTCCAAACAACTGGAAGCACGCCAAAATCATTCCACTACTGAAGCCAAGAAAAGATGGTAGAAGACCAGAAAGCTACAGACCCATATCTCTCCTGGAAACGATGGGAAAAATCCTAGAAAAAATCATCTACAAGAGACTGATGAAACACACAGAAAGAAGAGGAGTCATACAAGAAGACCAATTTGGATTCAGAAAAGGAAGAAACTGCGAACTCCAATTAGCAAGAATAATCAGCGATGCGAAGATAAAATTCAACAGAAAACAGAAAACTGGATTAGCCATACTGGACATAGAAAAAGCATACGACACGGTTTGGAAGAAGGCATTAATCTACAAGATGGACAAGGCTAGACTTCCGCATTATTTAATTAATATATGTGATACTTATTTGACTAATAGAACTTTTCAGGTGTCAGCTGACCAAAAGATGTCTACAATACAACAGATTCAGGAAGGGATGCCTCAGGGCAGCATTTTATCTCCTATATTGTACAATATTTTTGTTGCAGATCTTCCAACAGATCCTAGAACTTCTACAGCTCTTTACGCAGACGACACAGCAGTGTATGCATCCGGAAAAGATGAAGGAAGAATAATAGACGACATGGAGAACCACTTGGAGAAAATCTCGGACTTCACGGAAAAATGGAAAATTAAGATCAATGCAGAGAAGACGCAGTTCATCATATTTACACAAGAAAAACGACCACCACGGAACCAGTTAACAGTAGGAGGCAACATAATTCAGGAATCAGAGACCGTCAAGTACCTAGGCGTCCACCTCGACAGAAGACTCACTTTCCGGATGCATACACAAAAAACTAAGGTAAAAGCTAATGCTGCTAAAAAACTGATACTTCCCTATATTTACAGGTCCAGTCCACTATCCAAGGCGAAGAAAATACAACTCTACCAAGCATATGTTAGGTCGGTGATTTTGTATGCTGTACCAGTTTGGAGCTCCATTGCGGAATCCAACTGGAGAAAGTTAGAATCAACTGAGTATTCATGCTACCGAATCATCGACGGAACATCATGGGAGGATAGAGTTACCAATGAAACAATCAAGAACAGGTTAGGCTACACACCACTCAGGGAGGTGGCCGAGAACAGGACAAGATGGTTCTTCAACCAGGCCACAAGAAGACTACGGAAAACCAGGGATATCCTCGAGAAAAACAGGATCCAGAGGATACACCGAGAAACTCATAGACTCATCGACCACATGATCCATTAGCCAGGTTTCCAGGGAAGTAGGTACGTTTGCCGAATACAGTACCTACAGAAGCAGACGAGGACACCACCCAGGAAGATCCAGGACCCGAGAGGAAGAAGAATCAGAAGATGGCGGTGCAAGAGCGGGACGCTGAAGAAAGAAGGCTAAAATTTTGAAATTAATTATATGGAAGATATGGCAATAAACGTTTTTATTTTTATTTTTATTTTTTTTTTTATTTTTATTTATGATAAAAAACATTAAATATACATTATTTTAACAAAAAAAAGGTATAGTTGTACATATTATTAAAACTCAACAGTTTTCGAGATACTCGCATTTTACAAATCCACAGCATAATTCTGATTTAACGTAATTACTCCAGGCAACGAAAGAAAATTAGACAATAACATCAATACTTTTGAATTTTATTATAAAATGCCTTCAATAAAATTTATATTTAACTAAATATTAAGTAAAATAAAAATATCAGCAGGATAGCGGTTAATAGTAGGATTTGACAAAATATCAGAATAATTGGATTTTACATAAAACATTTTACGTTTTGTATTAAATTAAAGTCATAATTAAAACATTTTATTTATAAACCAAATTAAGAAATAGTTAAACGAAGTAACATTAAACTTTTTGTCAAAGTAAGTGTTCGATATGTCCACCATTTTCTTTAATTCATTTGTCAATACATTCCATAAAAGATCATCTCATATTAAATAGCATCATTACTCTAAAGAAACTATTGCAGTATTTATAATTATTATAACATATTTAATTATTTATTGTACAAGACAATAAAATTGTACTTTATCTTCGAGAGCGTTTTTTAGCGTCGAGACGTCAGTCGAGAAGCTAATTATGCTCGAGAAGATAATGCGATTTTTTCGCCGTGTGCAATACAACATTTTTTTCTATAGCAAGACGTCAAGTTCAGGTGAAAAATAGAATTTCAAAGAAAATTGTAATTTTTAAGACAAAAATCGCAATTGTGTTGCTCCGTTGCTAGCGATATGAACTACTTTGTCAACAAATGTCAAACAAATGTTACAGAAAATGAATCCAGTACCTCAAATTAAGTGTTTAAGCAAATCAGTACAAGTTGTTATGCTCCAAAAATAGATATTTCTAATAATGTTAATTATAAAATTTCAGTTGTTTTGAATCTTTAATGTGTTTGAATTTGTAAATTTTATTGAATAAAAAAGTTAAAACATTTTATTTACTCTTGCTGTTAAAGTGTCACTTTATCTACCCTTGCAATTAAAGTGATACTTTATCTACTCAAAACAGTTGTTAAAGCAAAACTTTAACATTAGCTATGGAAAAAAAAATTAATATACTAATAAAGTATTTGTTTGGGAATTTTATGGATTAAATAATTATATTAATATCTCACCACATGCCCAAGGAAGATGACTACAACGAACAATAATATTAAATAAAATAAATATATCAGTAGGATAGAAGTTAATAGTAGAATTTGACAAAATTACAGAATAATTGGATATTACATCAAACATTTTACGTTTTGTATTAAATTTAAAGTCATAATCAAACTATTTTATTTATAAACCAAATTAAAAAATAGTTAAACTAAATAACACTAAACTTTTTGTCAAAGTAAGTGTTCGATAGGTCCACCATTCTCTTTAATTCATTTGTCAATACATTCCATAAAAGATCGTCTTATATGAATTGCATCATTGGTTCTAAAGGAACTGCTGCAGTATTTATAATTAGTATTATAAGTATAATATATAATAAATTAGATGTAATAATAAAGTATTCATTTGGAAATTTTATGAACTAAATAATTATATGAATATCTCACCATATGACCAAGGAATATGACTACCATGAACAATCCAACGTTCAGGAAGTAATTATTTTTTACGGACATGCGAATTACCTTGTAATTTAAATGGTCAGATTTATTAACCTTTCTTATAAAATGATTTTTTTTATGTATGGAACAAATTGTCGTCAAACTTAAGAAGGTGAAATATTATGTGGTTTATGCAAGATGGTACACCACCACATTATACAGAGAGGGCAGTGAGAACATACTTAAATACAACTTTTCTGTTCTGAACATTGGATTATTCGTGGTAGTCATATTCCTTGGTCATGTGGTGAGATATTAATATAATTACTTAATGCATAAAAATCCCAAAATAATACTTGGGGAATACTATGGGACATTATTTATGGAATGTATTGAAAAATGAATTAAAGAACTTACTTTGACAAAAGTTTATTATGGTTATTTAGTTTAACTATTTCTTAATTTGGCTTGTAAATACAATATTTTGATAATGACTTTAATTTAATACAAAATGTCGAAGGTTTTATGTTAAATCCAATTATTCTGTTATTTTGTCAAATCCTACTATTAACTATCCTGCTGATATACTTATTGTATTTAATATTTCGTTAAATATTAACGTTATTAAATGCATTTTATATCAAAATTGAAAAGTATTGATATTTTCGTCTAACTTTCTTTCGTTGCCTGGAGTAATAGTGTTAAATCTGAATTATGTAGTTGTTTTGTAAAATGCGATTATCTCGAAAAATGTTGAGTTTTGAAGTTATTAACACAATACCTTTTTATGTTAAAATAATGTATCTTTAATATTTTTTATCACAAACACCGGTATCTTAAAGAGCAAAAAAGTTAATTGCAAATGTATGCCACACATGTGGTATATGTGGCGCGCTCTATCACCAACATTAAAGTATGCATCAAATCATAATTCTTGATGTTCAATAGTAATTAGTTATGAATTTTGATACATAAATGTTTACAAACATGAACGTTAAAGCGAAAATTAAAATTTTAAATTTCCCCTTTAACACCCTGTATCTTTCTTAACATCCACATTTTATTAAAGCAATTTGGCTTAAATCATAATATTTTAAAGTGTAAAATCTACAGTTTCTTTTTGTACAATTATTTAAGGACCACCCTGTGCATACATATATATATATATATATATATATATATATATATATATATATATATATATATATATATATATATATATATATATATATATATATATATATATATATATGTATATATATATATATATACACTAACAGTGTATCAGTAACAGTGTAACTATATATACAGAATGTATATATATATATATATATATATATATATATATATATATATATATATATATATATATATATATGTATATATATATATATATATACATTCTGTATATATAGTTACACAATATATATATATATATATATATATATATATATATATACATATACATATATATATATATATATATATATATATATATATATATATATATATATATATATATAGTGGTCCTTAAATAAGTATACAAAAAGAAACCGTAGATTCTACACTTTAAAATATTACGATTTAAGCCTAATTGCTTTAATAAAATGTTAAGAAAGATACAGGGTGTTAAAATAGACATTTCAAATTTTAATTTTTGCTATAACTTTCATGTTTGTGAACATTTATGTATCAAAATTCATAATTGGGTACAAGTAAAAATCAGAAATTATAGTTTGATGCACATAGTGTGCATGTAGCTGATAGCTGATAGCTGATAGAGGGCGCCACATATGTGGTATACACTTGCACTTAACTTTTTTCCCTTTAAGTTACCGGTGTTTGTGATAAAAAACATTAAATATACATTATTTTAACAAAAAAAAGGTATAGTTGTACATATTATTAAAACTCAACAGTTTTCGAGATACTCGCATTTTACAAATCCACAGCATAATTCTGATTTAACGTAATTACTCCAGGCAACGAAAGAAAATTAGACAATAACATCAATACTTTTGAATTTTATTATAAAATGCCTTCAATAAAATTTATATTTAACTAAATATTAAGTAAAATAAAAATATCAGCAGGATAGCGGTTAATAGTAGGATTTGACAAAATATCAGAATAATTGGATTTTACATAAAACATTTTACGTTTTGTATTAAATTAAAGTCATAATTAAAACATTTTATTTATAAACCAAATTAAGAAATAGTTAAACGAAGTAACATTAAACTTTTTGTCAAAGTAAGTGTTCGATATGTCCACCATTTTCTTTAATTCATTTGTCAATACATTCCATAAAAGATCATCTTATATTAAATAGCATCATTACTCTAAAGAAACTATTGCAGTATTTATAATTATTATAACATATTTAATTATTTATTGTACAAGACAATAAAATTGTACTTTATCTTCGAGAGCGTTTTTTAGCGTCGAGACGTCAGTCGAGAAGCTAATTATGCTCGAGAAGATAAAGATTTTTTCGCCGTGTGCAATACAACATTTTTTTCTATAGCAAGACGTCAAGTTCAGGTGAAAAATAGAATTTCAAAGAAAATTGTAATTTTTAAGACAAAAATCGCAATTGTGTTGCTCCGTTGCTAGCGATATGAACTACTTTGTCAACAAATGTCAAACAAATGTTACAGAAAATGAATCCAGTACCTCAAATTAAGTGTTTAAGCAAATCAGTACAAGTTGTTATGCTCCAAAAATAGATATTTCTAATAATGTTAATTATAAAATTTCAGTTGTTTTGAATCTTTAATGTGTTTGAATTTGTAAATTTTATTGAATAAAAAAGTTAAAACATTTTATCTACTCTTGCTGTTAAAGTGTCACTTTATCTACCCTTGCAATTAAAGTGATACTTTATCTACTCAAAACAGTTGTTATAGCAACACTTTGACATTAGCTATGGAAAAAAAATTTAATATACTAATAAAGTATTTGTTTGGGAATTTTATGGATTAAATAATTATATTAATATCTCACCACATGCCCAAGGAAGATGACTACAACGAACAATAATATTAAATAAAATAAATATATCAGTAGGATAGTAGTTAATAGTAGAATTTGACAAAATAACAGAATAATTGGATATTACATCAAACATTTTACGTTTTGTATTAAATTTAAAGTCATAATCAAACTATTTTATTTATAAACCAAATTAAAAAATAGTTAAACTAAATAACACTAAACTTTTTGTCAAAGTAAGTGTTCGATAGGTCCACCATTCTCTTTAATTCATTTGTCAATACATTCCATAAAAGATCGTCTTATATTAATTGCATCATTGGTTCTAAAGGAACTGCTGCAGTATTTATAATTAGTATTATAAGTATAACTTATAATAAATTAGATGTAATAATAAAGTATTCATTTGGAAATTTTATGAACTAAATAATTATATGAATATCTCACCATATGACCAAGGAATATGACTACCATGAACAATCCAACGTTCAGGAAGTAATTATTTTTTACGGACATGCGAATTACCTTGTAATTTAAATGGTCAGATTTATTAATCTTTCTTACAAAATGATTTTTTTTATGTATGGAACAAATTGTCGTCAAACTTAAGGTGAAATATTATGTGGTTTATGCAAGATGGTACACCACCACATTATACAGAGAGGGCAGTGAGAACATACTTAAATACAACTTTTCTGTTCTGAACATTGGATTATTCGTGGTAATCATATTCCTTGGTCATGTGGTGAGATATTAATATAATTACTTAATGCATAAAAATCCCAAAATAATACTTGGAGAATACTATGGGACATTATTTATGGAATGTATTGAAAAATGAATTAAAGAACTTACTTTGACAAAAGTTTATGGTTATTTAGTTTAACTATTTCTTAATTTGGCTTGTAAATACAATATTTTGATAATGACTTTAATTTAATACAAAATGTCGAATGTTTTATGTTAAATCCAATTATTCTGTTATTTTGTCAAATCCTACTATTAACTATCCTGCTGATATACTTATTGTATTTAATATTTCGTTAAATATTAACGTTATTAAATGCATTTTATATCAAAATTGAAAAGTATTGATATTTTCGTCTAACTTTCTTTCGTTGCCTGGAGTAATAGTGTTAAATCTGAATTATGTAGTTGTTTTGTAAAATGCGATTATCTCGAAAAATGTTGAGTTTTGAAGTTATTAACACAATACCTTTTTATGTTAAAATAATGTATCTTTAATATTTTTTATCACAAACACCGGTATCTTAAAGAGCAAAAAAGTTAATTGCAAATGTATGCCACACATGTCGTATATGTGGCGCGCTCTATCACCAACATTAAAGTATGCATCAAATCATAATTCCTGATGTTCAATAGTAATTAGTTATGAATTTTGATACATAAATGTTTACAAACATGAACGTTAAAGCGAAAATTAAAATTTTAAATTTCCACTTTAACACCCTGTATCTTTCTTAACATCCACATTTTATTAAAGCAATTTGGCTTAGATCATAATATTTTAAAGTGTAAAATCTACAGTTTCTTTTTGTACAATTATTTAAGGACCACCCTGTGCATACATATATATATATATATATATATATATATATATATATATATATATATATATATATATATACACTAACAGTGTATCAGTAACAGTGTAACTATATATACAGAATGTATATATATATATATATATATATATATATATATATATATATATATATATATATATATACATTCATTTCTGACAACCAACTTTTAGAGTCCATATCATTTTCACAATTCTTATCATTTTCATATTTTTTTTTTTATATTTATTTATATCATCAATTGTTTCATGAATATTTAATTAGAAACAACTTCAACCTGTTATGTATGTATTTGGACCTAAGAAGAGGTAAACGTAAAAGTCTTGTAGAAATTTGACCACACAATTTTTTTTAGTGGATCAATGAGCATATTATCGTCTTTCTCTATAAGTATTATAATTACGCTATAGTAAAATATTATGAATAAAAAGTGAAACTAAACTTTTTAAGGTTCGTTGCAAACAAAATTATATTTGATGTTTTTATTTTAAAGGTTGTTTTGAAAAAGATGTCTGGGTAGAACATAAAATCGTCAAAATACATGCAGAATGTACTTCTCGTTACAATCAATAGTATGATTGAAATAAAAGATTTAACTATTCGTACCGTAAGAAACTAGTTTTATACATAAACAAAATTGTTTACAAATATTATAAACTCTTTGAAATTATTTCAGTTAATTAATAGTATAATAAACATGCACAATAAATTAAAACACGGTCCATTTAAAGCATTTTCCATTTTAGCTAAATGGAAAGTGACCTAAAATACGTGGTGAATTGCTTTTGCAAATATGGTTTATGTAAAACGTATATAATTGTATGGAAACAATAGACAATAAAATTGTATAACAAGGATGTACAAAATTATTAACTTATTAATAGTTTTCATACTGAGACACCTAACTAGTATACGAGATGTGATCAAATGTGATTTTTAACTCGCAGTAACTTGACACGGAAACATTTTTAGGAAATTTCTACAGTAAGACACACAATTAACGAATTAGCATGGCAAATATTTACATTACTGTTAGAAAGCAATCTGTAGGTAATCAAGGGACTCTTTTTCAGGAACATAGGAATAACGAAAACATTTTAACTCGCTTCAAGTCCCATCGATAAAAGGTAGACTTTAGAGCTTAAACTTTGAAACTGGACTTAACATGTCCAATATTGCAACTTTTTGATTTGTATATAAATACAAATACCACAAAGTTTTTAATAAAATTTTTTATATGAAATAACTGTGGAACTTTTTATATGGAAATATAACTGAATAATTGTTTGGTTATATTTCCATTACCGTTTTCCTGGTCTATTTATTATTTCTTCTCGACGTTTCGTCTACAACTATTGCAGATATTATTGAAGGGTATGCGGCAACAATCGTAAGTGTCATTGTTTCAATATACACTAAACCACAACTACACGTATTACGGCAAAAATCTGCATTTTTGTATCTTTGCTCAACCGTTGACACTTGTAGGCTTTTCATTGATTTGAAAATGGACATATGCTGATTTTCTAAAATTTTATTAATTAGATTTGTCACAATTTTAATACACGACAGCTTTACTTTTGATCCTCATTGTAGGGTAATATTATGGTCGACCCATTTTAGAATTATTATAGAACGTTTGATATTCCTTGAAACATGCTCATGTCGGTACTGTTAAAGTTGTGGCTCGTTTTTTAGTTTAGAGGACTGATTTAAGGTGTGAGGAAATGTAAACGTTTTTTTTTTCAGTAAATATTTCAGTATATTTCCAATTGTGTAATCTGTTGGTTGTTCCTTATTTCTATACTAAACTGACAAAAATTTAGCAAATATATCAAATTTATAAAATTTGTTAGTTTTATAACAAAATTAGTTTATAAGCATCCATAAGTCGGGACGCCAATATAACAAAATAAGGATGAATGAGTCAAATGTAATAATAAACGTAGGTGAAAATACTCCCATAAGTCGGGACGCCAATATAACAAAATAAGGATACTCATACTCCGTGGCGTTACAACCCTTCGTGGGTTTTAGCCGACTCGACAACATGCCTCCACTGTTTTCTGTCTTGAGCAACCTACATCCAATTCTCCACGCCCATAGTGCTTAGGTCTCCTGCTATATTATCTCGCCCCCGGAGACGAGGGCATCCGCGTGGTCTCCTCCCAGTTGGGACTTCCTCCCACACCAGTCTTACTGTTCGTTCGTCAGAATGTCTTCTGAGGTGTCCTGCCCATTGGAGTCTTCTGGACTTTATTTCTTTTATGATGTTGGCAACAGACGGCAACAGGAATGTATACGTCAAAAAAATTCTCTTCAACAGGAATGTATACGTCAAAAAAATTCTCTTCAACAAGAATGTATACTTCAAACAAATTCTCTTTAACAGGAATGTATACGTCAAAAAACAAAATAAGGATGAATAAGTCAAATGTAATAATAAACGTAGGTGAAAATACTCTACTCCTAAGAAATAATTCAGGTATAAGAGTGACCACTAATAAACTCAAGAATTCAGTCTGTGAATTTGCACGTGCGTAAAAGACAGTGAAATTCTGAACACGACAAATATCAACAATCAAATTTAAAGATGTATAAACTAAAAAAAAAATAAAAAATAAAGAATAAATAATTTAATAAAGTTGTGGCCCATATTAACAAAAATACTAAAGGTTCCTGGAAAAATATTAAAGGATGCTGAAATAAAATAATTTATGTCCAACCCCATTTAATAATATATAATAAACCATATTCACAATAATTACAATAAATAAGCATTTGATAATCCCTTCACCGGTTTAGAATAGGTTGACAATTTCTCATTCAGAAATATTAAATAAGGAAGTGCTTTGAAGAGATATCTTAAATTATACTTATTTACTAAGATCAATATTTATACAATGCGATTAAAATCCTTCGATAGATGTCCATATTACTAGTTACTGTATGGGGCCAGGCTGACCATATATATATATATATATATATATATATATATATATATATATATATATATATATATATATATATATATATTGTTATGATTGTTTATTTTGACTTTGGTCTTAGTTTATTGAGCCAATAAAATTAATAAAACTTATTTGTTATCAAATGTAATATAAACTCCTTATATTATCTGTGTTCGATGGATTCAAAGATTTTCTAGTTGTCCTTTATCGGGATAGAATAAAAGAAAATATTATATTACAAAAAATTACGTTTCTTTATTTTATATGAACGAATAAAACAATTATCAAATTCTGCGATTATCTTACCAATCAACATAAAAGAAAATAAATGAAAATTTTATAATAATAAGATTTTAAATCTACATACATTTATATTAAGTGAAAACCAATTTTACTTCAATTTTCCTTTACTTGAAATAAAAAACAACAAAACTTTAAACTTTTGATTAGTCTAACAAAACCTCAGTCCTTAAATTTGAATGCTAATGACCATGATGTCAACACAGATCCTTCACAGATATTAATTTCAATTGTACAAAACACTTACAGCTTATTTTCTTATTGAGTTGTATGTTGGAACATACCCAGAAAAGTCCAGTCTCCTCAACGATGTGATCTCTCCTTTTTGGCACCTCGACTCCTTCCTAACGTCTCTGCAAACCTCCTGCACTAACCACAACACCTGATTCACTTCTCCAAAAACTCAGCTACTTACTAATGACACAAGGACTTTCTTTTATCAACTTGATGCCGTAAAACTACTTTCACATATCTTTACAAAATGCCCACGGTAGATACAAGGACCTCTTTTAATCTACTCGTTATCTCCTTCTGCAAAACTATTCAATTCTTTTCACAATCCCGGTATCCAACTTACGAACCACACCCTATCTTGAGACAAACCACTGTTTCCTTCGATGACCAAATTATAACTGACTTCTCCGGTTCTCTTGATCGGCTCACAAATTCCCATTCAAAAACGACCGTTTAATCAAAAGATCAAATTGTGTTTACCATGATTTTGGAAAAGCCTAATTTCGATTTCAGAGAAAAACTAAATAGCTTACTTTAAAATTGGTTTTGTCAATTCACAATTTATACATATTTTAAAAGATTAGAATACGGTCATATTAAAAGGGGCTATTTGTTGACTATTTTTTACTCGTGCTTTCAATATTGTGATTACAATTAATATCAAGATCTTCTAAAAAATACAAAATATCTTACAAAGTTGAACTAGAAATAAAAATTGTTTGTTAACTCATCAAATAAAATTAGTTTTTTATATAAAACTGGTGCTAACATCTTATTACAAAAAATATTAATACAAAAATGTCCTATTCTAATAAATGTTTCTCTGAAATAAATTTTGAAAAAGTTTCTTAACAAAAACAATTGAATTTGTAAACAAAAATTGAATAGCTACAAATAAGCCTCAATGAATATATTGTCTACTAC
The DNA here is from genome assembly GCA_918026665.1 of Diabrotica balteata. NCBI lineage: Eukaryota > Metazoa > Arthropoda > Insecta > Coleoptera > Chrysomelidae > Diabrotica > Diabrotica balteata. Next base: position 65,074,417 of record OU898282.1, read on the forward strand.
TTACAACAGTTATTTACCAGTTTTAAGAAAGAATAATATAGGATCTATGACATACGACAAATAGTTTTGTATAGTCTCCAACGTAATTCATGGTAAGTGTTACATACTATAATTTACTTTTTATGTTGGTCAACGTAAACTATCGTAAGTAATTTTTCTCTAAAATAAGAAATAGTATTAATTCAAATACAACACAAGATTATTATTCACCTATTTCTTAATTAATATGCTATTATTTCTCGAAAATTGCTAGTTATAATTGTACAAAATTTAAGGTACACCTATTTTGGGATACGGAGATTCCATATTTAATATTTGCAATGTTGCCAGATTTGCCGCTTCTTTTATATTATTAGTAACTTTGGTTTTTCAAATTCATCACCCTGTATATTCAGTCATTATTGGAATCTCCTATTCAATACGAGTTCAACCATATGTAACACTTATGATTTTATGTAGTTTGGAAGATTTTAAATACATTAAACATAAAGTCTGGCAACGCCTAATTGTCTCAATAAATGTTTTAATGCTAACTATTTTTAACTACATTAAAATGTAACAATTGATAGATAACAACATTTTTTAAAATAATGGTTACTTTATCAATTATTCAAAATGTGCTCCATGTGAGTTGACAGTACCCTAATCGATGGTAGAATGCGTCTACCACATTTTTCCATGACTGTCTAGAAATTATTCAATATTCATCGATATTACCTTGCCTTAGTTCTGCAAGACTTGCTGGTTCAGTTTTGTAAACTGAAGTTTTCAAGTATCCCCAATAAAAATAATCTTTAGGATTGAACGTGGAGGTGATTCAATTCTACCTCGTCTACCAATCCATAGTCCGGAAAATACCTCTTCTAAATAACGTCGAACATTTAGACCAAATTTTGTTAAATTATGACAAGAAATTTACAATTTACAAATTACGAATTACGAATTTACTAGAGAGATACCATACAGACGAATATTGACAATTTCATGAGTACAAATAGTTACTAATGTTGACGTACTTCGTCGAATGTGTAAACAAAAAGATTACTCTTATAGAAGGTATGATTAAAAATGCTGATATAAAACAATATTTGAGAAACTCTTGCATTAGCTTACTTCAACAACAACAATTTAAGTACAAACGCAATTTTCATCATCAGAAATCATCATAATTTGAAAAAACAAAAGGATTTGCTAAAATCAATTAAACATAAAATTGATAGAGATTCTCTTGTACTTAGCAAGGCTGATAAGGGAAATTGTGTTGTAATCTTAGAACAAATTCAATACATTGAGAAAGTAGAATCTTTTCTTTCAGATAACAGTTTTGTAGTTTTGGATAAAAATCCACTTATCACCTTTATTAATAAAACAAAAGCAATGGTTAAATTGTTTAATGACACTATTACTAAATATAACAACAGAAAGTTAACTGTATCTAATCCTATAACACCTAGGTTATATGGACTTCCTAAAATCCATAAACACAATTGTCCCATAAGGCCTGTAGTAAGTTTTTGTAACACTCCAGTTTCTATTTTATCAGAGTTCATCTACAACACAATTCAGTCTATCACTAATTTTAAACCTAAGTTCTCCATCAAAAATTCTTTAGATCTAATAGAACGTTTAAATAACATTAGGATAGAATAGGGTTTTTATTTAGTTTCTTTTGATGTTTCCAATTTGTTTACTTCTGTACCAAGAGATGAAACTTTACCTTTAGTACACAACCTTCTAGATAATTGCAACATATCTGCAAAGGATAAAGATGCTATATCAACTATGCTTAAATTCTGTCTTGATCAGGACTTCTTTCAATTTAATCAAAAGATATATAAGCAACCAACAGGTTTAGCAATGGGATCTCCACTATCACCTTTTCTAGCTGACATTTTCATAGACAGCTTAGAACAGAAGTTTGTTAACAACAACAACAAAATAGTTTTTTGGTCAAGATATGTGGATGATTGTATAGCTCTCATTAAGGGAACCCAAGATGATGCTCTACAGATTCTGGATGATCTCAATAACCTCCATCCTAACATCTCTTTTACTCTGGAACCAGAATCTGACAATAAGTTGAACTTCTTGGATATGACTATATCCCGTAACAAAGATTCTTTAGAGTACAACATTTATAGAAAACCCACCCAAACAGATCACGCTATACATGAAACGTCTAACCACCTTACTCAGCATAAAATGGCTGCTTTCAACAGTTACATTCATCGATTACTTAAATTTCCTCTTTCTGATGATAATTTTAATACAGAACTCAATACTCTTAAACAGATTGCTGTCAATAATGGCTATGATCCTAACATTATATACAAACTTCTAAATAGAGCTAAACTAAAAATTGCAGAAAAGCTTGCATATTCATCACAGTCTTTTCAACCTAATGTTTCAGATAACATCAGATATTTCTCCTTCACTTATATTAGCAGCATTTCCAATAAAATATCTAAACTTTTTACTTCTACAATTGATAACATCAAAATCTCGTTTAAATCACATAACACTCTAGGCTCCTTCTTAATCAATACCAAAGATAGGATGAATACACTTGATAAAAGTGGCATTTACAAATTAAAATGTGATGATTGTGATGCCTCTTATGTAGGTAGAACCATCAGAAAGTTATCCACTAGAGTCTCTGAACATTTGAAAAGACCAAACTCTTCAAGTTTTGGTCAACACTTAGTATCCAGCAACCACAATTTTAACATCAATTCCGGTTCATCCATCTTACATGACATCAGTAGAAAGAAAAACTATCTTGAGTTGGATTTATTGGAAGATTTGGAGATTACAAGGGAAACAAATGAAAACTCTCACTGTCTTAATACTCAAATTAATTTAAATTGTACTAAATTTAATCCTATATTTAAAAACTTTATTACAGCTCCAACTCGTAGAGGGCCCAGCTCGACTGTTTAGACTTCATGCACTGAGTATTTACATATTAATTTAAAAGTTCTTCCATTGACTGTGGATTTAACTGAACTACTTGGATTACAACCCATTTATATATTTTGCTTTTAATTTTGATTTTAATTTTGATTTTAATTTTTAGCAATTCAATTGAATATTCAGATTTTCTTTTTCTTTTTACAGTACTGATAGCGCTTAGTAGACCATTTTATTGTAGTCAACTATCCACTGTCTAATATATTGTTTAGTCTATTTCTTACATTCATACTTTATGTCAACTTCAATTTCTCTCAAACTAACATCCTAATTATTATAAACAGGTTTGAGTGTGAGATCTGGATTATTCAATCTACATAAAAATATTAGATATAATTTTATATTTCTTCAGTTGATTTCCTATAGTGGTGTCAGTTGGACCTTTGGTCAATACCTAGTTTCATAGAATCTTGAAAGGCGCAGATCACTTATCTATTGTAACTGCCCTTCACAAGCTGTCATTTGTCACATATCACCCCAATATTTCCGCCTCCGCCAGGTTGGGAGCCATTCTGTCTCCGGCTTCTATAATATAAAAATGTAGCTTCTCCAATTTAAATTTTAAAGTGTTTGTTTGTCTTTAGTGTATTTGTTATGTCCCAGTTTACATGTATGACATTCGGTTATTGCTGGATAGGCCACAATTGACGAAGTAAGTCTATAAACGTTAATCACATAAAAAACTTTTTTCAACTATAAACTTGGAGTTTTTATCCAAGTGAATTAAAATTTCTTTAAAAAAAAAAAAACGTTTCTTGGCTTATTTCAGATGCCCCTGAGGATGATCTTGTGATCGAAAGTACTTGGGCAAGATTTAATTAAATACTGTGTTCGATATTTGCCTTGTGTACCATCAAAGTTCATTTATTCGAACATTCAACCTTATATTGATTTATGGACTATGGCAGCCTTGGTTGAAACTTACAGAAGACTATCCTGCAAGAGAATGATTATATTCTTAAACATTTGGTTCGTTAGACAGTGCATTTTACATCAAGTCACTCCTACTTTTGCTAAGGTCAAGACATCAAAAAATGTATCTGATAAGGATAAACAGATTTTGGAGAAAAAGATCCTGAAAAGAGAACTTAAGAAGCACTATACCAAACTCCATCATATTAATGTCAATCTGAAAATTACTTATGATCAAATTTTGCAACAGCACCCTTGGTTTCTTGTCAACGACTTCTTCAACAACATAGAAGATGAGGGAGCTCGCTTAAAATCTACCAAGAAGAGAAGTCTTACCAACAAATTAAATCGATTGTTTTGCAAAAACAACAGAGAAACACCTCAACACTCATGAATAAGTTTTCAGATCACCAATTCCATCCTAGAGTCTTAAATTTAAGCAACACTAACTTTTCAGAGGACGAATTGTATTTTTTTGGATTAGGCCTTAAGTTTTCTTGTCAGAATTTTAGGTTAAATAACTCAGTGCTTGGAGAATTTGCAGTGGAGTTGGATACTCTTATAGAAGGTATGACTAAAAATGCTGATATAAAACAATATTTGAGAAACTCTTGCATTAGCTTACTTCAACAACAACAATGTAAGTACAAACGCAATTTTCATAGAAATCATCATAATTTTAAAAAACAAAAGGATTTGCTAAAATCAATTAAACATAAAATTGATAGAGATTCTCTTGTACTTAGCAAGGCTGATAAGGGAAATTGTGTTGTAATCTTAGAACAAATTCAATACATTGAGAAAGTAGAATCTTTTCTTTCAGATAACAGTTTTGTAGTTTTGGATAAAAATTCACTTATCACCTTTATTAATAAAACAAAAGCAATGGTTAAATTGTTTAATGACACTATTACTAAATATAACAACAGAAAGTTAACTGTATCTAATCCTATAACACCTAGGTTATATGGACTTCCTAAAATCCATAAACACAATTGTCCCATAAGGCCTGTAGTAAGTTTTTGTAACACTCCAGTTTCTATTTTATCAGAGTTCATCTACAACACAATTCAGTCTATCACTAATTTTAAACCTAAGTTCTCCATCAAAAATTCTTTAGATCTAATAGAACGTTTAAATAACATTAGGATAGAAGAGGGTTTTTATTTAGTTTCTTTTGATGTTTCCAATTTGTTTACTTCTGTAACAAGAGATGAAACTTTACCTTTAGTACACAACCTTCTAGATAATTGCAACATATCTGCAAAGGATAAAGATGCTATATCAACTATGCTTAAATTCTGTCTTGATCAGGACTTCTTTCAATTTAATCAAAAGATATATAAGCAACCAACAGGTTTAGCAATGGGATCTCCATTATCACCTTTTCTAGCTGACATTTTCATAGACAGCTTAGAACAGAAGTTTGTTAACAACAACAACAAAATAGTTTTTTGGTCAAGATATGTGGATGATTGTATAGTTCTCATTAAGGGAACCCAAGATGATGCTCTACAGATTCTGGATGATCTCAATAACCTCCATCCTAACATCTCTTTTACTCTGGAACCAGAATCTGACAATAAGTTGAACTTCTTGGATATGACTATATCCCGTAACAAAGATTCTTTAGAGTACAACATTTATAGAAAACCCACCCAAACAGATCACGCTATACATGAAACGTCTAACCACTTTACTCAGCATAAAATGGCTGCTTTCAACAGTTACATTCATCGATTACTTAAATTTCCTCTTTCTGATGATAATTTTAATACAGAACTCAATACTCTTAAACAGATTGCTGTCAATAATGGCTATGATCCTAACATTATATACAAACTTCTAAATAGAGCTAAACTAAAAATTGCAGAAAAGCTTGCATATTCATCACAGTCTTTTCAACCTAATGTTTCAGATAACATCAGATATTTCTCCTTCACTTATATTAGCAGCATTTCCAATAAAATATCTAAACTTTTTACTTCTACAATTGATAAAATCAAAATCTCGTTTAAATCACATAACACTCTAGGCTCCTTCTTAATCAATACCAAAGATAGGATGAATACACTTGATAAAAGTGGCATTTACAAATTAAAATGTGATGATTGTGATGCCTCTTATGTAGGTAGAACCATCAGAAAGTTATCCACTAGAGTCTCTGAACATTTGAAAAGACCAAACTCTTCAAGTTTTGGTCAACACTTAGTATCCAGCAACCACAATTTTAACATCAATTCTGGTTCATCCATCTTACATGACATCAGTAGAAAGAAAAACTATCTTGAGTTGGATTTATTGGAAGATTTGGAGATTACAAGGGAAACAAATGAAAACTCTCACTGTCTTAATACTCAAATTAATTTAAATTGTACTAAATTTAATCCTATACTTAAAAACTTTATTACAGCTCCAACTCGTAGAGGGCCCAGCTCGACTGTTTAGACTTCATGCACTGAGTATTTACATATTAATTTAAAAGTTCTTCCATTGACTGTGGATTCAACTGAACTACTTGGATTACAACCAATTTATATATTTTGCTTTTAATTTTGAATTTAATTTTTAGCAATTCAATTGAATATTCAGATTTTCTTTTTCTTTTTACAGTACTGATAGCGCTTAGTAGACCATTTTATTGTAGTCAACTATCCACTGTCTAATATATTGTTTAGTCTATTTCTTACATTCATACTTTATGTCAACTTCAATTTCTCTCAAACTAACATCCTAATTATTATAAACAGGTTTGAGTGTGAGATCTGGATTATTCAATCTACATAAAAATATTAGATATAATTTTATATTTCTTCAGTTGATTTCCTATAGTGGTGTCAGTTGGACCTTTGGTCAATACCTAGTTTCATAGAATCTTGAAAGGCGCAGATCACTTATCTATTGTAACTGCCCTTCACAAGCTGTCATTTGTCACATGTCACCCCAATATTTCCGCCTCCGCCAGGTTGGGAGCCATTCTGTCTCCGGCTTCTATAATATAAAAATGTAGCTTCTCCAATTTAAATTTTAAAGTGTTTGTTTGTCTTTAGTGTATTTGTTATGTCCCAGTTTACATGTATGACATTCGGTTATTGCTGGATAGGCCACAATTGACGAAGTAAGTCTATAAACGTTAATCACATAAAAAACTTTTTTCAACTATAAACTTGGAGTTTTTATCCAAGTGAATTAAAATTTCTTTAAAAAAAAAAAACGTTTCTTGGCTTATTTCAGATGCCCCTGAGGATGATCTTGTGATCGAAAGTACTTGGGCAAGATTTAATTAAATACTGTGTTCGATATTTGCCTTGTGTACCATCAAAGTTCATATATTCGAACATTCAACCTTATATTGATTTATGGACTATGGCAGTCTTGGTTGAAACTTACAGAAGACTATCCTGCAAGAGAATGATTATATTCTTAAATATTTGGTTCGTTAGACAGTGCATTTTACATCAAGTCACTCCTACTTTTGCTAAGGTCAAGACATCAAAAAATGTATCTGATAAGGATAAACAGATTTTGGAGAAAAAGATCCTGAAAAGAGAACTTAAGAAGCACTATACCAAACTCCATCATATTAATGTCAATCTGAAAATTACTTATGATCAAATTTTGCAACAGCACCCTTGGTTTCTTGTCAACGACTTCTTCAACAACATAGAAGATGAGGTAGCTCGCTTAAAATCTACCAAGAAGAGAAGTCTTACCAACAAATTAAATCGATTAATTTTGCAAAAACAACAGAGAAACACCTCAACACTCATGAATAAGTTTTCAGATCACCAATTCCATCTTAGAGTCTTAAATTTAAACAACACTAACTTTTCAGAGGACGAATTGTATTTTTTAGGATTAGGCCTTAAGTTTTCTTGTCAGAATTTTAGGTTAAATAACTCAGTGCTTGGAGAATTTGCAGTGGAGTTGGATACTCTTATAGAAGGTATGACTAAAAATGCTGATATAAAACAATATTTGAGAAACTCTTGCATTAGCTTACTTCAACAACAACAATGTAAGTACAAACGCAATTTTTATAGAAATCATCATAATTTTAAAAAACAAAAGGAATTGCTAAAATCAATTAAACATAAAATTGATAGAGATTCTCTTGTACTTAGCAAGGCTGATAAGGGAAATTGTGTTGTAATCTTAGAACAAATTCAATACATTGAGAAAGTAGAATCTTTTCTTTCAGATAACAGTTTTGTAGTTTTGGATAAAAATCCACTTATCACCTTTATTAATAAAACAAAAGCAATGGTTAAATTGTTTAATGACACTATTACTAAATATAACAACAGAAAGTTAACTGTATCTAATCCTATAACACCTAGGTTATATGGACTTCCTAAAATCCATAAACACAATTGTCCCATAAGGCCTGTAGTAAGTTTTTATAACACTCCAGTTTCTATTTTATCAGAGTTCATCTACAACACAATTCAGTCTATCACTAATTTTAAACCTAAGTTCTCCATCAAAAATTCTTTAGATCTAATAGAACGTTTAAATAACATTAGGATAGAAGAGGGTTTTTATTCAGTTTCTTTTGATGTTTCCAATTTGTTTACTTCTGTACCAAGAGATGAAACTTTACCTTTAGTACACAACCTTCTAGATAATTGCAACATATCTGCAAAGGATAAAGATGCTATATCAACTATGCTTAAATTCTGTCTTGATCAGGACTTCTTTCAATTTAATCAAAAGATATATAAGCAACCAACAGGTTTAGCAATGGGATCTCCATTATCACCTTTTCTAGCTGACATTTTCATAGACAGCTTAGAACAGAAGTTTGTTAACAACAACAACAAAATAGTTTTTTGGTCAAGATATGTGGATGATTGTATAGCTCTCATTAAGGGAACCCAAGATGATGCTCTACAGATTCTGGATGATCTCAATAACCTCCATCCTAACATCTCTTTTACTCTGGAACCAGAATCTGACAATAAGTTGAACTTCTTGGATATGACTATATCCCGTAACAAAGATTCTTTAGAGTACAACATTTATAGAAAACCCACCCAAACAGATCACGCTATACATGAAACGTCTAACCACCTTACTCAGCATAAAATGGCTGCTTTCAACAGTTACATTCATCGATTACTTAAATTTCCTCTTTCTGATGATAATTTTAATACAGAACTCAATACTCTTAAACAGATTGCTGTCAATAATGGCTATGATCCTAACATTATATACAAACTTCTAAATAGAGCTAAACTAAAAATTGCAGAAAAGCTTGCATATTCATCACAGTCTTTTCAACCTAATGTTTCAGATAACATCAGATATTTCTCCTTCACTTATATTAGCAGCATTTCCAATAAAATATCTAAACTTTTTACTTCTACAATTGATAACATCAAAATCTCGTTTAAATCACATAACACTCTAGGCTCCTTCTTAATCAATACCAAAGATAGGATGAATACACTTGATAAAAGTGGCATTTACAAATTAAAATGTGATGATTGTGATGCCTCTTATGTAGGTAGAACCATCAGAAAGTTATCCACTAGAGTCTCTGAACATTTGAAAAGACCAAACTCTTCAAGTTTTGATCAACACTTAGTATCCAGCAACCACAATTTTAACATCAATTCTGGTTCATCCATCTTACATGACATCAGTAGAAAGAAAAACTATCTTGAGTTGGATTTATTGGAAGATTTGGAGATTACAAGGGAAACAAATGAAAACTCTCACTGTCTTAATACTCAAATTAATTTAAATTGTACTAAATTTAATCCTATATTTAAAAACTTTATTACAGCTCCAACTCGTAGAGGGCCCAGCTCGACTGTTTAGACTTCATGCACTGAGTATTTACATATTAATTTAAAAGTTCTTCCATTGACTGTGGATTCAACTGAACTACTTGGATTACAACCCATTTATATATTTTGCTTTTAATTTTGATTTTAATTTTTAGCAATTCAATTGAATATTCAGATTTTCTTTTTCTTTTTACAGTACTGATAGCGCTTAGTAGACCATTTTATTGTAGTCAACTATCCACTGTCTAATATATTGTTTAGTCTATTTCTTACATTCATACTTTATGTCAACTTCAATTTCTCTCAAACTATCATCCTAATTATTATAAACAGGTTTGAGTGTGAGATCTGGATTATTCAATCTACATAAAAATATTAGATATAATTTTATATTTCTTCAGTTGATTTCCTATAGTGGTGTCAGTTGGACCTTTGGTCAATACCTAGTTTCATAGAATCTTGAAAGGCGCAGATCACTTATCTATTGTAACTGCCCTTCACAAGCTGTCATTTGTCACATGTCACCCCAATATTTCCGCCTCCGCCAGGTTGGGAGCCATTCTGTCTCCGGCTTCTATAATATAAAAATGTAGCTTCTCCAATTTAAATTTTAAAGTGTTTGTTTGTCTTTAGTGTATTTGTTATGTCCCAGTTTACATGTATGACATTCGGTTATTGCTGGATAGGCCACAATTGACGAAGTAAGTCTATAAACGTTAATCACATAAAAAACTTTTTTCAACTATAAACTTGGAGTTTTTATCCAAGTGAATTAAAATTTCTTTTTTAAAAAAACGTTTCTTGGCTTATTTCAGATGCCCCTGAGGATGATCTTGTGATCGAAAGTACTTGGACAAGATTTAATTAAATACTGTGTTCGATATTTGCGTTCTGTACCATCAATAAACAAAAAGAATTCCTAAGAATAATCAAAGAGAGAAAAATGCAATACTTGGGTCATGTGTTGAGAGGCGAAAAATATGAATTACTTCAAGTTATACTGGAAGGAAAAGAACAGGGCACAATATCAGTAGGAAGACGCCAGAACTCATGGCTGAAAGACCTGAGGAGATGGTTCGACCGCTCATCCGCAGAAATCTTTCGCGCAGCAGTTTCCAAAACCACAATTGCCATTTGGCTCACCAACCTTCGAAAGGAGAACTCTATAGAATATACCAGGAACCAGATATCGTATAAAACATATTAAGATAGGACGTCTGAGGTAAGTAGGCCATGTAATGCGGATGGAGCAAACCGACCCAGCTAGAAAAACGCTCGTTGATAGACCTATTGGTCAAAGAAGAAGAGGAAGACTTAGAACAAGATTCCTAAATAACATAGACCAAGATATAAGAAATATGGAAATACGTGCTTGGCGGAGGAAGGCGATGGATAGAGAGGACTGGAAGAGAATTCTTGGAGAGGCTAGGACCCACACAGGGTTGTAAAACCAAAATGATGATGATGATGACTTTCGAAAGGAGACGGCGTCATGAGAAGAAGAAGAAGATAGATACCGATCGGTTAGACCGAAAAGAGTTATGAATGACAACAAAACTAGATTTAATGAAAAGTTTAGTTGAAGAGTCACATACATCTTCACGCAGGGTTGCACAAGTACATGATGTAGGTCGTTCTTCAGTGTTCCGTGTATTATATAAGAATATTTTTAAACGATACAAAATTAACCTATTGCAAGAATTAAGTGAAGATGACTTCGATCGTAAATTAGAGTTTACTGAGGTAATGATGGATAAAATGGAAAAGGATAAAACTTTCGTTAACAGAATATGTTTTTCCGATGAATCAACCTTTACACTGTGTGTCACACTGGATGCGTGAAAACCAAACTCAAAAACAACAAAAATTAAACGTATGGTCAGGTATAGTAGGTACTCAATTAATTGGGTCATTTTTTATCGAAGAAAATTTAACTTCAGATAGTTACGAAATGTTATTTAGAAATAAAATTGTACCTACACTGATAAACTTGTTTGGTGCCAATTTTAATTAGATATTAGCAAGATGGAGCTCCAGCTCATTTTGGGGTAAATGCTCGGGGTTATTTAGAAAAGATATTTCTAGGACGATGGATCGGTAGACGAGGTAGAATTGAATGGTCTCTACGTCCACCTGATTTTAATCCTGAAGATTATTTTTATTGGGCATACTTAAAAAATTCAGTCTACAAAACTAAACCAGCAAGTCTTGTAGAACTAAGGCAACGAAAAATCGATGAATCTCGAATAAATTCTAGACAATCATGGAAAAATGGCTTAGACGCATTCTACCATCGATTAGTGTACTGTCAACTCACAAATAGAGCACCTTTTGAACACTTGATAAAGTAACCATTGTGTTAAAACATGTTGTAATCTGTCAATTGTTACGTTTTATTGTAGTTAAAAATAGTTAGTATTAAAAAATTTATTGAGACAATTAGGCGTTGCCAGACTTCTGTTTTATGTATTTAAGACCTTTCAGACTACATAAGATCATGTCTTACATATAGTTGAACTCGTATTGAAAAGAAGATTCCAATAATGGGTGAATATACAGGGTGATACATTTGAAAAACTAAAGTTACTAATAATATAAGAGAAACAGCAAATCTGGCAACATTGCAAATATCAAATATAGAATCTCCGTATCCCAAAATAGGTGTACCTCAAATTTTCTATAAATGTGTCTGGTAATTTACGAGATAATTGGCCGTTTCCAGACTTTTGGGCCACCACATATGTATATATATATATATATATATATATATATATATATATATATATATATATATATATATATATATCGTATATATATAAGTATATATCGACACCTCCTACATAGAATATCGTTCAATCGTTCGAATAAGTTCATTCGATCAACTTTACAGTACAGCTGTTTAAAGGTTCACTCATTATTTATTGATGATTGTTCAGTTAGAGAACAACTAATATATTTTAAAATGTGCATATTAATTAAGAAATAGGTGAATAATAATCTTGTGTTTTATTTGAATTAATACTATTTCTTATTTTCGAGAAAAATCACTTACGATAGTTTACGTTGACCAATATAAAAAGTAAATTATAGTATGTAACACTTACCATGAATTACGTTTAAGTTTATTAATCTCTTTGTAATAAAAATATTTAGAGGTATTTTTAGGAAAGTATGCAATGAGAAATCGTGAAATTATCATTAACAGAATCACACTACCATATTTTATTGATAAAATCATCGTTATTTGTTAAACAAATTCAAAAAGTAGTACCTTATTGTATTTATTTTAAGGTGCCGTAGTGTAAATAAATCATGCAATAACTTTTAATAACCCTTATTGTAAATCTATAAACATGAAATTAATTTTAATAAAACATAAAAACCTTTTAGTCACAAAAAGATAAAATACAATATAACCGTCAAATTGAGTGTGCTTAACTTCTAAAGAGCAATGACGAATAGATACTTTTAAAGTGGATGCAGCATAAAAATACACCAAAATCGATGGTACAAAGAATGACAGGTATGATATTGCGCAGGCCACTCCCCCTACTTCGACGTCATAATGAGAGTTGAAGTCATTATAATACATTTGTTTATGATTTGAATTTCATCAATGTTTAAACTTTTGACGTCTTTAATAAGCTTGTGGAAGATTTTATAGTGTTTTTGTGAGATTTAAGTTGATTTGTAGGCATTTTAGTAAAAAATAATTATTATTAAGGATATATTCAACTCTCCCGTCATTATAATACATTTGTTTATAATTTGAATTTCATCAATGTTTAAACTTTTGACGTCTTTAATAAGCTTGTGGAAGATTTTATTGTGTTTTTGTGAGATTTAAGTTGATTTGTAGGCATTTTAGTAAAAAATAATTATTATTAAGAATATATTCAACTATGCGAGTTTTTTGAGTGATCGTGGCTTTGTAGGTATAAAGTGAAGTGGGGTATATGTGATAATGGGGCAATTGTAATAGTGCATTTAAACATGGCTATTTAAATAATTACGAGTGTGCCACCTATTGGATGGGACCTTAAATATGTTAGTCTAGTGAGCCACCACTAGAAACTACGTAAATCCAAAAATAGATTTTAGTTGAGTAGGGATAGCCGACGAGTGTGTTCGAATTCAACACAGAATTTGTTATACATTTACCCCGTTTGTGAAGTATTATATTATTTTTTCGATAAGTAAGACTATTATTATAATTTAAATTGACAGCAGTTTATTCTAGTTTGGGAGAACATTATGGTGTAGGTTATTTAAATAAAAACTTAACATTAACCTCAAATTTTTGTTATAACACAATTGCCCCTTCAAATTTTGTTGTTGGGGTAAATGTATTATTGCAGATTGGGGCAAATGCGTCATTAGTATATCATATTTACCCCGTTTATATAACTCCTTGAATTTAAAATATTTAAACAGTGGCAAGTTTTACAAGGTTTATTTTTTGTTATAGATACCATGGTTCGCTGCTATAAAAGAAAAACTTTAAATGAAGGCAAATATTCGGCAGCTAATCTTAACGCTGCAATGTCTGATGTTTTAGCAGCTCGAACATCAATTTATAAGGCAGCAAAATTATACAAAATACCATATGTGGCCCTACATTCCGGTGTAAAACGAGGAGCAGTAAAAGCAACTACAGGACGTCCAACGTCAATTTCTACTGCTGACGAAGCTTGATTAGCCAATGGTCTAAAAACGATGGAGAAACGGGGATACGGTCTATCAAGGAAAGAAGTACTAGAAATTGTAGGAAACTTTGTAAAGACTAACCATATTGAAACTAATTTCAAGGATGAAGTTCCAGGCGACGATTGGTTTTTGGGGTTTAAACAGAGGCATAGATTAAGTATTAAAGTTCCAAAAAAGGTGGAATACTCTCGAAAAATGTCTCTTGATCCTTTTATAATATACCAGTTTTATGATTTATTAAAATCAATAATGGACGAATATGGTCTTCACGACAAACCTGAGAGAATCTGTAATTTGGACGAGAGTAGCTTTTGCATTTACCCCAGGAAGACAAAAGTTGTGGGAGGTATAAATATACCTTCATCAAGAACAATTAGTTCTCCCTGTAAAGAAAATACCACAATTGCTCTTGTGTGTAATGTAGCTGACCAGAATGCTCCACCATTAATAATTTATAAAGGTTTGCACTTATGGGATCAATGGATAGCTCCACCAGGTACTGATTTTGAGGGTACTGTTTATGCAACGACAAAAAAGGTTGGATGGAAGAAGCCGTTTTCAAAAATTTTTTCATAAACACTATAATTCGATCACTTTCATCTGAAAGACCAATATTGATTATTTATGATGGACATTCCACTCATATGAATACCGAGACGTTAGAAGCCGTTATGCGAGAACATATTATAATTCTAAAACTGCCACCCCATTCCAGCCACCTTTTAGAGCCACTAGACCTGGCTGTTTTTAAATCCTTTAAAGTTAAATGGAATGAAAAATTTTGTGCCTGGCAGCGGCAGCAAGTAGACCAAAAATTACGAAAACAAATATTTTCCCAATTTTTGTGTACAACTCGGAACCAGGTGAACTCCAAAGTAATTATCAAAGAACCTACGCCTAATGCTCTAATCCAAAATACCACTTAGAGTCGACAAACTTGAATCAATTCCATGTACAAGTTTAACTGAAACTAAGAATGTAACATTTGAAGATTTATTTTTATCAACAGTAAAACAACTTTCAAACGCACCAACCAAAAATAAGAAACGGTTATGCCCTGGATCTGAAGTGACATCACAACAAACTATTGATGTTTTAAACCAGAAATCTTAACAAAAAGGAAACGGTACTAAAATTCATAAGATAACTAAGGCAAAGCCCAAAAAAAGAAATAAACGAGAGTCATTATCATTTAGCAGCAGCGAAGACGATGAGTCAATATCCCCAATATCCATGGACTCTGATAACACCGACGAGTTTCTGGATACACTTTTGGAATCAGAGCCAGAGGTAGAAATAGATGCAAATAATGACGAAGAAGACAAAGAGAATTTGAATTCAACCAAAAGTGCGAATGTATACGTCGGATGTTGGGCATTGGTAAAATATTGCCCATAAAAGAAATAACAAGCATTATGTGGGAATTGTAAATTGTTAAATTGACACGACCTCAAGGAAACAAATTGGTATGGCCAATAAATCCTGACATTGATACTGTACTACAACAGGATATTATAAAAGTACTACCAGATCCTATGGTCGGCAGACGTGGAATGTACGAATTTTCAGTTACCTTTAAAGGCTTGAACATTCAACATTAACTGAAAGAAAACTTAAAGTGTTTGTTTAATTTTATTATATTTTTGTTTCCTTTGTTCTGACATTGTTTTCGAAAAGTTTAAATTCTTCTGTATTTTTTCAACAAAATAAATTCTAAAAAAACACAAGTAGAGAGCTTTAATCACATTTTTATACAATAACCCCAGACTATCAAATATAATATTTACTACAAAAATGTAAACTTTTTGCACATTTGCCCCGGTCCCTAGGGTAAATGTAATATATTGATATGATTTTAAAAAACATTATGCAACATTACCAACACTAAAGATTATTTAATTTTTTTCTACACAATGAATACAAAACCGTTCAAAGAGTATATGATTTTTTTGATAAATTTTTGAAACGTTTCCTTAAAGTGTTATATTAAATGAAAGTTGAACTAATCAAAAAGTAGATCACATTTACCCCACTTCACCTTACCTACTTTATATGGGCAACAATTTGGTCTTTTAGAAATTGTAAATTAGTTATGTTTAATTATTATTGAGTCAGTATTTAATACTCAACCACACTTATACCCATCTTGTATTTTTTAGGGGGGTTTTGCTAAAAATTGTTTACAACGTAAACATAAAATGCGTTGTGCAGTATATAGTTGTTTAAGTGATAATCAGACAAAAGGTGCCGATAAATCTGTTAGGTTTTATAGTTTTCCCAAGGACTCGGTAGTGGAAAAACTGTGGGTTATTGCTTGTTACCGTAAAGACAAATTTAATACTAAAACTTCAAGGATCTGTTCCAAACACTTTAAGCCGGAAGACTTTAAAAGAAATTTGCAGCATGAATTGCTGCAGTACGAATCAAAGAAAGGACCCAAACTGAAGGGTGATGCGATTCCTTCCCTTCATCTACCAAAATCAAAAAGCTTATCCATAAATCAACTTAAAAGGCAGGAAAGGTTTTCCAAAAGGGAGTCAAAGAGGATTGTGGAACAGATAAATTCACAATCTAGGTGAACATTATTTTATTCTACATCTTTTGGTAGAAATACTTTTAAGTATTATAACATAAAAGTAATATCTTAACGTTTATTTTTTAGTTGTACATCTGGAGAATCAGGTGTGGACTCGGTGTATCAAGGAATCAAAACTGATTTACCTGAAATTATAAAATCAGACGGGTATGTAAAATGTTCTAAAATATGCTGTGATCACTCGTCTGAATGAAAACATAATATTCTTAACTTTATGCATATATATATATATATATATATATATATATATATATATATATATATATATATATATATATATATATATAGTAGTTTAAAAATATGATTTTTGTTTTTAGATTAAATACAGATATGGAACCTGCACAAGATCTTGAACTTCAAAAGTTACGTGTCAAGAACAAAGCCTTACTTCAGCAGGTTAATAAATTAACAGAAATGAAGTCAGGAGTAGATAAGATATTTACCAAAAGACAGCTAAAAAACTGCAAAGGCCCAAAGTTAGAACAGTATGGACTACTGAGGAAGTCTCCCAAGGTATTGCCATACATGCAGCTGGACCAAAAGCATATAAATTATTGCTGAAAAAAGGTTATCCCTATCCTGCTGTTTCAACCCTTTGCTCATGGACTAAAAAAGTCAAAATAGTTCCAGGCATAATAAAACCTGTTCTAAAAATTTTTAAAAATTGTCACTTATCCGAATCTGAAAAAATATGTGTTGTTTCCTTCGATGAAATGAAGATTCGAAAAACCTATGCATACGACAAAGCAAATGACCATCTTTTAAAACCTTCCAACTATGTTTAGGTAGCAATGATGAGAGGACTACTGACATCCTGAAAGCAGCAAATTTATTTTGATTTTGACAAAAAAATGGAAAAATCAATTCTGTTTGACATAATTAAGGAAGTAGAAGAGGCAGGATTTCATGTCTGTGCTATTGTTAGTGATTTGGGAGGTGATAACAGAGGCCTTCATAAAAATCTTGAAATAAATGGAGAAAAGCCGTAGTTTATAGGCCCTACAAATCATAAAATCCATGTTTTATGTGCCACACCTTATAAAACTTATAAGAAATAATTTTCTTGATAATGGCTTTGTCTTTCGTGGAGCGGAAATTAATAAGAACATTATTTCTAAATTACTAAAACTTCTACATCAGATTTAACAATCTCATTTATTGTAAATGAAGAAATGCTAAATGTACGTAAAGAGCAAAGGCAAAAAGTAAAGTTAGCAACAAAGTTATTTTCAAATAACACAGCTCAAGCTATTAATAGGTTTGGAGCACTAGGTTACTTTCAGGACGAAAGTTGGATAAAAACTGCTCAGTTTTTTAAATTGGTACGCTACTAAAAGTTGGTTATGTTTCTCTTCATACATTTTTTTGTTTTTTAGGTAAATTATTGCTTCAATTGCCTTAACGTTAGGGTACCCTATAGAGATTCCCGAGAACGAGTACAAGGCTATGGGTTAAATCTAGACGTTCAAAATAAGATTATTGACGAGATGTCAGAAGCTATGAAAGCTTTAAAAGTTAAAGGAAAACGATCATTGTTGCCTTTTCAGAAAGGTATGTTATGTTGCTTTTGAAATATTCTAATTAAAACTATTCTTTGGAGCTAATAATTAATATAAATATTATCGTCTTTTTGGCAAAATTTAATTCCGTTGTTATTTTTAGGAATAATTCAAACTAACAATTCCTTAAAAAATTTATTTGAGGATATAAAAACTAAATTTAATATAAAATACATCCTTACATACAACTTAAATCAAGATGTACTCAAAAAATTTTTTGGTAATATTAGGAGGGTTGGTGGATTACATGACCATCCGATGCTGTGGAATTTCGCTACCGGTTAAAAAACTATATTTTAGGAAGAAATAAAGGTTCTTTATCTGAAGCTGGCAATACAGAGGCTGATAAGGTCATTGATGGACCAATTGATAACTTGGGAGAAGTTTTGTTAAGTAAAACATATTTTTTAAATTTATCCTGCGAAGCAGAAAAAGAAGAAGTGGATGCAGACATGGAAGAACTAGACCAACTTCATTATGATGCACTGGAATATGTCAGTGGGTATATATGTAAGAAATTAGATCTGCCTGAAAGTACGGATACTTCCACTTACAAGTAGATTGATCAAGTATCCAAAGGCGGTCTAAGGAAACCTCCAGAAGAATTGGTGGCAAAAATTAATGAACTAAATAGTATTTTTAATAATTTCAATGGATCTGAACATCAATTAAAATCAGGCAAAAATTATATACAACAACTAATTGACTTATCGGAGAACATTGAATGTGATTATAAAATCAAACATCTTTTCTTCCGGTCTCGAACGTATTTTAGAATTAGGAAATTAAACCTAAAACTTAAAGAAGATATAAGAAATAAAAGAAAATGAATAAAAATTGTAACTTAAAACCTTGTGTTTGATTTGTTTTCCGATTTTAGTGCAGATAATTTATGATAAATTATTTTCTTCTGTTTACATTTAGACAAAGACTTTTTCCTTCTCGATACTGGCGCCAAATAAGACAATTCAATCAAAAGTTAGCTCGTAAAATTTACAAAGATTACCTTTCTAGGATTAAAAAGCGAAAAACACAAAAAAAAACTCCCAAGTTTATTTTACAGATTTATTTTTTTTTACTGTATTATTATTTTTTTTTAATCAAAATAATAAAACACCTATATTTTAATAAATCCGAAATAGTTCAATACAAACTCTATTTATCCATTAAAATGATTTTTTATTGCCAATTAAAAATTAATTGTGTTCTGATTGCTAACGTTCTTACGGGAAATATTTAAAATCTCTCTCATTGTGACGTCATGACGTCTCATTGAGACTCTCATCGTCTCAATTTCTCTCTCGGGAGTACCATACCTGTTATTCTTTGTACCATGACCAAAATCTATATTTATTTGTGCCTAGGTCCTTATGTTTTGAAATAAATTTCATCTAACATGTAGAAACCTCATTGCGCCCCTTTTGCTCTGCCCTTCATGCCACATGAAGCAAGTACCTTCTCTTTCAACGACATTGAAAAGAGTGAAGTTAAATATTAATAGTTTACGTTTATAATAAAGATAATAAATTACTGTGTAGATCATTTAGTATTTTCTGAAAATCAAATGTAGCTGTTAATGTTTTTCCCTTAGAGATTTTGGCTTAGTTTTTATCAAAGCACTTCTTTCACGCGTGAGCTTTTTACTATGCAGATGTGATTCATAAATATGTGTTTCAAACAATGTTGGTTTAGATTTTGTTTTTTTAAATGTGACATTTATTATATTGGTCCTTTTTGGGAACGTAAAAACTCAATTCAAAATGTTCGTTAACAATATCACGATATTGCCTTTTAGTATTAGCTATATAGAAGTATACCTGTTCGTCAAACCATTCCTTGTATAAATCAAATAACCAATGGAAATTCAAATCGCTATCCAAATAAAGATTATTACTTCTACTTGTAGTCCAGTGTATAATGAGATTCTACCGGTCGAATTCACTTAATGTGATCACAAACACTTTTGACAGCGTCTTGGGTTATCGCCTTGCGATAATTGTAATGGCATCTCTGATCTGTGTATATCAAACCGCTAGTAACGTCTAGTTTTTTCAAAGCAGTGTAGAAAAACTGTTTACTTATAGAGAAAGCATTTAAAAACTTCTTTTTACAAACAGATAGAAATTCGTTCTTCTCATTTTCAGTCTATAAATTATTGAGAGTAAAATTGCGCCTTGATACTGTATCAGTAAAAACCCTTCATTTTTTTTGTTCTAGTACTAAGTAAGTTACAAAACACCATTGCTTTTCCCTCTTGCCTAAATTCCAATATTTATTAAAAATTGAAATCCTTTCATCGGTACTACTTTTAGAAGAACAATTTTGTCTACAATTTTCTGGACACATTGGTTTTAATGATTTTGCAAACTGGTTGTACTATCACGACTTTTATATTTTTTACCTGCATTTTTTAGTCTCATTCTTATATTATTAATCCAAGATGAAACATGTGAACGTCTGATGTTATCTTTCAAGAAACCTTTTTTCGTTTTCTAGAACATTTCGGAGTTGAGATAGAAAATGAAGAAGTCGGGGTGTTAGCTTGGGGTGTTGATAGTAGATCAGTAGTGGATGAAATATTTGACTGCCGTTTTTGAATACCATCTTCATACCAAGGACAAATGTAGTTATCACAATCGTAGTCTAAATGGTTTTTAGCACACTTTGAGGATGAAATGTGTGTGTTATTTTCCTCTGGCTGGTTCTTCATTGATTTTAAAAATAATTTAATATTAAGTTACCATTGTGTACCTATAAATAATATTTTTATTATTTATAAATATTTACCAGAGAATGGGAAAGGAGGAACTTTATTAAGATCTTTGTCAACTGTATCTTATAAAAAATCCATAATTTGTTCTACTGCACTATTGTCTATATCCGATGGCAGATGTGATTCTGGAAAAAGAAAATGAAATTAGTTAAATATAAAGATTTTTTGACACGTATAATGTTGTAACCTAAATAACTAAACGAAGCAATCTATGGCAAGTAGTAGATACGATAAAAAACCATATAAAACTCCAACGTAAAACTTCGAATCATATACATACGACATAATTTTAATTTAGTTTTCAGTGTAAAATATCTTATTTAATACACACGATATTTGTTTAATAGCGCAAACAACGTAAATTTTAGTATATATAACTTACGATATTTTTCGTTGGTAAAATAAAAATTATTTCGTTTATATTAAAATACCCATTTTAGTACAAAATATCAATACACAATAATACATATCTTTATTTCTTTCACTTTCTTCAATCAAATCTTCGCCCCCCCCCCCCCCCATATAATATCAGTAGTAGAACATACGATTCTATACTTCTTGGATAAAAGTAAAGATACGACATTTTATATTCTAATCTTGGAGGTCTTCTTTTAGAAATATTAATATTTTAATTATTGCAGACGTTAGTTTACATGTTTAGAAGTATGAAAATGAAAAAAAGTGAAAAACCAAAATTTGTTGGTTACGATACTTTACGTAGGAGGTGTCGATATATTATAATATATATATATATATATATATATATATATAAACAACAAAGTTTATTAGGGCTGCAGTCAGAAGTTTGGCTGGGATGTTACAGAAACACTCTTTTGACTTTTGGTTTAGCTTTCGGAATTGTTTAATTCCTTTTTCTAGACACTGTAATTAGAAAAATGTGTAAATATTTACAATATTTACACAATATACATATTTTCTAATTACAGTGTCTTGAAAAAGGAATTAAACAATTCCGAAAGCTATACCAAAAGTCAAAAGAGCGTTTCTGTAACATCCCGGCCAAAGTTCTGACTGCAGCCCTAATAAACTTTGTTGTTTCTTTAAATGGACAGTCACTAATATCCAGTATTTATTGTATATATATATATATATATATATATATATATATATATATATATATATAGACTATATATATATATATATATATATATATATATATATATATATATATATATATATATATATATATATATATATATATATATATATATATATACCAACTGCATAAGAGCCAATGGAGCACTTTTATCATCACACCTTTTACCTTCTTGTAAATTAGAAGTCATCGCTATAATTTGCTGCTGTACGAATAAACTCACAATCTGTAATATATACTTTCCCTCTCAAATAAATTGAAAATTAAACTTCTCAAATATTGACAAAAAGTTTTAGTTGTTTAAAAAAATTGTAATTAGTTTAATAATATTAGTGAAATTGACCATTTTCTACTTAAACTCACTCTAACTGACATCTTTGATATAAATGTCACCCAATTCGCAAACTCCATCTGCCTTGCTGCCGAGGCACACAACAGGAAATCAGTCATTTCAGCTGATGGAAAAAGTGTCCCATGGTAAAACTCCTCTTGTGCATAAGCTTGCAACAGCAAAACTTTGCTCTAAAAATTTTTTAGCTCTTATTTCGGTTGTTCGATCATTATTGTCTGAAACATTTTCCTAGGTATTTGTATTTCTTAACCCTTTCTATCGGTACATTTCCCAAATATATGGTTGTTGGTATATTTGTTGTCTTTGTTATTATCATGTATTTGATCTTTTTTATATTCATTTTTAGTCCATATTTTTTACAGAAACTGTTTATTTTGTTTAGCAGTAATTGGAGTTGTTCAGTAGAGCTTGCCATAATAACGGTGTCATTTGCATATCTTATATTGTTAATATATCTTCCGGTAATTATTATTTTTTCACTTTGAGATAAAAATGATGCTTCAAAAATGGCTCCACTATATACATTAAATAGTAATGGGGACATAATACATCCCTGCCTAACTCCTCTCCTGATTTCAATTGCTGGACTGGGTTCTTTATCTATTACGATTTGTGCTCTTTGATTCTAGTAGAGGTTTGTTATTATTCGTAAGTCCCTATGGTCTATGTTTTTTGTCTTTTTAATTTGGAGTAATTTTTCATGTCTTACTTTGTCAAATGCTTTTTTAAAATCAACGTAACAAACATGCACATCAACATTCATATCCATGCATCTTTGAGCTAACACATTAAAAGCAAATAACGCTTCTCTGGTTCCTAGTGCATTTCTAAACAAAACTGACTATCATCTATTCCATCTTCCAGTTTTTTATTTACACGACCACATAATATTATTTTCAGGAATAATTTGAGAATGTGACTTATTAGTGATATTGTTCTGTATTCACTGCAATATTTAGCGTTTGCATTTTAAGGGATAGCACAAAAGGTGCAGAGTAACCATTGTTTCGGTATGTGTCCTGTTTTGTATACTGAGTTAAATAAGTCTACTATAATATCTAAGGTTTTATCATTCATGCATTTTAAGATTTCTATAGGGATTTGGTCTGGACCTAATGCTTTACCATTTTTGCTGTTTTTAATGCCATTTTAATTTCTTCTTTAAATATTTTTAAAACCATATCCTCATCTACTTTTATCTCCATCTATTCTGTTTTATTGTCTTTGAACAGTTCATTGATGTATCCTGTCCATCTTTTTAATTTGTCGTTAGTATTCAACACAAGTTTCTCATTTGCATCTTTCAGTATTCCCGGTTTTCTTATTCTATGTTTTGAGTTAATTCTTTAATTTTTTAATATGTATTAAAACTATCATGTCTTTTCTGGTATTCTTCTATTTCTACACATTGTTCTTTTAACCATTGTTCTTTCGTTTCCTTAATTCTGTATTGTATTTGTTTATTCACTTTTTTGTACATCTGATTATCTTTGGTTTTATATTGACGTCTTTCTTCCATTAAATCTAAAATTTCTTTCGTCATACATTGCTTATTTTTATATCTGGTTGGTATTAGAATTTGTTTTTGACTTTTATCTATTTCTGTCTTTATTAATAACCATTTTTTTTCTCCGTCTTAGGATTTTGCAGAATTTGTTCTTCAACATTCATTAATCCGTTGTTGATTTAATCTGCCAGGCATTGCCTTATGAGTGGGTTCCTTAATTTACTTGTATTGATTTTTGCATTTGTTATTCTTCGGTTTATTATTTTCATTTTAAGCCTCATTTTGGTCACTATTGGGTTGTAATCTGATCCTATATCGGCACTTGGATAGGTTTTTGCGGATATAATTGCATTCCTGTACGTTTGTCTAACTAATACATAGTCTATTTGGTTTCTTACAATTTTCTTTCTTGATCTGCTGGTGACTTCCAGGTATATAGTCTTCGCTTTGGCATTTTGAACAATGCATTAGCTATAACAAAATTATTGTTTTGTCAAAATTCGATAAGCCTGTCACCCCTTTCGTTTCTGTTGCCCAGACCATATACCCCAGTACATTCTTCTACTTTTTCTTCCATAACAATCGACATCAATTTAAGCTCACAGATCCCGTCGCTTTTTTCCAATTCCTCCTTGAATTATGCACCCCCTTAAACTAACACATATTTATTAAAATTTAATCAATACAAAAACCGCACGATAAAAATATTTTTCTAAATTATAGAGAACATTTACTTGGATCAAATATTATACACCAATACTTCCAAAAGTGATTTGGGGTCTGCCTGTTTAGTCACCTCTAAAAACAATTTTTACAAGACAACATTTACTTGGATCAAATATTATACACCAATACTTTCAAAAGTGATTTGGGGTTTGCCTGTTTAGTCACCTCTAAAAACAATCTCATTTTTATTTAGTTTATTCCTCTTTTATGCAGCGTACATACTGGAGAATTGTATAGTATCTTACAGGTTGTTAAGCGTATTAACCTCTCGAACAAAAACGTTTTGCCATTTTGTGCATTCAGTAATTATTTAGCTTCTGTTATCGGTTTATTATTGACAATTAGTTGTATAGCGCCGAGGTCTTGTTTACTAACTACAAATAACTTTGTCTTTGTTATATTTATGCTTAGTCCGTTATTAGAGCATTCTCTAGTGACTCGATCTATAAGGAATTGAAGATCTTTACTTCAGATCGACAGTTTCAGCCATGATTGCGGTGTCATTTGCATATCTGATGTTATTAATAGTTTCTCCACGGATTCGACCAACACACTGCCCTTCCGAGGCTTTGTTAAAAATTATTTCTGAGTAAACGTTAAACAAAGTTGGTGACAATACACAACCCTGTCCAACACTTCTTTGAATACAAATGTTGTCTGTTTATTTGCCAGAATAGAAGCTTCTTAATTCCAATATAGATGTTGTAACAGTCTTAGATCTTTATTATCTATTCCAATTATTTCTAGATATTCAAACAGCCTACCATGTTGAACCCTATAAAACGCTTTCTCAAAATCTATAAAACTGACGTAAATTGGTTTCTGTACTTCCCATGATGGTTAAAGTAGTGTTAGCATCGAAAACAAAGCTTCCCTTGTTCCCAATCCTTCTCTAAAACAGAATTGTTTATTTCCCATTGTGTCTTCATATTTCTGCTTGATTCTATTAAGAATTATTATCCTAAGAAGTAGCTTGAGAGAGTGACTCAATATTTGTAGACTCTAACCATATTTATGGCAGTGTTCCAGTTTCGTATATGTGGTTATAAATATTTGTTAGTTCTGAGATATTGTCGTCCTCTAGAAGTTTGAGCCAGTTTGATGGTATTTGGTCAGGGCCTCGAGATTTCACATTTTTGCTTTGTTTGTTGGCTTTCTCTACTTCTGCATTTTAAAATACTAGCACCAGTATTCGTATATTTTGTGGCCCCGTATTCAGGAAAGCTCTTTTATGTAGTTGGTCCATTTTTTCTTTTTTTCGTTTAAGTCGAGAATAATTTTACCTTTGGAGTTTCTCATAAAGTGAGAAGTTCTTTTTCTCTAAGCGTAGGTAGTTTCTTTAAGTTTTTTGTGTATATTTAACTCGTCATGTTTTCTTTGTAGTTCTTCCATCTCACAATCTCACAATTTCTTCTTTGCTGAATAAGGTCTAGTATGTTATCGGTCATCCAATCCTCTTTCTTTACTGGCTCTTTTTCTGATTTTAAAACTTCGTTTGCTATGGTAACCATGGCGGAATTCATTATATCTATATTTTGTCTGATATTTTTTTTTTGATCAGATCTTTCTAGCTGTTCTTTAATGTCATGATTTATCGTATATTCGAACTCATCTGCTATTATGGCATTTTTTAGGAGTCGATTATTATGTTTTTCTGAGCTGTCGGGGTTTTTATTATTTTTAATTTTAGTTTGAATCCAGCTCAGAGCACATTATGATTAGTTGCTGCGTCTGCACTTGGGAATATTTTTGCAGATGTAATACTCTTTCTAAACCTTCTATTAATGACAATGTAGTCAATTTGATTTCTGACTACCTTTTTTTCTTGATCAGCTGGAGATTTCCAGGTATATAGTCGTCTTTTAGGTTGTTGAAACAAAGTATTTGCTATAATACAATTCTCTTCTTGACAGAACTGCCCTCCTTCGTTTCTTTCTCCAAGTCGATACTTTCCGTTTATATCTTGTGTTATTTCGGCACCAACTTTTGCGTTGAAGTCTCACATAATAATCGTAGCTTCATGTTTTTTTGTGCCTTGAAAAATTTATTTAATCTGGTTGTAGAATTGCTCAATTTCTTCATCTGGTTTGTCAGCTGTTAGTGCATAGACTTGTACTATATTAATATTTATATATATTATTTTATATTAATATTTCTTAATTTATTTTGCAGCTGTATCATCATGATGCGATCATTGAAAGGAACAAAATTTCTAATACAGTTACGAATTTCTTCTTTGACAATAATTGCGTCTCCGTTACGTCTGGGTCCTTCTGCCTTTCCCGAGTGGTAGACAATGTTTCCATTGCTCTCGAATATGTTTGACCCTAGCCATTTCGTCTCAGAGATACCTAGGATAGGAACGTCTATTTTGGTCATTTTGTTACCAATGAAATAAGGGAAAGCTAGGGAAAACTAGTTGTTGCTAATAACAATGGAGAGAGCTAATTGTTGCAAATGAAAAAAGGGAAAAGCCTGAAATGGTGAATCGAATATTAGAAATTATGTAAGATGTATGGTTAAATAGAATTTAAAATTAATTAAAAATGATTTAAATAAAAAGGTTAAATAACCGGGAATGTTAAAAATATAAAAGAAAATATAAAATTTACTGGAAGCACTACAATAGAATAGGCTTAGCTCAAGCGAATGAGGGTTCTCAGAGAGGAGTTTGGCACGTTTGCTTGCCTGTAGTAACTTAAGGTTCGATCAGATCAATCCTAAGATGATCTTGGGATGGGCGCCAGGATGAATTTAGAATATCACTCCAATTTCGGATATATGTTGTAACATTTTTTTTATTATTAATATATTAAATTATTTTTAATTCCTTTTACCCCCGTGCGATACGCCGATGAGTAGGAATCCCCGTGTTTACGATAGAAAAATATTATTGTAGACACCAAGCTGAAATGGAATTCCCTAATTAAGAAAGGTTTTTAATCCTTCCGTCTTAATACTCTGTATGAAAAGAACAAATGTTTCTTTTGACAATAGTATAATCCTAAGGATTTTAATATTCTCAGGTCCAATTGTTAATACCGATTATTTTACCTCAAACTTTCCAATAGTCGTTAAGGCCTTACCTTCTGAGAAACACATACAACTGTCATATCATTCTTGAGTGGGGGAATATTTTCTTCCTTTTTCAGGAACAGTTGGTGAAATTTTTAGTGGAACCAATTTATTGTTGGTGGGCCGTTGTTGAGTTAAGGCCAATATCTTGTGTATGAAGTGTGTGTACACTTCATATTTGAGTTTTCTTTCCTTAGACTATATTAAATTATATATAAAATCCACAAGGAAAAATTCCTGTAGCTGGCTGTATACCACGTATAACAAAAAGAGGTTAATCTTTGTAAATGGGTATATTTATTTAAAAAACCCTTAAAAGGGCCACATCAATAAAACAAACGTTTTCGGACCACACAGTCCATCATCAGGTTATTAAAATCGAAAATGCTAGGTCACAATGCCTGAGCCACCAAAATATTAGGGTAAAAACCCTTTAAATTACATTTAGTTATAAAATATTGTACATTGTGTTATAAAATAACTGTGATGTTCAGTATTAAATTAAATTTGACTAT
This sequence comes from Diabrotica balteata, assembly GCA_918026665.1. Classification (NCBI taxonomy): domain Eukaryota; kingdom Metazoa; phylum Arthropoda; class Insecta; order Coleoptera; family Chrysomelidae; genus Diabrotica; species Diabrotica balteata. The sequence continues at coordinate 65,103,021 of OU898282.1, forward strand.
AGGTAACACATGGCTCAATTGGGTTCCAGAGCCGGTGAGAGGGAACCTCTGCACTCGGAGAACAACGTGGAACTGGAATTTCCGAGGTTACAATGTAATTATATACTAACTGAAAATAAAAGATGATAGGAAACAAATAAAAATCTTAAATGCTTTAGACACTATATATTATAATCCTACTGTGCTATCCCAACCCTATACTTACATACACTAAATAATTAATAAAATATATCCTTAAAAAATATATATTTACAAAAGATAACAGTTACTAGGGGTGTAAAATTGTGTTATAGAGGTAGACCTTTTATTGGAACGACCACATCGAGCGTCATAGACGGGAGATGGTTCTCGATAACTGGTCCTCATAAGACACCTAACTCTCACTTATGGCTCCTCGTGCCACACCCCGGGCAACTGCATTGGTCTGCAGGCTAAACTAAGTGAGGGTAACCAGGAGTTTTCTGACCCTTAAAACTAGTACCTGCTTAGGGTCCCTTGTCCAGGGTTACGGATGAAGACCACAACGGTATCCGCGGCGGAGAAGAACAGCTTCGGTACGGTGAGTATGGCGGAAGTGGCACCCCATTTTTAGGGTTAGTATAAGATTAAATGTAGCGTCTGATCCAGAATGGACGGCTACAAACAGCGTCTGACCCAGAATGGGCGGCTGATAACTCACTCACCAACCCGCCTGGCAAGTGTGGCGTCATTACCCCCCCCCATTTTTATCACGGCGAATAATAAAACAAAAGGAAATGGTCCTCAGGTGGGTAAGAAATTTTCTGAATCCCACACCTCAAAGGTCTGCCTCACGGTATCTGGGGGAGGCAATAATTCGCTTTTGATTGATAAAAACGAAAACCCACTAAGACGAGTACAACATAAATCAAAAAAACCTGTCAACCTGTCAATAGGGACATACAACATTAGATCAATGTCCACAGATGAAAAAGTACATGAACTGGAAGAAGAATTAACAAACATAAAATGGGATATCATAGGCCTATCAGAAACTCGAAGAAAAGAAGAAAACCGAATACAGCTAAAATCTGGTAATCTACTATATTATAAAGGAAATGAAATGAACAGTAAATTTGGAGTAGGATTTATAATAAATAAAGCTATAAGTAAGCACGTCCAAATGATCAAAGGTATATCAGATCGTGTCGCCTATGTCATACTTAAAATAAGAAGAACATCAATTAAAATTATCCAGGTATATGCCCCCACGACAGCTTATGATGAAGAAAATATCGAACTATTTTATGAAGATATATCAAAGGCTATGGAAGAACATAAAAATCATCTTACACTAGTAATTGGAGATTTCAATGCCAAACTGGGTAAAAAACTAAACAAAGAAGAAACTAAAATAGGAGATTTCGGGTATGGCCAGAGAAATGATACTTTGATGAACTACCTAGAAGAAAAGCATCTATACGCAATGAACTCCTTTTACAAAAAGAAGCCCCAACGAAAGTGGACATGGATCAGCCCTAATGGATCCACAAAAAATGAGATCGACTACATACTGTCCACGGAACGATATATCATTAAAGATGTAACAGTTCTTAACAGATTCACAACAGGTAGTGATCACAGGATGGTCAGAGCAAAAATTAGTATTGACGGTAACTATGAGATGAAAAGAAAAATAAGTAGAAACTGGAATCTGGTAGATAGAAACAAACTAGGTCAATATAAAGAGATATACAAAGACCTATTAAAAGAACAACTTACCCAAAGATTAGACAGTGACGATAAAGATATAGACGAAATAGACAACATACTTACAGCAACAATGATTACATCAGGAAAAGAAATAGCAAAGAAGGATCTAAAAAAGAACAACCATATATCAACAGAAACAAAGAAGCTTATGGATAAAAGAAGGAAGCTGAACGAAGAAGGCAAAAGGAAATCTATAAAATATGTAGAAATTAAGAAAACAATAGGCAGAATGATAAAAAAAAGTAAGAGAAAAGAACAAGAAATAAAAATAGAAGAAGTAATACAAAACAACAAAAATATGAAATGCTTAAGGCCGAAATTAGGTAAGTTTGAAATTAACAAAATAAAAGATGTAAATGGAATAGAAACAAACGTTAAAGATGACATCATAAATATAATCCACCATTTCTACTCAGAATTATATAAAACAAAAAAGGAACCACCAGAAGAAATTAAAAACCAACTTAAGGTCAAAATAAAAAATGTCAACTCAGAGCTGCAGCCCGAAATAAGCAGATCAGAAATAAAGAAGGCATTGAAAGAAATGAAAAACAACAAATCGCCTGGAAAAGATGGAGTAACTACAGAGATGCTGAAATATGGTGGAAAAGTGGTAATTAATACTTTACATTCCCTTTTTAACAGGATATTAAAAGAAAAAAGAATCCCAAACAACTGGAAGGAATCAGTAACCATTATCCTACACAAGAAAGGGGATAAAGCAGATATAAAAAACTACCGTCCTATAACACTCCTCAATGTAATGTATAAACTCCTAACAAAAATTTTAACCAATAGATTGACGACAAAATTCGATGGATACCAGTCGAAAGAACAAGCTGGTTTTAGAAAGGGATTCAGCACAAGTGACCATTTACTAAGTATGAAAATACTTATAGAACGAGCAAATGAATACCACATTCCTCTATATATGGCGTTCATAGATTTCGAAAAGGCTTTCGACAGTGTCGAACATTGGGCAGTGAAAAGTTCTTTGATTAACAGCCGAATTGACCACAGATATACGGAACCAATAACCAATATATATAAGGAAGCCAAAACAAAAATTAAAGTATATGAAGGAACAAAATCATTACAAATAAGTAGAGGCGTGAGACAGGGTGATACAATATCACCGAAACTTTTCAATCAGGCTCTTGAAGATGTAGAATGTAGAATGTAGAAAATGGGGCGGCCAATAGAGCCTGATACACTACGACCTTTGCAGATCTATTGTGTTCCCCCCTTATTTTAAAGCACTTCATCTAGCTTGGTCCTCTTAATGAGACTCAACAGCCTTGATAGTGGCCTTTTCATGTAGCCTGGTGCTTCCGGTTTTTCCTCTCCGAGTTCTAGAAACCGCATTCATGCGAGACCTTCGCAATGGCACAGAACGTGTAGAGCGGTTTCCTCTTCTTCCAGACAGAAACGACAGGTGTCCTCTTCTGTCAGGCCTATGAGACTCAAGTGTCTATTGAGTCTACAGTGCCCAGTGAGCAGACCCACTATCATTCTGACAGTCCTGCGTCTGTGCGAAAGTAAGTCTGCTGTAAAGTTAGCCGAATGTTCTTTGATGAGCTGTTTGGCCTGCCTCTGTCCTGGTGAGTTGTTCCACCACTTAAGAGACTTCTGTTGCACCCATTTGTGTATGGCTGCCTTTTTTATCGTATTTGCGATTCCAAAGAAGGGTTCCGGACCAACCAGTGGCGTAGATGCGCCTTCTCGGGCCAATTCATCGGCCTTCTCGTTGCCACGATGGCCCTTATGTCCCGGCACCCAGGCAAGTGTCAACCTGTTTCGACTTCCTACCTGAGAGAGGACATCCAAACAGTTCCATACCAGCCATGAATCGACCTGTACCGAACTGAGAGCCTTTAGAGCCGCTTGACTATCCGAATAGATAACGATGGAGTCGTTATCTACATTTCGGCCGATTAGTTCCATAGCGCACCTGTGTATAGCAGCTAATTCGGCTTGAAATACGGTCGCGTATGTTCCTAGACATACCCGGACTTCCGTCCTTGGTTTTATGCTATATATTCCAGCCCCCGTACCTGTATCCGTTTTGGAGCCGTCCGTATACCATATTGAGTTTGCTGTTAGCGGCGGACCAGTTTCCCAGTCCTCTCTTTTTGGTATTGTAATTTGAAAATTTTTGTTAAAACTATACCTCGTAACCATTTGGTCTACAGGCATTCCTAGAACGGGGTCTGCCTTTATGTCCTGGTATAGCCTTAAGTTATCAGCTCCCTGCATCATACTTATTGGAGCTTGGCCTTGGATCAACCGATGTACTGTTGATCTGGCTTCACTCTGTATGTATATATGTAGAGGTGGTAGGTTTAGCAGAACTTCTAGCGCGTCCGTTGGGGCTGTTCTCATGGCTCCTGTAACACTCAAGCATGCAAGCCTTTGTGTGCTACTGAGCAATCGAATCGCCCCGAACTGTTGCGTTTTGTTCCACCACGCCACTGAACCATAAGCTATCATAAGCCTTATAACCCTTGCGTATAACCAGAGGTTCATTTTAGGATTTAACCCCCAATTCTTACCACACATTCGTCTACATGTGTTCAGGGCCATAGTGGCCTTCTGTGTGACTTTCTGAATGTGTGCATTCCATGTCAGCCTCTGGTCGAATATTACACCTAAGTACTTGGTCTGACTTGTGAATGGGATTTCTACTCCCTTGAGCGCTAGTGGTTGTAAGCCTTGCAGTGCTCTTTTCCTGGTGAAGGGAACAACAGATGTTTTTTTAGAGTTAACCTTCAGGCCTTCTTCCTCACACCAGCTGTCCACCATCCTCAGAGCGACTTGAAGTATCTCCGAAATTATTTTGGTAAAGCGTCCTCGGACTACAATTACCAAATCGTCCGCATAACCCAGGCAGTAAAAACCCTCCCTGGACAGTGTATTAAGTAGGTCGTCCAGAAGCGTAGCCCACAGTAATGGGGATAAAACTCCTCCTTGTGGGCAGCCGCTTCCTGCCTTCGCTTTAATAGTGGCTTCACCTAACGAGGACACAATGATCCTGTTTGTTAAGGTCGCCTTTGTCCACTCGCATATGAAGGCAGAAACTCCTCTCCTTTTAAGCGCGTTCGTTACAGACTCAAAGGAGACGTTATTAAACGCTCCATCCACGTCCAGAAACGTCGCCACCGCTATCTCCTTGTCATCTAGCGACTTTGAGAGCAGTCTGTTAAGATCATCCAGCGCCAAGTCAGATGACTTTCCTGGCTGGTATGCATATTGGCGATCGCTAAGTGGATTCTCCATCAGCACTTCGTCCCTAATATACCTGTCTATCAATCTTTCCAACGTTTTTGCTAGGAAAGAGGATAGACTTATTGGTCTGTATGACTTGGGGGTCTGGTCCATTACCCTACCAACCTTGGGGATATATGTGACTTTCACCCTTCGCCATGCGGTTGGAATATATCTCCATGCCAAACTAGCTTTGAAGATCTTTGTTAGATGCGGGATGATCACATCCTGTCCCTTCTGTAGCAAGACTGGATAAATCCCGTCCATTCCTGGTGATTTGTATGGCTGGAATTTATTGATGGCCCACCTGACTTTTTCCGGTCTCGTGATGTCGGTAGCTAATTTCCAGTCCGCCTTAGTAGGCCTTCTGGGATGAGCCACCTCTACCGAAGGATTATTGTCAATGGATGAGCTGGGAAAATGTACCTTGGTAAGCATTATTAAGCTTTCCTCCAGGGTTTCTACATACGTTTCGTCCTCTTTCTTCAAGAGGCCGACCTGATTCGCAATACCATCCTTAGCCAGGACCTTGTGGATTCTGGAACATGCGGGAGCCTGTTTGACGTCCTCGCAGAACTTTCGCCTCGAGTCTCTTTTGGCTTTTCGGATCTCCATATTATATTGCGTCAGTTTTTCTCTATAAATGGCCCAGTCCTGGTTGAATTTGGCTTTATTGAATAGCCTTCTTACATCTGCCCTAAGCTTTTGTAAGTGTTCATTCCACCAGGGTGTGTTTTTCTTTTCTTTCTTTTCTCTCTCTCACCGTTTCGACTGTCAGTTCGAGATCTTCCGTATCTTTTATGGTGCCGATTCCTCCCTCAAGAGACTTCTCGAGTGAGCCTCTATAGCCTTCCCAATCCGTCTCTCTCGGGTTCCTGAACCTTGCCACCATTCGAGTCGAAGTAATTAAATCGAATCGAATGTGCCTATGGTCGGAACATGAAGGTTCCTCTGACACATGCCAATTCTTTATAGTATCGTACGTTTTTTCACTGCAAAGTGTTACATCTAAGACTTCTTTGCGCGTGGCCGTAACGAAGGTAGGTTTATTTCCTATATTGGCTATTTCTAAACCCATGCTTAAAATGAACTGTAGTAAAGACTCACCTCGACTGTTGATGTTCGTACTCCCCCATGCCAGATGGTGGGCATTGGCATCACATCCCAGTATTAGATGAAGGTTCTCCCTTCGACTGTAGGTTATAACGTCCTCTACTCTGCCTGGGCGGAAGACCTTCTCTCCAGCGAAGTAGGCAGAACAGACCAACCATCTTTTACTACCTTCCTCGGTGGAAGCGGTTAAAATACCTGTAGCAAAGTCTCCGGAGCAAAGATCCGGAATCAGTGTACAGTTTACTTCGTTACCATATACAATGCATGCTCGAGGTCTCTCTCCTTTCGCATCGTATAGTAACTTACCTCGTTGCGGCTTCAAGCCTGCAACCTTCCCTCCGTGGAGCCATGGTTCCTGCAGTAGGGCCAAGTCCAGGCCTTCCATGTCAAACCTTTTGCACAAAACCGCCGACGTAGCTTTAGCATGATGAAGGTTGACCTGCAGGACCTTTACTCTGCCTTCCTCTAAACTGAAGGCTAACTTTCCCGTATCCTCTACCCCTTCCATGGGAGCGGCCACCCGCTCAGTGGCTTCTAGCCTTCTGGGCGGGTTTGTAGCACTCCCCTGCAAGTCGGTACGGACTTCTTTCGGGATTATTCCTTCTTTAGCTCCTTTCCTCGACTTATCATCCTTAGGGCGAGCCTTGTGTTTGGTCGAAGTGTTAACCTTCTTTGGCACTGCTTTTGAGCTTTGCCCATCTGAAGGTTTGACTTCTTTTCTTTTTTGCTTAGCCTTGACTGCCGAGGTTGCGGCAGTTACGCCTTGCAACCCCGATGGTCCGGCCTCTGCAATCTTCTTAATGTGCCCATCATCCTTGACACGGAATTTAATTCTTCCGATGCTAAAGTAAGGACACATTTGAAGTTTGTTGAGTTCCTCAAAGGACTCTTTGTCCATTGAGAAGACCCATACCTGCCTTTTTTCTGCAGCTGTTTTGCCCAAAACGGTCCATAAAAGGGTGTTGAGCTTTCGGTTGCTGACCCTTAATCGAGTCAGCACACTTTCCGCCTCCAACCTCTTTCCGTCCTCGTCTGGGATGTAGACAGTGCAAGAACGCGGCCTCTCGACTTCACTCTCGTCCTTAGCCTGGAGGCTTGCACCTTCCCAAGGCTTCAGAGTGGGAGTAGTGTCCCTGAGCCATTGTACGCTTGCACTATCCGCGCACGTCATTACCAGGTAACCGGGCTTGAACGTGCTCTTTAGCAGCGTGATTTGCGGCCCTTCTTCTGGCGTTCTCTCCAGAGCCTCTAAGATGGATGTTTGCACTGCCTTAAGCTTTGTGGGTTCCATCCTGACTCCGGGGAAGCCATCACATACTACAGCCACCTTTGCCGAGCAAAGGGCTTGTGTAAAAGTCATTTCTGACTTCCTCGGCCTCTTTTTGGCTTCCGCTGGCGGCGTACTGTGGTCCGACCTTTGTCGCTTCTTTACACTAAAAACTGGGGTATTAAACCAAGGATCAGATTTAATGCCCAATATAACAAAATCAGAAATCAAAGAAGCCCTGAAGAAAATGAAAAATAATCGAACCCCGGGTGAAGATGGAATAGTATCAGAAGCACTAAAAATTGGAGGGGATGTATTACTTGAAAAAATTAAACAACTTTTCAATATCTGCCTTCACAGCGCCAATATTCCAACAGACTGGAACAACGCTACTATGATTCTATTACACAAAGCAGGAGACAAAGCAAATTTAGAGAATTACAGACCGATTAGCCTCCTCAGCCATATATATATATATATATATATATATATATATATATATATATATATATATATATATATATCCTCTAAAATAACAGCTGATCTGGTAGATGAAAATGGAGTTGAGGTTAATTGGGTATAAAGCTGATTAAAAGCCAAGTGCACTCTGTTTAACATTTCATTATATTTCGCCAATTTTCATTGGCATCATCAGATGAAAGCTACAATTATTCAAAACATGGTAAAAATAAAAATAATAAAGTAAAAAAATACATATTCAATAGTTGTTTGTTGTTTAAGTCTTACTTGATTGAGGTTGCGGCAATATGATTTATTTTAACAAAACAATGGTTTGTGGTACGATGTGGATTGCAGCTTTTTTGGGACATATAACATGTAGTTGTTGACGTTCAAAATTAAAATATTAGAAATGACACAATATAAATTAAAAACAAAAACAAAAAACGTTTAGTTCGCAGACAGTCATTAAGGTTAAGTACTAGAAATACCAAATATCGAATGTTATTGATTGACGTGTAACAGGAGATAATTAGTTCTGTGGTGTTAATATAGTAGTTGTTTATTGATTGGATTTTGAAAATTTTGAAATTACATGTTGTGTTAAAATAATTATTTAATAGTTATGTTTGTTTTTTTCGATATGTAATAGATAAGCATAAATCTCACTCAGATGTTCAACATCTGATTTCTTATTTATTGGATTATCCATTTGGGTGATAAATGCCATCTCGAGGAAGAGTCTTTTATTGAGATTATTCTCTATTGGCAAGAATCTTTGTTTCATTGTAGTTCATTACATGGTGTTCATTATGTACGTGTTTTGCAAGGGAACATCTATCAGGATATAGTCTACTGTCACTCATGTGGGAAGTGATGCGATTTTTTAGGTGCCTGTTGGTTTGGTCAATATATTGTTTATTAACACAACATGTAATTTCAAAATTTTCAAAATCCAATCAATAAACAACTACTATATTAACACCACAGAACTAATTATCTCCTGTTACACGTCAATCAATAACATTCGATATTTGGTATTTCTAGTACTTAACCTTAATGACTGTCTGCAAACTAAACGTTTTTTGTTTTTGTTTTTAATTTATATTGTGTCATTTCTAATATTTTAATTTTGAACGTCAACAACTACACGTGTGATACTACGTACCACAAACCATTGTTTTGTTAAAATAAATCATATTGCCGCAACCTCAATCAAGTAAGACTTAAACAACAAACAACTATTGAATGTATTTTTTTACTTTATTATTTTTATTTTTACCATGTTTTGAATAATTGTAGCTTTCATCTGATGATGCCAATGAAAATTGGCGAAATATAATGAACTGTTAAACAGAGTGCACTTGGCTTTTAATCAGCTGTATACCCAATTAACCTCAACTCCATTTTTATATATATATATATATATATATATATATATATATATATATATATATATATATATATATATATATATATATATATATATATATATACAAGTTGTTTACGCGAATACTAGTTAAGAGAATGGAAAGAAAATTAGAGACTTATCAACCAAGGGAACAGGCAGGATTTCTAAAAAGTTACGGAACAAATGACCATCTACAAAGTATAAAAACCCTACTAGAGAAAGCAGTGGAATACAATAAACCTCTAGTTCTAATATTTATCGATTTTCACAAAGCCTTTGACACAGTTGATCTAAGCAAAATATTACAGACGCTTAAAGAATGCAGGCTAGAATATAGATATACTAAATTATTATACAAAATATACCTGCAGGCAACAACCACTGTCAGAGTACATACTAACAGTAATCACATAAAAATATAACGGGGGTTAGACAAAGAGACCCAATGTCACCTAAACTTTTTAATACGGTGCTAGAACATGCTTTTAAGAATTTGGATTGGATGACAAAGGGAATAAAAATAGATGGAGAATATCTAAACAACTTACGTTTCGCCGATGATATACTTATAATAGCTGAAGATCTAGGTATGGCAAGAGAGATGGTACAGGAACTCGTTGTGGCTACAGAAAATGTAGGTTTAAATATAAATATCTCGAAAACAAAAATCATGACCAATTTGGTGCCCAACCAGAACATCAGTTTTGGTGGGAAAGAAATAGAGCTCGTAGATAGATATAAATACGTGGGACATGAAATTATGATTGGCAGAAATAACCAGACTCATGAACTGAATAGAAGAGTCGGCCTTGGGTGGGCAGCATTTGGAAAGCTCAGAGAAACTTTTAAAAGTGAGCTGCCCACATGCCTAAAGAGAAAGGTATTTGATCAGTGCGTCCTCCCAGTCTTGACGTACGGAGCAGAAACACTTACCTTAACAAAAGCAGCAGCTACCAAACTGAGAGTCACGCAGAGAAGAATGGAGCGGTCCATGTTAGAAATAACTCTTCTAGACAGAATAACAAACGAAGACATCAGGAGAAGAACCGGAGTGACTGACATCATCGAGAAGATAGCCAGACTAAAATGGAGATGGACAGGACACATAGCCAGAATGACAGATGGCGATGGACAAAGACGTTATTGGAATGGAGGCCAAGGGAAGACAAGAGAAGCGTCGGTCGACCACCTACAAGATGGACTGACGATTTAAGAAGACTCAATAAAAACTGGATAAGAGCGGCGCAAGATAGACGGGGTTGGAAACATGAGGAAGAGGCCTATGTTCAGCAGTGGACTCTTGAGGCTGGATGATGATGAAAGCACTTGAATGTCTTTTAAATATTTAAACAGACTTGTATATTTCCCAGTTCATTCAACATTTCTTGTATATTACCTCCCAACTGGTGTTATTTTTGGCTGTTTTAGCAGTTCAAGCACACTGCGATTTGAAATGGGCGTATCACTTACTTTTCTACACTGCTTAAGCGAGACTATCTTTACTCAGTAGCGCAGCCGACGTGTAGTTTAATGACAACAAATGCATTATTTTCTATTCAAATTAGTTTTAACACAAACTAACTGACCGTACGTTCATGAGATTTGACGTCATGAAGGCGATAACGGTGAAATTAAGCATCAATGATGAGTAACACGTTTCACTATTAGATTTTAGTATTTTTTTAGCAATTTTCTTCAAAATTGGAACACGCTTTTCTCGATTAGTACTGGACACAGAAAGGTGAAAAAAAACAACGATTACAGAAAAAAACTCTTTCATGTGATGAGCGTAAAAAGTTCGGTTATATTAGAACGTTAAACAGTATAATCCAATTTTTCAACAAAGTTTAAAAAAAATAAAAAAAGTAAAACCATCATTTTAAAAGCAACATAATTTCGAATATTGTGTCCAAATTTCAAAATATTTTGTCGGTAAATAACAGTCCTCAGGTTTTGGTGCACCGATAAAACAGCCTTAAGGAAATGCTTGACGGTTAAGGGACTGCTGCAATGGCCGCATGTAGGTAAATCGGTAGATGCCATGAGAATGACATTTGTAAGCCAAGTGTGTCCAATTTTTAATCTTCTTAGAATAACCTTGTGTCTTCTGGTCGTAAGTGGTAGCTCTAAAGAAGGTATAGAAGGTATAACTGGTTGTATATCGTGTAAATGACTCGGAGTTGTGTTACAATTAGCTTGTTATTTATCATATATACGCTTTTTAAACATTTTTTTAATATTACTATGCAGCTGGATATTTGATATAGGTATATCCAAAGTAGAAGCTTCTTTTGCGGCTGCATCTGTACCCTCATTTCCTACAACTCCTACATGTGAAGTTACCAAGACAATAAATAGTCTACCCCAAACTAATTAATTTATTAAATAACAGTAATATAACATGCCTTCGAAAGTAAATTTTTCCTTACTTTAGTACCTTTTCTTGTTCATTTACAGGCATGCCAATTGACAGGATCCTTCCTAAGTGTCAATAGATGATTCTTCGACATAGCCTGCCTGCCAAGTTGCATTGAGTCTCACAGATTTTATACTGTGAGCGTACCCCTAATTCTTGTTACTAAACTTGATACTAAAAAACAAACCTATTTTTTACTCTATGGTGCTTTCCTAAATGGATAAAAAGGTGTTTATATGATATTGAAATCAACAGGAATAAGCAGAAAAGGAAATATCCAAAAAACTTTAAAAGGAATAAACTATCATAATTCGCCAAAAGGCGAAGGACAATATGAAATTCATTAAAAGGTATACTAATTGAAATAAGATCTTAAAAATACTTAAAGTTACTTGACTTCGTAAAACTTGACAACTAAAAAGTATATTTTAAATAATTGATGAATTCGACCGTTACTTGATGGAAATTCATTTTATGTAACAATAAAACTCTGAGAACTTTGTTTTCAAAACTTCAACAAAATTTATTTTAAACTCTTATCACTACAGCTATTTCGACTGATTGCCTTTTTCAAGTGATCTATTTTGACATGCGATTACACTTTATAGTCTTTAATGAAATAGGTTGAGGAAAGGAGAACTGTTTGTCTAAAGTTGGTCATTCAGAATTATATCTTTGTTTTTAAATTTGTAGATTTCCTTAGATTCCAACAAAGATAGCTTAAGGCCTTTATTTTGAATGTGAAGAATTTTAAATTCGTCACTAAAAGAATGATTGTGATCTAGAAAGTAAAGTACGTATGTAGAATTTATTTTTCTATTATTAAAAGTCCTTTTGATGTTCTGCTATTCGTTTATTTAAATTTCTACCTGTTTGACCGATATAAGTTTTTGGGCAGTCGCCACATTGAAGTTTGTAAACACCACTGTGTAAGTGTTTTCTATTATTTTGGCTCTTGTTGTTTTTAATATATATATATATATATATATATATATATATTATATTATATATATATATATATATATATATATATATATATATATATATATATATATATATATATATGCCTAAGTTGTGATTTGTTTTGAAAGCTGTGTTATTCCTTCCTTTTTTATTTGTTTGGCTATTTTAGTTGATATTTTGCCTGTATATGTAATCGACCAGAAGGTACTTGGTTTTTTCTCTTGTGGCGGAAATACTAATTTCAGGAATCTCTTTTGAATTTAACATTTTATTAATTGTTTGTGATTTTTTGTGAATTGTTTGCTTAGTGATATTTAATTCTGTTTCAAAGTTATATTTTCTTGCAACATACGTGTATAGCCATTGCACTGTGGAAATTTGCATTTTATTTGTTTTTCGGACCATACAGGCAAATGGTGAATTCCATCTGATGAAAATATAACATCCTTTACTGGCATAACCTGTGCTTCTGTTATTTATTTGTCGCGCCCCTCAATTTCACTTGCCAAAGGTCTTCCACTTTTTGCAATGGTGAATCGCTCTTCGGTCCTGCATAATGCTTCTGCCAGTTGTGTTTTAAACTGAGCGTGTGTGACTAGTAGATGGTAAAATATTCTAAAATACCATTTTTTACTTCTTGGAATAATTTTATTTCGTTCCATATTGCTGTTTAATAAATCAACGCCGCCCATATGACGGTTGTATTCTTTTACATAATATGGACAACTTACTTCTTTTGTTCTCTTTTCTTTCTTGTTTTATAGCTTTGGTAGAACAAATTTGCTAATTGACGGACATATATTGTTCCAATGGAATTCCGTTTGAAAATGTTTTATGGAAGTGGTCAATTATTGGCCTAATTTTATAAACTCTATCGTAGTTTGGATTGTCACGGTATAAGGCATTTTCGTTATTATTACAATGTAAAAATTGTCTGATTTTTTCGTACCTGTTGACTCACGTAGAACTTTTTATTTTCTTAAAGCCAATTTCTTCTGACCAATATGTCTTTGTATTTGACAAATTCACAAGGGGCATATACAAGGTATATTGTAATATCAATAAACTGCTTTATGTCACTTCGTGTAGTATTCATTGGTATGTATGGATTCTGCTGTATGGCATATAAATTTAATTACTCCATACTTTTGTCTAAATGGCTATCTGTGAACAAAAAATTTAAATATTCATAATGTAACAAAAAATATGTAAGTGGGAAAGAATGTAACAAGAAATGTGTATGGATGATGTAATACAAGTCTTTAGAGTAATGTAACAGATAACAAATAAATTAAAGCTGGCTAGCAGAAGGTGCCGGATAGTGACTACTTGACACTCAAAAGAGGATTCGGCCAATTTGTGTGCCCTATCGAGACCGTAAAGTGAGAATATGAGGGACAAGATATTAAAAAAAAATAGCAATAATGTAAATGAAAGTGGTAAATTATGGAAGTTGCTCTAAGAAACGATTGGGCACCAGGAAAGTATTAACATATACCTTCCAAGGTATCTTGTAGAGCTGTGTGTTGAAATAAGAAAGGAAACAGGTATTAATTAAAATATTTAGTTTTCACCACAAAATTTAATCCCTATCCAAATATATACAATATAATTTTTTATGGCTACCCACCACCAATTATGTATAGTTAATCTAGTTACTTATATACAAAAAAAGGTCCCTAATTATACACAATTGATCCCTGATAATCTAAATTTATAAATGATCGAATGTAAGAAAAATTTTAATGATTCGACCTAAAAAGGTAATTTACTTGCCTACTAGGGATGTAACCCTGTACCTCGGCTTTCAATTAAATGTTATAATAAAGTAATGAGGACACTATCCTGACGGGATAGATGTCCAAAGGCTTAAATATATAATAATAATAAAATATTAATAAACACCTCTCTGATTAAATGTGTACACATAAAACCCTACAACTGAGTTAAAAGGGAGGATTTAAAACCTCGACCTGTAGTTGACAATTAGTGCTTATGTTATTTAGAATTATTTAAAAAAATGACAAGTCTTTATTATTAAATGAAATAGTATGATTTAATATTGAAAAAGAAATATTATAAAACAATTATTAACAATTAATGACAATAAAACAACATAAGAATGAACAATGTTCCACACTCTAACTAAGGGAGGTCTTTCCGGCTGGTTCCCTGAAGTGGTCCGGGAATAGTCTTAGAGAGATCTGGACCTGTGATGGAACAGCTAAGGGTGACGAGCAAATGTGTAAATTCAAAACTGCATTTTTTTTCCTTTTAATAAATCCCAAAAAAAATAAATGAAAAAATTCTTGACTTTGGATTTAACTTCTAAACTAGGCTAAAAAGAACAATTGTGTTATAGTTCCTCCTTACGCTTAATAAAAAGAAGGGAAAAATCACAAGGTTTATTAACAAATGAAATAACTTGAAAGATATTACAAAAAGTTGCTGGGAAGCTCGTATCAAAGCAAGAAGCTCTAATGATTTTGTAGATAATATGACCTTCGCATTATTTGACAATATTTTATGTAAAATAGATTGATCAAATAGATAATTTTAACGAAAAGCTTGCTACGGATATATTTTTGAATATAAAAGAACGGTATGAGGCAGACTATTTTTACAAATAGTCTTAATAGATAATAGATGGTTTTAAAGATGGATAATTATATGTTTTTAAGGCCGGGAAATAAAACGGAAAATTGATATAATTTTATAACAATACTATATCTAAATCCAGAATGTTTCTTAATGAAATAATGTAAGAAATCACAGATAGATATATCACTATCGAAGGAAAAATGACAATATTTTAGAAGTTAAAATGGCTGATGGTTTTTACATTTGATGGCATTTAAAAATTAAGAAAATTATTAAGAGGATATAAATTTAAATTTTTTTTTTAATGTGAATAAAGAATTATTGCAGTGACGGACTCGCTACAGTCCCCTATTACTTGGAGAAAAAAAATTTTAAACAAAAATTTTCTAACCATCTAACAACAATCATAGAATAGGTATGATATAAATAGATATAAACGGTCATTTGTTGACTAAAATATAAATTTCTAATTTTAGAAAATAATCTAACCATGCTAGCAATAGAGGTAGCAATGACGTGAATTCCGAAACTCATTGAAAAGCTGAGGCGTCTAATTGAACAACAACTTCGAACCCACGTATTCAATGATGTATGCATAGACAGAATAGTACATATGACATAAGTGTATCTAAAAAGACCTACCAATTTAGTATATAAATAATTCCTAGTGACTGCTTTTAGAATCATCCCATATAGTACATCAATATATTAATTAAAATAAAGTATGACTATCACCATTTAAAATTGAGGAAGGGTTGCTGAATTCTCAGAAACCTCACCTGACAATGGAACATGCCTACCATAATTAACATAAGCTGGAGAACATTGAGTAACTTTATGAACAGAAGTTCGAATTGCTTGAGCGACTGAATGAATATACTGATCCCAAGCTCTATGATTAGTGTAGGTATAAGATCGAAGAGCAGTAACAATGCTGCGATTTACACGTTTAGTGTGATTAGCTTGCGGATGATAAGATGCATTATAGAAAATCTTTTGGACCATATATTTATTCGAAAGGTCTTTAAAGGCTTTTAAAATGAATTGTGGACTATTGTCACACGAAAATATTTGCGGAGTACCAAAAAGCAAGAAAACTTGTTTCTCTAAGAATTTTAAAATGGCTGGAGTTATAGCCTTTCGAAGATTACAAACTAAAGGAAATTTGGTGAAGTATTCTACAACCAAACAATACGTATTACCTGAATAACTACGTGGATACGGTCCAATAGGATCTAAAGATATCATTTGCCAAAGAAAATTAATGTTCCTAAATCAGCCCATTAATCCAGCTTGAGGTAGGTTACTCGGCTTTCATGTTGCACAAACTCGAAATGTATTTCTTAACTGAGTTGCGCAAATCCGGCCAGTAAATAGCTCAGCTATCTTACTAAAAGTTTTGTAGAAACCAAAGTGACCTGATATCACATCATCATGAAAGGTTTTCAACACTTCATCCCTATTAGCTGTGGGGACTACTATTTTCCAATAAGACATATTCGATAAAGATTCGACAGGACTGATAACGTGTTTGTAAGGGATATTATTTTCCACTTTGAAATCAGGATATCTACTAGGTTCTTGGGTGACATTATGAATCATCTTTCGATACCAAGTATCTGGAAATAAAGTGGACAGATTTAAAAGATTGATATCAAACGTTCGTGACAACGCGTCTGCAACCACAACACCATTGGCTTTGCGATGCACAATACTATAATCAAATACAAAAAGTCTACAAATCCAACAGAACAAACACTGTGACGGATTTTTCATAGAATGTTACCATAACAAAGAACTATGATCCGTAATTATAGTAAACTTACGACCTTCAAGCTAGTACCGAAAGCCATCAAGACTATATAGGTCTTGGTATAAGCTATTATATCAAGGTATATATCAAGGTTTAAGCTAATGGGTGTTCCGAACCATTCTTTATCGGAAATAGTACACAACCTGAAGCAGTGTTGGAACAATCTGTCATGAGGTAAAAATGAGTTTTAAAATTCGGAGATGTCGTGACAGGAGCACTAGTAAGAGCTTCTTTTATACGCCGGAAAGCATCATCGGCTTTTGAAGTTAATGTAATAGTTTGGCCTTTTTTTCTATTTTTAAGCAAATCTGTAAGTGGGGACAACAAAGTAGAATAAGACGGAACAAACCGACGATAATATACAGATATTCCCAATATCTTACGGATTTGGGTGGTAGTCTTAGGTATTCAAAGCCATCCAAATAATAAAAAACATAGGGCTCTAATTGAGGACCAATAACTAAATTCATCAAACGACACATTGTCTGAGGAGCTGAAACAAGACCGAAAGGCATAGTGACAAACTGGAATAATCCTTTCCCACTGACTGCAAAAGCTGTATACTTTTTGCTTTCCTCACTTAGAGGTATTAGAAGAAAAGCTTTAGAGAGGTCGATAGAAAAAATGTACTAAGCATTCTAAAGTTTACTTAAAATTACATATATTTGGGAAATAGGATAAGCATCCCGATTTGAAGTAATACTATTTAACTTTCGACCATCGAAGCAGACCCTAGAAGATCCATTTTTTTTTCGTTAACCACAGTGGACTACAGTAAGAAGACGTGGAAGGTCTTCAATGATTTTTTACTTTAACATATAATCGATTTCCTTTTCCAAGTCAACTTGTCATGCCTGAGGAATAGGATACTGATATTGTCGAAAAGGTGTGGTATTTCTCACCTCGATAGTATGAGATATTAAGGAGGTATGACCCAACTTGTCTTTTGATGAAAGAGATACAAGTTTGGAGATCATATTCTCTAATTGTCTTTGTTCGAGACTAGATAAACTCGAAAAGTCCTGAATAGTACTAAGTACAGTTAGATTAAATTGAAAAACAGAAAAAGAAAAATAAGAATAGTTTAGTGTGCTATTAAAAGCATTTAAGAATCCATACCTAAAATTATAGAATTCTAAACGGAGGGAATAATATAGAATGTTATTTGCTTACATAAATCTGCTACCGTGATTTCAGTTTTAAATTTGCCTGTAATAGACTGAACTGTACCATCTGCAGTAGATAATTGCAGAGAAGAAATGGGCATAATAGAAATCTCAGCATCTTTCTGTAAAGCTAATGGATGTGAACCTATCACCGAAATGTTTGAGCCACTATCTAAAAGAGCTAAATAAGATTGTCCTAAAATCTTATCATTATGTTTCTTCACTAATAATGAATTCAAATCAAAACAATCATTATCTGAGTGATCAACACATTTACACATTTAAATGGTACCAAATTAAACTTATTATCTCTACCAACACAATCAGAGGATGCAATATGCAAACAAGAAGAATCAGAAATAAAAGAATCCTCCTGACTTGTGGCAGAGCCTGAAGATAATCCGGAGATAATCTATGCGAATCAAATGTTTTAGATTGGAAAGTTACTTTTTTGGTGTCACTGTTTAATACCAATTTAGAATTTAAAAATTAGAAAAATTATTAAGAGGGTATGGATTTAAAAATTTTATTTAAAGTGAATAAAAAATTATTGAAGTGACGGACTCGTTACAATAAGGACTTTCTAGTTGTAGGATATGAATTGGAAGACTCTGATTTTCTCTAAATTACAGTTGCTGTTCAGAAAAGTTCTTTTTTTCTCCATATAATGTCTAAAAATAAAAAAAAATCTTGTATTTTTTATCAAAAATTGACTTTAAAATAAGTATGTTCTGCCCTTGAAGTAAAACAGAGTTTCTGGTCCTTCTCTACAGTGCTATTAACTATATTAGTGTCTACAGCATTCTCATCCATTTCGTTCAGTGGTTCAGAATCCTTATTATCGCCCTCATCATATGTACCAACTTTTTCGTTAGGTAAGAAATCTGGATCGACAATATCATCACCATCAAACCCATCTTTGATATTCCAAAGCCTATTTATTATATCGGCAAGTTCCTTGTCAGTCAGCGGTCTTCTATCTTTCCAACTCATGATGTTTTGTCTAAAAGATCAAATTTACTAGATGTGCATTATGTTGTTTGTAAACAACAACAAAAAACATTATTATTAGAAAAACACGCGCAGTACTGTATACCGCAAGAAATCATGAATTTTACTTACCTTATTATTAACACGTAAAATATATTTACTCAAATTACTTTTGCAAAACTAACAAAAACAATTTGAACCACGCGTTAGTGTCTAATCGTGTACACTACCTAACTAACAAGACACAAAACTGGTAACCAGCACGATCTATAATTGTTTAGTCTACTTTCGCTGATTGATACTGCATTGTTTGTGAACAGCCTCATGCACAAACTGGTTAATCTTTATCTTCTATTAAAATAAATGTGTATTTTTAGTATGTTGTTTTTCATCAACATGATGCAATGAAGGGTTAAGATAAAAATGTTATTTAAAGGTTTTTCGAAAAGTCAATATTTATGGAGTTATGCGTAACTGAAAGTTTACAAATTACACGTCAAAAAAACATGTTTTAAAAGGGTTACTGCGAATAACTACAAACATTTAGATTTTATCGGAAACACTGTTTGAATACAAAAATAAAGCTTATCAAGAAATCCAGTTCGAGACTCACTAGTAAGGTGTCGATAAGTTTTAGTCTTGAATAAAATGTGGTTTTTGTTGGTTTATACCAAAAATTTAAATACAAGTTTTGTACTAAGAGTGAAATTAAAGTGTTTTCTAATTACAGAAGAGAAAAATTGTAAGTACAATTTTTATTTAATTCACATAAAACCATTTAAAAGATTTTATTGAAAAATATACCACAAAATATACCACGGTTTGATGTCTCAAAGATAAAAGAAGAACCTATACGTCAGAGCTTAAAACAAGAAATAAATGATAAAGAAAATCAAACAAGACGTGATAAAAACAGCAGATGTTAATGACAAATGGAACATGGTACAGGAAACTTAAATAAAGGCAGGAGAAAAGCTACTGCAGACAATAATAAGAAAAAACCAGAGATGGATGACTTCAGAAATCTTAAATCTAATGGAGGAAAGAAGAAAACATAAAGGCAGAAGTAAAGCAAAATACAAGGAACTACAGAGATTGATAGGAAAGAAAATAAAAGAGGCCAAATCCTCCTGGCTTGCTAATCAATGCAGTGAAATAGTATGCTAAACAGTATGATAGCTTTAACATGCATAAGAAAATAAAGGAAATGACAAATACACTGAGAAAAAAGAAAGATGCCCTTCTGAAAGACGCAAATGGAAAAATCATTATAGAAATGAAAGAGAAATTAAAAAAATGGAAGACATACATAACAGATCTGTTTGAGGATAATCGACAAGAACCGGAAGAAATTGGCAGCGAAACGGGGCCAGAGATCATAATCGAGGAAATCGAACAAGCAATACGAAACGCAAAAAATGGAAAAACTGTAAGTCCAGACGAAATACCTGCGGAACTACTGAAATGTCTAGACGATAAAACTCTACCTGTACTTCTGGACCTATTTAATGAAGTATATAAAACTGGAAAAATCCCACAGGAATAGTTGGTGTTCACCTTTGTAGCAATACCAAAAACAGTATATGCCAAAGATTGTTCAGACAATAGGACAATATAACTAATAAGCCATACCCTCAAAATATTTCTAAAGGTGATTCAAGGAAGATTATATAGAAAACTAGAAGAGGATACGGATGATACTCAGTTGTGGTTTCGCAAGGGACTGGGAACGAGAGAGGCATTGTTTGCTTTTAATGTCCTCTCTCAAAGATGCTTAGATATGAACCTAGATATTGATTCCTGTTTCATCGACTTCGAGAAGGCATTCGACAGGATCCGACATGAAAAACTAATAGAAATACTGAGAAACAAAGATATAGACAGACGAGACTTACGAATCATTATCAATCTGTATTGGAATCAAAAGGCCAATAAAAAGATAGAAGAACAAAAGTCCGAAAATATAGATATAAAAAGAGTAGTAAGACAGGGCTGTGTTCTGTCACCATTGCTGTTTAATGTGTACAGTGAAGTCATATTCCAGGAAGCGATAGCGGATCTGGGTGATGGAATCTCTGTAAACGAAAGAATAGTAAATAACATAGGATTCGCTGATGACACCGTTATTGTGGCAGATACCTTGGAATCACTACAAGTATTGGTAAATAGAATTAACGATAATTGCATTAGATACGAACTAAAAATAAATAAGAGAAAAACTAAATTTATGATTGTCTTAAAAACACAACATGGAAATGAAAGATTAATGATAGAGCAAACCCAAATAGAAAAAGTAAAGACATACAAATATCTGGGAACCTGCGTTGATGACAAAAATGACCTAAGCAAAGAAATCAAAGTCCAAATTGTAACTGCAAGGCAAGCATTTGTGAAAATCAAGACAATAGTTACCAACAGAGACCTTCAGTTGCATCTCAGATTGAGGGCTCTAAGATGTTACATATTTTCTATCTTACTGTACGGAATGGAAGCTTGGACATTGAAGAAACAACACATAAGAAAAATAGAAGCATTCGAAATGTGGTGTTACAGAAGAATGTTAAGAGTTCAGTGGGTTCAAAGGATTATCAATGCTAAGGTACTACGACGTCTACATAAGGAGTCAGAAATTATGAACAGCATAAAAAGAAATAACTAGAGTATTTGGGTCACATAACCAGAGGAAAAAAAAAGAGCTGCTGAGAGTTATTATGCAAGGAAGGATCCAAGGAAGAAGAAGCATAGGAATGAGACGCATCTCCTGGCTGAGGAACCTTAGAGAATGGTTTAACTTTAGTTCACTACAACTTTTCAGAGCAGCAGCCAAGAAAGTGACCATAACCGTTATGATATCCAACCTCCAATAGGAGATGGAACTTTAAGAAGAAGATTGAAAACTAAACATCAGAAGACCTATTTTTATTTCAAATAAAAACGCCGATAAGCCAGCTTAATTACCTTAAGTCAGTAGCGGCTCTAATATTAACACTACTAAATGAAGAAAATAAAAATTAAAAATGGATAACAATTTAAAAAATGATACAGTAATCACCAAACCATTATTAATATCTTCAGCACCAACCTCTTCTTTAACATTAGCCTACTCTAATGCCTTAAGCAACTTTAACTTTCCATCCAAAGAACAAGCTACTGTTTTTTATCAGTACCGGATATAAAAATACACGCATACATAACAGCAATAGAAACGTTAGTACAACCAAAAAATATCATCTTCGCGTCCAAAATTTTAAATAACAGGGTATGCATTTATCTCAGTAACACTATAATCTTGGAACAATTACTACATAATCACAAATCCGTTTCAATATAGAGAAACGACATAGAAATTAGAAGTAAATTACTTCTGCGAGCCGACTAGTGATATCAAATGTCTGCCCCAGTATTTCAAACACTACTATCGAAGAAGAGCTCAAAAAATTGAAGCTGATTGCAGTGTCTAATCATATTTAAGCTTTAGGCGGCAAGTATTTGTTGCTCCAACAATTAATAATTATATCCCAAATTCACTTTTAATATCTGATGACAATACCCCCTACAGAATTTATCTTTCCTTAGATGGCCTAAATTGCTCTAAATGTAATACGACAGGACACAAAGATGAAAACTGTACTATCTAATCAATTAATATACAAAATATTGAACAGCTATCTCAATCTATAAATGTTAATATCCCTTACATCAGAAAATATCCCTTCTCCAAATAACAAAATTTATCCAAATCACTATCTAATAATACCAACATAATATCACATACTTCTATAAAAAGACAAATGTCAACATCTTCTGAAATAATAGAGTCAGAAAATAAAGAATAATAATTCCTGTTCTAAAGAAATCTGCACCTAAAAGGATTAAAAAAGCTTTGAACATCTAAACCTCAATGAAACCTATAGAAGCCATTTTATCGTCAGCTACTACTCCTTACACACAAAGTTTGCTGAAAACGTAGCAAAGGTATAGGACTTCGTCCTAGAAGTCAGCAAGTCCTAGAAGGACTTCGTGCTAAACTGCAAATGGTACACAGAAACACAAACGACCGACCTCTTAAAAACGACATTTCAAGGATCTTAAAAAAGATACATGGAACACACTACTCTTCTATTACTGAGGAAGAAAGCGACAGCAACTCTATCCAATAACCAAATTCATAGTTCAATGGAATTTTAATGGCTTTTACAGCCGTATCGAAAACTTAAAAATATTAATCAATGAATTCTCACCTTTAGTAATATGTTTACAAGAAACACGACTTTCTAATAAATAATAATGTAAAATTGAAAAACTATACACCATACATCAAAAATAGACCGGTGCAGCAAATAGTTAGCGGTGGATTAATATTATCATATTAATTTTAATGTTTTTTACTTAATTATTTTTACATAAATTTTTTATATACATGCACATTTACCAAATGTTCTTTTGCTGTGCTAAGTTTGTTAATTTGTAAACTGTACCTAGTTTCAAATAATTGTTTATACAACATGATCTCAGAATGCCCATTGTAGTAAGTTTTTTTACACATTGCATATCACTGACTGCTACATGTCTTTTTAAGGTAACATACATGTAATAACTTTTCTATGGATGTTTGGTTTTTCATACTGTTCTTTTTAGATGAACTGATGATGCTTTCTAATTAGAAAGCGAAACGTCTTCAATAAATAGATGAAGTAGCCCCTTCTTTGTCTTTTTTCTCCACCTTTTGACCGAAAAATCCACCACTCTTTGAGTGACCATTAATATATCTCACCAGTCTTCCGGGTTGAACCGCGTCGATATCCATTGGGCCGAGCTTTCGGCATCCTCTCTGATGTCTTCTTCAGGGCTTACGAGGTCTCAGTCACCTGAGTCCCCAGACAATACTACACTCACTAGTCACTTTAGTAGTAGTGAAAGTAAAGTGACTAGTGAGTCACTAGTCACTGACTAGTGATGTACTGGGTTGATCTATGTTATTACAGTTATTAGAAACGTTGAGTGCCTTTTTTTTAACAGGAGATAAAGAAGAATTAGATGAATCTGAATAATAACTACTTGCGATATAACTTTCCTACAAATACTTAAACACCTCTTCATCTGACAACATATGAGGCTTGTAGATGCAAAACCAGACATGTCATAGTTAAGTAGTTTAGAGAAAAACGCAAAAATCTCCATAATAAAACTTTATTTTTATTTTTATTATAAGGAAAATTGCACACAAATCTTTATAAATAAAAAGAAGAATTACCATATCTTTACACATTACACTTAGCATTAATAATCTACACGGTTATTAAGGTTTCTTGCGTCCGAGTTTGCAACAAAAATTTGGATATACCCTGCTTTGAAACTTATATGACAAAGCGATGTCAAAATTAATAATGAGATTTTTTTACTTTGACAGTTTATTCTATTTAAAAAAATAAACAAGATTTTTTTTTGTTGAAAAAGAACAATTTTTATATTAAACATGGAATATTATTTTTCTTCTAAATATTCGTATGGTGGATTGATATCATCATTATCGTTATGTTCAGTGTTGTGTTGGTCTTGACCACTATCGAGAATGTTTTTGTAAAAATCACATTCAGGCATAGATGACCAATCATTTTCAAAATGACAGCATAATAATGTCTCGATATCTTTCTTCTTTTTAAACTTCAGTGGAACACCGATTTGCAGTTCTGCTGGAGTAATTTTGGATATTTTTTTACCTTTTTTTGGTAATAGGCAATGCATTTGACGCAGAAGAATAATAATTTATTTCTCCCATTGTAAGGATATTGTTTTTGGATGTACCATTTAATATCAGGCGTTTTCTTGGAGAAATCTTAAAATGTAATGAACTGGGTGCTTTAATCAATGCACATCAGCTCCTTTTTTCTAATCCTGGACAATCCAGTCTTTTTTTAATAAAAACAATATTGCCTGCTCCTCAAAAACTGGATATGTATCAGGAGTTATTATGATGTATATCTGTCTCAAATTTTTCTCACTGAGACCAAATATTTGATCACGAGGTATATAGGAATGACCTGTTACCGGAAAAATGACATGAAGCTTAGTTACGTTCTTGGGAGCTTCCTGGAGCCATTTTGCACACATAGTTAATATTGTACAGTTTTTGTTTTGCCCAGGACATCCATCTGATACTAGACGTACAGTATGAATGTCAGTCATAGTAGGCTCATTCTTTTTCAGACAATTAAATACTGCTGACGCAATTTCATTTGATCCTTTGTTTCATTCATGTTCCATCCTAAAGTAGGCATATACATTATTTTTGTTTAAGGTTCCCTTTGAAGAACCTTTAACAACGGTGAAATTATATGGATAAAGTTGACGACTATAGTAAGCCCTTTGGTCAGGTACTTAGGGCACCACCAAATTATATTTACAATCGTATGAAAAAATTATTAATCCGTCAGTCTTCTCTTTCAAATGGTCAAAAGAAGCTTTGGCACGTCTGGAATGAAGTTCTTATTTAATATGCAATGCTTTCTTTTTATCAAGATCATTTTCGACTTTTATTCGTTCCTTTAGTGCAATACATGTTCAGCATACATTTTAGGACTTTCAAAGCCCACGTTAAAGAATTGGCTAAATACATTGTGAAAATAGCTAAACTTCACTTGGGTAGCATCGCCAGCTTGTTGTTTATACATTTTGTATAACTTTGTAATATTTAGTTGTGTAGGAAGGTACTGTCTTATAGCTGATTTACCTCTGCAATAATGAGATTCATCAGCTTTTAATGTCTTAATAAACGTTTTTACTGTTTCCAATTTATCCTTATAAAGGTTTGTTCTTATGTCTCCACCTCTTTTCTCTTTTAAATTAACATCGACTTGGAAATGTGTTAAAATACCATTGACGCGGTGCTTGGTTATACCTAGCAATCCAATAAAAGCATCTCAGCACACTTGCACTTCTTCTAAATTTCGTTTTCGAACAAAATAACAAACTGTTTGTTCCTTCGGTTTTGTTGCATCTCTAGGTCGCTGACGTTTTGGTTTTTGAATTATACAAAAGCGAGAAATGAACTGATCTTGTGTGAGTTTATCTGCAGTTTTATAAAAAAAATTCATGGAACTTTTTGACATCCTGCATCGAGAGTGTTAAACATTTCCATTTTGCTGCTGAATGCTTGCACTTTGGAAATGTTGGTAAACCTTTAGGCAAATACCTACAACAAAACAAAATGGCTTATGTACCGTTATTTGGCGTTTTGCCGTACCAAAAAAGATAATTAAAACATGCCATTGTATTTTGCAAATCGCATTTAGGTAAAGCTTTTGATTTTGCACTTTAATTTATCTACAGCTTCTAGTGCCTTGAATTCTACTTCTATATTATTTCAATTCTTATTTTAGACTAAATAATAGCGCCATGTTTTTGGTGAGGCTTCTTTGCGTGTTTTCATAAACGTTCCGTTATTTGCTGTTAAACGTCTTAATTAACTTTCTTTGTTTCAGTTCTTGGACATTTATTTACTATTTAAAAGTGCATTTTATAGAGGTTAATGTAAAGTCTCTATTTTATCAACCTATAACATGAATCCACTGTGTCTTCTCCTTCTATGTCGGTTTGTCTATTTTGTTCGTTTTAGTTTTTTCTCTAATTCTGTATCTTTAGATTCAAAGAAATGATGAGCGTAATACTAGATGATACTTTAAAGTATTATTTCTAGCGTCAATATTTTACCGAAAAACAATTTTAGAAAATTAAATAATTAATTAAAATACACAAATAAATTATTAACTATATTTAAAATAATTTTTTAATGTTCTGTGTTTTGAGAACGATTTTCAAGTAAAAATCGAACCGTTAAAATAAACTTATTTGAAAGTAAAATTATGGATTGTTGACAATAAAAATAATAAATCATTTTTAGGAATATAAAATGTGGAATGTTAAAATAAACACAGAAAGAAGAAATAGATATGCCGGTAATTCAAAGGTAAATAATTCTCTAAATGGCTCTAGTGTTATTAACCAATAATTATTAAAACAATACCAAGTTGAAAACAAAAAACAAAGACATTAAGTTA
Source organism: Diabrotica balteata (assembly GCA_918026665.1). Classification (NCBI taxonomy): domain Eukaryota; kingdom Metazoa; phylum Arthropoda; class Insecta; order Coleoptera; family Chrysomelidae; genus Diabrotica; species Diabrotica balteata. The sequence continues at coordinate 65,130,272 of OU898282.1, forward strand.
TCTATTTTAATTTATTTATAGTAGGTACTTCATGGTTTTTTTATTTATTTTTTATCTACACGTGTAACTAAGTTAAATATCAGTATCAATAATTAAGTGGTTTTACTTTTCCCAGCAATTTTACTCCAAACGAATTTTAAAAACAGCTCTCAATTCTAAACAGAATATCTTTTTTATCTGTCTACCAACTTAACTTCCTGATTAAAATTTCTGTGTGTGAATAAAAAGCGTCAAATGAATAATTGGAAATATCGGTACGTGAGTCATACGATATCGGTTATTGAAAACCACAAATAATATAAATTGCAATAGAGCAATTAAACCAACCAACAACAGATCTAATCTGATCACAAAAACCACATTCATTTAAATACTAAGCTTTTCCATTATAATATAAATGTAAATGTGATATGTGTTTATTATAAGTCATTTTATAAAGTAGATTACGTTTTAACTCAATTTCAAGCAGACAGAAACACAATGAGTTACAGAATAGATGTTGTATATTATATTTATTGTTAAAGGAAGCTATATAATGTATATTTTACTTATTTATTCCATAGTACATAACCTACATAAAACCCTAGAATTATTTGTTATTTCAATTCATATTTTTAATAGACGGTACATGATGACACGAGAAAATATCAGAAAAAACTGATATTAATGGTAATCTGTAATCCCCATTGAAAAATCTTATTTTAAAAACGGTTCTAATATGTATGAATATATACATATCCCTCACTCGAAACGTACCAGTATCGTGCTCTGTATTATAAATACAAGAACTGTCTCTCGGCACTGAAGTATCAATCTGCCTAGTCCTCAGTGTCGAGTGACAACCGGTCTGCAAGCAAGCAAGCAATTTAATTGAACCCAGCCTATGAGAAATGTTCACCTAGGTAGTACGATCGAATTCATTTGAGCAAGGTGTGTTAACTCGAGTAAAAAAAACAGGAGTCACCCCACCGTGCTCCAATCTTCTAGACTATCCCTTTCCCCCTATTACACTCTGATGCGCTTAGAGGCACAACAATCAGCTAAATGCTCTTCATGTGGAGGTCCTGAGTAATAGAACCCCAACATGGTATAAAGCAGAAGGCATAAGACAACCGGTCTTACCCTGTGTCGCTGCTTTTATACTCGCTGTACGTGCGGAAACGATATGGGCTGACGTGGTCTGAACTGACGTGGCCTGAGCGGTGTGGGCGGGAGGTCGCTGAAGTAGGGACCCCTACTTCATATATATATATATATATATATATATATATATATATATATATATATATATATATAGAAAAGGAAAAGAAGTCTTTGCTGACAACGTTAGAAAACGGAGCTTTGAGGTTTATTGGGATTTATTCAGCGGTGAAATAAGTGTACTCTTTTAACTAAGTTTCAAGCTTTCGAAAATGTTTATTTTCATCATCAGGAAAAACTGAAAATAAAGTGCGACTGTTAGTAAATCATCCTCGAAATTAGTTGTAGAAAATGGTTTTTTTAAAAAACGATAAAAACTTACGTTATTGAGGTTCGTCTTTCGTGGATGTTTCACTTACAGGTGACAATATTACGCACCACTCATTGATTGAGTCAAATTTTAAAATATTTAACACATATAAAAATTTCATGGTGTATAAGACCAAACTTAATAAATTATTATACTTTAACACATAAGAAAAAGACAGTTAAAAAAGTTTACAACGGCCACGTGTGCCGGCCAACTGTTGAATGAAAGGTTAAGAGTAACTGTCATTCCTGGACATGGCAAATGACAGTACTTCTTCTTATTTCTTTGTCTTATGTAGTACTACTATTGTTACACATCAAATTATTGACAAAGGTTGTATTGGAAAAAAGCACAGAATTTAATAAAGAAACCGTGAAAAATATAACGAAACCTGGAAACTTTACAATGAATCAGTCATTGAAACATCATTGAAATGTGATGATCCATCCAAATATAATAGGTAGGAGTATATAGTGCTCAATTGATTAATGTCACTCCTTTTGTTCATTGCATTTGAGTTTTGTGCAATGAATGCCATTTCTAAAAAGAGTCTTTTATTGTTATTGGACTCCGTAGCTAAAATTTTAACTGAATCGTAATTCATAATATGATGTTCTTTATTTACATGTTCTGCCAGTGCAGATCTTTCTGGGTATAGTCTACTGTCGCTACGATGACTGATTAGGCGACTGCCTAGGTTGCGTGTGGTTTGTCCCACATATATTAAATTGCAGTTGTTGCAAGGGATTTGGTAGACAACGTTGGAACAATCTTTGATGTTACTTTTATCTTTAACCTTAGAATATATGGATCTTACCGTTAATGATGTTTTATAAGCTATTTTCAAATTGGTGAAATCTTTAAAAAGTCTTGTTAGTCTGGGTGTTATGCTTTTGATGTATTTCAGTGAGGTATATGAGCAATTGGTATTATGTTCTCCATTTGTGGCATTGATTTGTATCTCATCATTTCGGCGTGTTATGTTAGGGGTCAAACTAAATAGAATTTTGGTGACTAAGGGTTTTGGATATGAATTGTCCATGAAAAGGTTGAACAGGATTCTTAGGTTCTTCTGGTGGAAAGAAGGGTCACTGATGGAAATGATTCTAGCCTTCATTTGTTTAAGTAGGTTGATTTTGATTGAATGTCTATGGTATGACCAATAGTTGAGGAAGCGTCCAGAACTATGAGGTTTTCTATGCCAGTCGATAACAAGGGAGTTATTTGGGGTTCTAATGAACCGGGTGTCAAGAAAGGGGACTGAGCATAGATCGTCCTCATGTTCGATTGTGAACTGTAGTAGAGGATCATACCTATTAAATACATTTAAGATTTCTGTGGATCCATTGCTGGGGATAGCTAGGATTAAGTCATCCACATACTTTTTTACAAAAGGAATATGAAAGGACAATTCTGGGATAACCATATCTAATAGATGATCCATCACATAGCAGGCCAAAATGGGAGAGATAGTAGCTCCCTAGGAGTTCCTTGTGTTTGTTTAAACACAGTATTATTGAATGTGAAATAGGTGTTATTAAACAGAAAAGATATGAGTTTTTTGAAGTACTCCAAGTTGATATTACAGTGAGAACTTATAAAATTCCAATTGTTTTCAATAGCTGTTAAAGCTGCATCTAAGTGAACATTGGTGAATAATGAAACTACATCCAGACTGACAATCACATAGCCATCAGGTAATTGATAGTTGTTGAAGTTATTGAAAACATCAAACGAGTTTTTTATGTAATATTCATTTGACACATATGCATTGGATAAGATTTCAGTTAAAAAAGATGCTAATAAGTTGGTGGGGGCACCAATACATGCAACAATGGGACGAACTGCAAGCTGTGGTTTGTGAATTTTGGGCAGAGCGTAAAATTTAGGTATAACACCCTTGTAGCTAGTTAGTTTTTTCTTTGTAGCTTCATCTATCTGCCTTGAGTTACACAATTCCTTAATGAGGTTGTTACATCTGGTTTGAACATTGTTGGTTGGATCTCTGTTCAACCTTTCATAAACATTATCGGAATTAAGCAATTCAAGACATAGATCTAGATATCTCTGCTTTTCCAGAACTACAGTTACATTACATTTGTCTGAAGGCATGACAATGATGTTAGTGTTTTCACTAAGAAACTTGCGAGTTTTTGTAACATAGCTCTGAAAAAGTTAAAGTTATTTTTGTTACTGTTTTTATGTAAGTAATCAGTAATAATGTATGTTGACCTAGCTATAAGTATGTCCCTCTGATGCACATCAGTGACAGAATGTAAGATTGTTTCAACGTCAGCTAACATATCCTTAATAGGGATATCTTTCCCTAAGATTGGTTCTATGCTGAACTTAGGACCCAAAGACAAAAATCTAGAGATATCATCTGGTAAAGTTACATTGGAAAGGTTCTTAATCCAACCCGGTTTTGTCTTAAGTTTTAAGTTCAGCTCAAGATTGAATAGCCTATTATATTTGTTAGTGTTGCTTAATTTGGTTTTGTGAAAAGTTCTGTTATATGAGACTTGTTGTTTACTAGAAAAGTTATTAAAAATGAATTCAGAAGTTAGTTCAATGATTTTTCTTTTTGATTTATTTAAGTTGGACTCTAAACTGTTAATGACTTTAATACAATTAGAAATTTCTAAGTTCAAGATTCTGTTTTCTAACCTGGTAAATTGTAAAGTGTCCTTGTTCGACTGGATGTCCTGTCTTTGCAACAATTTAGTGATGGATAAAGTGGAATGTGTAATGTGTGAAGGTGTGATCTTGGATGATCTACAGCGTAATAGAAAACACCTCTTGTTGTATTCTCTTGCAAGTTTATGTTTGGTCTTAGCCCAATCTTTGAGTGCTCGTACTGCGGGGTCACCATAACGATATGCGATGTCTCGATAGAATCCCATGCCTTAAAAAAGAAAAGAAAAAGAAGTCTTTACTGACAACGTTAGAAAACGGAGCTTTGAGGTTTATTGGGATTTATTCAGCGGTGAAATAAGTGTACTCTTTTAAAGAAGTTACTAACAGTCGCACTTTATTTTCTGTTTTTCCTGATGATGAAAATAAACATTTTCGAAAGCTTGAAACTTAGTTAAAAGAGTACACTTATTTCACCGCTGAATAAATCCCAATAAACCTCAAAGCTCCGTTTTCTAACGTTGTCAGCAAAGACTTCTTTTCCTTTTCTTTTTTAAGGCATGGGATTCTATCGAGACATCGCATATCGTTATGGTGACCCCGCAGTACGAGCACTCAAAGATTGGGCTAAGACCAAACATAAACTTGCAAGAGAATACAACAAGAGATGTTTTCTATTACGCTGTAGATCATCCAACATCACACCTTCACACATTACACATTCCACTTCATCCATCACTAAATTGTTGCAAAGACAGGACATCCAGTCGAACAAGGACACTTTACAATTTACCAGGTTAGAAAACAGAATCTTGAACTTAGAAATTTCTAATTGTATTAAAGCCATTAACAGTTTAGAGTCCAACTTAAATAAATCAAAAAGAAACATCATTGAACTAACTTCTGAATTCATTTTTAATAACTTTTCTAGTAAACAACAAGTTTCATATAACAGAACTTTTCACAAAACCAAATTAAGCAACACTAACAAATATAATAGGCTATTCAATCTTGAGCTGAACTTAAAACTTAAGACAAAACCGGGTTGGATTAAGAACCTTTCCAATGTAACTTTACCAGATGATATCTCTAGATTTTTGTCTTTGGGTCCTAAGTTCAGCATAGAACCAATCTTAGGGAAAGATATCCCTATTAAGGATATGTTAGCTGACGTTGAAACAATCTTACATTCTGTCACTGATGTGCATCAGAGGGACATATTTATAGCTAGGTCAACATACATTATTACTGATTACTTACATAAAAACAGTAACAAAAATAACTTTAACTTTTTCAGAGCTATGTTACAAAAACTCGCAAGTTTCTTAGTGAAAACACTAACATCATTGTCATGCCTTCAGACAAATGTAATGTAACTGTAGTTCTGGAAAAGCAGAGATATCTAGATCTATGTCTTGAATTGCTTAATTCCGATAATGTTTATGAAAGGTTGAACAGAGATCCAACCAACAATGTTCAAACCAGATGTAACAACCTCATTAAGGAATTGTGTAACTCAAGGCAGATAGATGAAGCTACAAAGAAAAAACTAACTAGTTACAAGGTGTTATACCTAAATTTTACGCTCTGCCCAAAATTCACAAACCACAGCTTGCAGTTCGTCCCATTGTTGCATGTATTGGTGCCCCCACCAACTTATTAGCATCTTTTTTAACTGAAATCTTATCCAATGCATATGTGTCAAATGAATATTACATAAAAAACTCGTTTGATGTTTTCAATAACTTCAACAACTATCAATTACCTGATGGCTATGTGATTGTCAGTCTGGATGTAGTTTCATTATTCACCAATGTTCACTTAGATGCAGCTTTAACAGCTATTGAAAACAATTGGAATTTTATCAGTTCTCACTGTAATATCAACTTGGAGTACTTCAAAAAACTCATATCTTTTCTGTTTAATAACACCTATTTCACATTCAATAATACTGTGTTTAAACAAATACAAGGAACTCCTATGGGAGCTACTATCTCTCCCATTTTGGCCTGCTATGTGATGGATCATCTATTAGATATGGTTATCCCAGAATTGTCCTTTCATATTCCTTTTGTAAAAAAGTATGTGGATGACTTAATCCTAGCTATCCCCAGCAATGGATCCACAGAAATCTTAAATGTATTTAATAGGTATGATCCTCTACTACAGTTCACAATCGAACATGAGGACGATCTATGCTCAGTCCCCTTTCTTGACACCCGGTTCATTAGAACCCCAAATAACTCCCTTGTTATCGACTGGCATAGAAAACCTCATAGTTCTGGACGCTTCCTCAACTATTGGTCATACCATAGACATTCAATCAAAATCAACCTACTTAAACAAATGAAGGCTAGAATCATTTCCATCAGTGACCCTTCTTTCCACCAGAAGAACCTAAGAATCCTGTTCAACCTTTTCATGGACAATTCATATCCAAAGCCCTTAGTCATCAAAATTCTATTTAGTTTGACCCCTAACATAACACGCCGAAATGATGAGATACAAATCAATGCCACAAATGGAGAACATAATACCAATTGCTCATATACCTCACTGAAATACATCAAAAGCATAACACCCAGACTAACAAGACTTTTTAAAGATGTCACCAATTTGAAAATAGCTTATAAAACATCATTAACGGTAAGATCCATATATTCTAAGGTTAAAGATAAAAGTAACATCAAAGATTGTTCCAACGTTGTCTACCAAATCCCTTGCAACAACTGCAATTTAATATATGTGGGACAAACCACACGCAACCTAGGCAGTCGCCTAATCAGTCATCGTAGCGACAGTAGACTATACCCAGAAAGATCTGCACTGGCAGAACATGTAAATAAAGAACATCATATTATGAATTACGATTCAGTTAAAATTTTAGCTACGGAGTCCAATTACAATAAAAGACTCTTTTTAGAAATGGCATTCATTGCACAAAACTCAAATGCAATGAACAAAAGGAGTGACATTAATCAATTGAGCACTATATACTCCTACCTATTATATTTGGATGGATCATCACATTTCAATGATGTTTCAATGACTGATTCATTGTAAAGTTTCCAGGTTTCGTTATATTTTTCACGGTTTCTTTATTAAATTCTGTGCTTTTTTCCAATACAACCTTTGTCAATAATTTGATGTGTAACAATAGTAGTACTACATAAGACAAAGAAATAAGAAGAAGTACTGTCATTTGCCATGTCCAGGAATGACAGTTACTCTTAACCTTTCATTCAACAGTTGGCCGGCACACGTGGCCGTTGTAAACTTTTTTAACTGTCTTTTTCTTATGTGTTAAAGTATAATAATTTATTAAGTTTGGTCTTATACACCATGAAATTTTTATATGTGTTAAATATTTTAAAATTTGACTCAATCAATGAGTGGTGCGTAATATTGTCACCTGTAAGTGAAACATCCACGAAAGACGAACCTCAATAACGTAAGTTTTTATCGTTTTTTAAAAAAACCATTTTCTACAACTAATTTCGAGGATGATTTACTAACAGTCGCACTTTATTTTCAGTTTTTCCTGATGATGAAAATAAACATTTTCGAAAGCTTGAAACTTAGTTAAAAGAGTACACTTATTTCACCGCTGAATAAATCCCAATAAACCTCAAAGCTCTATATATATATATATATATATATATATATATATATATATATATATATATATATATATATATATATATATATATAATATTTATATATATATATATATATATATATATATATATATATATATATATATATATATATATATATATATATATATATATATATATATATATATATATATATATATATATATATATATATATATATATATATATATATATATATATATATATATATATATATATGTATAAAAAAACAGTGGTTTTTGAGATATTGAAGTTGGAAGATTTACATAAAATTGTGAGTTAAGTTGTAGACCCATTTCCACATTATTGGAAATTGTCGTTACGTGAAGTTATCAACAAATAAATTATTTTTACAGAAAGACTAAAATGTTCAATACTTTTCAATTCTTTCTTGAAAAAGATCACATCGGCCCTTTTTTTAAAAGAAAAAAGTATTTTTCATTAACTTTGGCCCTTATTCTATTATCTAAGATACAATGAAATTTACAATAAAAACGCAAAGTTTTATTAAAAAATTACATTACTTTTGGGAGTAGTATAATATTTAGACTTCACCTTTATCACAGCTATCACCACTTAAAGTGTCAACACCAGTTGATGATGTAGTTAGAAAATTGATAAACTGTTCATAATATGAACGGCTGCTTTGGTCGATGCATCAAGTCTTTAAGATGTTGTAGTTTGTTCGCTGGAATTCCCAACGGCTTCGTGAAAAGTGGTCTCAATGTCGATTGTGATGGATGCCTAGATTTCCTAACTAAGTCAACAATCATAATGTCAAATTCCGCATCGTATGATGTTTTATAAAAAAGTATCCCTGAAATCTCACAGCTGTAACGCAGCATAATTATCTTATTCCATGGTACTTGGTCTCCATTGGTATTGACCTTTCTATGTTGAAAGTAGTGTTTTAGCATTGCTTTAAAGTTCAAAAACTGGCTCTGCTTCATTTCGTTAACAATTATAGGAGATTTTCTTGGAACCAATCATATTAAGTTGGCCTAGTCTCTAGGAATATCAATATTGGCAGTAGATACTCTCTTCGTTTTTTCCGTTTTTTCTATGACTGCATGAATCAAATCAGCTTTAATATGGGTGTGTCCTGGAAGCAAAACTTATGTGTTATGGTCACATGTCGTCCTTTATTCCAGAAGTGTTTAATACTAAGTAGAAACATTAGAGCGAAATACATGTTTTGGTTTTGGCCTGGGCAACAGTCACTATAAAATATAATTTCTCTTATGCTCTCGGGAAGATTTTTCAAGTAAGCAAATATAAAAGATGCAATTTTTTGACCACTACGGTTTGCAAGAGTTTTATTTCAGTGACAAATGGTTGAGTTGCTTATAGCATTTGATTCAAAATTTCAAGAGTTAAAATTAACATCCATAGTTTGACTTTGTAGAAGAAGTAGTTGTTTTTTAGTAACTGTGTAGGAAGACATTCTTGGAGGTCAATGCTAACCACAACTAAACCTGGATTAAACCTGCCTTTGGTGAAAAAATAACTTCTTAAGTATTATTTTCTACTCTCTTCTGTTGAGTCTCTTAACCGCTCAACCTTCTCTATTACCTCCTCGATTTCCTCCTCCTCGATATTATTTGCATTATATTGGTTTTGCGCTTCAGTTGAAAGTTCATAGAAACTCTTAAAGATACATAATAATTCTTGCTCAGTAAACTTTTCATCACGTTTTCGCCGACATTTGCAAGATTCGCTTATATAGTTGGCAGGAACAAGATTACCTTTTTCTTTTCTTTTCTCATTAATTGGCCTTCATCTTGATTTTTTTCTTCCACTATATTTCCTGGTCAATGTATGTACCCCAATAACGTCTGCAGGCAGATGGACTTCTGTTCGTATACTGTACTTTTTTTTCTCACCAAATGGTCAGAACTCATATCAGAATCAGATGAACTGGGAATGAATTCATCCGAGCTGCTTTGATTCACGTAATCATGTTCTGCATGTGCGATATCAGAAACAGCTGTTGAACTGGGCGCTTCCATTACTTGAGGCTGCGTTGTACTGCATACTTCCCCAGAATTACATGGTAAATGCAGAATGGGGTCAGAGCCAGAGCAAGATGTGCCAGGTAACGAGCAACTTGATTTACCTGAAAAGAAAGTTAACAAAAATCAATTTCGAGTTCTAAGAGTTAGACTTAAGTAGGTCAGACAACACCATTTAGCGGAAGCTAATATATATGTCGCACCCTCAGAGCAAGACGGCAGTAACTCAAAATTTTATGAAAATGAAGTAATCATGCAATTCGATTGTAAACATATATATCTATCTCCTGTAAAACTTAAGTAACTTCTAAATGCTTAATCGGCTAAATATTACAACAACAACAGTTTAACTATTTTACGTTTTTGTATATAAGTTCCGTGCAAAACTGTTGTAACTCTAATGTAACAGAGTTACAACAGTTTTACACGGAACATTGCAATGGTTTCGATAACAGGCAATGAAAGGCAGGAAAAAAGTAAGATATTTGTTATTTTTATATCTATATCTGTGGTGTTTAATTTTAATATACAGCGTGTCTACGTAATCTATTAACAAACAAGACAATAAACAAAGATTTACGATTTACCAATTTATTCATGTAAGTTTTATATCCTTTGTGTGACATTATATTTTTCATAAAATGTGTGCGATGTCATTTGACCATTTATTTATTAGATTGGATTAAAAACACATGAATTAAGACTAATTATTTACAGCCAAAAAGTATTTTTTCGTATAAAAGGAAAAACAGTTATCTTAAAACTTGTGTATTAACAATACTGACAGGATAAAAATATCTATTCTCAGAAAACTTGTACTATAAAAACTAAATCCCAAATTGTATTAAATCTTCATGTAATCTTTCGGGGCGATTGTCTTATCATATTGTCCCCCCGTAACTTTTACTAAGGTAGTGGATTTCTATTGTTTTGTTAATAACTGTACCCATGGTAGCCTGATTTGCATATTTTTATTAGTCCTTTTGTTTTAAATTTAAATAAAAATATTGAAAGTTTTACAAATAATTTTTCTACCCTATTATGACATTGTTATTACAAAGCCAGGAAATTCTGGCTATCAGAAACATGTGCAGACATAGAAAGATTAAATTTCCACTAGCGATAAGCCGTTTTATTAGGTACCTATTTACTCTAGGTAGCTATCTGATTTCTTGGAATCTATTAAATGTAAAGTTTGATGCCATACCAAACCCCGATTGCTGTTGGGGATTATTTTTACTTTACTTACCCGATGATTTATTGCCATTCGGGTATGATACCAGAAGCCCACCATAGTTTTTATAAAAATATTTTGGCCCAAGATGATATACGAGAAGAGGACAACAACTAACAGAAAATGTGTCTACACTTTTTACAATTCTCTCCGTACAAAAGTGTTGTAACTTTAAAATTCTAATACTAAATGTGTAGTGATTAACAATTTTCTCCGTGCAAAAGTATTGTAACTTTAAAATTCCTATTTTTACAGCATTGATATTATTTTATTTAAGATTCTATTTTTGGTTAATGTAATATAGGCTAAAAAGCATGTAAAATCATAAATAAATGCAAATTTTTTTAAAACTTGTGCCTTATTTGTCCGATATTAGCCTAAAAATAAACAAAATCGTCTTTATCTCGAAACTTACTTATTCTGACTTACTGCAGTCTTGCACTGAGGGTGCGATGTATCTGTATACGCTGACTAAATGACATGATTTAATACATAATGTATCTTTTTCGCAAAATGATGGTATATAGAAACTGTATCGAGAAACTATTCATAACAATTAAATTTTAATTAAATACACTAAACAGTAACAGATTAGTTGTAACAATAACATGTGTTAAAAATAATTATAACAGCCCGTTAACACATAGTTGTCAGCCAGTGCTGTCCTGCATTTCATATTAATACTAAATAAAATGAATAAAAAAAATACATACCATAATTTCACAAAGTCGATCGATGCCGATTAGGAGACATTATCCCCAAAAAACGTTATCTTAAAGAAAGTCGTTAATAAATTTACTTTTTCTATAATATTCAGCTCTCTACCGAGTTGGACAATCCTATTACATAGATCAGACATAGTTTTAAACACTTGACATCAATTGATGAGTTGAGCTACAGTGAATTTTGGGCGAACCACGTGTTGCTCACTAGATTACTTGGCCAGTGTCAATAGAGCAGGAAAATATTTTTCTTTAGATGGGCCGATGTAGACAACCTCTTTCCCATTCTAGTAATTTACATTGGCCCTGGTGGAATTTCCATACAGTGCTTATGCAGTGCATGGACCTTTCTACACAATAATCTTTCTCAGCAAGAATCAGGGCCAAACTCGAATTTCGAAGAATTTTGACATGCAAACGGTCAATTATCTCGTAAATTACTAGTCATAATTGTACAAAATTTGAGGTACACCTATTTTGGGATACAAAGATTCCATATTTGATATTAGTAATGTTGCCAGATTTGCCGTTTTTCTTATATTATTAGTAACTTTGGTTTTTCAAATTCATCCATTTTGTTCACCATTTGTATTATTAACTAAAACTGACAGTAGTTGTGTTTCGAAAATTTGTGCAAAATAAATAAAATTTCTTCTCCAAAATGTCTCTTAACGAAAAAGAACGAAAAGATAGATACCGATCAGGTAGACCGAAAAGAGTTATGAATGACAACAAAACTTTAGATATAATGCAAAGTTTTGTAGAAGATCCACATACATCCTCACGTAGGGTTTCACAAGTACATGATGTAGGTCGTTCTTCAGTCTTACGTGTATTACGTAAAAATAAATTTAAACCATACAAAATTAACTTACTGCAAGAGTTAAGTGAAGATGACTTCGATCGTAGATTAGAGTTTACTAAGGTAATGATGGAAAAAATTGAAAATGATGAAAATTTTGTTAACAGAATATGTTTTTCTGATGAAGCAACCTTTACAATGTGTGGAAGTATAATTTGACACAATTTAAGGTACTGGAGTGACGTAAATCCACACAGGTACTGGATGCGTGAGAACCATACTCAAAAACCACAAAAATTAAATGTATGGTCAGGTATAGTAGGTACTCAGTTAATTAGGCCATTTTTTATCGAAGGAAATTTAACGTCAGATAGTTACGAAATATTACTTAGAAATGAAATTGAACCTACACTGAGTAACTTGTTTGGGGTCAAATTTAATCAGATATGGTGTCAGCAAGATGGAGCTCCACCTTATTTTTGTATAAATTTTCGGCGTTATTTAGATGCGATATTTTCCGCACCATGGATTGGTAGACGAGGTAGAATTGAATGGCCTCCACGTTCACCTAATTTCAATCCTAAAGATTATTTTTATTGGGAATACTTGAAAAATTCAGTTTACGACAGTAAACCGCAAGTCTTGCAGAGCTAAGGCAACGAATTATCGATGAATCTCGTATAATTTCTTGACAATCATAGAGAAATGTGGTAGACGCATTCTACCATCGATTAGGGTACTATCAACTCACAAATGGAGTACATTTTGAACACTTGATAAAGTAGCCATTTTGTTAAAAAATGTTGTAATCTATTAATTGTTACGTTTTATTGCAGTTGAAAATTGTTATAGTTAGTAAATAATATAGTTAAAAATAGTTAGCATTAAAAAATTTATTGAGACAATTAGGCGTTGCCAGACTTTTGTTTTATGTATTTAAGATCTTCCAGAGTACATAAAATCATAAGTGTTAGATATGGTTGAACTCGTATTGAATAGAAGATTCCAATAATGACTGAATATACAGGGTGATGAATTTGAAAAACCAAAGTTACTAATAATATATGAGAAACGGCAATTCTGGCAACATTGCAAATATCAAATATGGAATCTTTGTATCCCAAAATAGGTGTATCTCAAATTTTGTACAATTATGACTAGCAATTTACGAGATAATTGACCGTTTCCAGACTTTTGGGCCACTCTGTATATATACATAATTCAGTATATTCAAGACAAGGCATTATTTGTATTTACACCAATGATAAATATATTTTAAGTTCAATTTGCTATAAATTCTAATTCTTCTTCTATCAAAGTATGTTGACATAGGAGAGTTTATAGGAATGCAAGACCATTAAAATAGCCAGTAAGATAATAAGCACAATCCCAACATTTATTTCTTTTGAGGAGGTGTTAGTATGTCGGATTACAATAACTATAATTCACTTAACTAAGCAATTCGTTAAACAGAAACAATAAAGTAACTTTCACATATAATTTATTAGAACATTGTGTGTTCGTTCGAAAGTAATTTTGTTTATTATATATCATACAATAAATGAGGAAGTACTAGTTAAATGTAACTAGAATTGACTGTAAATAAAAAATAGCTGGTAATACCAACAATAATCCCATAAAATATTGTTATAATCAGATTTATTATAGACACTCAAAGGTACAGATAAATATTAATTAAAATAGAAAATAAAGCTATTAAGAATTATATCCTGTTTATTGCAACGAAATGTATCTATTTAAAAATCTTTGTTATACGAATTTCAAGCACGTATGTATTTAAAAGTATATTGATTAGAAATAATTTTTTAGTTGTTTCTTTTACAAACAAATTAATTGTGTTTTAGATTGAATGTTGGATTAAACTTTGTTTTGCATTTTCATCTGATACTCTTTTCTTCTGGGAGTTGCTGGGGTCTAGAGTATCTAAAATAAATGGTTAAACAAAGAAAAGCAAAAAACAAGAAAAAAAGGATGACCATGAGAGTGATGAATCCAAAACTGGAGAATTATTGGAATTAGAATGCTATATTAGCATTATATATATATATATATATATATATATATATATATATATATATAAGACACAGTGTATATATATATATATATATATATATATATATATATATATACACTGTGTCCGTAAAGTATGGAACAAATTCTTTTTTAGCTAAACAGAACATTTTAGGAAATGATCCTGAAATACGTCGATTTTTAATTTTAATTTACCGTATTTTAAAATAATATTCTAATATACAGGGTGAATTACTTTCGAGTAATGACGTCACCGTCATTTTTTTAAATGGAACACCACCATTTTGTCTCTATTTTCAGATTACTCTACCTGAGTTGATTCCGAAAATGTATCACATGTTGATTCAAATTGGTACAGGGTGGACAAAAATACAATAGTTTTGTGTGTGTTCATAAAGTAACGCGCTAGTTAAATTCACAATATTATCAAAAATATTTATTGTCTAGCGGACAGAATATGATGAAATACATGACTTTATAAATGTTCGAACTGCAGCCCTTGCTGTATTTTACAGTAACCCAAACGTTGTACAAATTCTTGTTGAACCTTGTTTATTGTCTTGAGAAATATTGTTTATTGCTGTCCAAATTCTCTGTTGTACTTCTTGAATATTTGCTGGTGTCATTTGATACATAACATTCTTCAGATGGTTTCACATAAAATAATCCAAAGGATTAAAATCTAATGACCTCGCTGGCCATTTAATAGGTCCAGGCCTACCAATCCACCTGTTCGGAAAAATTTCATCTAGGTACCTTCTAACATTTACAGCATAATGTGCACCATCCTGTTGCAACCATTAACTTTCATCAATACCTCCAGGATTACGTCTGCTGGGAAACAAATTACGAAAAGTAGGTACGAGATATCCCCTTACAAACTCAAGGTATAAATACAAGACTGTTGGAAATTTGTTTTCAAAAACTAAAACACTCTTGTCCACTTTAGAACAAGTTAACACCATTTATCACATATCCTGTGCTGAGTGTGATTCATGTTATATTGGTCAGACTGGGAGATCATTAAAAGGTCGTCTCACTACACATCGTAGTGACGTTAATCCATCAAAGCACACTTGTGCTCTGGCGCAACACGCGACCAATACTAAACATAAGGTGGATTTTAATGAAGTTAAGATTCTTGGGACTGAACGCAATCTCGTTAAGAGATAGTTTTTGGAAATGTGTTTAATTTTTAAACACCCGAATGCCCTAAATAAGAGAACTGATATAAGTAACTTAAGCCAAATATATCATGCTTTAATTTTGCAGAATTAGGCTTTACGATCTATTTACTATATAAGTGTCTTGTAAGCTGTACAATTTAACACATTTGTTTAATAAATAATTTAAAATATAATAACATATTGAAATAAAAATAAATTCATAACATAAATGAAATAATTCAATATTTTCACTTAACTCATATAAACGTATGCAACTCACATTGCCTGTACTTTTATTATTTCTCATACATAGATTAGTGTGAACTGTTTAATGATTAAATATTATAATACAAATAAAGTAATTGATTCATAGAATCTCCTACAAATTATAGTTCCAAGTGGATCAACCTTGGACTGTGGAAATTATTATTTTTGATCACCTGTGGCTGAATATCCAGCTATAACGTTGACGATTTTTATTTATATATGAGGTTAAATGAATTTCGCCTGTTTGTTCGTTCTAGACTGATTGATGCGAGGAATTGCTGTTATCAATACCAATTTCTTTAATTGTTTGGTCTCTTATAAGCGGGTTATCATACAAACTCATTTGAACTTTTCAAATACACTGCCCTATAATTTGGGTTGGTATTTCAACCTTGCTGTTATGTCATAATTTTGTGACCTCAAGGTTGGCTGTCTTTTCACGTCGTTGGCTCGATCTGTTTCAATATACGTCATTTTACCGGCGGCAGTTGTAAGGCTTTGAGTGGTAATTTCATTTTACACTATACTTTTTTAAATTTTAATATAAATCACTTTAATAATGCTACCTAAAGTCAAAACCAAACCATAAATAATTCTCATATAGTTGGAAGTGACTCTATGATATTCTTAGTTTTCTTTTCACTACTTAATATTAAAATAAAATATTACATGTACATTAGACCACATGTTCTGTTGCTGTGCTAATTTTTAATAAGTTGCTAAATGTTGTTAGTTAATTGATTGTTTATACAAATCTATTAATATCATTGACTGCTACATATCTTTTTAAGGTAACACTTATAACATCTTTTCCATGATTGTGTGGTTCTATTATTGTACTTTTTAGATGAACTGATGATGCTTTCAGAATACGAAAGCGAAAGGTCTTTAAATAGATAAAGTAGCCTATCAACTTTGTCTTTTATTTCTCCACCTTGTGTTTGTGTTTAAGGTCACTGCCAGGAGATTGCCAGGGCACGTCTGGGGCCGGCGCTGGACATGACAGCATGCTGGACGTCGGTGGCAGGGTGCTGAGGAGGCGGGACCCTGTCATGCAATCAGCTACAGCCCAACAACAACAAAAACAAGCACAAGCTAGCCAAACAATACCAAGAGCTCGACTCGCTGAAGGTGCTGCGCTGAAATATCAGCGGGCGCTCACCCAACCGGGACGACCAAGGCAGAGCATGAAATGGACTGCGTCCATAAATAAAAATATTTTGCGCTTCTATTACCAGGTGACAAACCTCGGTCAAGAAACGATCAGGTATCGACAAAATCTTTATGCCGAATTACCAAACTTCTGGTTTTAGAAGTTCTGAAGTGCTTGTCAACATTAACTGATCGTGTTATTACTATCATCATCAATCAGCCAATCGCGTCCACTGCTGGACATAGGCCTCCCTCAATTCTTTCCAGTGTTCTCTACACTGGGCCGCTTGTAGCCAGTTTCCCGCTACACGTTTAATGTCATCGGTCCATCTAGTCGGTGGTCGTCCTCGGCTTCTTTTATAATTTCTGGGCCTCCATTCCATAATGCGTCTTGTCCACCGTCCATCTTGTGTTCTGGCTAAGTGCCCTGCCCAGTTCCACTTAAGCGTCGTGGTTCTTTCGATGACGTCTTGAACTCCTGATCTTCGTCTGATTTGTTGGTTTGTTATGTGGTCTCGAAGGCTCACGTTCAGCATTGCACGTTCCATGGCTCGTTGTGTAACTCTAAGTTTATTCGCAGATTTTTGCGTGAGTGTTAAAGTCTCTGCTCCATAAGTTTGTACAGGTAAAACACATTGTTTATATACCTTTCGCTTGAGACACATGGGAATTGAACTTTTTAGAATATGGCTTAATTTGCCAAATGCTGCCCATGTTAGACCTATTCGCCTCTGTATTTCATGTGTTTGATTGTCTCTGCTTATTTTGATTTCGTTGTCCCAGATATTTGTAAGTGTCTGTTTGTTGTATGGTATTATTGTCAATAGTTATATTTCCACTCATTACGAGATTTGTTATAATTTTAGTTTTCTCAAAGTTTATCTTTAATCCTGCTCTTTCAGACAGACTTTTAAGCGAATACATCATAGTAACTGTATCATGTAAGTTATCTGCGATTAATACAACATCATCTGCAAACCTTAGGTAATTTAATCTTTCTCCATCTATATTGATGCCCATATCTTGCCATTGAGTACCCTTAAATATTGACTCTAGAGCTGCCGTGAACAATTTTGGTGAAATATTGTCTCCTTGTCTAACTCCTCGTCCTAAGCTGAATTTTTCTGTGTCTTCGTGCAGTCGTATACTTGATGTAGCGTTCTGATAGATGTTTTTGATTAGTGTCGTGTACCTGTAATCTATTCGGCTTTGATTTAGGGCTTCCAGTATTGTTTCAAACTCTACAGAATCAAAAGCCTTCTCGTAATCGACAAATGCAAGAACCAGTGGTATGTTGTACTCGATGCACTTTTCTATTAAGATCTTTATGGTATGCAAATGGTCATTTGTGCCATATCCTGAACTGAAGCCTGCCTGTTCTTTGGGCTGATAGAAATCAAGTTTAGGTGTTAGCCTCTTTATTAAGATTTTCATAAAGAGTTTGTACATATGTGTCAAGAGGCTGATGGGTCTATAATTTTCTAATTTAGTAATATCGCCTTTTTTGTGTAACAAGACTATTACTGCATTGTTCCAGTCTTTTGGAATTGTACCCGCATGTAAGCATTTAGTAAACAGTTCGCTTACTGATTTTAATAAAATTTCTCCACCTGCTTTTATTGCCTCGATAACGAGTCCATCATCACCAGGCGATCGATGGTTCTTCATTTCCTTTAAAGCTGCTCTTACTTCTGACACAGTAATGGGTAAAAGTATTTCCGATCCCTGATTTATGAGAGTCTTTACTCGTGTCGGGAAATTGTCTTGTGGTCTTTGGCTGGTATAGAGGTCTTTATAAAATTCTCTAGTTATTTTCAGAATGTTTTGTTTATCTGTTGTTGCCTTTCCGTCTTTATCTCTCAGCTTGTATATTTCTTTTTTACTTTGCGTAAGTTTTCTTTTCATTATCTTTAAACCTTTGTTCTCTTCTACTGTTTGAGTAATTACATTAGTATTATATCTTCTTACATCTTTTCTAATTTCCGCTGAAATTCTTTTATTTTGTTTTTTATATTCTTCTCTGTTTCCCTTTTCGTTCTCGCTTAGGTTTCGTCGTATTTCCATGAGAGCCCTTGTATCTTTGCTAATCTTTTCACTTTTGGTGTCACCAAATGTTATTCCTATGAATCCCAAGATTCAAAAGAAACTAAGGAGTTTTGGTGAAATCATCTTTCCACAACAGCTGTTTTTAACACCAATGCTGGATGGATAGAAGATACAATGCACAGCTATCAATACTACCGTACAACTGTCTATAAACCCTTCACCAAAGAAGAAGCGCTAATATCATCAAAGAGCTTTATAACTGGAAATCTCCGGGACCACACAAAGTTTAAAACTTCTGGCTTAAGAAGTTCTGGAGTGCTCATGAGTGCTTGTCAACACTAATAATTAATCGTGTTATTTTTATACCGCAGGAAACACCATCATTCTTAACTCAGGAAACAACTTATTTAATACCGAAGGATCAATATAATACCCAAGATCCAGCCACGTACCGTCCAATTAATTGTCTTCGAACTCTGTATAAATTGATCACATTTGTGTAGCCCAGCGTATTTACCAACACTGCGCTCTAAACAGTATCATAGAACCTCAACAGAAAGTATGCGCTAAGGGTTTCATGGGTTACAAAGAACAACTTATTATCGACTTAGTCATTTATAACCAGGCATACACCAAAAAAAGGAACCTCCTCACTACCTTTATTGGCTATAAGAAAGCCTTTGACTTAGTGCCGCATAAATGGCTGGTAGATATATTAAGAATATATAAAGTCGATGATAATATAGTGACCTTTTTAAGATAGTGATATAGTGACAGATTGGAAGACTGAAATTCACCTCCAAATACCTTGTGAAAACTGTAGAAAAATACTGTAGTGGCGAAGCTTTATCATCGGTTGTAAATGGATAATTTAAAACTAATAGCTTCCACTCGAAACCTCTTAGATCAAATGCTAAAAAGTGTTGAAACTTTTTCAAATGATGTCAGTATGCACTTTGGGTTACCTACATCTACGCATTTTCCACGCTTAGCTACTCATTTGGGATTATTAACTGGATTAAAACGGATATAGAAACTCTTCAACGAAAAGTACGAAAACGCCCCACAAAAACACCATCCTCGAAGTGCAGTAGAAAGAACGACATTACCGCGGTAAATAAGAAAACGAGGACTTATGGATATAAGCGAACAATTAGAAAAACAGATTACTAATTTAAAAACTTATTTTCAGGTGCAGACGGAGACATCTACTCTTCATCGCGCGATTTGTGCAGTAGATGACACAACACCGATCATATTGAGGGAACAAGAAATGCGCATAAACCATCTTACCAAGAACAAAAAAATGCGCATCTGGATGGGTAAACCTCTGCACGGGCGACATGCGAATGAACTCAGCCAAGACTATGTCGACTATATAGCGTCGAAGTATTGGTTGACATTAGAAAAGAAGTTCCCTGAAACAGAAGTTTTATTACTTGTCATTCAGGATCAGGTTATACCAACCAAAAATTACCTAAAATATATTGCCAAAGACCCTCGATACGATCAATGGAAACCGATATGGATGTCAAGCCCAAGAAACCATCCAGCATCTTACCGTGGGCTGCCAGGCATTTGCTGGAACTGAATATAAGGAACGGCATGACTCAGTAGGGAAAATCCTCCATCAGGAGATAGCTTTTAAACTGGGACTTCTATAAACAAACCATCTCCCATATTATCAATACGTCCCTGAGAATATGCTTGAAAATGAAAACTAGAAGCTATACTTGGATCGCACTGTGCTTACAGACCAAACTGCAATACAAATTAAACCGGATGTCGTGCTAGTTAATAAACTAACGAAACAAACAACAAACAACGGGATGATACCTAACAAAAATAATTTGCGTGCTAAGTAACGAAAAGATCGCCAAGTATAGAGATCTGGGAATACAAATAAGGAGACAATGGAGAAAGGAAATTATCCAGACGATACCTATTATTCTTTATACCACTGGAGTCATTCCGAAGAACCTCCTGGAAAACATAGAAAAGCTGGGTCTAAATGAAAATCTATATAAGATCATGCAGAAAGCTGTGATACTTTCGACGTCCAGATGCGTGCACAAATTTTTGGGTGATATTCCGACCTACCACGTCACCTAAGACTTGATAACATGGAAAGGATCCCACCAGAGCTCAAGCGGCTCAAGCAGGCCGAAATACCTATAAGTGGCTACATTGACGCACTCTTCGTGAAATTAAATCTTAACTGTATTTTCCTTTTTATTTCGATTACTCGGAAGGAGTACAAGATACCAATTCGCTAAGGATTTTTGCTTAGTTAAGGAGATATGACGTCAAATGCAAATTTTAGATTGCCCATGTCTCTAATAACATCTTTATCAACGTGTTTTTTGCCTTACAATTCTTAGAAGGCACAGATTAAAGCAAAAATCTGAATTTGGTTTCGAAAATTAGTTTACGGATTTTAATTAATATAATTTTATATTTCATCATTGGCTTTTTTCATATGAGTAACATACACAATGTAGCATCGAAATAATTTTAAATTATTTCTCCTGTATCTAGTGTTAGCTTTTGTGCAAATGTGTTTAATATAACATTCATTGACGTGTTGGATAGCCAATATTTTTGACGAAGTAAATCTAAAACGATATATAAATATTTTTTACCATCCATCAACTTTGAGTTCTTTTTAAGTTAACTAATCTTCCTACACTCGAAAAAACGTTTCTTGACTTATTTCAGATGCCCCTGAAGATGCTTTGAGAGCGAAAGTACTTGGGCAAGATTTAATAAAAAACTGTGCTCGATATCTTCCTTTTATTTAAGTAAAGATCAAATATTCGAGCATTCAACCATATATCATTTTAATGTTAAATAGTTGAATAGAAGGTGTGTTAATTGTGTATAATTACAAAGAGATCATCACCATATAAAATAATGTATTAAAAAACGTTACGATACATGCAATAAATCTTAATATTTGCATTACTATTTAGAACAAAAACTTATATCCCAACTTTATAGAGGCATTAATATTTAACCAAAAAAAAAGTACAAAAGCTATTTTTTAACGTTTATTTGTTAAACATCACGTAATAACAACATGTGTAGAAAAGCCTAATACTTTAAAAGTCTTCAACTTTGTCAAAAAAAAAAACTTTTATTAAATAATGTTTGAACACTTTTTATATTGTAAAGACTACAAAAAGTTGAGATAATGTTAATCATTAAAATAAAATAAAAGTCGACCTTCTTACGGAGAATTAATTTTTGTATTTCTACATTAAACACTAAAGATAAAACATTATCATATCTCTTTCTGTATTTCCTGCTCGAACGTCACGCAAGTCAATAAAAAATTAATGGCATAATTCTCTCCTTAACAAGCTTATTACCAAATTTCATATGTCATAAATCACCCAAATTGCTTTAATTCTTCGTTTTAATCTTTATTGTTTGTATTTATTATATTAATTAACAAAATCGTGTGCTAATTAGGCTTCAAGCTTTCTTCCAGACGTAAATTGGTTAGTCCACTAATACAGTAACAAGAACGTAGCGTGATGCCAACAACTAAATACATGAGGGCATTGTTGCCAACGTCAGTTACCAATACTTTAACATACCAATGAAAGGCTTTTACAAATATTTCAAAGTATAAATATTCTACTTCCTAATACTAAACTTACTACAATGTAAGTATAAAAGTGTAATCTATTTTAAGGAAATGTAAATATTTTCTTCTTCTCTGCTGTTTAATTTTTTCGCTCATGTGCTTTTAATTAAATACATATAAGTTTTATGAGGATATTTTATAGGTACGATCCTATCGGAGCTTAACGTAAAATAATTGATAAATATAAAAATATATTTTAACAACGGCCTCTTTACTACAACTATTATTGTTGGTTTACTTTAATGTTGTGTTTTAATAAGAACTAGTATAATAAGCTACACGTGCAGAGATTAAAATAAATTGTAGTAAAAACAAAGGTTATGGCAAATTCACATAAATCTTAATTATTACAATAGGAAAAAATATTGAACAGGTCAGCGAGCATACGTATTTGGGATATTTAATTAGAGTAATCAAACAAAATCAGACTACAACTACATAAATAAAAAAACAAGATTTGCATGCACAATATTTGGAAAATGGTATTATTTCCTTCAAAACGATAAATAGCCACAATATTTAAAAAAAGTTTTTACCAAATTTGTACCTATAATTCTTCTTATAATTCTTCAAAGTTCTTAGTTATAAACATAAGACATTAGCTTATAGGCCAGTCATTACATTAAGGATCCCAGACTGTACAGAAAAATTTAAGTGAGTGTGGGATGATACTGCGTTTGGTTACAATGGTAGTGTTGGCTAAATCGTACATGACGTCATGCTGTTAGGAATGACATTCAGCATCTATTCTCTAAAAATCTGTTAGGCTATAATAATGAAAAGACATTCTCCAATGTAACAAAAAACTATACTGAAATAAAAACATCTCCTGAGGTAAAATGTTCCAGAAGCAATCGGAGCTTCTGCTCGTATTCCCAGGTGCAAACTATTTTAGGAGGAACACCATTACAATTTAGAAAGAGAAGTATCGCCTCAGGATTTTAACGTGAGATATGGCCATTTGCCTACAAAATCGAGGTGAAGTAAGTCAACTGTTAAATTGGCTAATAAAGCGCCAATTAACTAACAATTACAGGTGAAACTAACAAACAAATTTAAAATGCGATTCTTAGCTTAAATATCCAAAACGTGAAAATCGACGAGTAAGTTATATAGAGTTAGGCATTTTATGGAGTGTTGTTATTGAAAGACACGTTTCTAGATCAACATGTCACCGAGAGGTACATAAATAAGGATTTGGTACTTACAAATTAGAGTTAGAGTTTTAGAGTTAAAAAATGAAACAAATTGGTCTTAATAAATTTAATTTAATTTTAGGCAAAGGAAAAGCCACTTTTAAGATTACGACAAAAGAAAAATTGACTAGTTGGTGAAAAGAGCATATAGATTATGTTAAAGTTAAATTTCCTGCATCTGTCATGATCTGGAGCCGCATGTCGTCTAAAGGTGTGGGAAACTTGTTGTGTGGGACTTGTCCTCGATAAAGACTTTGTAGCGCGAAATGAAAAAACATCCTGCTAGGTCCATCAACGAATTGAAGGAAAAATTGCAAGAAATATGGGATTCGTTTACATTATAATTTTGTCAAAACTTAATAAAAACTTTGCCTCGACTAATTGTGAATGTCATTAAATATAAAAGGGATGTAGCTCAGTAATAAACTTTCACATTTTTTTTGTTATTTATTTAGTTATTCTATGTTTTCATTACGTTATAAAAAAAATTTTATAGTTATGAAATTTAAAAATGTTGCATACTACATTTAAGCTTCTAAAATTTACGCAGCGCTTTTATTTTTGTTCTTTAAAATTTAATTTTCTTATCAATCTAACGTTGGGTCACCCGATTTAAGAAGGGGCTCGTATTCATTAAGATGGCAATCTTTATCTTATCTGCAGCAGCGCGGAAAAGCTGCACAGATGTTGTATTGAACCAGATTCTGAGGTTCTTCAACCAAGATGTTCTTCTTCCTCCTGGACCTCGCTTTCCAAATATTTTTCTTGCATTCCAAATATTTTTCCTTGTAGGAAACATTGTCTTATTAATTGTCTCATTAAATATACTTAATAAGACAATTTGGTGTAATATATACCTAAAAAAATATCATCCCTAAAGTAACATGAGCCATAACAGTTGTAAAACATAATTACGTGTGCTGTTCTGATTATCTGCATCAAAAAGCAATAATAGGGTACAACAAGTATAAAGATTCGCTTGAAAAAGAATCATGAGTGCAATGAGCTCGTGCACAAATACTAAAGAAAATATAAGAAGTTTCGCCTATATATATATATATATATATATATATATATATATATATATATATATATATGTATATATATATTATATATATATATATATATATATATATATATATATATATATATATGTATATATATATTATATATATATGTATATATATATATATATATATATATATATATATATATTATCGTGATATTTAAAGTCTTAGTGCGCCAAGCAATTAATAAGCTAATTAATTATTCAATTAATTAAAATTATTTAAATGATCTGACTATGATTCTATCACACTTTTTAAGTCTCTTATCTCAGGGTTCTATTCGTGCTTCAATATCTATGCATTACATGTGAAAGGTAAGGTCCAAAGAATACCGTAATAATAAAAAAAAACCTTATATATGATATAACACTATATATTGAAAATAAAAATAATGAAATAAAATTCACACTCAAATGTTTTCGATAAACAAAATCTCATTACTGATTCTCAAAATTTTGTTCTACGTACGTGAACCTTAAAAATTAATGGTACAAAACAATATTAGTTAAACTCTCAAAATCCCAATTATTATTCTAAATGTCCTAATCAAAATATTTATATCTTTTCCAAAGTAATTGTAAAAATTGTGTTATCAATGAAAAAAAAACTGCAAAAAAACAAAACTTTCTCTCTATGATGATGACTGGTCCAAATCCTTGTTCCTTGTAATCTACACTATCTATTCTTAGCAGCTCCCTAGGTAATCAGCAATCTTACAACAAATTATTGCAAGTTTATCGTCCTTAATGATTTCCTTCAAATGCACAAATCGTTCAAATTATGATAGCTTCTTCTTCTCTCAATAAACTGAATCTCTCGTTGGCCTGAGTGAAAAATGACTCTTGGAATATCTTCTCTTTACGATAAACTGAATCTCTCGTTGTCCTGAACAGTGACTCTTAGAATATAAGTAGAAAATATAACTTACAATCTTTTACTGGATCAGCGTCTGTCAGATACGCTAACTACACTAAAACTCAGGAAACTTTCACTGCTACTGCTTCCTACCTCTGGGAAACTACCCGAGAACAACGGCCGTTTGCCCTGCACCCTTGGAAACCAACTGACTATCTTTTTTATTTCAAAAACTAACTAAAGTCTCATTCTCAAACCAATCATCCCACCTTTTTCAATCTCATCCAATCAAAACGCTTCATACATCTCCCATTTCTTCATTTCGATAACACACAAATTTTTACCTACAATTATAAAATATCCTAAAACTAATTTACAAAATTTCTTTTCCTACCAATTCTTAAGAACTAACAAAAACATATATTTCTAAAATCTATTTTATTGTCCTAATTACTGCACATGGGGGTTGGACTGGAGGTTAACTACCACCCCTTAGAAAAAGGATTGGTTTTGAATGTCCAAATAAGAAAAACCAATCCGATTAAACGACGACGACTCTGGGAGAAAAAGGAACATGATTTGAGGGTTTTGATATGGAATATTTTTTAAATTTTGGTATAGATTAGGAACTTTCCAATATTTCCTAAAAACGTTTCTTTAAGTATAGTGT
This sequence comes from Diabrotica balteata, assembly GCA_918026665.1. NCBI lineage: Eukaryota > Metazoa > Arthropoda > Insecta > Coleoptera > Chrysomelidae > Diabrotica > Diabrotica balteata. The sequence goes on from OU898282.1 coordinate 65,156,965, forward strand.
AATTAATGTGCTTGTTTGACAGATGAAACAGAAGATGAAATTAAAGAAAAGTGTTATAATGTGTATTAGAGTTAGCATTTCAGTCATGACAAAAAAACGATGTAAATGTAATAAATGGAGAACTAAACGCAAAATTTGAAAGAGCAACTCAAACCCATAACAGGCAAGCAGAGTCAAATCAAAAGGTGCAGAGCATCAGCATCCAATTGACAATCGCAGCAATACCACTTAACATGGTAATTACAAGCACATACTTTGCTCGAAAAATATATACAAAGGCACCTCAAAAGGACTTAATTAAGTAAATTTGATAAAGTATATTTCACTTGCCCTGTGGCAGAACCGGAAAAGTGTCTCTCAGAACATCAAATTTGATTACTAAAATATGTACCTGGAATGTAAAGACAATGTATCAGACTGGAAAAATTCATAATACCATTCAAGAAATGACCAGACTTGGAATCAGTATAATGGGCATAAGTGAAATGAGGTGGCCAAATAGTGGTGCTTGTATTGTTGACAATCATATGGTATACCACTCGGGAAATGAAGATGGTCAACACACACATATATATATATATATATATATATATATATATATATATATATATATATATATATATATATAAATATATATATATATATATATATATATATATATATATATATATATATATATACAGTATTGGAAGATTCAAAACGGAACATACGAATTATTAATACAATTATTAAGATCCCCTGACCTGCAATTACCCAGTGTAAATTTCAATATAACGTCGCGATGTCTTATAATTAATTCATTTATTCGACTGGACTCCTTCTCCAGTCGATATTTTTCGACTGCTGCGCACGTGCGCACCTTAATAATACGACTAATAGTTGATTGTGTCGGTATTGGCCTATCTTCATACGCACAAGTAAATAAATTTATATCACGGTACGAATTGCCCCCATAATACCATTTTAAAATTTGTACTTTTTCTTTGTTTGTATACATGGTTTATGGTTAGAAACACTACTTTTATTTCAGCTTATGGCGTTATAATGAGAAGCAAAGCAAAGGGCATGTATTTGTTTTGCTCGGCCAGTGATGTTCCTTGGGACTGTTGCCAAATCGATAGATAACTTCGGCAAAAATCTGTAGATTTTGATGTATCATATACATCCTTTTACATTTTAAATTAACAACAATATTTGGAATAATAAATATATTAAACTATACACTAACCAATTTAAATAACATCTAATGAACACAAAAAAATTGTTATGAATAAAACATTGTTATTATCTGCACAAAAACACAGAAAATCAGTGGACGATAGACAACAGTGTCGACGTACACCTGTCGAATACGCTGCTAGAAATCGCCAAGGAGTAGCAATCCAGTCGAACAAATGAATTAATTATAAGACATCGCGACGTTATATTGAAATTTACACTGGGTAATTGCAGGCCAGGGGATCTTAATAATTGTATTAATAATTCGTATGTTCCGTTTTGAATCTTCCAATACTGTATATATATATATATATATATATATATATATATATATATATATATATATATATATATATATATATATGGGATATAATCGTCTCTCCCCAATTACGTCAATATGTTACAAATGTTTTACCTGTTTCTGAAATATTAATAATAATCCAACTGAATACTAGTCCCGTCAGGTTAAATATTTTACAAGTGTATGCCCCCACTAGCGATAAACCAGAAGAAGAGCTAGAGCAATTTTATGAGTTGTTGATAAATTCACTTTAACTACTTAAAAAAGAAGATATAGCGATTATTATGGGTGACTTCAATGCAAAAATTGGCAGCAAAGCGGTGAATTCATAGGTGATTTTCGTCTAGGGCAGAGAAATGAAAGGGGAGAAAGATTAAAACTGTTTGTAGATGAAGAAGAATTTGCAATACTTAATACATTCTTCAAACTACCACCAAGATGCTTGTATACCTGGGTCTCCCCGCAAGATCAACCAGGACACGTAATACAGAATCAAATTGATTACATAATGATGAACAAGAGATTTCGTAATGGATGCCTATCAGTTAAGTGTTACCCAGGTGCTGACGTATCATCAGATCATGTTCCTGTTGTTGGTAAATTTAGGTTTAGATTCAAGAAGGTCACAAAAAAGAATAGTAACAAAAAGTGCGATATGAGAAGACTAAAAGATAACAAAACAAAAGAAACAGTCGCACAGATTCTTTCAGAAAAGCTAAGTAATATGGAGCAAACATATAATGCCGAAGAATCAGTCCAAAATATATGTGAAACCTTTAACAAGATCAGAGAAGAACATCTAATAGAAAAGAAAGATAAGAAAAAAAGTTGGATGAATGACAATATACTGCAACTTATGGAAGAAAGAAGAAAATCAAGAACAACAAAATAATGTACAACAAGATTCAGAGACAAATAAGAACGGAAATACGAAAGGCCAAAGAAAATTGGTTAAAATCACAGTGTGAAGAGATAGAGTTATTAGAACAAAAACATGATACGTTTAACATGCATAAAAAGGTGAAATAAGCAGCTGATCTTCAGAAATCCAACACAGCTAACAAACTGCGAGACCAACAGGGGAATATCATCACAGACAAAAATCAAGAAATCCGCATATGGACAAAATACATACAAGAACTCTTTGATAATACTAGATCTGAACAACCTCCATCCTACATATGTGATGACCACTTACCAATCATATCAGATGAAGTGCAAAAAGCCATATTACAACTAAAAGATGGCAAAGCTCCTGGACCTGACAATGCATATGCTGAGCTCATAAAACTGTTTAACACCGACGGTAGTCAACACCTAACAAAAGTATTTAATGACATAACATGGCTGAAGTCGACCTTTATTGCTTTACCAAAGAAAACAAAATCCGTATCCTGCAGTGATTTCCGAACCACCAGCTTAATGAGTCATATTTTAAAATTATTTCTAAAAATTATACATCAAAGGATATATAGACTGTGCGAAGAAAAAATCAGCCGTACACAGTTTGGTTTTCGGGATGCAGTGGGTACGAGAGAGGCTCTCTTTAGTATACAAGTGCTATTTCAATGATGTAGAGACGTGAACTGCGACATTTATGCGTGCTTCATTGACTACCATAAAGCGTTCGATACAGTAAAGCATGACAAGCTGATGGATATATTAACCAATATTGGAATAAACACCTGTGATTTAAGAATAGTTAGCAATCTGTACTGGAATCAAACATCATCTATCCGGACAGAGGCAGGAGAATCCGACGATATCAAAATCAAACGTGGCGTCCGTCAGGGATGTATACTATCACTACTGCTGTTTAACATATACTCTGAGGAAATCTTTCAAGAAGCAGTGAGTGATGTTGAAGCCGGATTTTGAATCAACGGAGAATCTATCAATAACATTAGATACGCGGACGACACGGTAGTATTCGGTGACAGTTCTGAAACCCTCCAGGAGTTAATGAACGGAATCACAGAGGTCAGTCAGAGATACGGACTTTCACTAAACACTAACAAAACAAGATGCATGATGATCTCTAAGAAGGAACAACAATTTGGACAAATCAGTGTAAACGGTCAACAAATAGAAAGAGTAAAAATATACACCTACCTTGGTACGAACGTCAATGAAAATTGGGACCATTCCATAGAAATCAAATGTAGAATAGAGGAAGCAAGTTATTCAAATGTCATGATTTATCAATGCCCATAAAAATCAGGTTACTATGATGTTACATCTTTTCTATACTGGTGTACGGAGTTGAGTCATGGACTCTCACAGACGCCACCTGCAAGAAAATTGAGGCTTTTGGATTGTGGCTTTATCGTCGCATCCTGAAGATATCGTATACCGACCACGTTACTAATGAGGGTGTTCTGTTGAGAATGAAAAAAGAAAAAGAGCTGTTAACCACAATAAAAACAGCCAAATTCAAATACCTCGGTCACATCATGAGGAACAGCGAAAGATATGGACTGCTGCAACTAATCTTGCAGGGAAAAGTAGAAGGAAAACGGGGACCAGGAAGACGAAGGATTTCCTGGCTGAAAAATTTACGAACGTGGTTCCAGACAACAACCATAAATCTTTTTAGAGCAGCAGTGTGCAAAGTGCAGATTGCCATGATGGTCGCCAACATCCGAAACGGATGGGCACTACAAAAAGAAGAAGATATTTCACGAATTTGCGACTATTGTGGTTTAGGGATGAAAGATTTGACTTAAACGGCCCGCTGTAATGAGAAAGTTTGAAACACTGTCGAAGATAAGGAAAATACGGTTTAAACTGATAATATATTTTACATATATTTAGAGAAATAAACAATAATATACACTTCTTAATGAAAAAATTAAAACATATTAGCTTACACTGTAATCACGAATTAGATCCATAGATAAAACTCCGCCTCCGGTACGTGCTGAGTTGATTAAGTAGCTCAGTAAATGCCGGTGCCGGTCCCAAGCCCGGATAAAGGAGGAGGGCTAAGGCGATGGGCTAGCAAGTCATCCCTTGTCAAAACAAATAAATGCTAAATATTTCGACCAAAAGCCTCGGAATACAAAGGATAGATTAAAACAAAGACGACTAATGCAACGGAAAAGGAAAATGATGCTACATGGAATGTACAAGGACTTAAATCCAAACAAGCAGAGGTGTTCAAAGAATTAGCGGAAAGAAAAATAAATATATGTATTCTCACCGATACCAAGAAAAAGGGAAAAGGAAATGAAGAGATAGGAGAATATATACATATCTACAGTGGAGTAAGTAAAGATAACAGAGCTAAGGCTCTATTGCCATTCGAAAAAATCTTAAAAACAATATTAAATCGTGGACTAAAGTAAACGAACAACTGCTAATACTGAAAATAAAAAAGAATGGCCACAACAGTGTAAGAGTGTATGCCCCAAATGAAAATGCAGATCAAGAAAGTAAAGACGATTTCTACAACAAGATGAATGATATGCTCTCTGAAATTAAAGAAAATTGTGAAATCTTTATACTAGGAGATTTAAATGGCAGAGTAGGGAGAGAAGAAAATAACAGAGTCGTAGGAAGATATGGAGAACAAATAACCAATGACAACGGAATACGTCTTAGAGATTTTTGTAAAACAATGTCTCTCAAAATTATGAATGGATTTTTTCAACATAGAGACATCCACAAATTTACATGGATAAAACCTACTAGAAATCTGCGCTCGGTATTCGACTATGTAATCCAACGTCAAACTTCTCAACTGAAAACAACTGACGTAAGGGTATACCGTGGATCAAAATGTGGATCCGACCATCGTTTAGTTATAGCCAACGTGATATTTAACTATCGTAAAAACAATAACACTCAGGTAAAGAATATAGAAAAAGGAAAAGAAGTTACATCTCCTGAATATAACCTAGAAAGCTTAAAAGAAGATTCAACGAAATTTCTTTACAAATTACGACTGGCCACAAAACTACAAAATGTGGATCGAGAAAATGTATCAGCGGAAGAATTATACCAGCAACTTAAAAAATGCATTCATGAGGCTGCAAGTGAAGCTTTGGGTTATAAAGACAAACATGAAACAAAAAATCAAGAATGGTGGTCGGAGAATATGCAAACGTTAGTCAATAAGAAAAAAACTGCTTATCAGAAATAGATGTCAACGAGAAAGGACGATTACAAGATATATCAAAAATTAAATCGAGATGTAAAAAGAGAAGTAGTGAAAAGTAAAAATGAGATATGGGGTCGAAGATGTGCAGAGGTAGATATTTATACGGTTGGAACAAGAGTTGGGCAAGCTTGGAAGGTGATAAAGTATCTCCGGAGAAAAGAAAAGGAAATATCTAACTTACAGTTAATAGATCTGAAACTGTGAAAACACCATTATGAGGTCTTATTGACAGATCGAAATGGAAGAAATATCCGAATACACACAAATAATTGAGATAACAACCGGAGAGTTAAACGATGCCCTCAAAAGATCGAAAAGCAGCAGAACCTGGAGACATTTCAATTAAGTTGATAAAGTATGGACCAAAAATATTACATGAGATGTTGGTTAAACTATTTAAAAATGCTTAAAAGGACAAAATATCCCTGACGATTGGAATATTGGATACATCAGCTTAATATTCAAGAAAGGGAATAAACGCAAATGCTCTAATTATAGGGGATTAACTGTTACCAGCTCAGTGAAGAGGTTGTACGGTCGAATAATAAAAGAAAGAATAAAATCAGAATACAAAGACATAGAAGAACAAAATGGATTTCGTGTAGGAAGATCGTGAACTAATGGTATATTCGT